>MPDP01000293.1:0-1207199 GCA_030869315.1 Colletotrichum cuscutae
AAAAGATAATATAGTATTTTAATAAAAAAAGTAAAATAAGAAAATTACTCTTATTAATATAAAATCCCCTAATTATAAAAAGTAATATAGGGCTAAGCTTACTTAAGGGGCTTATATTATGAGTATTCCACGAAGGCTGGGGTGCATGCTGCCGGCGGCGTAAATCTGGGTTTCGAATCAGATCTTACGGGTGAAAGGTACGGACGGGGGGGCAGCGCAGCACTAGCTCCTACCTACCCTTATCTATAGGTCCGGTACATGAATGTACATTTGTCTAGGTAAGGGTAGGTAGGTATCGAGGGTTGCGGAGGGAGGCGAACGCGGATATCAAAGTCGACATGGTATTTACGATTTCAGCATGCTTATTTTCTGCTCTCTGTTACTTCACTGCCTCATTGCCCCCCCTCTCTCTCTCTCTCGCACTATTGCTCTCCCTTACTCTCTCACTCTTTCTTATCATCAACCTGAACCCCCCCCCCCCCCCCCCCCCCCCCCCCCCCCCCCCCCTCCCTTCTGCCCTTGGCCCCCCCCCCGCCGCCCGGGTTCTTTCCCTCTTTCCTCCCCCCCCCCCCCCCCCCCCCCCCCCCCCCTGGGCTCCCACCGGCCCCGTGTATTTCTGGAGTGTCAGGACCGAACCGTTGCGGCGTATGTTTTGCCTTTGCCTGCCCAGAACCTCTGCCCCCCTCCCCGGGCACCCGTCCGTTCCCGCCCGCATCCCCATCCGTCTCTCCCGCATCCGATGAGTCGGGGCGTATCAATGAGGCGGGCAGGTAAAGTCAAGAAAGACATGGAGAGGTAGGGCCGAGGGGAAGGGGAGAAAATATCGGTCGGCAGGCAGGAGCAGAAAAGAGTCGAGGAGAGCAGAGCAGAGCAGGGACAGTGCCAAGCCCGAAGAGAGGAGCCCGAAGACGAAGCAGAAGGAAAAGGAAAAGGAATTTCGCGGACGGTCAGGAGTTACGGTGATGGGCTCTGGGCATTTCAAACACCAAAAGTGCCCGCTGACACCGTACCGCGCACCTATCGAGCCTTGGACCTTGGACCTAGGGACCTGGGCAAACGGCTCAAGGCAGGCGGCCAGAGACAGCCCCTGTTTGTACGAGTGTGTGTGGTATGCGGTATAGGCTTTCTCGATAGTTTCCCGTCCGCTTCCGTTTTGAGCGAGGACCGTTCTGCGTGCTGTGTGTGCTCTGTTTTTCTTTATTTTTTTCGTCTCATCGTGTGAATGTCTCGGCCCCCCCGCTTCTATCCCGCCTCTATCTCTCCCCCCGGTGATGGGGGGCGGGAGTTTGGTGGAAAGAATGACTCTTGTACTCTGTTGACTGCGTGTAATGTCATGTCATGTTGTTGGAGGTGCGGAAAACCCGAGGGTTTGTGACGACTTGAAGTTTGGATCGACCGGGAAAGGAAGGTACGGGAACAGGGTATAGGACATCAAGACATACGCATACAGAGAGACGTCTTTGCTATGTTGCCATCTTGAAGACGCACGTACACTCGTCCTCTATCTCTCTCTTTCTTACAGTCTCTCACCCCCTCATCCCGTCCAACACCCCCCATTCATCCGTCGTGGAGAGTTTGGGCTTGCGGGGGCGGGGCAGGCAACAGAAGAACGGCATAAAGGAATAGGACAAGCTGAGATTCTCACCCATGCGTACGGTGCCATTATGTGCGTGCGCACGCACGTTTAAATGGTGCCATGGTCCGATGGGGTGATGTAGGAAAGGCAAAAAATGGGCAAGAACGGCACGTGGTGTTCTTTTTGGGTTTCCCGCTTCCTGGTCCTTATCGAAGTTCCAACATCACCATTCTCCCCCCCCCCTTCTCTATCCCACCCGTCCCCCGCTCTTTGCAGGTGCAGAGAGACAGGTTCTGCAGGAAGCTTGGGGAAACAATGGTAAACAACGGGAAACACAGACCTAGAGGAATGGTGTCATGAGCAAGGGTGTTGGAGAAACCACCGAGGGATACCTACCTAGATGAGCGGCGTACGGTTCGGAGTCACGGAGGATGCCGTGATACAGATTTCACCTACCTTTTACCTCTGCCACCACTCTCACGCTTCTGCTTCAGCCTCTCACCTCGGATGCTTGGACTATCAAGAACATTGTAAGCGGTAAGCTCACCGAGTGCCAGCAGGGGGGGCCTGTTTAGCGTCGTCGGCCTGTTTGTTCTGTGCTCTCCAACGGCACCGGACACGGAATATACGAAATTTACATCCCATCTCGACTCTGACCTCGGATTTTCGATAGTGCACTCCGTAGCCTGGTCAGTGTAAGCCAACGCCCGCACGCTAGGTCAGCCATCGTGGTACGCTACGTATATCCGTGTAAATGCCTGGCAGGCTGGGAAGCATGGGGGTTGTTTATCTCCTACTCAGTGGTAGACAACCCCCAGACCCGATAACAACGGGAAAGCCCCCGCATCTGGAGCCGTAGCAGCAGTCAATGAGAGTCTAGAGAGAGAGAGAACGAGGCCCGGATGCAATGGGCTCAAGTGATGTCCTACTCCCGCAAGACACCGAAATGACACCTCGGATACTTTGGACAAAAGGCAAGGTACCAAACCCCAAAGCTTGAGGTTTCGACTACTCATCTTATCCAAACAAAGCCTCAACCAAACCCACCCAGCCAAGGTAGCTACATAGAGCTAGGAGAGCTATGCTATCGGGTCCTTTCCACCACGAACCGCCACCCACTCTCCTCAATCACTTTTTCGTCAACTTTTATCATCCCCCCCAAAAGAACCCTTGCATCTTGCTGTCAAGTCATTCCGTCGTCATTCACCCCCCCCCCCCCCCCCCCCCCCCCCCCCCCCCCCCCCCCCCCCCCCCCCCCCCTTTTTCTCTCCTTTTTCCCCCCCCCCCCCAAAACCCCCTTTCCCTTCTCCGCCCTCCTCCCCCCCCCCCCCCCCCCCCCCCCCCCCCCCCCCGGGGTGCCTCCACGCCTCCGTGCCTCCGTGTTTCCATGTTTCCCCCTCATACGTCTGATCTATACAGAGTAGTCCGTAGTCCCGACTCCCAGGTAGACCACTTCTAACACAGTAGAGAGTCTGCAGTGCATATAGTCCGCCCCCCCAGCGTCGGCCGCCAAGACGGCAAGCAGCAAACCCCCTCGGCATTCGAGGGGTTAGACTCGCCGCATCCACGCACCAAACGTATCGTGGGGCATCCCACCTCCATCTCCATATGCCACCTCTCCATCGAAGGAGGGGGCCAAGTGTCACTCTGCCGTGCCATGCGTCTGCCCGCACAGCAGGTCCAGTCCTCTGGGTTGGCCTGTCACCGCTCTGCGCGTGGCACATCAGAAAAAGGAAATCCGAAAGGAAAACCTTGGTCCTACGCAGTACGGGATACTTGGGGGGGGAAAAAAAGAGGGGTTGCCGTGTCGTATGTGTGGGAGGCACTGGGAGGCAATGGGAGGCGAGAAGGAAGAGGAGGAGGATCTGCAGAGTCCCTCCCCCGACTACCGGTTGCAGCATGCAGATGGCCAATGACGAGCTCGGGGACCGGGGCCTCACCTGCTCCAATCGCGCCAACGTCATCCAATCCAAACCCCCGTCTTTGAGCTGCCGGACCTTGGAAACCTCAACGACGCCCATTGCCTCCTGAGTCTCCTACCCACTCAAGGTACAGACAACTAAGAGTGACAGTAAGGAAAAGAGGCTCCGGACCTTTGGGTCAATGGCAAGACAGCCTCTTTGAAGATCGCGGCTCAAAGTTCATGCACAACACCCACCCACAACGCATGTACAAAGTAGACTGTTATTACAAAGGGTATATTCTTCATGGTCTGACCTATTTCTCTCCACTAGTCCACACTACGCCCCACCTGATGATTCGTGAATTGGGAACCGCCCCGTCAGAATCCTCCTTCTAGGTTCTGCCATTAGGTAGGTGAAAATTTCGGCCTAGACTTTCCCATCGTCTCAGGCCACGACCTTGACGAATGGTTCCCAGCTGTCGTGAAAAGCATGCCGACTGCCATCGTCCTCCTGGTCGGTGACGGACGGCCTCACAATCTTTCGTGTGTAAGACAGCCTGGGGCCGGCCTCGTGCAACCTTTGCCCGCTTCGGCGTCGCAGTCTGTTCCCAATGAAACCTCTACAGTGTAACCCTTCCAATGGTAGGCACACTGGCTCAAGAATCAGTTGCTGGGATGCCACGATCTAGCCGTCATCTTTTCAGGCCTTTTACAGTGCTTCTTCGGGTAGGCGTGGTTCGGCGATTCCTTCGTGTTTTGCTGAATTCCTCGGGTATCGATCCGTCACCTCTCCCTGTGCGTCTTTCCAACTCTTCCCAAGACCACGAGTGTCTTCTATCCAATGACTTGTCTTGCCCCCTCTTTGCCCAACACTCCCCTTTCCTTCGGCTTGGGGCTGTGACCTCTTCCTTTCTTGCCCCTAAGGAAGCCGAATACGCCGCTTGAGCTCTCAGATTTGCCCTCGCTGATGGCGTTGGCATCTGTCGGCAGCGTAGCATCCTGCCGGGCGAGATCAGACCAGCTGCCGCCACCGTCCAACGTAACCTGCATGCCCCCTGTCGGGCTGGTGACCCTCTTTCCTGCAGCTGGCGGTGCCGCTCGTTGATTAGAATATTCGCTGGGATAATGCGGTATCGGAGGCGGCTTAGATACTGGTCGACGGGGAACACCGGATTGACTGCTGCCCGGCCGTCTCTCCAGGCTCGAACTCTTTCGTAATGGTTCTGGGGGTGGCATAGGTCTTCCTCCATTCGTGGCCATTGCTGCCGGTGTAGCCTCGTCGGTGGTCAACGCCTGGGGCTGGTTCATGTTGACCATATGACCGTTAACGTATCCGCCCTCTTCACCTTGGCCGGTAATTCTACTGCCATTAGTACCTGTGTAATTTACTGTGAAGGTTTGCAAAGCTTACTTTTTGTACGCAGCCAGCGTGTAATCGAATGGACGGAAATCGTTTTCAATCATGCGGTAAAGCTCGTCTTCGCGGATCTCCTTGTCTGAAGCGTCCTCTTTTAACCGCTCGCGAGGCTTCTGTCGTCGGGCCCGCGCTTCCAAAGGAGCCTCCTCCAAAAGCAACTCCTCGAGGTCGTACGTAGCATCAAAGTTTGTCTTGTCCGCGGCGGGGACGAAGACTGGCTCAATCTCTTTTCGCTCCAGCGCCTCAAAATCAATCATCATGAAGAATTCGTGCTTCGTAAAGCTCTCCCACGTCGCACCCATTCGTTGATCACGGTTCGAGTCCAAGGCATCGCGGATAGCATATAAACAGGGTAAGCTGACGGGTGGCGAGGTGATGGGATATTTCGGGTTGGCGAGTTGAATTTGCTGGCTAAGGGTGCTTTCCGAGTTGCCGTCGAATGGCCTCTATAGGAACTTGTCAGTCATTGTGCCAGCGGTGCATCTCCCCAAAGACGAATTGACCCACCTTGTTGTATATGCATTCGTAGAATAGCACACCGAGCGACCACCAATCTGCACGAACATCGTAGCCCTTACCAGCGTACACTTCGGGAGCGAGGTAGGCCAGTGTACCCGATTTGCTGGACAAAACCTTGCCGGGAATGATATCGGAGGCGACATTCTGACTCGATCAGCATTTGGGCGTGCCAAGAAATGTTTCCGTCAAAACTTACAAAGTCGGTCAAATGCACGTGTCCATCGGCATCAAGCAGGACATTGTCGGGTTTCACATCGCGATGGATAATGTTTTGGCTGTGAATGTAGCGGAGTGCACATCCCAATTCAGCAATCCAGAACCGCACTGCGTCTTCGGTAAAGGTCTTTCTCGAGATGTGGAATCGTAGATCACCTCCGCTCATCAGATCGACAACCAGATACCTGCACGATTGGTGTCAGTTGGATGCATCAAGCATGACCGGTAAAAGGATTGGTCCCACATGTATTCGATGTCTTGGAAACTGTATCGCAAGTTGCAAATGAACGGATGGTTCACGTGCTCGAGCATCCGGCGCTCTCGTATGATGTTCCGCACACTTTCGGATCGTACGACTATTCTCAGGGACCCGATATCAGTATCGAAGACATTGCATCAAGGTTGTGCATCGCGTTTGGGTTGGGGAGGCGTGTCGAGGTGGAAGGAGTAGTGAGGCGGTGTGTACCTTCATCTTTCCGGATGTATTTCAGGGCAAAAGACAAATTGGTGTCTTTTCTCTCGACGATGCGCACTTTACCAAAGGCGCCTCGGCCGACTACTCGCAGCAGACGGAAATGGTTGAGGTTGACTAAATGGCGGGAAGGATGACGATTAGCTTGGCAACGAGAGATGGAGCAATTGAGGTAGCGATGGCGGCGGTTGTGGTGATGGTGGGGGGGGGGGGGGGGGGGGGGGGGGTGGGGCGGGGGGGGAGGGGGGGGGGGGGGGGGGGGGGGGGGGGGGGGGGGGGGGGGGGGGGGGGGGGGGGGGGGGGGGGGGGGGGGGGGGGGGGGGGAGGCGAGATGGAGCCCAACCAAGACTGCGCGGTACAACGCAGATGCAGCCGCAGTAGCAGGTAGGCAGCCAGTGTGTTCTCGGTGACGGTTGGTGTTGGCAGAGAATGTGTGATGTTTGTGTAATGTGTGTATGTGTGTGTAGGTCGTGGTGGTTTGCGTTGGTTATGGTGGTTTCCCGGTGTGTTCGATGTGCTATGCAATGAATCCAGCGAGGGGAGGTGTTCGAGACATACCTTCGCCATCCAAGTCGATGGGCTTGCCCTGGCTGTTGCCCATTTCGACGGTGCAGTCGTCTTTTCAATGGCGTCTCACGTCTGCACTTTTGTTGGATTCGATCTTACGGGAAAAGGTGACGACTCGAGCGCACCATGATCCAAACGGGGGGCGGTGAATATTTTTTGGGACGAAGGTCGACTGGTGGTGGTGGTGGTGGTTGTGGTGGAGGTGGACGTAGGATAGGTAGGCGTAGACGTGGACGTGAACGGGGGAAAGAGACGCGGATGGAGGAGGGCGGGCGGTAAATGGGAATTCGGGGCAGATGCGTAAAACGAGAGAGGAACAAAATGGCAAGGAGCGAGAAAGAGAGACAAGAGAAAGAGCGCCGGCAACAGAAATGGAGGCAGATAGATAGGAGTGGAGTCCGTTGCAGTCAGCTGGCACGGGGTGACAGGGGTGCGAGGGAGGATAGAGGGCCAGTTGCCTCGAATGACGGTGTCAAAATCGGGGACCTGTACCTACCTACTCCGTGAGGTACTTCTCCGAGGTACTTTGTATGCTATGGTACTTTGTCCTTCAACTACCTCTTACCTTCTCTCTTCAGGTTGTCCAAGGCAATGGAGGTACCGATGGATACCTTGCAGACAATAGAATGGGAAAGTAAAGAAGAGGGCCGTCTGAGGTGGTGCTTGCCTTGTTCGCTGTCCAGTAGGTACGGAGGAAGGTAGGTACTGTGTGTCTGGTCCTGCTTGCTGCAACAGAAGGGGGAGGGGAGGGATAATACAGAGGGGAAGGGGCAATAGGATAGGATAGGATTGTACCGAGTCTGAGTGAATGAATGAGAGGGGGGAAGGAGGGAAAGAGGGCCGGATAGGATAGGCCAGACCAGGTCGAGGGTACCCCCAAAAAGAGAGAGAGAGCGAGCGAGCGACACGGGGCGTGGGAGAGCGGGCAGGGGGCTCAGAAACCAAGGTACTACAAAGTACCAGAATCACGGCAAAAAGGCGCGCCGGATACTGTACTATCCAGTGTCTTGATTCCTGTGTATGCAATCGAGGGTAATGATCCTAGGCAAGGTATGTAAAGTATGTATCTCTCTCACGTAAATCCGTATTGACTGGATGGAACCTTGGAAACCGAAGAAAGAGTTGAGGCGGGAAGCAGAACAGAGAAGACCCAGACACATGGACGCAAGACCAAAAGAAAGCAGGCTCAAGCTACTTTTTGTCCTTCCTCCTCATCACGCTGAGGCCCAGGCCTGGATTTCCAATTTGGCCAGCATGGGCAAATCAGAAAAAGGAGAAACATGCACTTCCAGCCTTCACCTCGTCGTCTCTTTCTCCTCGGAATGCCTCTACGAAACTAAGGCAAGGTATTTGACATGCGGTGAGCACGAGTTTAAACAACATCATCTTCCATCGCTCCTGTAACTCTATCTGGTTACTCCAGGGGCAATGAGGCAGGGCAAGGCAAAATACCGTAAGGTTGGGCCACCCCAAGTTCGCCTCAAGAAGGACTTTCAACCGCCGCCGGCAACAAGAAAGGAAACAAGAGGAAGAAAGAACAAGCAGCCGCCACGTCGTTGTCCTGCGCTGTCACAAATTCGAAGCCGCTCCCAAGCACTGGCTCCCGGTTGGGGGTAGGTACAAACACTGGCACGGATGGTATCCCACAGTCCCTACCTCGAATTCCATGTGCTGTGCTCGTACCTTACCTTGCGGTGAAGGCCCAGATCAGGCCGGCTGATGCTAGCCAGCCCAATGAAATGGGGAACAAGTAAGGCAAGGCATCGTCGGCAAGGGCCAGGCAAAATTATAGGTAGCAAAGTACACCACGATAGCTCGCTCCGGACGGTACGTGTGCCATCCACATAACCTTACCGCATCTACCGCGATGAGGTACCTCGCTCGCGTGCTCGAGGTTGTGCCCGTGAGCTTGCCGTGAACCATGGAAAAGTGTGGGCAAGACACGGCTACATTTCTGAATGGCCCTGTTCAATGGAGCCCGAACCTTTCGCGGCATCTTTTTACTTGATGGGAAGAATACTTACGCTGCTACTCTGTACGTTAAACGCCCATATCAGGCCATATTCAAGACTCAAGAGAACGCTGGTCCTCTAATGTCGGCGACTACTTGGGACCATGATTAATATCTTCTGCCCGTCTCGTGTCTGTGAACGCAATTGGGACGCAACGCCGCGTCCGCGTTCCCATGCGGGATTGGGTTTCCCGGCTGTTGAAGTTGTGCTTGTTTCTTTAGCTTTTGCTTTTTGGCGGCTCGATTTCCGGCGCCGAGGCTACCTGCTTTCTCCCGCCGCTGGGACCCTACTACCAACTAAAGCAGTGAGTCTACGGATACCTACATACATGACTCCGGATACCTACCTTACCTATCTGCATGGCAAAGCACCTCATGGTGAGAAAAGCAAAAAAAGAGACGTAAAAGACGCCGGCCCAGGATGGACGCAGAATCGAATCGGTCATGTAGGTCAACTAAGGTTAGGTCAGCTCTAGTGCAAGCTTGCTTTTTGCTCCAGGTTCATTGATAGCGTGCCGACGTCCCTTCGGCTGAGAGTTTCCTTCTGAGTTAGCATGTGCGGATCACGTACATTTGATGCATGCTAAGGTACGGATAGTAGTGTAGGTAGAGCACCTCCAGTAATACTGTACGGTGTGAGTCCCTTTCGTCCCCATGCTCCCCTCACCTCAGTCTTTTGGTCCATCTCTTCATCACGTTGTTCTATTCGTGCCTTGGAATTGCAAAGTGGGAGGTGGGTGGGCGGGTTGCTTTGCGAATGGCAGGGGAGGAAAACACAATGGGAATGGACGTGGGAGTCGGAGTGGGAGCGAAAGTGGGAACCGACAGGCTTGTGCAACGAGGCAGGGATCATGGACCGAGTAAAATGGTTCAGTCTCTCTCTAAGTACCTTGTTATCAAAGAAAGTTAATTCTTTCTGAGTCACAAGTACAAGAATACAGTTTTAATAAAACAGTATAGTGCCCACCCAGCACTTGAATTGAGATGCTTTTTCAAGCTTGCCATGAGAGAAAGATGACTGTACTGCTGACTGCCTGCCAGGTTCAGTCTCTCTCAGTCTCTCAGAGACAGGCCTGCTGAGAGGAAACCAGCCTCTAGCCTTCCAGGCCCAATTTCCAGTCTCCAGAAAGAGAGAGAGGAACTGCTGTTTGCTCCTCATCCTCAGCCAGGGAGCATGCACGATGGGATGATGCTAGTAGGAAGTAAAGCAACGCAACATCCTGCAGCAAACCGAGATACCCTGATCCTGCTATTTGTGTCCTTTCTTCTTCTTTTCGTTACTTTCCTTTGGCTGTCTTTCTCTCTCCGTGCCTCCCAGTCTCCCCGATTACGCCTCATGTACATGCCATGATACCGTGTCATTCCTCAGTAGCACTGCAAGACAGGACAGGGAAGGAGACGGGCCCTTGCGAGAACTGGCCCGTTCCCCAGATTAGAGAATCCGAGACTCTCTTAGGGGAAAAAGAAAGCAACGACAAGACAGCCACAGACCGATCCCAAGACGCAAAGAATGCCAATGGAGGCCCTGGACCTGACCAGGTTAACAGGCAAGTGCGAAGGGCGATCAGCAAACAAGCAAAGCAAAGCAAATCTCCTGCCCTGGGGCCGGGAAGGAAAGAAGAGGGAAGAAAAAAAGGAAGAGACAAAGAGGCGTCAGGTTTCGGATGGTTCTGGTTGAGAAGACGACGAAGAGCTTTCCAGAAACGAGCACAACAGGAAAATGAAGTCACCGCAGGATCTTTCCTAGTACCGGCCCTTTGAATTAGGATCGTTGGTACGAAGTGTGAGATGGCGAATGCCATTTCATTTCCAACCAAGCCACATTGCGGCGGTGGTGGCAGTGTAGTCAACGGGAAAAGGTAAAGCATGTGAGCAATGGAAGGAAAGCCGAGAAGAAAGGGCCCATCAGATGGAAACCTGTAACAAGCGACCGTTTGTTTCTTCCCCTGGTCATCAGTGGTTGACTGGGGCCGTTTCCATTTTGCTTTTGTGACGCGGCTGTCCACTGAAATCAAGCAGAATACGACTCTGTGTCTTTGAAATGGATCCAAGGGTCTTTGAAGCGGCGCTTCCCGGCCCTCGGTCTCTGCGCGGGCAACAAAAGCAAGGTGATGTTTAATGAGGTACCTCACCAACGTTGCTGTTGCATGTCAGAGGATATCCGTGGACCGTACGGCGATGTAAGGTACAAAGTAGCGGAAGTATCCGCCAGGAACGGATACCTACACGTGAGCTCTCATGTGTTCTTGGGATTGGCAGCGTCTTATTGGCCCGGTCGGAGTACCTGCGATGAACATACAAGAGGGTAAATTAGGGAGGAGCTGTCCACCTGAGGTCCATGGTTCAGCCAGGAGCAGCTCGTCCGGTGCAAACTTAAAATGGCGTCTGGACTCTGGACTCTGGAAGCCTGCTGAGACGGGCAAGTACTCCAAGGTATCCACATGGTCCGAAGTATCGTCGAGGCCGCGCCTGCTGTGATTTGTCCGTTTCCTTGGGCGCCTTGGGACCTTCCGAGGAGCGTGCGCCTGTCGCCAAAGTGAGTTGGATTGGACCTTCCGACGAGGGAACCTCCCTCATGTGTAGGTACGCTGTATAGTCCTTCAGAGTTCCGTCCAGTCTTTCCTATTGAGGTACCTGCCTATACAGATGTTTCCATCAGATGTCAAGGTAAGGTAGGTACGGATATTCACAACTAGTTCCAGCAAGAGAAGAAAGATGATTGTGCCTCCTTTCGTAGACAATTCCTGCTGACTGCTTCGTCGCATGGTACATCCGTTCAATCGCACATCACTTGAGGGCCTTAACCATCATTTCCTCGGATAGTTGCAGAATCAGAATGTTTACCCCATGACATCGACTACACATTGGATAGCAAGTCTGTACCGAAAGGGCACAACGGTGCGTCTGTCTATTTCTGCGTCGGCACCGGGGCTCAATCAAACTTTGAAGCTGCTCTTTCGGTAACATTGGGCTCGAGACTCGATTTGAAACGGGCAGCTCGAACGAACATCCAGTCGATCTCAAGCATCAACTGAACCAGCAGCCGCCAGCCTCGACTTGACCAAATCCCTAGTGTCTCTCGATGTCCGCATAACCTTCCGCATCTACCTTTGACCATCCTGTCTCTGTCTCTGAGGTCTGAGCCTGGCCAACAACGAATTGGGGCAAAAAGTCCCAAGAACGACAAAGTCCATCACACTAGCTGGACATCGGAAGAAGCTAATTCTTGCCTCAGCCCGCAGGCACATCATCCGCTCCCCCGCGAGCCTTGCCAGCTGCAGCCATGGTCAGTCATGACAAGAGGACACAACGCACGCGGCGTCCCACGCCATGCCCGCCGCTCAGAATGAGGTGCCGTCGCCACGAGGCCAACCGCCGATGAACTGCCCCGGGTCTCGAACGGACCTTGGCCTAGCGAGCCGGCCGAGTCTCGAGCATCTCGGTCCCCCAGCCTAGGAACTCTAGCTTTCCATGCTGTCTTTTTTTTTTCTTCGATGGATCCATCTTGGGCCTGTTCCGAGCTTCCGAGTGTACAACGTTTCTATAGCATTCATCATGAACGTAGCGGAGCTACCGGAGCATTGAAGATCCGCAATGCCACACATTATCGGTCGTCGGATCTGCTGACAAGTAGCAACATGCTTGGATCAAGACGCTGGGATCAATACCTCGATCCATTTAGTCAGATCCACTATTGGCACGAAAACGCAGTCCTGGAAACCAACAACCCAGAGAGCATGGAAACCCAGCGTCAAACTAGCGCATTCCCGCCTTCCTACACCCACAGAAGCTGACACAGAAAACACTGATGCTACCACAGCCAACTGCATCCCGCCCTGCAAACGGGCGGCGCATAGGAGCGTTGCCGCTTTCAGGCCAGGTTAATATGTAGGCGGCAACAATTCAATGTGGCATCCTTGCCAGCCACGTGCGGAGAATGTGCAGCCGTATCCGTATCCCACCTCCCGCAATCTTGCTTGGAGTTTTGGGCCGCTCTGCCGCAAACTCGATTACAGAGGCCCAACTGCTGGCCATGGCAAGCCACCGTGACAACACTTTTCAATTCTATCAGTACGGCCCAGAATATCGTATCATGGAGCCTCGTCAATTTCGCAGTACCGATGCGTCATCTTGCTAGGTACGACCTCCACTTCCTTCCAGGGCTGGCAGGTCCGACATCCTACGGAGTACTACGTACGACTCGTGGCCATCGTGGGCCGGACCAACCCTGCAAGAGATGTTTCCCCCCGTCGGCGCGTCTGGCTGTGTGACCGCTACTAATCAGGACTCATCGGCACCGACATTACGCCAAAGCTCGTGCGTAGCCGCCTGTATTCGTGCAATCCACCACGAGACAGGGCTGGTCGACTTAGTAGGGGAATTCCACGGCGAATGCATCCTTTTTGCGCTTCCAACTAGTACTCGGGAATGGTTGTACTGCGTATCTCTTCAACACCAGTTGCATACATCGTGCCGCCATGTTCGCCCTTGACGGACGATGGTTCCACCTTTACAACGACGTGCAGGGCTGGATCAATCCGAGACATTGAGCCGATGTGGTCCATGGAATAGGAACATTGTGCGGCCTTCTGGAAGAATTCTGCCCCTTAGATTTCCTGCCGTCCCAGATTAGCGACTCGTCTCTTTCCCGCCTGTCCTCCACTGGGCCACGCGGGTCCCGATAGGACCCTGTGCAGACGGGACGTCAGCCTCGACATGCTGAGGTGCTGCGATGGTAACCGCTGTCGGAGCAAAAGACCAAACAAGACAGCCTTTCCGTTCAACGCCACGCCCCGTCATGCATGTCAAACATGCACATGTCGAAATATCCAAAATAAGGAGAGGGAAAACCACCCCTTTGCAACCGCCGTAACCCGAAAGAGACAAGTTCTCGTTGATTCAAATCTCGAATATACGCAGTCCCAAATGACAAAGATGCCACAAACAGACTTCCGGTAGCAGCGGAAGGCATGGAAGGCACAGTCTTCTCAACATGCGCAATGCCGACCAGAAAGATCATCCCAACATCTGCAGGCTCCGTTTCAGAGTTCCAACTGGAGGAGCCTACCCGCGAATATCCATCACCGGTCATCTCCGTGTCAAACACGCAACGCGATCCCCTAGGCTCCCCCTTATCCGACATTTGACACCTGATGACACGCTGGCAGCCAGGCAGACATTCTGCCGTCGCGGCTCACCTGAGGACTTTCCGCCGGCAATAACGTCGTGGTGGACTTTTCTTTGCAGGCCTCGCTTCTTAACGCTGCTGATCCCGCAGATCACATTCAAACCCAAAACAATACTGCCGCGAAAGTCGGCCCCCTTCGCCTAGTCTGGCAGGCCCCATAAACAACGGCGCCCCGCGAGTTCCATGGTAGGCCGCACGCATTGGTCGTATCGATTTTCTGACATCTCGACGCGTCTGTCAGGAGCCTCATTTTAAACTAACCCCGTATTCAATATATTTAAGCTTGCCCACCTTCCATTTTTGAAACGGGGTCGCTATTACTGATACTTGGAAGGCTTGATGGCACATGAGAAGTCATGTGAAAGCAACCAAACCTGGGTCCGCAGCGCGACCCTCGACGTTGCATTGTATATTGTGGCGAGCCGGAACAACTGCACGCACACGCCGAATGGCCAGCTGCTGCAGACACAACAATGAGTCTCACGAAATGGGAATATCGGGTGAATGGGATTTGGTCATGTATACGGCCGATCAGCCTTCCTCGCGAGTCGCGTGTCGAGAAGCAGAGTGCGACGCTCGATCCCCTGCTTCCATATCAGCAAAAGAGTCGGACTGCTGTCTAAAATGCTTGTTTGAAATTTCTCCGTTCGTTTGAAAACTGGCCTCGAGCTCGCCTGGCTAGCGTGGAAACCATGTCAACTTGCTGCATGGCCCTGAATTTGACAATGCATACAATCTCGGCTCTCGCCGGTCAGCCGGGAGACACAAGGCCGCCAGGCTCGCCGCACCAGGGGGGCGGGTGGCATTGCTTACTTCAGGACTACCCGGACGACAAGGCTGTAGAAGAACAAACGATCATCACAAGTAAGTGGTCGTCTTACATACGGCATATACCACATTGACATGGACAGATTTTGGATGAATTGGCCAGCAGGATCCTAAACATGGGTCTCATTTCAGTCCGCATATGGTGTGGCATAAGGTAGTGTCAACCAGTGTTGCGCTTAACCTGAAAATGGTCTACAGTCATCGTTGTCTGCAACCTCATTCTGCACGCGCCATCATCGGCGCTGTGCCGCCTCCTATTTCTGTCAAAATGGGATCACACATCCGGGCGTTTGGACTAATATCGTCGAGTCCCAAATCCTGCGAGAATTAGGAGGAACTTTGCAGTGGATAACCCGGCTTATGGACAACTTCAAGATCGTTCCTGGAGGAGGCGCAAACGATCGTGGCTTGGTCCTTGTAAGAGTTGTGGACTCAAAGCAATGGGCACCCCGAAAGCCAAGCCTCGGAATTTGCGTGGGTGGTAACGTTAATGTCTGAAAGGATGCAAGTCCGCTTGGCCGACTGCCTTCGGACTTGTCACGCAGCCATCCCGCGCCACCCGAGGTATTCAGCGAATCAAGCACTAATGGGCTCAAGCATCGCTTCGGCCGAGATCTAAAGCTTCAGACACGGGGAGCGACAGCGACAGTCAGGCCTTTGCTAATAATGTGCAGAGCAACGACAACATCGCAGCATGGTGTTTGAGCCCCTTGGTCAGCCGCTCCCAACGGCTTAGTCGCTCTTGTTAGACGTGATACGATCTGCAGCAATCTCAAACGTCAACAGCCAGCAAGAAAGAGGAATATTGGGGATGAGGATATTATACTATATCGATCAGACTGCCTCGATGGGATGCAGACATGGCGCAAGTCGACTTTGCGACCACAAGACCAATCAATAGTCGTCTAGGCCTTCTCTGTTACCCGTGGACGAACACGCATGTTGCCAATTTTCTACCGGATTGGACCGAGATCGAAACGATTTGATAAAGGCAAGCCTTCCATTCAGTGCGTGGCGTCAAGACCAAGTCCGAATGCGGCGCTCTCCAGAGAGCGCCATCTGGTCAACTCGGCCGTAAACGCTAGACGGCGCAAGATTGTGGACCTTTCCGAACAAACGTAGAAGCTCAACCTCTTGGCAGGGCATCGACTGTCGGCGATTGAGCCGCTTCAAAGTTGATTTGCTGGTGGTGCAAGGCGACATGAAGAGATCTTGTTAAGCTCACCGGAATAGCTTATGGGTAGCTACGGTATCTAGAGGCACTTGGAAGAGCTAGGTTGGCGCCAGCTCCTGGTCCAATTGCCCGGTGTACACATGTCATTCTTTGCTGACTTTGCAGTCAGTCCGAGGATGGAGACTTACCATGCAAGTAGGTGGTGAAAATAAGAATGATTATTGATTTGATGAGAATCCGGGGTAAGCCGCAAGTGGCCAGAGTCGCACCTGTCTGGTCTGGCTAAACGTATGGATGACGTCACGGTCCCGAATGAGAGCATCTCGACGTAGCTAAGGTAGCTCCTCCCTCACAGTCCTATAACGTGATTGCAATTCATTTGCTAACCTCTACGCAGAGTATTTCCATCATTCGGAACCTCAATTCTTCAATTGCCATTACAATTCCACGCCGAGAAAGACGCAGCCTCTCTGGTTCATAACATACTTCTTCGCCCCCCATTACCATAAACCGTAAAACTACAACCACAAAACCACAACCATGACCTCCCAAGCTCTCCTCCGCACCCTGATCCTCCGCGCAACAGCGGCCCGCACGTCATGCCGCGCCTCGGTCCCCGCGACCGCGACGAGACCCTTCACGGCATCCTCGACGACGAGGTACGCGTACAAGGACACCCAGGACCGCGAGTCCCTGAACCCGGCCTCTAACGAGGGGACCAAGACGGGCCGTGACACGGAGGTGGCGCACGAAAAGGAGGCGTTTGACCCGTCGACGACGCGGCCCAAGGGAGAGAAGAGCGAGGACAGCGGCACGCTTGATGTTAGCGGCGCGAACCAGGCCGCGTCGAAGCCGCAGGGGGATAACCCGGGCGGAAAGGGTGCTGGGCGGAAGGAGGGGGGCGGTGAGGGGAGTAGTGGTGCTGGGAGCGCGCCCAAGGCTGGGAAGGCGTGAGGTTTGCTCTCGTGGAGTGGAAAACTTGGTGTTGGGTTTGTCGCGATGAGAGGGTTGGCGAAGGGGGTGGGAGATTCATGGCGAGAAGGAAGGGGGTTGGGATTGACTGGGAGGTGAGGAGGAAGGTGGCATAGCATGGCATGGCAGAGGTGGTAACGGAAAATATCAGTATCATCAGCATCAGGACCGGGAGAGATATCGTTTCTGTCTGGGCTTTCAATTACATGACCATTGAGGAAACACGGAAGGCAGCTTCTGAGTTCACCCGGCATCTTTCTTGGTGCTGGACTATAAACAATTGTGATTGCTTGCCTGCACACAAGACAAAATCTCCATGAAACAGTCACAAGAGCAGAGAAAAGCAAAAACAACAGGAGCCGACCGAGGTTCGAGCGCAGGAGTCCTGAAGAGTACGGAGCATCACGCACTAGTCAGCACTTCACGGCTTTCACCCCTCGGTCACCAAGGCCCGATACTTGTTGTTAGGACAGGAAGGCACAAGAATTCTGATAACTCAGGCCTCCTATCTAGGTGGTTCAAGTCAGATGTGTGTGTGTGTGTGTGTGTGTGTGTGTGTGTGTGTGTGTATACCGAACTATCAGTCCCGGTGCATACCATGCGTATTAATTAGCTCCCTACTGCCATGAACCTAGATATCTCATGTGCTATATGTATGGAAATTGAAGGCGGGGCTAGTGTATGTGTGATCCAGGACACCCGAGTGATTCACTGCCTTACCCGCCTGGAATATGACCTGCCCGCCGCAGAATACTCATCAGACAGCCTCGCGAGGCTCCATAGCCGATGAATCATCACCACTCGTCAACAACAAGTACCTGGGCCGTATGGTCGAGGGGTTAATCGGGCTGCAGAGGCCCCGGTTAGGCAGTGAAGACTCCTGTCTATTTCGGGATCCAAGTTCGATTCCTCGATCGGTCGTCCCATTGTTGTTTTTTTTTTTTTTTTGTATTTTTTTGTGTTTCTTTTCCTTTTCTCCCTCGGTTTCCAACCCTTCTCAAGTCGTCGTAATATGCACGGGGAATAGCAAATGCAGCCTCAACGCCAAACCACTCACTTCCAATCGAATTCGATATATCCCCTACTCCCCTTCCCACCGCGCGCCTGTCGCCTGCCAATCGTCATGCCGATGATATCTCGTTCTTTCTCTCTCTCTCTCTCTCTCTCTCTCTCTCTCTCTCTCTCTCTCTCTCTCTCTCTCTCTCTCTCTCTCTCTCTCTCTTCTTGCAAATCCCAATCCACACCGAGGCCACACTGGCAGCCTTTACGCATACAATCCATCAGGATCATCATTCTCCTCGTCATCGTCCACCACAACAACAGGCTCCTTCTTCTTGGTCAAACCCTTGCGACACATCGGGCAGCTGCCCTTACTCCTCAACCAGGGGCTCACGCACTCGAGGTCGAAGCGGTGGCTGCTGTGGCAGGGGAGCTCGACGACGAGCGGGTACTTGTCGTCGAGGAACTTTTCGGCGCAGATCGGGCAGGCCTCGTCTTCCTTTAGGGACTTCTTGGGGACGCGGTCGAGGGAGTCGAGGTACTCGTGGGACACGCCCGGGATCTCGGTGGGCGGGGAGGAGATGTCTGATTCGAGGGCCTCGACGAGGGAAGAGAGGAAGGCCGCGTTTTGGGTGTTGGGCGCGGTGGAGAAGAGGGTTTGGAATTGTTGTTGGAGGAGGGTGTAGAGGGCTGCTGCGTCCACGGGGGTCGGTGTCGCGTGGGGGTTGTGGTGGGCGGCGGCGGCGGCGGAGGCGGCTGCGTGGTTGTCGGTTGTGAGGTTTGAGAGGAAGGAGGTGAAGGAGGACATGTCGATGCGGCGGGTTCCGTCTTGGGTTGAGGGCCCGGGCTTGATGTTGTGCTCGACTGATTGGGGGGGTTAGTCATTGTTGGATTGAGTTTGGGGAGAGCATAGGAGGGGTTGTTGGTATACCTTCGTATTGTGTAGCCATGGCGGGCGGATGTTCTGCTGCTTCGATTTGGCAGATCTTTCTGTGATGAGTTTGGGGAGAGCGACGAGGTCAGACTGAGCTCTGGATAGAGGTCCACCGATTAGAACCCAGGAGTCGAGGTTGGGTTGGAGGACGAGGATGTAGGTGGTTGGCTTGGTTTTGTTGGTTCAAGGATGGAGGCTGCCGCGATGATGTGGCCTAGGCAGTCGTTCGGTGTCGCACGTCTCGGTCAACGCGGGGTGGTGGGATGGACGGGTGGGAGAAATTGGAAAAGGTGAGGGGAAAAGCAGCGAGCTCCAGCCTCCGCGGGGGATTGGAGTCGGAGCCCACCTCGGAGAGCTTCTAGCGCGAAGCTCGGCTGCAGGGATCAGGCACCCCGCGTTAGTCTGGCTCGCCTTGCCTTTGCTTCATCCACCTCTCTCATCTTGAGCAATCTCACCTAACTATCTCTTCAACTCTGACAAGCCTCCATCTCTGTAACTTCAATAAAATACTCTTCCATAAGATGGCTATAATTGATTGATCTCCTTCAGATTCTTGGGTCATAAAATTCTTCCCAGTGTTGCAAGGTCTCTTCAAAATGTTCATCGGTTGAACGTACGACAGCAGGTACCAAGTCAAAAACTTCCCATCAGAGGAAACTCTACCTCTCGGCTATGGACAACTTGCTACTCTCCTCGTTATGATTTTCAGGTTCCCCGGAGAGCCGTTACCTAGGTCTTGCTGATGAACGACCTCCAATCGAGAGAAATTCCGCATTCTGCAGTCGCGGATTCCGCGGTGGTGGAGTTTACGATTCGGCGGACTGTCCGCGTTCCCCACGTCCGTCCAGTGTGGGCCTTAACGCCGAAAAGGCAAGACTTACACCATTCGTTGCAGATTTACAGACTGAGTTTGAAAGGTGCCACTGAAAATTTGAACACCAGTCATCGGAGGCTATCTACCACTGATATTAAATGAGCCAGTCAAAGATATTTGAAAGAACAATGTCTTAAGGAGGCTTGAGGAGCTGACCAGATCATATCTGGACGGAGAGAGAGAAGATTCACCATCCGGCGTTAAGCAGCCACCGAGCGCTCCGTGTAAGGCGGAGCTCTGCATGACTTGCGGACTTTTCCCAGCTCGAGGTCTTCCGTCTCGGCTTCCTTCCCCCGTCCTTTTCTTTTTCTCTTTCTTCGGTTCTCGTTATCGCTTCCTAGACACCCAAAACGTCTCGTCGGATTTGCGGTCAAAAAAAGGCTGGAAGGACATGGAGCATGACCAAGGTAAGGTAAGGTAGGCAGGGCTTTCTAGCCGAGTACGTAGCTATTAGTCATGTGTGAAATGTGCTTTGGCATTCTTCAAGTTCATGCAAAGGCCGTTTTGCCTGAATGCGAGATTATGCTCCACGGTGTAAGTGTAGATGAGTAACCGCCGAGTAAGGCCAATACGGACTTCAAGGTGAACCGTGAACCCCCCTCCCTTTCTCAAAATCAGAGACGAAAAGCTCGAGACTCTGCGAACCTGATGTGGAACCCCGAGCGTTGAGAAGCCGTTGTCGTGATCCCGAGGCGGTCTCCCCGGCGTCATTCCACATCGACGCTACCTTGCACCTACTTCTACTTCTTTACCGTGACGGCGTTAAGAGAGTGGAGCCTTCTTTGTAATCCAAAGACATCTGCAATAACCTCTATACTTGCACTTTCCGCAGAGGGAGCAACTAGACGCTCAAGAGATAAGTAGAAAGCCGCTCCGACCTCCCCTGTCCAAGTTTGAAAGACAAACCATTCCAACTTTTCGCAATCGTCTCTTTCTTTTGGGGTTTCTCTCCCCTCCCTGCTGTAGTTCGCAAACACCCTCTCCCCATCAAGTACCATCCTAGTTGTCAACGGTCTCCAGTCGTAGACGCAGGTGCCAACTTGTCGTCATATCCAAGGAACATTGCTCGACAGCCTGCCTCTTCCGCTCCGGCTCGTCAACCAGCACACGCCTCTACCCTCGATCTTTCCGTCTCTTTGCCTAAGGCTTACCATCAAAAGGTACAATAGCCTTACGCTTCATCCATCCCTCTGTGCTCAGTCTTGCACTCCCCTCATATAGCCTCGTCTTTAAATCACCACGCCCCCCCTTCTCACGGCCTTGTCTCACCGAGTACACACAGACATTGTAAAGATCAAGCAAACTTCATTAGGGTTCGAAAAAGCTCCAGCGCCAGCCAAGCTCTCATAAAGCCCGCATCAACATATCCCACAGACGTCCTGCACTCTGCTCTCGCGCCTCTATCTCTCTCAACTTGTTCTCTTCTTCTTCTTCTTTTTCCCACAGACAGGAAAGAAGCGCCAACCGCTGCAGCATCACAGACAACCATACCCGTTTACCACTGCGCCAGACACCCAACCCGTCGGACCCGACATCTTCGTCGTATCAATCATCTCACCTTTTCTTCTTCTCTGTTCCATAGCGACAAAGGGAAAAGCTACAGCAAAAAAACAGTCTTACTCCGATCTGATCCAGATTCTAACAAAACAACAACCCCAAACACAACACAATGGCGCACAACGCCGCAGTCATCGGCTCCACCGGCCTCGTGGGTTCCCACATCCTCGGAAACCTCATCACCTCGGAAGCCTTCGCCGCCGTCAACACAATCTCCCGCCGCCCCCCCAAAGCCGGCGGCCTGACCCTCAAGCCCGTCATCGAGCAGGACACATCGGCCTGGCCCCCGAAGCTCGCCGCCCTGCAGCCCACCCCCACCGTCGTCTTCTCCGCCCTCGGCACCACCCGCGCCGCGGCCGGCAGCATCGCCAACCAGTGGAAGATCGACCACGACCTCAATGTCGAGCTCGTCAAAGCCGCCAAGGCCGCCGGCTCCAAGGCCTTCATCTTCATCTCGAGCGGCGGCACCCGCGGCGCGCTGAGCGCTCAGGCGCCCTACAGCAAGATGAAGAACGGCGTCGAGGACGCCATCAGGGAGGCCGGGTTCGACCACGGCATCATCCTCAAGCCTGGTCTGATCTTGGGCGCGCGCGAAGAGAGCCGCGCCGGCGAGGGCGTGTTCCAGTCCGTCGTTCGCGGGCTGGGTATGCTGCACCGGGGAGTGCAGGATACGTTTGGCCAGGAGGCCGAGGTGATTGCCCGCGCCGCTGTGCACGCTGCCGTCCTCGTCGAGCAGGGCAAGGCGCCTGCCGGTCTGTGGGTCATTGAGGCGCCCGAGATTGTGAGGCTTGGGCGGACCGAGTGGAAGCACGGCGCCTGGCCCCGGTCTTAGGTCTCGGGGAGGTTCAGACGGGTGTTTGTCAGTGACACCCAAAGAGCCAAGGTCAAACCTTCTCAGGAGGACAGGTACGCCCCTCGTCGGAATTATTCTTTTCCTCTCCTGGTCTCACGCCATCTGTCTCGTCTCGCGGGATGTTTCAGTGGTATCACGGCGTTCCGGCCAGGTGCTACACTCTGCTTGTGGCCCAATGGCATCTTTAATCGTGGTCATGGCGACGCAAGAGACACAGGTCACGGGTATCGCGGATGATGGGTGACAAACGGTTTGGGTGGAGAAAAGCCTGTTTCGTGTGGAATCACGAGTCTTGTCTCTATTCGTTGTCAGTGGGAACGTTGAGAGACGAGGCCGTCAGCAACATCGTGATACCTTTTTTTCCCTTTTCCCTTTGTTGATATTGTCGGATTTGATTAGTTTTGCTGGAATTTGTTGATATCCCCTCGTGTAAGAGAAATACCACCCAATTGTCTTTAGATAAACGAAGAAAGTTTACGTCCAGGCAACAGAATGTCAAGTATTCATCTCCTTATTTATATAATGGATCTACTTCTTGGGAAATGTAGTCATTTGTGCTTCCTATGATCAACCTGCTCACGTCTTACACTTACACGGGACGAATCAATTGAATATGTGAAAATCATCGGACGAGAGAATAAGCAAAGAAGATGACTGCATTGTCACACGGCAGCCCCCCGGCCTGCCTGCCGGCTTGTCCTTCCCCCTCCAAAAGGCGAGAGAGGGAGGCCCCACTGAGGTGGTCGGCGCAACGTCGTGCCCCTCCCGATCGCAAAATCGATAACGCACCAGGGCAGGTGCACCTTGCACTGCACCCACTCTCCCTCGAGAGCCTTATCGAAGCAGCCCGAATCGCACCTTCCGACTCCAATCAGTCACACCGGAACGGCGACCCCTCCATTTCATCCCGCAGCCCCACCACCACCTTGATCTCATCATCGAAGCGGCTCTCTTCTCACCCAATGTCGCAATCTGTCTGACGTTTCTCACTCTCACACTGGGAAAAAAAAATCTTGAGATCTTTTCTTACAGCCGCAAACTTCTTTTCAATGTAAGATATGCTACCTCGTTGCGTCTGAATCCCCTGAATTGACACATTTACCAGATACCAAGCTCCACCAGGCTTGCTGTTGAGAATCTCACTCACTCACTCACCTCGGTGTTGGATTAATCAGCATCGCGACAACCGCACATTTCAACCACCTCTCAACGCAGAGGGCAGCGTGTACAAAAAAGAGTCAAGAGAGAAGCCAGGAGAAACCAAAAACAGCAAAGATGGTGGCAACAGAGACAACCCGTCCCCTCATCGTCGGCCCGGAGTCGGGCCCGGAGGCTCCTTACCCGTACAAGATGGAAGGCAAGGTTATCTCTGGCTTCGGTCGGGGGTCCAAGGAGGTAAGTCGGTCACGGCTTTTTCCAAGGCAACCACTTCACCGACGGTTTCATCTCTTGCTCTGCTCATTCTCACGATCTTTACACAAAACGCCCCAAACTCACACCCCCCATACTTCTTCATCTACCCACCATCCTCCCCGAGCACAACATCTCACCAAACCTCCATCCCAATACTTACCAACCCCACCACAGCTCGGCATCCCAACCGCAAACCTCCCCGTAGACGCCTCCCTCACCCCCTGGATCGACACCATAAAATCAGGCGTCTACTTCGGCTGGGCCTCCCTCTCCCTGCCCGCCTCGCACCCGGACCGCGTCGCCGCCCCCGGCACGTCCTCCACCGCCGGCGCCGGCCCCGCGCAGCCGCACATCGACTTCCAGCTCTACCCCATGGTCATGTCCATCGGCTACAACCCCTTTTACAAGAACACGGTCCGCTCCGCCGAGGTCCACGTCCTGCACAAGTTCTCCGCCGACTTCTACGACGCCCACATGCGCCTGCTGATCCTGGGCTTCGTCCGCGACGAGCTCGACTACAAGAGCCTCGAGGCGCTGGTCGCGGACATCAACACCGACTGCGAGGTGGCCAGGAACTCGCTCGCTAGGGACGCGTGGCACCCGCCCAAGGCGCTGCGGCCCAAGGGCACCGTGGACGGGACGCTCGATGCCAAGTGGTTGGTTGAGGAGCTGCCCAAGGCTTAGGCTCTGCAAAAAACGAGAAGCCGAAATCTCTCGTGATCACATCACATCCTTGTCTCATTCCACCTCTCATGATTATGAAGTCTCTTCACAATAGGTACACAAACAACAAACAAACGAAGCGTTAGAAATATAGAAGAATGCATTCATTCGAAAAAAAAAAGGTTCTGCCTGTCCAAAACATATAAGGTCCTTGGGTATTTCCCCTCTCTCCCCCCGAGGGGTTGTTGGCTGAAGTGAAGTATTGTGAAGGAAAGAATGAGTTATATGACCATCGATCAATCCTTTCCGCAAAGATGCGCCTTTCCCGGCCTCTCCCCGTAACGAGAAATGGTAATGTCAAACAAATGACGAGAGAACACACTGGACCTTTGAATCAAAGTGAAAAACGCCTCCAATGCCTCTCCCCTCCCTCTTGTGTGCTCTGATCGCCCCTTTTTTTAGTACCTCACCTCACACAGCCAGTCCATGAGTTTCCTTATTCTGGGAATAGCATGGAAGAAACTGCAATCTGTCAGTCCATGTCTTCTTCGACAATCACACTCTCAAGAGCAGAGATACTCACGTTCATAACAATCAACATGGGGATATCGAATACGTCTCGTTTAATCATCCAGCAATACCGGCAGTCCACTTTGCCGTCCTTCTCAATTTTTGAGATGCCGTGCTCGCCATCGATTCGGGTAACGCGGTTGCTGAGTATGCTCTTGCGCGGGTCCTGCTGCGGCGTCATGTCCGACGACGCCGCGCTTTCCGTCTGCTCTTTCGTGCGGTACTTGAGGATCCGACATGTGCGGTTGACGCTGCCTCGGCTGTCGCCAAAAGCAAGATGCGAAAAGTCGTCGTAAAACTCAACCACACTGTCATCGTCGAGGATCTCGGCAATGAAGACGGGCTGTTTCCGTGGTCCGCTCTCATTCTTGATCTGGTCGGCAAGCGTTGCGGCGGGTGCCTTTGGCGTTGAGAAGCCCGCACGGCCAGTATTGCGGCCACTGTTGGTCGTCGACCCGGTACCGCCGGTGTTGACGTTCAAGTTGGGGTCGTTCCCGAGGAGAACATCCTTGGTCCAGCCTGTTAAAGCGATGAACTCCTTGTTGACGGCGGCAATCTCGCCAGTACGGCGGAGGACAATAGTGGGCGCCGAGGTATGGTGCATGAACTCTTCGTACTCGAATAGAGTGCGTTGAAAACACTTCTCCATGAAGATGAGATCCTGGCGACTGAGGGTCTTGGTGCAGGCAATAAATGACGGGCGAATGCTGGCGAGCGCCTTTGCGATGCGCAGCGTCATATTGGCCGAGAAGCGTTTCGGCAGGTAGTCGATGAGAGCGTGGAAGCCGGCGAGATACGGATACGGCTCTTTTACGGTCTCGTAAATGGACGAAGGGTCGCGCTGCCTCTTGCCGAGCAGCGTGTGAGGGCCGCTCTTTTGAGGGGCGCCGGTCTTTGCTTTGGGCCGCGTCGGGGCGGTTATGGTCTGGGAGTTTCCAACAGCGCCAAAGTTCCCACTTGGAGATCCTTCAAAGGTAAAGTTAGTAGGTTGCGGGCTGGCGGTGTTGTCTGTGCTTGGACTATGTAGGCTTGTTGGGCCAGCAGCAATGGCGTAGGCATGTGGAAGGCCATGTTGCAGATTGCCTTGTTGGTACATGCCGTTGGAAGACTGGTCTACACCCATGAAATCGTTGATCATACCGCTATCGTATACTTGGCCAAACTGGTTATTGCCATTGTTGCCAAAGACGTTTGTGGATCCAAAGTTGACTTCACCACTTGGTCCTGACAGGGAGCCGTCACGCGGAGGGGTCTCCGCTGCGCCTGATGACATGTGCCCTAGCATGCCGAACTCCATGGCGCCGTACTGGCTGCCAAAGTTGAGCCCTTCCAGATCAAAGTTGAAGATTGCTGGGTTGCTTGGATCGAATAACGTATTAAAGGGGTCGTTGGCGACCTGCGGCGAGATCATGCCGCCAATGGATCGAGCAGTGTTGCTCGGCTGCGGAAAAGACGGTGATATCGGCGATGGTTGCGCCTGATACGGCAGGCCATCGGGGATGCCGACAGGCGTTTGCTGGCCCGAGTACACGGGGAATGATGCGGTTGAGCTCTGACCAAAATACGTGCTGCCTGCTGTCGAGGCCGTATCCGAGGCCCCGCTGTGATGCCGTTGGCCGTTAGGGCGGGCGGGCGCCGCGTTCGGGTTGTAGTTCGGACCTAGTACGGGCCGTAGAGCTTCGGGCGGAGCATCATGCAGATACTTTGCTTTCTTACGGACGCCGTCTTGGCAAGCCTCTGCGAGTCCACGCTTGATGCATCGCTGACAAGGTCGTTCATCTCCTGTAGCCATCCCATCAGCAAGGTTGCATCGCAGACGGCCATGTGAGTGGAGTAGGCAGCTAAACCCCGGTTACCACGGGGTTTTTGTCAAAGCATTACATGACTTCACGGGTGTTCACTTGACCAGAGACTATCGCGAGCCGGACCCTGAGGAATCGGGCAAAGCTTACCGCAAGTCAAATGGGCTCGTTGGCAGGCGAAGCACGCCCGGCGAGCCTTCTTCCTCCTTGGTCGTGACGGATCCTTGGGATCGTACTTCTTCTTGACCTCGCCGTTGGTATCGGCGCCACTGTCGTGAGATTCAGCCATCTTTTCGTCGTCGTCGTCTCTTACGGGGGTGTCGTCGTCGTAGTCGTGGTCATTATCTGACATGGCATCCGAGACCTCTGGCCCGGTGTCGTCCTGGCCGTCAGGCATGGTGTCGTGGATTTATATATACAAGCCTCCCCTTGGGCAGAAATGTGATAACGGCGTGCGCGGGAGCTGGCGCAGTGACGGCACGGCACGGCACTGCAAGCCCCGGTCCACGAATGTCGCTGATGGTCCGTTTGCGAAACCACACGGCTCACTTTCAAACGTATGTGGGCGGGCCCGGCGTCGCGCTGGATAGGCGTCGTATAATAGGAAAGAAAGCAGAAAATCCCTCCTGTGTTGGTGTAGAGTGACACAGGCCGGGGTTCTTTCTAGCTGGGCTGCTGCCACACACACAGCTCAAAGTACACCACCACTGCGTGACTAACTATCTCCAAGACCCCGTGTGCGTAGTGGCAGTTCGAGTCTGCGAATAGGAGTCGAGCCGGACAATGGTTTCCCGCGACGACGTAGTATGGGAGAATAGGGCCAGAAATAGGCGCTGTGCGCTCCCGCGATATAGGTCGGGTAGAGCCTTGTTTTCTCCCTCTCTCTTTTGGTTCTCTTTGCGCCGCAGGGGGGGCAGGCGGCTTACAAGCAGAGCAGGGCAGAAAGAACGGAGGCGGCGAGCCTTGGGTCTCCCACAGCTCGTATCCTCAGCAGTCAGGAGTCTCCAATAGTGAGTTGGTGGAGAGGAAAGAGGCGTTTCTTGTGCGACGTGCTCGTCACGACAGGACTAGGTCCCTTGGACTCGATGGTTGGCGCAGTCGTCTCGAGACCGGTGTTCGCGTCGCGGACCACATGAGGTCGCGGGGACAAGGTGGTAGACAGAGTCGCTGGGCGGATAGCCGGCTGACGGCGCTGGGCCGGGGTGAAGTGAGGGAGGTTTTTAGAGGTCGAGGGAGTAAATGGTATATGCAGGAAGCCGTAGTCCCTGTGCTTGTCTGATGCAAGCATTGACACGCGGTACGGGAGTTTGGTGGGCTACTTTGCAATAAGTAGCACTGGTAGGGCGGATCGCATTCGCAGGTTCTCGATCGCAAGCGCAGCGGCGCAATTGAGGGGAAAGCGGCGTCGTCGGGAGGTCGGGGCAGATTTTGGAGTCGTGATGTTTATCCTCGGTCGGGTGGAAGAGGAGCACGCGAGAGGTTTGTCGTCAGAGCTGGCGGCGGTCGGTAAAGAAAACGAGAGGGACGGGATAGGCAAGGTACCAAAGTTACGGGCAGTATCCGTAAGGTGGTAAGTGAAATACAGCAGTTAACAGGCCCAAAGAGAAAACGGATGCCCCAGCCTCGCTGCTGTTGGTCAAAGATTTGCGTGCTGAGCTGCGGGGTTTTCTTGGAGAAAATGTCACACTCGTCATTCGTTGGGCCGAGGGGGAATGTGGGTGCACCGGCCGAGAAATCCACTTTTCGTGCCTTATGAGTTCCTGCTACATGAAGCACCACACAAAGTGGGATGTTGAAGATGTATATAATACAATGCACCAGTCTGTCCTTCCCACGACGGAACGCTGTTACGGCTGCACAGTCATCCAGGTCCTCGAGTCTCTCGTTGGTGTAGGTAGTCGGCGCCCGTGGCACCATAGGCAGGGTCGGAGACACTTTTGGGGTGACTTTCTCTCCTTCCCGTCGCATCCATCCAAACTAAGGTGACGGGAAGGCAGTACGGTAGTTCCGAACAGAAACGGAAACAACCCATCTTCGTCTGTACTTTCTTGGACTTAATACCGTACATAAGGTAAGGTAGGTAGGTACTACGGATACCTTAAGGAAGGAAGGGGGTAGTTGAAAAGTCGGACACATGCCTGCCGCCTGCTCCTGCAGAATACCTTGCCTTACATATTATGCACCTGTGCACTTACTTGCCTTGCCATACCACTTGCGCCAGATGCAATCCGAGCAAAGGCTCCTCAAGACACAAACTCGCAACTTTGCATCCCCGCAGCTGGATCCGGACCAGGTTGGCCAGGCCATATTCTGCTCACCTCACCCACGATTTGAATTCCATCATGTCAACTTACATCATCCACGACAAGACCGGAATTCGAACCCAGGAAACAAGGACCATCCGTTTGTCATCTGCTGCGCCTTGGTCTCAACGATTCCAATATGGCCAGGTTCAGTCGCACGGCATTACATTAGCGACGCAACTGCAAGCCACTTTATTGGACATCTGGCATTCTCAATGTTCCCATTGCTGCATGTGAGATCCAATACGATCTCCACATCCAACATCCGCAGTTCGCAGTTTGCCTGGTCCCAAGACAAGCCAAGCCGAGGGCCGAGTGACGACTTACACCCAGCTTCACACCTCCCTGGACAGTCGTGACAGTGCTATACGTGCCACGGCTCGCTGAGGATGAGGGTGGTATCATCGCATTAACTAATGTTGGTTCTAGCCGACGTGCCGAGCATCGGTCTGTCTATCCATCTGCAGCCCATCAACCGCTCGGGGTATCTCATTGCATGTGAGCACAAAATCAAGCAAGGGTTCTCGCCCGTCATTGGCAGCCACTCGGCCAGCCTCCGTATGCCGCGTTACCATCCAACTTTCTCGCTATGGCTGCCTGATGACCTTTCCATCAATGACAGCCCGACACCTTGGGCACTTGCAGACGGTTACTGCCGTCCACCTCATGACGATCGACGCGATCAACAGCCGCATCTGCTGCGCGCCGACTCCCGCTCACTAGTCGTCCAATAATGCAGAGTGGCAGCCCAGCTCGACTGCCTGGGTCAGGAACGCGCTCATCATGGCAAGATGCGCACCCACGACCAACAACACCGGCAGCGAGGCGACATGCGGTCACTGTCAACCATTCACAGCCCGGCAGCCTCTTTGCTGGTCCTCCACGCCGATGCGGAAAGTCTGTGCGGTGCCGTCCACGCCTGATCCTTCACCGGCCTTCGCTGAATCTCTCGTTGCATTGTCACCTTCGTCAACTTTCTTTTTGTCCGTTGTGGACTTCTGCCCTCTGCTGCCTTGTCTCACGCCCGCGTGGCGAACCGACTACGACTTCTGATCTTCTTGCCATACTTGAAGAAGATGTATGGAAACGGGAGCATGGCCACCGTCAAGAAGGCGAGCAGTGACGAAGCCCAAGAATATCCAAGCTTGTTGTACATTTGCGTTCCAAACAACGGGAATGCGGCTGTTGAAAGGGAAGTCCAAGTCAGCACCGCGAACGAAACACGACACCTCCCAACTGAGTGGTTGAGAGCGTTGGTGCCACGGGGCAACTCACCAGCGAACATGCATCGCACAAACGCATTACTTGCGAGGGCCGAGGCGGCGTATAAAGGATAAGCATCGACCTGTGAGCCCCAACTTTAGCACAATTCCTGTCGTGTAACCTCCGGGCCTGAGACTGATTCCAAACCCCTGGAACGCCACAAGCGGGGAGCTGGCGGGACATATTCCACTTACAAGAAACGTAAAGATCCCAGTGAAGACAAGGAGAGTTCTGCGGCACATCAAGACGGTCAGTTGCATACTCCTGCATACAAGATGGGAAAACAACACCACCCCACGCTCCGTGGAAGCCTGACAAAGCATGCCTAACGGCCGAAAGCACACGCCAGCGCATGAACCTGCAGAAGCCTGCAGATGGCCTGCTCAAAGCAACCACGGGGTTGTCTTGTCACGGCAGCAAGATGCGCATGTTGCGGAACCACGGGCCTTTTTCCAACTTTGGATGATGGGTGCGATGCTGTGCGAAGGGAAATGTGAACTTACCCAGCTCCAAAAATGGCGGATCCAATGATGGGCATGATCCAGTGCACATGAAGACTCCAACCAAACCAGAAGATGCCAATGGGACAGAGGAAGGCGCCCAGGATGACTGGTGGGAGGCGGAACTCTGGCTCGCTGGCACCCTCGACGCCCGTCTCCTTTTCCAAGTCGGCCATGAGTCGACTACGGATACGGTGCCACAAGGGGTCCGTCGCGGCGGCAAGGAACATGCCCACGAGGATACCCAGGAAGGTGAGACCGACTTGCCACAGGTTGAAGCCATGGATCGTTGTGAAGATGAGGGGGAATGCGCCGAAGAAAAGGTACAGAATACCCAAGAGAATGGCCGAGAAGATGTCGAGGCTGAGGACCATGGGTTCAAAGGCAATGAGCTGGAAGGGACGCATCAAGGAGATGCCAATTGTCTTGATGACGGACTTGGTCATGTTCTCAACAGGGGCCTTCCACCGCTCGTCACCTGTCTCTTTTCGGATCTTGCGTGCCTTGGTCCGCAGGACGATCGGATCTGGAAGCAAAAAGTCAGCTCTGACAAGCTAATCTGAGGGCGCACCCTCCATGGACACTCACGATAAGTCTCAGGAACGAATACGACAATGGCGACCAAAAGCGCAAAAGCCCAGATGATCATGACATAGTACGTCCATCTCCAGTGTGCGTTGTAGTTGACGAAGCCACCAATCAACGGGCCGATGCATGGTCCGATGAAGGGAGCAAGTGAGTACATGAGCATAGGGGCTTGGAGCTCATGACGAGCAAACAAGTCACTCACTGTGCCACCGGATACGGCGAGGAAGGCACTGCCAGACAAACCGTCGAAAAATCGGGCAACGATCATAGTTGCAATATTCTTGGCGACTGCTGACGGGATGATCCAGATGACATACATGGACCAAGAGACGAGATAGATGGGCCGGCGTCCGTAAAACTCGCTGAGAGGGCTCAGGAACATGGGGCCCAAGCTGATGCCGAGAACAAAGACTGACAGGCCAATAGTGCTCACCAGTCGGGAGTTGCCGAATTCTGCATCCATCTGGGCATACGTCGAGGTGTAGATGGAGCTCGCAGCGGTACTGTCTTGCACGTCAACATCTCATTACAGAGTCGATGATTGACTTCACTTACACGCAAAAACTCGCGCATGATACAATGGATACAATGAGCCACTTTCTCGCCTTGCCCAAACTACGTGGACTCATGGGATCGCTGTCGCCGCCCTCGAAAGTCACTTCATACTGGTCCTTTTCCGGTTCTCTTGGCGAGCTGTCGTCCTCTTGGTAGTCGTCACAGCTGTAGCCGTTTTGTGACCGCGTCCGGGTCAATGATCTTGACTGACGGAGTGACCGTGTACCGGCGGCGCCCGTGCGGATGGGCTCGAAGCCCGAGTCCTCGTGGACTGTGGCGCTGTCATCGTCCTGATTTGATGAATGGCTCTCGGCCTTTTCAATGTCTTTTTCGACTTCGTTCGTCATGATTATCGTCAAACGCCGCAAGGGATAAAAGCAGCAACGATCCTCGACAATTTTTTTTTTCTCCAGCTTAGGTCTTACTCAGGGCCGCTTGATAACGACTTGATATCAAGGGCGCAGTAGTCGGCCGATTGCGGATGTCGGATATTTGTACGGATATCCCACGTGGTTATTATGGGCCTGGTTCCGAGTTCCAGCGGTCGTGTGGATCGTGACAGGATCAGATCAGTCTGTTGCTGGGCTGGGCGTTACTGCGAACGGAGGTATGTGCAGGGCAGTGGTTTTTATTTGGAAGTGGGAGAAACGGCTCCTCTCTCACTGCAACTCTTCTGATTGTTTCAAAGACGCAGAAGAAGAAAGAGTGAAAGGGACGTGTCTGTTCATGGAAGAGGACCTCTTTTTCATGGATTTTGCAGTTTTCCCGATAACAAGGCAAAGAAAGGCGCGAGGACCTCGAAGTGGATGGGATAGTGGGGACCTCGCGCCATCGGCACCGCATCCATTCACACGCATTAGTCAAAGACGACCGGATGGCTAGACGGCGCGACCCGTTTGGCAATTTTTCCCATGCACTTCTCGACGATCATTCAGCCCAGAACGCGGTTCGCTCTTTCGAGAGGAAGCACACCGCGGACTAGGGTGGATCTCGTCATCGCGGCGAAAGGGAATAAGAGAGGAGAGGAGAGGAGAGGAGAGGAGATGGAGAGGGGCATGCAGGTGTGTCATAGAGCCCCCTGGATGGGTGACAAAACTGTGGGATGGATGACGCTGCGTTGGACCCTACATCGCCTTGGGGATCTTCCAGTTCTGCATCGGAGCCAACAGCCTATTCTTGCGAGAGCGGATGGAAGGGTCCAATGAGAAGGGGTCACGAGCTATTCGGCGTTAGTTCGCGCGAGTTTTCGATTGCTAACATTTTATTAGTATTGTTATTATCTTTTGGCTGCACTTACGTTGGCCGAAAGGGTGACAGAAGGGACGGGGTTCTCTCGGAAATAAACCGTCATGGATATGACGTCGGAAGAGCCGAGATTCACCACGACCTTTTTGGCTCATTCCAGACATTTCACAAGTCGCGGTTTCTCATTCAGCTGGCGGCAGCGGGAAGAGACGGGGGGATCCTCGGCGTCTGGAACCTGGGATCATTTGAGACAGGAGGCGCCTGCCACCTCTTGTCACTCCTGCAACGAGTCGCAGGTGCTAAAATTGGCCCTGTAACCTTGATCTGTCGACTGTTCGAGCAACATACGTCGAGATGTGGTGCTGAGTAGAAACCCAGCCCGTCTTGGCGGAGTTCCACTCCACGGCTGTTAGACGCGGCCCGATGGAATGGTTCACCGACCACAGACTCGCAGAGGACGTGCGAATTCGCGATAAGCTTGGTGGTCCTCTCCCATCTATCATACTTTGGCTAGCTTCCGACTCTGTCCATCTTGAGATCTGACTAGATGGGTTCAGAGTTCAGACTGCCCAGCATGTGGGCTCTTGAGGTGATCGATCCCCGCTTTCGCATGTTGCAGGCCCAGCAAAAAAACACTGGATTGTCACTTTCGCTTCTTTGGTAGAGGGCCGAAGCCGCGAGAGGGTTGTCAGTCACATTGAATTGTCGGCAGCTTTTCCCGGCGCCGGGCGAGACCGTTATCTTGGTCTCCTGCCCAGTGTCTGTGCGCATTGCCAATTTTTCTGACAGCTTGCCACACACAGACAGACACTCCAATACGGAGGTGCGTCTTAATAGTCCTTGCAGTTGCTACTAAGCCCTGGACCCACAAATAGGACTACTTTCGACTAATTAGAGGCTATAGATTATTTCTATCCCATTTTAATTACTTTCTACCCTAGCACTACTTATTTATTTATGTAGTGGTTTTTTTCCGGCTTTATAAGTATAAAAGATCGACCTTAATAAGATTACGCTTTTAAGAGAAATCATACGATATAATATACTTTTTAACTATATAATACGCATAATATATCCTAAGTACGCGCTTAATATAATATAATAATTTCGATATAAAAGCCGCTATTTAATTTAGGATAAGTAAGCTGCCCTTTTTAGTTACTTATTAATAATAGGCTAAGTAATATACTTACGTAGCAGCGCCGGCTAGAAAAGTCGATAGTAAAGGTTAATAATAGAGGTTAGCTATAATAGTCGGCCATAATAATCGGCTATAATAGTTAGAGGCGGCCCTTAACTACAGAGGTTCTAAACTTTGTTAATAACATAGAGGTTTTTTAAAAAAAAGGGTTAAATAAGTTAATATTTATTACTCTTCATACTAGAGCTCATAAAGATTTTTTTTATCCTTATCGTTTCTAATATTACCTAAAGCTACTCTTTATTTAAACTAAATAAATTTATTAAATAAATTTACTAAATAAACTTATTAATATATAAACTACTACCTCGACGAGAACCTATTTTAAAAATACCCGTTAATAAGTCTAACCCTCTTAGGCTAGGCGCCCTCGGCTAGCTCGACGCTATAGCTATTATAGTTAACGTAAGTATACCCGAGGAGTAACAAAGTACTTTTTAATAGTACGGAATTTAGCTAAGTAATATTATAAGTACTATAGATAGCTAGGCTAGTATAGATATTAAGATTTAGTATATTAACGCTAGCTTAGCTATAATAACTATAATAAACGAGCTAAAAATATATATAATTAGAGTAATAAGCCGGTACTTTAAATAGCTCCTATAGGACCCCCCGGGTAGTAATAATACTTATATAAAAAAAGGGATTATACTAAACCTAGCTACTTACATAAGCTAGTATTAAGAGGTCTTATATATATTAGAGTAAGTAAAGCTCGCCCTATAGGTAGCTAAAATTACGCAGTAGAAGGTTAGGAGCTATTTTAATTAGTAGTTAAGTATAGAGCGCAATATACCTAGTTTTTTTTAATACATAATATACAGTACGGCCCCGGCGGATTACTCCGTCAGGGGGACTTATTTATTTATATATTCTATTTTTACTAGCTACTCGGACGGTTCTTAGTGTTATTTATATAGTATTAATATACGGTATTAGTAGATACTTACACTATCTCGCTAGACTATTTTTTAGATTTTTTAACTTTTTAACTTTCCCTCTTATAAAGTTTATAACTACGGATCCTAGTACTACTTATAGTAACTACTTTAACCTATATACTACTATTACGATTATTACGAGGCCTATAAAAATATTAAAACTACTAAAACCGCTAAATTACTATTTCTAGAGCCCTTTTTTCCCCCTTAGTATAGATCTTAAGATACTAATGTAGTGGTTTTTTTCCGGCTTTATAGGCGCAAAAGATCGACCTTAACGGGATTACGCTTTTAAGGGAAATTATATAATATAGTATACTTTTTAACTATATAATACGCATAATATACCCTAAGTACGCGCTTAATATAATATAGTAGTTTTAATACGAAAACCGCTATATAATTCGAGATAAGTAAACTACTTTATAATAGCGCTAGCTAAAAAGGTTAATAATAGAGGTTAGCCGCAAAGGTTAGAGGTAGCCCTTAACTATAGAGGTTCTGAACTTTAATAGCGACGTAGAGGTTTTTAAAAAAAGGGCTAAAAGGGCTAATATCTAGCTACTCTTCGTACTAAAGCTCGTAAAGATTCTTTTTATCTTTATTATTTTTAATATTACCCAAAGCTCTATTTAAACTAAACAAATCTACTAAACAAACCTATTAAATAAACTTATTAAATAAACCTATTAAATAAACTTATTAAATAAACTTATTAATATATAAACTATTACTTAGATAATTAGTTAAATAACTAGTTAAGAGATTAGCTAGTTAAAATACTACCTTATTAAGAATTTAAAAATACCCCTCGATAGGTCCCCCCCTCTAGAGCTTAATAGATTCTTAAGCCCCCTCAATACCCTAGCTATTGTAACTAATATAAGTATACTTAAAAAGTAGTATAGTGCTTTTTAATAATATAAAATCTAACTAAATAATAGTACGAATATTATAAATAACTAGGCTAATACGGACGTTAAGATTTAATATATTAATACTAGTTTAGAAATTATACTCTATAGAGCTAGAAATTCCTTTAATATAAGCTATATTATAAATATAAAAGAATATATAAAAGGTCCCCTAACCCTTAATAAAAAAGAGTATATAATACGGGATCTAACTACTTACGCGGGCTAGTACTAGGAGGTCTTATGTACGTTAGAGTGGGTATAGCTCGCCCTCTAAACGGCTAGAACTTAGAGGACTACGGCAGAAGGTTAGGAGCTATTTTAATTAGTAATTAGGTATAAAGCGCAATATACCCAGTTTTCCCCAATACGTAATACACGGTACGGCCCCGGCAGATTACTCCGTCGGGGGGCTTAAGATACTAATAAAAAGAAGCTAGATCTAAGCGTTAGAGTAGTTATTTTAGCTCTACGAAGTCGTATAATTAAGTAGATTATTAAATAGATATCTTAAGCTCTAGGAATTCTAATCCGTACTATTTTTAACGTTCTTACCCGTATAAAAAAAAACAAATTCGACCTAGCTACTCCTATTTTTTAATTTAACTTATTTATTACGAAAATACCCCCCGAAGTAGCTACCTAACTAAGTAAACTAAAAAAATTAATGATATTATTATTTATAAGGTATATTATAACTAGTATAACTATAAAAAGAACTATATTAATATTATTAAAAACCTCTTAAAAAACGACGGCGTTAATATATTAATAATAACTATTTAGTAAATTTTTTATTATTATAGTTTTTATAAAACTAAACTAACCCGTAAGCTAGGCCTAATAAAAAAGATATAATAAGAGCGACTTAAGTAGTACTTTAATTACTAATACTAAACCCTCGATAATTAAAAATAGGTTATATAGTTAAATAAGACCGTAATTACTCTTAATTACTATTATAATAACTATAAGCTCTAGTACTACCTAAACAAGGCCTATACTAAATAATATATACGAAAAAAATAAAAAGGTTATTCTAAATTTATATTTTAGAGCTCTTTTATATATAAAAAAAAAGGGCCGTATTATTATTAAATTCCCAAGACTATTACTAAGAGGAAAGCTACTAAAGTAGAGATTGCTTAGCTTAATACTAAACTCGAGCCCGTTTAACATTAGTAATAAGAGCTCGAGAGTAGTATAGAGTAAATAGGCTTACGGAATCTACCGGGCCGTAAGCTCTAATTTAATTAAAATATAAAATCGGGTAAGTTAGTACGGAATAGTAAGAGTAGAATTAACTAATATAAATACTATAAAAAGATCCTATTACCTAAATTATTCTCTTAAGTTAAAGGATTACTTAGTAATCTAATTATATAAGAGGATAAAGCGCTAGCTTATAACTATTACTTTCCCTCTAACGGAGCAATCCGCCAGGGCCGTACCGTGTATTACGTATTAGGAAAAACTGGGTATATTACGCTCTATACCTAATTACTAATTAAAATTAACTAACTCGACCGTTATCTCTTTTTTATTAACTTCTAACCTTCTACTGCCCGCCTATAGGGCGAGCTTTACTTATTTTAATATATATAGGACCTCCTAGTACTAGCTTATATAAGTAGCTAGGTCTAATATAATCCCTTTTTTTATATAAGTATTATTACTACCTAGGGAGTTTTATAAGAGCTATTTAAAATACTAGCTTATTACCCTAATTATATATACTTTTAGCCCGTTTATTATAACTATTATAACTAAGTTAATATTAATATACTAAATCTTAATATCCGTATTAGCCCGGCTATTTATAATACTTATAATATTACTTAGCTAAATTCTGTACTATTAAAAAGTACTTCGCTACTCCTTAGGCGTATTTATATTAATTATAATAGCTATAGCGTCGAGCTAGCTAAAGAGGGCGCCTAGCCTAAGAGGGGTAGACTTATTAACGGGCATTTTTAAAAAGTTCTAGCCTACTAATTACTAACTATATACTAAGAGTAGAGTAGGTTCTCGTCGAGGTAGTAGTTTATATATTAATAAGTTTATTTAGTAGATTTATTTAGTAAATTTATCTAGTTTAAATAGAGAGTAGCTTTAGGTAATATTAGAAGCGATAAGGATAAAAAGAATCTTTACGAGCTCTAATATAAGTAATAAATATTAGCCTATTTAGCCCTTTCTCTAGAAACCTCTACGTTACTATTAAAGTTTAGAACCTCTGTAGTTAAGGAAGGCTGCTTCTAACTATTGCGGCCGACCTCTATTATTAACCTCTACTATCGACCTTTTTAGCTAGCGCTACTACGTAAGTATATCGCTTAGCCTATTGTTAGTAAGTAGCCTTACTTATTCTAAATAAAATAGTAGCTTTCGTATCGAAATTACTATATTACGTTAAGCGCGTACTTAGGATATATTGCGCATATTATATAATTAAAAAGTATACTATATCGTATAATTTCTTTTAAAAGCGTAATCCCGTTAAGGTCGATCTTTTGTACCTATAAAGCCGGAAAAAAAAAACCACTATATAACTATTACTTTACTTATTATACTTATAACCTATTTAAAATATAAAAGCTTTTTTAGCTAAGTAATTCGCCTAACCTCAATCTTATTAAGCCTTATTAACTATAAATAAAAAGATAAATTACTAAAAAGGGGGTACCTAAGTCCTGAGTAAAAGTAATACGTCGTTAATAAGAGTACTAATACGTATTATTATTAAAAAAAATCTAAAAATAGATAAAAAAAGATACCTTACTATATCGAGTAAATAATTATGCTAGAGGGTAGTAATAAATATAAAGAGGGTTAACGGGCTAGATTATACCGTTAAATAGCTACTAATTAACCTTAATTAACGCTTTTTTATTATAAAATCGATAATAATTAACGATAATTATAGTGGCCGAATTCTACCGCTTATACACACCCTAGCCAGCCCCTTATCGACTCCCCTGTCTGTGGCAGGGGTTGGGCTTGGCAGCAACTGCAAGGACTATTGAGACGCACCTCCGTATTTAGGCCTTTTCTCCCCGCGGCGCCGGCTCGCCGATCGGGGCCTTTGGGGGTGGCTTAGCTCAGATAGGATGGAGAGTAAGGGAATCCACGTGTTTTGATTTGTGATTTGAGGCGTGGCGATCCTTTAAGCTGAGTATCCCACGGAGTTACGATGAGGATTGGTAATCTAAACCGTTCACTACTAATTACCTATGATTTACAATACTGAAGCTCACCAACAACTTGGGGCAGTGCAAGGAGGCAGGTAGGTCAGGTAATCCTCGATAACCCGTGATTTTTTCGTCATTTCCTTCTTCCTCTATCTATCTACTCTGATGGAGGTGAAATCATGTGCAGTCTCCATAAGCGTTATTATCATACATGAGGCCCCTTTCCATCTTTTCCTTCGTACCTCTGTTTACTTACATGATCATCATCATGATGAGCCCGCTACTCTTTCTAGTATACCGATATTTCTCGCTTTCGTTGGGTTTGAAAATGCAATTCGCTGAACTCTTGACCTCCGAAAATAGGGGGTAAATGACAAGAAAAACAATAAAGATGAGAAATAAAAAACAAACAAAACGCCCGTTACATGCAAGATAACACACATATATAAAACCCCCGGTACGCATGTCGTCGGACAACACAATGCACGTCGTCAACAGAGCCGCACAACTAGGCCCACTCACAAAGCACCTCACCTCCGGACCTCCGGTACGGAACTTCCGAAAGTTGACTCATTTTTCCGTCCGTTTCATTCCCTCTCACATCCGGTAGGTCTCCGCCAAGCTCCCAAAGTCCGGCACGGTCCCGGAGCAGTCAAAGTCCCGATCGTACGCCTTGGCCGGCAGGATCCCGGCCGCGAGGCCCTTTTTGTAACTCCACAGCGGCGCGCTCTCCGTGTCCCACGTCCAGTACCACCACCCCCACCCCTTTTCGAACGAGTGCATCTGCGCCTCGGCAAACATTTGCAAGAACTTCTTGTAGTCGCTGCTGAAGCCGCCCGCGTCGCCGTTGGCCGTGTCGCAGTCGCACTTGGAGTCCTGGGTCGGGCACCGCGGCTCGAGGATCGACGTCGTCGCGTTGCCCGTGTTGTAGGTGCCCGTCCACCGGTTGCCCCAGCCGACGTTGGTCAGGTGCTTGGCGCAGTCCGTGTCGGCCTGGGACCACTCGGCGAAGAGCGTGGGGCCGTAGCCCGTGGAGGTGTCCATCGACTGCTCCGTCTGCTCCGTCCACCCGCTGCAGGCGTACTCGACCTTCTTCTTGTGCGTGTAGACGATTTGGTCGGTGTTGAAAATGACGTACTGATGTACGTCGAGCGCGAGGTCACTGTAGCCCGTCAGTTTCCCCTGCCATTTGGCCAGGCCCATGAATCCGTCGCCGAACACCACGACGCCGCCGATGCCGTTGCCCTTGACGAGCTTGTAGGCCTGCGCGGTCCACGAGACCACATCGGCGTTGTTGAGGTCCACGTTGCGCGGCTCGTTGGCGAGACCGTAAAAGGCAATGATGTTCTTGTAGCGGTCCTGGGCGAAGAACTTAGAGAGGCGGTCGTGCATATCCAGGCTGCGCTGGGCGTTGGTCGCGCCGTCGGTGCCATTGAGCCAGCCGATGGCGCCCTGACGGCCCGAGTGGTTCCAGCCGTTTTGACTACCCGGGAGGCCGTGGACGTCAAGGTTGACACGGAGGCCGTACTTGCGCGCCCACTCGATGCCGCGGAGGAGGTAGCGCCACGAGGTGCGGAAGAGGTAGGGGTCGCCGTCGTAGACCTCGACGGCCCAGTAGTTGAAGGGGATGCGGACGTGGTCAAGGCCGGCGTCGGCGATCTCCTTGAAGGTGGACTCGGTGACGAAAGTCGAGTAATGCTTCTCGAGGACCTCGGCCGTCTGCTTCGTGCCGAGGTGCTTGCAGAGCGTGTACTCGTCAATGATGCCGAGGCGGGAGTCGTAGTTGAAGAGGGAAGGGGTGATGAAGGGCTCGAGGTTCAGCCAGCCGCCGACGTTGACGCCGCGGGCGGGCCGCGAGCCGTAGGAGCCCCAGGCGTCTTTGAGCGCCGGCACCTTGTCGTTTGCCCGTTTCGAGTCGTCCCAGTCGGTATAGAGACCCATGACGGGCAGGTCGCCGACCATCTGCTCCGTGAATGTGACGTTGAAATCGGTTGTGTCATCCCATGACCACGGATCGAGGTAGGTGCCGCGCCACTTCATCGGGACGCTGTCCTTATTTCCGTCGTCGAGGGTCGTTTTCGTGCTGCTGCTCTTGTTATTGTTCTTGCTGACCACCACGGCCACTACAATGATGATGATGAGAAGCACTAATGAGACACTGAGACATATCCCTGATGGCCAGTTAGTCAACGTCTCCAGCTCCCGATTCAAAGCAACCTACAAAGCTTCTTCCGCTTCTTGACGGGTTTTGGAGGGTCCTCCATGAGATACTCCTTCTCGAAGCTGTGGTCAGAGCTGTTCCACCCTCCGCCTCTCAAGTGGCCTCTTGACCGTCCCTCCTCCATAATCGCGCCACTGACCACCCGTTTCTTTTTGTTCTTGTGTTCCCTCCTGGGCTTTTTGTAGACTGCCTCCGTATCCACCTCTCGCCGCACCCGTTTTGGTCGTTCTGTGGGCGCATCTCTGTAGGCTGCTTCGCGTCGTGCCCTCCGTCTCTCCCGCCGCTCTGCGTCTGCGTCTGCATCGGCGTCCCTCGGTGGTCTGCCAGCACCCGCACTTCTTTCTTTCTTTTCCCTTCTCTTTTGCCTCTTGACGTTATCCTGGTTCAGCTTTGCTAACGCATCCACGGACAGCGATTGTGACCTTCTCTCGTCCCTGCTTTCGCCAGAATCTGTGGCCGGTCGTCTAGATCCTTCTGCGCGTGATCGTCGTTTTCTGTTGTGGTGTTTCCTGCCCGATGAGTCTCGTGGTCGATGCGACGACGGTCTCGAAGATTCACCGGGCGCCATCTCTTATTTTGTCGCAAAATGTCGTCCTCGTTGGGTGAAAGTGACCTAGTCGCCGTTGCACTGGAATGTTTGCGACTCGGATGACATTCCTGGCGGTTAGGTAGAAAAGGCACGGTTTTGCGGGAAATACGTTTGCGCCGTGTACGAAGTACTCGTTGGCCTTCACTTGGTGCCAGGGTACCAAGATGTCGTATTCCAGTTGCTCCTGCCTTGTTTTTGGAGGTGCTTTGGCGCATCGGCTGTTGGCAGGGCAACAATCGACCTTGAGCTCTGGTCCCAGTGGCCCCAGTGTCCCCAGTACCTCCTTATCAGGGCGTTAAGTGGCTGCAGGGGTCTGTGGCTGACAGGAGCCGCTTCAACCCCGCGAACGCCGTCGCAAGCCGAAGATTGACTTACATCACCCGCCATCCTTCGGGTTAGCAACGAGGGCCTACCTCGTCTGAGCCGGCTCCCGTCCTTCAATTCCCTTCATCTCTACGAATAGAACTCACACAAACCACAAGGCATTGGCTTCTCAAAAAGGGATCTTTGGGTTTTCTATCTCTCTCTGTACCATTCACAATGAGGTCGTCGTCAATTTCATTACGTCCACTGCGGCGAGCGCTGGCGCCGCCGGTATCGACGCAGCTTCTGCCACCCCTTGCAACGGGCCCCCGGCTCTACTCGACACACCCGCCCAATGCAAAGCTCAACATACCCGTGGACTACGCGACAACGTCACTCCTCGCGCACTCTTCACAAACTGCTCTCGGCACGGCCGAATTACCGGCGGAGGTGCGCGATGGCACGACAAAGAAGATGAACCTGTTTCAAGCCATCAACGATGCTCTCTCCATCGCCCTGGCTGAGGACGACTCCGTCATGGTTTTTGGCGAGGACGTTGCCTTTGGCGGCGTCTTTCGGTGCACGATGAAGCTGGCAGAGACGTACGGTGCCGACCGCATCTTCAACACGCCATTGACGGAACAGGGCATCATGGGCTTCGCCATTGGCGCGGCCGCGGAGGGTATGCGGCCGGTTGCTGAGATACAATTTGCCGACTACGTCTACCCGGCCTTTGACCAGCTCGTCAACGAGGCGGCCAAGTACCGATACAGGGACGGCGCCTGTGGCCGGAGCGTTGGTGGTCTGACGGTACGCATGCCCTGCGGCGGCGTCGGCCACGGCGCCCTCTATCACTCTCAGTCGCCCGAGAGCTTGTTTACGCACATCCCCGGTCTGCGGGTGATTATGCCACGGTCACCTCTACAAGCCAAGGGTCTGTTGCTGGCGGCCATCCGCAGCAATGACCCGTGCATCTTCATGGAGCCCAAGATTCTGTACCGCGCGGCCGTCGAGCAGGTGCCCGCAGGAGCGTACACGCTGCCGTTGTCCAAGGCGGAGGTGCTGAAGGAGGGCAAGGACGTGACAATTATCTCGTACGGACAGCCGCTGTATACTTGCATGTCGGCCATACAAAAGGCCGAAGAGGAGCTGGGAATCTCTGTCGAGCTCATTGATCTTAGAACGCTGTACCCCTGGGATAAGGAGACGGTATTCCAGAGCGTGCGCAAGACAGGCCACTGCATCGTGGTGCACGAAGCGATGGTGAATGCTGGTATCGGTGCTGAGGTTGCTGCCACGATCCAGGAGGATCCTGATACCTTTTTGAGGCTGGAGGCACCGGTTGCAAGAGTTGCTGGATGGAGCATTCACACTCCGTTGCTTTATGAGAAGTTCAACATCCCTGATGTTGCAAGTAAGTGTTGCCTCCTCCCCATGATAAACGCAGCAACGATTTCTAACGTATCTCAGGGGTTTATGACAATATTAAGCGGGTTCTGGATTATTGAGACTTGGTAGGGGACCAGGAGTGATAGGGAAGATAACGAAGAAGAAAATTCAGTACATAGCACATACCCTTAATGACATGCCATACAACTTCATAAGTAATGTTCTGCTAGCTTTGGATATGAATTGGATGCAGGTAGCAGCGAACCCGTTGACATGTTCGCTTCGTGATGGGGAAGTACACCATGAGTCCACTTCCTTCAGCTAAAGTGGAGGTCCCGCGCTAACAATTAACCCCCTTTCCCAGCCAATCCGCCCCTCCCCATGTCCCGCCTCCAACTGCCCCGCATTACGTTTCAACGTTCGAGAGAGGCAGACAGCTCTCCATTTACTCCGTACAGCCGCAATCGTCACCGACTCAACGACAGACTGATTGCGCGACCAGAACCTTTGACCCTTTCCGCCGCACCAGATTGCAACCTCACAATGTCCCAAGTCGAGACCGTGTCCTCCTTCGTGGAGGGTGCTCCCCCAGGCGAGGTACCTTCCCACTTGCCTCGAGCTCCATCCCCTTACGACGCGCATGACGTCGCGAACCGCACCCCAAGCTGACCTCGATTGAAGCTCGCAGATGTTATTGCAGGTAAACCGCACTTGCCTACCCTAACCCCCGATCTGCCACGAAGACGAATGGGCCGACAGCTCCGAACGAACTGCTGACACCGTCGCAAAGATATCAAGTCGCTCACCGTATCGGACCCCGAGATCGTGTCCAGCCTCGAGCCGGCGTTTGAAAAGTACAACGAGGAGCAGTTCGTCACGGTGAAGCTGCCAGGCGGAAGCCAGCAGGTCATTGTTAGCGCGCACAGCTCGCTCGGCGACGGCCAGTACTTTGACGTGGAGAGCTCCACGAGCTTCTCCTTTGACCACACCACACAGAAGGCGAGCAACGTGCAGAGCTACGTTTTGGAGAGCGCCAACTCGGACTTGATGTAGGTTTTTTTCTTGACGGGAATCGAGACAACAAGATGAGGACAGTGATGCTGAGAAAGAGCTACGTGAACAGCAAGTCGACGTTGAAGAGCCTCGGCCCCTATGTCCAGGAACACTTCCCCAACGCCGCGTACGGCGTCTACCCCACCGAGAACGATTCCAAGGTTGCCGTCATAATCGTCTCGAACAAGTACTCTCCCAACAACTTCTGGTACGTGATACCCCTATAGCGCTCTTCCCTAAGCGTTCCCCACCGCCGCGGGTGCATGCACTAACCCATGGGATTACCATCAGGAACGGCCGATGGCGATCAGTGTACATCTTCGACCCCTCCTCCGAGGCCCTCGAGGGCTCCGTCAAGGTCGACGTGCACTACTACGAAGACGGCAACGTCAGGCTGCTCACGAGCCGGCCCAGCCAGGCGTCGGTGTCATCGGGCACGGGCGCGGGCATCGTCAAGGAGATTGCGGCGTCGGAGAAGAAGTACCAGGAGGAGCTCAACAGGGGGTTCACGAGCCTGAGCGAGGGCGCGTTCAAGGGGCTGCGACGACAGCTGCCGGTGACGAGGCAGAAGATTGAGTGGGACAAGATTACCTCGTACAGGCTGGGCCAGGATATTGGCGGTGGCCGGAAATAAAGAGAGAGTGGGGGAAGAAGGACAGAAAGAGAGAGTCTTTTGATTGTTAAGGGCTACCTACATATAGAGTGTTTGCTCGACTGGTGCATTCAGCATGCCAAAGCTAGGAATGGTTTAAAAAGCTTTCTTTACCAACACATCACTTTTGCTGTCAGGAGGGTTTCCAGTGCAAAGAAGTACCTTGGTAAGGACGTATGCTTCATTCCCACGTGTGATCCTGGGAAGGGTGTCGACAGAAATAGACTGCGGAAGTCACCTCTTACCTCAACAGAGAGACTCAAGGAAATTTAGCAGATAAAGAATGCAACTGAATTACCCCTTTTAGCTTTCGGGCCATCAGGTTGTCCATTGCAGCAACCGTCTAGAAAATAGAGGAGGAAATGTGTGGTAGACGGAATTGTCAATCGAACCGGCGGAAATTACCTAATCGGGTAACAAATCGCGATGACATCTTCACGACCGCCCATAAAGAAAAGAGCTATCGCAGCCGATTATCTAAAAAAGAGTCAAGAGCTGAGGCCTGAATCTCAATCTTGTTACCCCGCGCGTTCCCCGCCTTTTGGGCTCATACCAAGTCACAAGTGGGAAGCCTGGCGCTCGGGAGGGAGCTCAAGGGGAATGACGATACCGGAGGCCGGAGACCGCACGGGACTGCCTCGGCATCATCCCGAATTTCCCGAAGGGTGGGTTGCGGGATTGGGGGGAAATATCCGTACGGCGGAATTGGACACTCGATAGGTTCCATACGTCAGGAAAACGTGTCGTTGGGAGAACCAGGGAATGTTGATACTGGCCTTTCTCTCTTTTGTTTTCCGTGAGTTCATGATAGCTGAGGTAATGTTCCGTTGGAGGAATTGGACTGCCCGTATGCCCCGTGGGATCCGGACTCTTTTAATGGTCAGTGATCAGTCCGTCCGAAGTGTATGTGCGTGTGTGTGTGTGTGAGCGGCCCTTTATTTGCGATGTCACAGATGCGAGGTACAAATATGCAGTGTAGTAGTGTATCCCGTACGTGTGTGCCCCAGCTGGTCCAGTCCAGACTCCCAGCCCGGAGAGCCAGGCTAATTCACCTAGTCTGAGCCCAGGAAACCCCGCGGAACGGCGAGATAAGGCAAGATCCGACGGAACGATAGCGTCAGTATTGAGTCGATTGACGACGAGGGGAGGGAACGGCGCAGATGGCAAGGGTGGGGGACGGTATGCGTTCCCCGTGGAAGCGGGATTTGGGAACAATGACCTTGCAGCGGTACGTGTGGGCATTTGCGGGACTTGGTGTTGCAGTCGGGCTGCTGGTGAACCACGAGAAGGCGTGGGAAGCAGCAGCGATTGGCAATGCGAGTTTACGAACACGAATAACTGGGGAATTTGACCCCGAAGACGAGAGGCCGTGCCGGACCCTTGTGTACAGTAGAGTACAGACAGACACTCGGTGTGCTTGGGGGGACGTTGCAGTCGGTTTCTTCCAAGATTCCTGTTATACAAGCTGTACCGAATACTGCGTAGAAGGGCATTTTGCATAATAGAACCGCTTCGGTAGCGGACACCGATGTGATTCCGCCCCGTTGGAGGATTGGAGGGGCCATGCGTTTCGAAACGAGCTAGCAACGTGCTCTCTTTCTTTCTCAAAGTGTCGATCGACCGCGGAAGCTGGTGGCGGTAAAGAGGTGGAAGATTACGTAGTAGGTACGAAGTGACCCCCGGTACTAAGCGGCGAGTGTTTAAGTTTTGCAGCGGGAGCCCTGACTCGACCATTCGCTTTGGGAGTATCAACGGGCGGGGTGAAGCGAAGGAAGACGTGGCTGGTCCAGGAATGGCAGTTTTGCCTTGGCCCAAGGTCCTTGGTTCCGGTTGATGGCTATGGCAAATCGACGCGGGTGTTGTAGGTGAGTGAGACTCGAGTATACGAATTACCTTGGCCTGAATGTGAGAATTTGGGGTATGTGAACAGGGTGTGTGCTATGCGTCAAACGGTGGCAGCCTTGGAAGGGTGTCAAATGTCTGTCTGGCTGGGGTTCAACTACCCGAGTGCGATGCCGAGAAGGAGGCCGGCGAGCTTCTCTTCTCTGGTCTAAGCAAGAAGGCCATGGAACTTGTGGAAGTAGTCGGGTCCTTTCCATTGTCACATACCTACCGGTAATACCATACCTTACTTGCCTACTCAGGTAGTGTCCTGACTCTACAAGGTACCAAGTTCCGCCAGCTAAATTGGCTCCCCCCTTTAAAGGTCGCACCTTCTTCCTTGTGCTGCCGCCTGCCTTACTGTGGTGCCTCTGTTAAGTATCCTCGGCCCACATTCACTCCAGCGAATCACGGCAACTGCGCACTAATTTCTTCTTTTCTCATTGGCTCAAGACACCGTCCACCCCTGAGCGGACTGCTAGTACCAAGCCCAGTACTGTTGTGAGGTGTCCACAGGTAGTGACCGCTTGGTCCCAGCGGAAGCTTCCATCAGCTGTCAGTCCCAGTCCGCAAAGTGCTGCGCTTTCCCCCCCCCCCGATTTTTAACGGGGTCCCGCGATAAAGCAGTGTGAACGGGCTCAACAACATCCGAGGGACCTCCTTCTCGTCCGATTCCTTTTTCCTTACTTCCTCCTGCACCAAAAAACCTCCCCTTCCTCTCTCACCTAATCTCATCCCCAAAGCCAAACTTTTCTGCCTGCGATTCTATCCCTCCGCTCTGTGTTGCGCAAACCGAATCGAATTCTTCACACCGAATCCTAGCCAAATCAGCAAGGACCTCAACAAACTTCCCACCTCTCCGATAAACAAGGAAGGAAGAAAAAATAGGAGCCACGTTTACCAACAACAATCCTTTACCGTCTCTCTACACACAAACCAGTCACAATGGGCGCTGTCGAACTCACCTACCAGGATGTTGCTGAGCACAACACCAAGAAGGACATCTACATGGTGATCCACGACAAGATCTACGACTGCACCAAGTTCGTCGACGAGCACCCGTAAGTACTTAGCTAGACCTGCGTCTGCCTCCCGCCACTCTCGCGCCAGTACCCCTCCTCCTAAGGATTCCAATTTCTCTCGACGAGTACCTCCAACTGACCTCTTTTTCCTTGACAGCGGTGGCGAGGAGGTTCTTCTTGACGTCGGTGGTCAGGATGCCACCGAGGCTTTCGAGGATGTCGGACACAGCGACGAGGCCCGCGAGACCCTGGACCAATTGTACCTCGGTGACCTGAAGCGCCAGGTGAGTCAAAGCAATGATTCTATGTTGCCGCGATCGCGCGCGCAACGTCCGAGCTGCAGAAAGCAAGCGTGCTGACTTCCCCCCTTTCTACAGCCCGGAGACCCTGCCCCCAAGAAGCAGGTTGCCGCCAGCAGCTCAGCTTCCAGCACCGAGAGCCCCGGCTTCGGCATCGGCCTGTACGCCGTTCTCCTCGTCGGTGGCGTCCTCGCATACGTCGCCTACAACTACCAGCAGCAGCAACAGCAGCAGTCCGCATAAGACACAAGCTGCATTGCTACGGTCTTGGACTTCTTTTTACAGCAAAGCAGAAAATGCTGAGAGGGTTAAGGGGCTCCCACCACGATCGCCACCGCCGCTCCCCCGAAAAGGGGCAAACGAGGATGCGCGCGCCGCCGCCACTGCGATGAAGGCGGGGGCTCTGGTCATTGTCTTCAACAGGCGGAAACTTGGGTTTGAAGAGCGAGAGAAATGGGGGCGCAAAGGTTTGTTTTGAAAGCCTTTGCGTCACCTTGAGGTCCCATGGATGTGTTACGAGCTGGCGCAGACGGGTTACAGGGGAGCTTTTATTCACAGGCAGAGGATCTGGCTGGTCGAGCAACGGCCGAACCGAATCTGCCGGGAGAAGATATGCTTTTAATAGAATATACGTTCTGGTCATGATACTTTGTTGGAGGTTCCGCACTGGATATACTGGGTACCTTAGTGGGCGTCGTTGCTCTAGGCACACGATAACGCAATCGTTTAAAGCATTGCGTTCTTTGGTGATTGTACAAACCGCTTAGCAGTGAGATCAACAGACGGAGCTTTGGGTACGGCAATTGAGATTGCAGTCACAGTGACTTCGCCCACGAAGATTGAAGGTTGAGCTGCTACAGATTCACGAGGTGCCGCATACTTGCGTTCACAAATTGCCCTGAGAAATCAACCTTCGCTTCTCCCAAGAAAGCTACCACTCTTGCGTCAACCTGGTGTTTCCATGAGCCAGCATGGCCCGTGCAAATTGTAACCCGCGTTCAGGTCCCTCGCCCATGCTGTTAATCTCGGAGACTCAATGTGCTAGAATCCTGGAACCCATCAGCTCGGAATTTCTATGCGCGAGAAGCGGAATCGGGGCGTCTCCGTATTCCGAACCAACCAGATTGCACCGTGGCTGAGTTATCTTACTCTCCAGTCTCCACCCATTCACCAGCCACGTCCGTGCGCCACATTATCGAACGTCCTGTCCTGGAGAATTGAACTGACCAGCAGCAGGCAGACAGCCAAGCACCTTGAAGTTCATTACTTTCCATTGTATTGACAAAGCAACCTTTTTGCTTCTCTCCCACACAGGCTGTCAACCTCGCGACGCAGACGAATATATGCGGGGTAAAAGCGAACCGCAACAAAAGATTTCGGATATTTGCAGGCTTCCGGGCTGATTAGCGATCGAGTCGAGAGGAATACGGTCGGCGATTTTTGGAGGCTGAAGCTGGGATAGCTCGACGATTGAAAGAGAGAGGACAACAACGGTGCGACCCGCGAGCGACGATCGATCTGGATTGATACGAAAGATTCTGATACGGTCGAGACGAAGGAAGAAAGAATTGAGAGGGTTTCTTCTGGCAGCATCTCCTTGCGGGAAGGCGGCCTTCGACGTGGTAGCTTTTGAGCTGAGATACGCCAAATCCTCACTATATCGATCACCTCCCGGCCAGTCACGTCGTAAATCAGCCCAAAACTATAGCTTCTTGCGCCAGGCTTTGGATAGTACCTCTTTCTGACGCCACTACGAACGTCCCGCAAGGAAGGCCACGAGCTTCCGAAAGACCATCTCCTACGGCATCGAATACCCCCCACTATTGCCCATCATGTCTTCCCTTCTTGAAAAGCAGAAGGCTATGTTCAGCAGCTCGCTGGCCTCGGCCGCGAGCAAGCTGCAATCCAAGAGCACATCTCTCGCGCCGCCGTCACCCTCCCCGTCCGTCAGCAGCATGGCGTCAGCATCCAAGAACGACACCACCGCATCGGGCAAGCGGAAGCGCGACCCCAACGCAATTGTGTACTCGCAGCCTCAGAACACTAGTTTTGGTCAGGAGGTCTTTACACAGATGCAGTATGCGCTGGAGTGGCTCAAGGGCAAGGACGAGCCCAAGACGGCGACCGAAATCTTTGACCACCTGGGCCAGACCCGCAGCACCGACAAGCACAAGCAGCAGCTGGTGGAGGGCATGCGGCGGCACCCGCGTATTCAGTGGGTGCCCGATCCGAAAATGTCCGAGCAGACATGGCGGACGGGCACGTACGTCCACCGGCCCATTATCCCCGGCGTCAAGGACAAGATGACGCTCCTGCGGCACCTGCAAAGCAAGCGGGACGCCGAGGGGACCAACGTCAAGGACCTCAAGGACGGGTGGCCCGACTGCGACCAGGCACTGATGGAGCTGGAGCGCGAGCACAAGATCCTGATCGTCAAGACCAAGAAGGAGCAGCACCCGCGCGCCATCTGGCTCGACGACGCGACGCTGCACCACCACGTCGACGACGAGTTCAAGCGCATGTGGAACGTTGTCGAGGTCCCCTCCACCGACGACATTGTCAAGAAGCTTGTTTCCGTGGGCCAGAAGCCGGCCAGCGCCGACCCCAGCACGATCAAAAAGGTCGACTCCAAGAAGCAGCAGAAGAAACGGGCTGTTAGGCGCACCGGCAAGACGACTAATACGCATATGGAGCATCTGCTCAAGGATTACAGCCACATGGTGAAGCGGTAGACGCGAGCTACCTAGTGTTTATATACAGGGAAATGCATTTTCGAAACGGCGTTTTGGGTTCGGACGGCGGAGAGAGACGACGAACGGACGGACAAACTTCATTTAGCAAAGACCTGGGACAGGCATTGCTGTCCTTTTTCCGTGCCAGTTCTTTTTCCCTTATAGACGGATGGGCAGGTTCATAGTGGGCTTTTGTGCCGCAGTTGATGCAGAGAACAAGCATTTCACTCATGCAGGAGGCAGAGAACTAAGAAAGTTACACCCTCAAAACGAAGAACAGAAGAATGATAAATATCCAACATTACTACATTCTTTGATGCCGTGCTATGGGAAATGATGTTATTGCCACCGCCATGCCATATTGCTGAAGAGTCAACAAGAGAATAAAACAAGAAGCCAAACGAACAGACAGGACATGCCTCCCACCCCCTCCTCTCCCTTTCTCACATCATCCTCAGTCCTCTCATCATGGCTCGATAGAGGAAAAGGAACCCCCCCCCCCCCCCCCCCCCCCCCCCCCCCCACACCACCAAAAAAAACACACCCCCCCCACACCCCCAAACCCCCCCCCCCCCCCCCCACCCCCACCCCCACCCCCCCCCCACCCCCCCCCCCCCCCCCACACCACCACCCCCCCCCCCCCCCCCCTAACAGAGAAGGAAAACAAAACACCACCAAGAAACTCAACACCCTTCCGTAACCCGCTCAAAAACCCTCAAAAACACATCCGGCTCCTGATTCCCACCAACCCTCCACCGCCCCTGCACCGTAAACGTCGGCACCCCGGTGACCCCCGTCTTCCTCGCGTCCATGACCTCCTCGTCGACGACTTCCCCCGCGCGATCGCTATCGAGCGCGGCCTCGACGTCGGACTCCTTCAGCCCCGCCGCCTCGACGGCCGTCTTGACGAGGTAGGCGCGGTCCGAGATGTCTGCGCCGAGTTCAAAGTGGCCCCTGAAGAGCGCCTCGAGGAGGGCGTCTTGGGCTGCGGGACCGCGGGAGGCGAGGGCGAGGCGCAGGAGTTTGTGTGACTGGCGCGAGTTGCCGGTGCGGCCTGTGACGTTTAGGGCGATGCCGGTTTGTGTGCAGGCGGAGGTGATGCGGGATAGGGCGGCGGGGAGGTCGCCTGCTAGGGAGAAGCGGGTTGTGTACATTTCGCGTTTGTCGTAGCCTTTTTGAGGTTGCGTTAGGAGGAAAACTGCTTGTTTGTGTTCTTGTTTTCATGGGTGTGGTGTTGGAGCTGCGAAACAAGTTGGCGGTTGGTGTGAAAGGATGAGAAAGGGGGGAAGTGAGGTTGTCGTGGGTTTTTGGTGTAAGTGAGAGTGAGGGAACATGAGAGAGAGATTTTTCCTCTGCGACAAAACGACATGAAGCGAAAGATATGTTTGACATTCCATAAACAAAATAGAAGACGAGTAAGAAGTATGAAGAGACGAAGAAACAACATACCGGTGCTCTTCAACGCCGGGCTCAGATAGAACGGCTTCCAGACGACCTCGAACTCGGCGGTAGGGTCCACGGCGCGGTACTGTGAGATTGCGCGGTCGAGGTTCCTCTTGCCGACGTAGCACCACGGACATAGCAGGTCCGTGACGGCCTCGATTTTGATGACCGTCATTCTTTAATTATCTCGATAGATGGCTACCTTTGTTGTTGTGTTGTCGTTAAGTCTTGCCTTATACTGACGAAGGGGATTTTATGTGATGACGGTGAATGATAGGCGATGAGGTTGGCCGCGTGGTGTGTAGTATTCGTCAAGGATATGCCATCCGATGGTAGACCGCTGGAAAGAAATTAAATATGATGAGATTGCCGATTATGAAAATGGAATCACTTGGCTGTTCGAATCTGATGAGTAAACGAGTGATGAGGAAAAGACACCAAGGCGTCGTTTATGCCTTCTGTCGTGGTTTCTCGGCACCCGCCAAGGGCGTGTTTTGGGCGAGTTTGTGTAAGCCACAGAGGGTCGGTCCAGTTTGTCAACCCAAGATCGAAGGTTGGACTTGGCAGCTCCCGGGTTCAAAAAAATAAACTCTGTCGGGGAACAACCACCGGATGTGTGTGGATTTTGGGATCAAACTGAACTTGCTGCACCCTTCTGGAAATCTTCGGGAACGTCAAGGGCAGCAAAGGTACAGCGAGTAGGGGAGAGAAGCGGGGAAGAGAAATAATAGAAGAAGGTGTGGGTATTAGAGTTTCCTTTCCACAAACTGCGTCTACTTTGTCAGAAGTTGCGGCGATCTTGCTGATATATAATAGGTAGTTTGCGCCGTGAACTCCCCGTCATCTCATGACTTTGCACCACCAGTCTAATCCCACATTGTTGGCATATGGTGTGCATGTGTTTGCGTATGGGTGGTGGTGGTGGTGGGCGCGTGGGTTGGGTAGGGGAAAAAATCTTGGAAACGAGGCAGGAAGACCAAAGTACCCTGCTAAGCTTGCCTACTTGGAATTAAAGACGCAAGGTCCAAGGAACGAAAGTATCGAAATGAATACTAATCAACGGGCTCGTAGCTTGCTCAGCGCGGCTGGGTGATTGATAAACTAATAAACGTCGCTCCCAAGGAAACGCGGAAGAGAGCGAGGACGGACCACTTTTCCCCCTTCCTTGTGTTGTCTTCTCTCGAATGTGTCACCCTTCGGGCGAACAGTAAGAGAAGACTGGGAAAAATAAAACATAATCCTTTCCTTCGTACTTCCTCTCCTGACACACACCCACAACCTCGTACTCTTGTCTTTCTCTTTTCTCTCGACTACTAATCCAAAGAAGAATGACCAATTCCTCCGGGGCGCGCGCGCTCTCCCCACCTAAGCAGCCCCAAACCCGAGGTGCTTGCAAAAAGGACCGTCACGACATCATCACCTCTTGTTCATAACGTTATGACTAGAAAAAAGAACCATGAAAGAACTCGTAATATCTCGCACCCGGCTTCTCGGATTCAAGACTGGAAATGTCAGATCCCACCGCATCCCGCCGGCTTCCCCCCCCTCTCACTCTGAACCATGGACAAGACTTTCGCAAGGCCACTCAATTACAAGTTCACTAATCATCTCCCACACGGCTCACCACAAAAGTCGGAAAGGCGCAAGTTTGATTTGAATCCGGGACTCGGGGCAACAAACGCCATGTGCCTCGCCTCCCACCCCCGGGAATTTTTGATTTTCTGATTATATCATCATTTCTGATTACATCCAAACGTGAACAGACAAAAGTACAAAGTACGTGGGGATAAGAAAAGCGACGTGAGAGGGGGAAAAAAAAAAGGAATCGCCTCGGATTCGTTTTGTAAACCTCGGCGGTTCAATTCGGGTACTGGTTCACAGGCTACTATCGTCGCATTGCCCGGACTTTTGGTTCACTCTCTCCTAGTCTATCGACTTTGTTATTTTCCCCTTCAGTTGCTGCACTCTCATCCGTCTCAATCCCACGCAGAGGCAGGCATCTTTTGGTTGAATGGCACCGATGGATGATAACCACTTTGAGGTAAGTATTTTGACAGGGTAGTAGGCCTCGAGTCTTGGTCATGCCGTAAATGAAAGTCGGCCAAGAAACCTCTTACATGACACCGAGCGGGACCCTCACACAATAACCACCCGCTGCCTGCCACATTGCACCCTCCCAAGTGATTCATATGTCGCTCAATACCTTAGCTCCATTCTCACCATTGCGACTACCATTGTCGCTGCTGCTACTATTGCTATTGCCACTGTTACTACTATTATCGTCATCATCTTTCTTCATGTTTCATGTGTTCCTTGAAGAGCACGCCTTCAACAGCGCAGTAACGTAATCATTATTATGGCATGGGTTGCAACGAGGGGCAATTGACCGACATCTACTTTGTCACTCAATTACCTTCCACAAAGACTTCATTGAACACATGTTCTCCATCTCAAAAAGAAAGAATGCGTGCTGAGTAAGAGACAGCGATGATGATTTTTAGTGTGAGTGCGTACGTGTGTACATGAGCAAATATAAATAGAGTATGTTCAATGAACATCTACCAATCATTCCATAACACCAACTCAACTTTCCACAAAACGTGACAATGAACGCGCAACGCACATCCTGTTCGCCTTGTAACGCTTATGTACGAAGTTTGTGACATTTTTTGCGGCTGGGAATCAACCAACCGCCAAGTGCAGCGTGCGTTAAGTAGTGGGACACACACGCCAACCCCGGATCGCCCTCCAACGGGATCTAGATTAATTCCCACCTCCACTGATGATGCACAGGTAAGCCGCACGCGGCAAGCAGATATGCACGCGCACACTGACCATCATGAGATCGGTCCTCAAGCTTTCCCGGTCACCTTACGGCTCTAGCTCCGTCATCTTCAGCATTTTTGTAATGCAGGAGGAAGAACATGCAAGCATCAGTAACAAGTTGAACGATTGAGGAGAGAAACAGATTGCTACGCGCATTCGTTGTCTAGTACAGAGTACAGTGTTGCATACAAAACATTGCATATCAGAAAAAAAAAAGAGAGGCACGTTCCTTTCTCGAGCGAGTCTCCGCCAATTCCGTCGGCGTGCTGCTCAAGCGCACGCCATGTCCTGTCTGGGAACTCCTCCCAACCTTTTTTGCCTCCAGCCAATGCCCATGGAGACCCAGCCATCATGAAGTGTGTGTGCTTCCCGCCAGTCTATGATAACAAAAGAAAAGGCAGTTGTAAAACAAACCGGATGACTGCCCGCCCCTTGGTATCTTCCTGACCTTGTCCCGGTGCAGCCCGCAATATTAAAGTTGTATGTTATTTACCGTCCCCACCCTTGCCATGCACAAACTTTTCGTACCGCAAAAAGAAGAAGAAGATTGAATCCACACCAAGGAAATCTTTCTGGCCATCTGCATTCCTGGTAATTCCAAAAGACTCAAGGAGTGACTGCTGGCGATAGTGTTACATGTGCCGTCCCTAGTGAGCACCTGCCCACAGCTCGCCTTGACGGCCCTTAATATCATAGGCTCCAGCAGGGGGCTCAGTGCTCTGAGGGCGGCGGACCTGAGCTGGGTTGCCGTAAAACATCTGACCACCAAGCGAAGGCGCAGAGGGGTAGGCATCGGGATCGGGGTAGGTGTAGCCACCACCGTTGCTGCTGTGGGAGGGCGACGGCACGTGCGATGGAGACTGCCATCCGACGGAACCCATGTGAGGGCTACCGCCAGCACTGCCGGGGCCAGAGTGCTGCTCGATGCTGGGCTCGAGTGTCGGAGGCGGTCCATAGCTGGTGGGGTGCGAGGTAGGTCGCATACCAGTGTTGTAACCTCCAGAAGATGTCGATGCCGGGCTGCCAACATGCATGTCTCGCTGAAGGTGAACCGGGAGTGAGCTGTTGCCCATGTACTGGAACTCGGAGTTGGCACGGTGCATGCTGTCGGCACTGGGGGACATCGAAAGGGTGCGCTGGCCAGGCGAAGGCGTGGTAAGAGGCGATCCACGGTTGGACATGGCATCTCCATCAGAACGAGTCGTGTTCGGCTTGCCAGTGGCTCCACGAGCCGCCAGAGCAGCAGCGGTAGCCGCAGCGGCCTCCTCTACTGTACCAGTGTGGTGGTTTTGATGTCTGGTCAGGGTAGTACGGCGAGTGAACGTCTTCTGACAATCGGCATACGGGCACTTGTACGGACGCTTGCCGGAGTGGATACGACGGTGGCGGGCCAGAGAACTGCTGTCGCTGAAAGGCTAAGGCATTTATTAGCACAAGACAGGATTCCTCGTTGGAGAGTCAGCTTACCTTGCCACAGCGCTCACACATGTGAGGCTTCTCTCCGGTGTGGACTCGCTGATGGACAGTGAGAGCAGATCGCTGGATGAACTGCTTTCCGCAATTGGGGAAGTCGCAAACGTGAGGGCGGATTCCGCTGTGGATGCGTTCTGGAAATAAAGGTTAGAGATGGAATTTCACAGATCAGCACACATAACATACCGTGACGGGCAAGATCACTTCGGCGAGCAAAGCCCTTGCCGCATGTGCTGCACGGATAAGCCTTGGTGGGCTGCTGAGGTGCCTGCTGCTCGGGTGCCTTGTATTGAGGCATGCCCTGAGACATATCATGCTGAGGGATTCCGGGCAGGATTACAGGGCCGGGTCCCATATGGGAGACAGGCATCTGCATCTGCATCGGAGCGCCGACCATGGCACTGGGTGAAGGGTAGGAACGCGGGACGCCTTCCATTGTGTGACGGGAGTGTTGGGAGTATTCGGAGCCGTGGGGAGAACCGGCACGGTCCATCGGTGGTTCGGGCATGTTTCTCGCGGTGAGTTGGGGGAGTTGATGCATTTGACGTTCGGGAGTAGTTCCGTTGTGAATGTGTTGCATAGCGGCGGCACCTCTTTGATTCATCAAGTTGCCAATGTCCATTACCTCGCCTGGAATAGGCGACCTCATATTACGGCGAAGAAAATCGCTAGCAATAGTCGGGATCCCTGCGTGGATAGCCAGCTTGAGATATGTTTTCGGACGACTCTCCGCGTCAGGCGAAGGTGACTTTGAGTTTATAAAGACTGCGCTGTCTAGAGAGAGAAGGTTGTTAGCGTGATAATCTTCCGAGGGGCGAAGACTCTGAATATTGGAGGTGCGTGCCGGCGAGTTTTTTGGGGGCAGCACATCGCCACGGGTGGGAGCCTTTGAGCAGCGTCCACAGGCAGGGTTGTGTAGAGTTCTCCAGGGCGGGGGTAGCCTGAGTTGGGCTGTGGCATGACTAGGTGTGCCAGGAGTACCCGGCGGCGGGCTATTTGAATCAGACTGACGGGTTTCGCTCGCAGGCTTACCTTGTGCGGATGATGGATGAAATCCGGGACAGACCGATCCCAGATCACAGACCAGTATGTTGCTCGTTCTCGAAGACTAGGCTTGAGCTTCGCCTGGACCGTACTGAAGAATTGACGATGTGATGATCAATCGGATCTCTAACCGGAATGCTCGTTTGATCGGTTGTGTTTTTGGTGATCCGAGATATATAGCGATCTCCAGCGTCGTCACAACTCAGTATCGTGACGTGGCGCAATAGAAAAATTTGTCTGTCGAAGGCACAGCCCACCACATATACGCCGGGAAGTCACGGGGTCAAGACGTGTGCTGATCGCTTGTCGTATTTGAGGAAAGGATGGGGATGCCTTTCTTTCGGATATGCGTGATTGAGCCGACGGGTGACGGGAAAGGAGAATGAGAGGGATAGTCAAGGTATAGAGGGCGGCTCAGTCAATATGATCTAGATGACGCGCCACTAGTTAGTGATCTCGTCGGCACCTAACAGTAGACAATCGAGAGAAAAGGTTGATGTGGCATGCACAGCAGAGCATGTGCGAAAGCCAAAGGATGAGTAAAGAGGGAAAAAAAAAAGGACTGGTGCCTCCGGACCGAGGGCTTGACCAGTTGTGTCGAGAGAGATGGGTGGGTGTTTGTCAAAGTTCGCATGTAGCAGGTCTCGGACGAGAGATGAGGTAACAGGGGCCAAGAAACCTTGATCGGGGGTGCAGACGGTCCGGCAGGGTTAGGGAAGGAAAAGTGGGCCAATGAGGAAAAGCGCGGGAAAAATTGCTGAAGCAGCACCTGGCATGAGAAGCCAGGGCAGCCACAGCCAGGAGGCGCGGCAGGTGTAGGTGCAGGGTACGTATCGTTTGTGCAGCAACCGGCCAACAAGCCCGTCGACACAGCCACAAGATTGGAAGACGCGGTGACAAAACACTTTCGGTGGACTAACGAGCGGAAGCAAGGTGAAGCCAATAATAAAACAACAGGTGGTGGTTTTATAGAGGGTGAAAGGGAAGCCTCGGTCTGGGACTCGACATTGGCCTCGAAGCGTAATGACGAGGAGTAGACGGCAAGGGATGGCGTACCGATATGCGAATGCAAAATGAGGATAGGGATAGATGAAAGGAAAAAATATGAAGCTTCGACTTACTGCAGAGAGTGAGAGCAATGGGTATCTCAAGGATGACTATCGGTAGGCGTAGGGGAGTTTCTTTTCCGGGGATTGGAGATGGGAACGTTGCCCGTCGCAAGGAAATGGAGGAATGGGACAAAAATGAAGAAGAAGAAAGAAAGCACGGTTGACCTGAGTTTTGTCGGTGCTGCAGAGGCAAAGGAAGGGTATGAATATGTATGGAGAAGGAAGTCAAGGTGAGAGGAGGGAGCAAGGTGGTAGTGTAAGGTCGGCCCTTGGCTTTTTGGCGTTTGGGTTGCGAGTTGGCGCGTTGGCGCTGGCGTTGGCGTTGGCGTGCAAAGGGCCGAGTGAGGGTCGAGGGTCGAGGGTTGTGTGTGCGTTGTATGGCAAAGAGCAAGGGGGAAAGGTGAAGGGAAAAGAAGCTGTGACGCAGCAAGCGGAGCGCAGACAGGGACGGACGGACGGGGTTCGGCAGGTGTTATAAAAATGTCAACCACGGAGACGATCCTTTTAGTGGGACCGGGGGGGAGATGGAAGAAAGGAAGGAATAATGGAAGGAAGGGGGGAGGGGTGTGCGATGTACCTAGGGGCACGGCACGTACAGCACACGCAGTACGGATACAGCTTGCTGTTACTGGGCCTGTCCGTATTGCTGCTCCTGGCCCCTACTCCTGTTCCTGCACCTGAGGGACTGGTGTGGTTTGCGTAGTAAAACGGATCGGCGAGAAAAAAGAATGGGGTCGATACGTCGAGTCGTCGAGTCGAGTCGGTACACAAAGTATCCGTATGGTAAGGTATGTATGACTGGTTTGGCTTTTGCGTTGTTGTAGCTTGCTGGATGGGTGGGATGGATGGATCGAAAGAGGGCTGGCGTCGGAATCCTTATTAATCTTATGAATCGAACAATGTCGTTCGGATACGCAGGTACGAAAAGAGGTAGACGGATCAGACTATGGATATGAGAAATTGGAAAGAAAAAAAGAGGAAAGAGGACAGCGTGTAATATGAGTTTCTTGCATGCAAATTGGGCGAACATGTACCTTTGCTGCTTGACCCATTGCTCACACCACGCAACCACGCCTATCAGTACCTACCCTACACACATCTCTCACAAACCTCAGATACCAACCGTCTCTATTCGTAAGGTACAGACGATGTCCTCACACATCACACTCACACATGGACTTGCGCACACACGCAAAACGCACGTATCGTCAGTCTTGGAACAAGAAGAGAGGGTACATGACGTGTCGAGAACCAGAGAGCGCACCCTCCCCCCAAGTCAGGTCAAGTGAGATCCCAAGTGCGGAAGCTTGGTGAATTGAAACGAACGGTTTAGCTGGGACAACTGGGGGCCATTGACGCTGAAGCAGGAACGAACAGGGGTGCGAGGTAAGGTACAGCAGTACATGGGTACGAAGGTACAAGGAGACGTCCAAATGGAACACACTTCACGCTCAGCACTTTTGCAAGGCACTTGGATACTTGGGTACTTAGGTAGCGCATGGAGACAGACAACCATCATGCTAAGGTAAGGTACCGCAGCACCCACTTCGAGGTCATAAGGTACTTTCTAGGTCGGGTCGGGCTGGTGTTGCCGCATAGAAAGAGCAACGACACATGAACCGATTATGGGTAGGTACGAGGGTGCGTGCGGCCTGCCCCCTTCCAGGTTTCCCTTGTTGTCTTGGAGCTCTCCACTCGCCCCTGCACTGCTGGTGTATCCGTACCTTCCTCGCCCTTTTCTCTCTCTTTCTGCGTCGCCCCATGTCCTACTGCGTAAGGTACTCCCTCTCTTTCCCATCCTCTCCCTCTCCTACCTTACCTTGGCTGGCACCGGCTGTGACGATGTTCAAAATATCGAGGTACCTTGAAGTGTGCCTGCCACCGACTTGCCATACCTTGCCGATGCACGGTGTACACAGAACAGACAGTGCGAGGCCGATCTTGTCTCTTCGGCAAGTGGAAGGGGGGTCCAGTGCTCAGCTTCCCTGCCTCTGCTCCACACTGCTGGGCCTGCTCAACCTGGAGTCGGGCGATCGTCTCTGTGCTGCCGGTTGGGCCACCGCCGACCACTGTTTAACTCCATCGTTTTGTATTACTAGAGGATTGCCGCAGTATATATAGACGCTACCCTACCCTCGAATTCCGTACTATTTAATAACCCTTTTTATAAATCACTTATCCTTTCCTCTATTCTACCCTCTCCCTTATTAAAAAATCGCTAAAATCGTAATTTTAATAGTTTATTAATAAGTTAGTATTACTATTTAAAAATAAATAACCTATTTTTATATATAAATACTAAGAGTTTTATTATTATAAAAATAATAATAAATATATTAAAATACTCGAGAGAACTTTTTAATAAATTTTTAATATTATTTAAAGTTATAATTTTTAAATTAAAAAAAAAAGTTAAGGCGCTATATTAATACGGCCCTATCTATTTTATTAATATTAATAATAGTCTTTTTATTATAAAATATATTATTAATATTTTATAATTACGTTATTATATTTTATAAATCGTACTTAATAATAACGAGGATTTTAATATTATTCTTTAGTTTATTTCTTAGTTCGTTTATTAAAACTATTATTATAAAATTAGTTTAGTTATTAGTATTTTAGTAAGTATTTTAACTTAATTCGGAGGCTTTTATAGCTCTTAAAAAGAGGCTTTTAAAAGATTTATAATTAAACTTTTTATTTATTATAAATAAAGCTATTATAATTAAAGTTATAATACTATTTACGGATTTTAATAATAAATAGTTAGTAATATAATTTTTTTTTATAATAAGTTTAAAAAAGTATTTTAATTTAAGTATTAAGTAAGTACTATATTATTTTATTAAAACTATATTCTTATATTTATAATTTAAAAAGAATTAACTTTCTTTGATAACAAGGTACTTAGGGCCACCGCCGACCTCTAGGGGCTGTGACTATCTTATGAGCTCTACCTAACTATGCGTGAAGCAACCGTTTATTCTGCGCCTTCCATTTCCTATGCATCTCTTATGGATACCTTAGAGGAAGAGAGAAAGTGACGGCATCAACTTCCCCTGACAGATTTGTAAGGCAACGCTAGACGCAGCGGCTTGCCAAGGTAATTGACTTGAATGGCAAGTGTCAGTGGCCAGAAAGAGACACTGCCTTGCTCCTGCCCCTGATGCCTCTTAACACATGTACATCGTGTGCCTTTTCCACACAACAGGAGAAGAAGTACCTATCACGACACCGCACCTTCTTCACTGTGAAGTACAGAGTAAAACACTCGTACGGATATGAAGCGACAACTCTATTTAACGTCCTGCTATGCTTTCATCTTATCTAATATACCTCCTGTTCTACTTCTTCTCAAGCTAAGTACCTTATTATTAAAGAAAGTTAATTCTTTTTAAGTTATAAGTATAAGAATATAGTTTTAATAAAATAGTATAGTACTTACTTAGTACTTAAATTAAGATACTTTTTTAAACTTATTATAAAAAAATTATATTATTAATTACTTATTATCGAGTTCCGTAAATAGCGCTATAGTTTTAATTATAATAGCTTTGTTTATAATAAATAAAAAGTTTAATTATAAATCCCTTAAAAACCTCTTTTTAAGAGCTATAAGAGTGTTTAAGTATACTAAGTTAAAATACTTATTAGAATATTAATAACTAAACTAACTTTATAATAATAACCTTAATAAACGAACTAAGAAATAATACTAAAATCCTCGTTAATATTAAGTATAATTTATAAAGTATAATAATATAATTATAAAGTATTATTAATATATTTTATACTAAAAAAGGTATTATTAATATTAATAAAACGGATAAGGCCGTATTAATATAGTGCCTCGGCTTTTTTCTATAGCTCGAGGATTATTATTTTAAATAGTATTAAAAATTTATTAAAAAGCTTTTTTAAGTACTTTAGTATATTTATTATTATTTTTATAATAATAAAACTCCTAGTACTTATATATAAATATAAGTTACTTATTTTTAAATAATAATATTAACTTATTAATAAGCTATTAAAACTACGATTCTAGCGATCCTTTAACGAGGGAGAGGGTAGAATAGAGGAAAGGATAGGTAAGAAAAGGGTTGAGGTTAAATAGTATAGAATTCGAGGGCAGGGTAGCGTCTATATATACTGCGGCAATCCTCTAGTAATACAAAGCGATGGAGTTAAACAGTGGCTTCTTCTCAAGCTGTCTTCTGCCAAAGCCCTGCGGCTGACTTTTCGTACTGGGGTGCCATCGACAGTTTGCGGCTGACAGCTTGCCAACGCCGACGGAGCATCACAAGGCCACTGCCCTCGAGTCTCAACACCATCAACACAACTGACAAATGGGCCCCCGACAATGCAGACAAACATCACGCTCGTTGTCAGGCCAATCTGCACGCAATGCATCATCAATAGACGAAAAGGGGAATAGGGGACCATCCTTCATCACTCGAATCCGCTACCGCTGTCACCTCCGCTGCTCATCATCATCACCCTCAGCCCGCCGCCATGCAGACGCAAAGTAATACTGTACGAATGCATCCAACTCTCAAACTTCTTCGACCCCCTTCTTCCATCCTTCCACACAGCTCAGGGGTGCCTCGCCAAATCGACAGGCCTTGCTGCGTACCTTACCTTACCGATACCTCTCGGATGCACACAGTATGCCTCCGGCTGCCTGGCAGCTGCCCTCGCCTAACACAGACCCCAGCAATGCTATTTGGCTTTTCTCTCGTTTTGCCTCGTCATCATCAAACAATCGGGTTATTTCTGCCATCATCTCCACCCCGGTAGTGGGTCGCTCCTCTCCCACTCAGGAGCGAGAATGGCACATCCAATTTACCTTTCGCAACCCCACATACAAAACCTACGATAGGGCGGACCAGGGGCTTGGGTGCTCGCATGTGTTTCCTTTGCCTCGAGAGTCGAGAGTCGAGAGTCAGGTCTTGCCTCCCCTCAAATCGCTTTTCCTCCGGTCCAGCACTCGGCCAAGCTGTGTGGCAACCTAGAGAACTCACTCTTGCGTTGCTTTCTTTCGAATTCGATCAACCACGTTGGGTCAATGATGAAAGACAAAATGTCTTCGTCCTCTTAGCCAGACACGTATCAACCATTGTTCATTCGGCACCGCACGCGAATATGCTGCCCGCCTATCGATGACTACGTCCGCAAGGAAGCATCTACGGAGTGCTCCGTATGAGCCGCTACCCAGCAGCACTCAAAGCTCATCAGATAAGCTAGACTTGGCGGTGCTTTGACCCTGCGCCGGACGAATGTTCCAAAGCTTCCATTTGGTCACTGCCCTTCTCGATTGGGCAGTCACCGTTGGCGCTGGCCGAGCACCCTCGAGCGTACGCTGTCAATGAGGACAGACAGAGTGTGGTCAAAGCCACTCCATTTCGCAACGCCATTGCGCTGAAGTACAGATACAACAATACGGGTTCCGATACTGACTACGTAGTATACAACTGCCCATCCACTACAAAGTACCTCGCGAGTCCAAATATCCACCCTTGCTCTCCAATGGCGAAAATTACAGATGGAACACTGATGGTTGACTGCACCTCTTCTCACCACTCATCTCCCACGCATCACACTCATCACACTCATCAAGAGAGCCCGCGACCTAGCCGCCTCAGATGCTGTCGCTTCCCTCTTGTTTGCGTTGACTTCCTCTTGGCGGCCGCTTCTACAAGTTCCATTAATTATGCCGGGCTGCAATGTTACGGCAACGAGGTGCAGAGTGCCATCCAATGAACGCTCGGACACATCCAAATTTGCTACTACCCTCAGAGCACGTATCAAAGTTGCGAAACAAAGTTACGCTGGAGCTGTTTGAACGCCCCCTGCTTGTTATTTCTTGCCCATTCCTATCCGGCTCTTGTCACTGACGTTTAGCGCACAGCCAGGTTTTACGCCGTATGGATGCCTTAGCATGGCCAATCTCGATCCAAGGGCCCTGTAAAAGGTGCGAGGGTGCAACAGTACAAGGTGCAGGGGCTCCCGGCTGCTCCGCCATGCCAAAGATTCAAAGGGGCATGGTCGTGGAAGGGCTCCACTGCTTCTGGAAAAGATTGGCTGTTTGCCAAAAACTCTGTGGACAGCCGTGTCGATGCCGATGCAGAGGCCCGACAATCAGGCACAAGCGGCTCGAGGTTGACAAGATGGTTTGGCTGATGCCGTCACCGTTGTCATGTGCCCAAATTATTGGAACCGGGGTCTGCCCACGGCTCTTGGGATGACAAACAGATTGGCACATCGGAAGAGAGACAGAAGGACAACAGTTGAATAACTTGAGAGGGTTCTTTCTCAACGTCCTCGATGGTTGTCGTACCGCTTGCTACCCCTCAGTTTTCGTCTTTATTCTTAACTGAATATCTCGGAAACCTTTGGCGACTCTGTGCGTCTCTGGCCCTGTATCCGTATGTCTTTTCAAAGTAACAAATTGCTACATCGACTTTCTCGAGCTCCAAGGGCGAATATTTCTACACGCTAACGTTCGGTAGCGTAGGGAATAATCAAAGACCAGAGTCGAGTGACGCGACGGCCGTACGTCGAATAATTTCTCTTCGAATTGGTTACCCTTGACCGAAGCCCTGCATTGGCATCACCTAATACGGGCAAGCTCATAACAAATATGCATGGCTTGCGATGTCCTCATAGTTGTCACGCGTAAAGGTACAACAACGACGACGACGACATCAAGACGCAGGTACCGTCTGTTTAGCGACGACCTTCATGTCCCAGGACTCTACCACTCTTAGGGCCGCCCTTTGCGCTAAGGACAAATGAACATCAGAGCTAGGGAGCAATGGCCAAAAAGGGGTGTTGCCAGCATCTCTGACCGAAACCCACAGGGATGTGAGCACAAACCTGGCGCAAAGTTGAGTGCGTGGGGAGGCCTAGTGGCCCTCGCATGCAGCCAGGAGATTGATGCTAGGCCTAGCGGGGAAGGTTTCCAGAATTCTTCTAGAAGGCATCGACGGCGTGTGAGCCGCCGTGGAATTACAGCTGCGTCAAAGGGATGGGCTGCGCCGCCGTCTCGCCGCTTCATCTGCGACGAGGGTGGGGTGCTCGATGTCAATCTATCCCTGGAAGGCCTCTTTCTTCTCTCCACTCCTTCTGGAATACTTCGAGAAGGTTGGATGAATACAGGCCCCCCCCCGGGTAATTGGCCGACGAGCACAAGATTACACGGACTTTCTGCTGCACAAGGCAAGGCCCCAGAGCCAGGCACCTTGTGTCGTATCAGCCTTGAACCGGGGGGCACTCGCGCGCGCAGACTGGGGGCCCGTCTCCCACTAGCCCATTGGCTTTACCGTTATTGGGATCCATGGCAAAGGGGCGTGTGTCAAGAACGGGCCTTGAGGCCTCAAACACGCCGTTGACAGCGCGCCGAGGGCTTTGGACGTATGTTTGTCGCCCTGGCCGCCCGTTCGAATGCTCGCATGGCTGCCTTGACTTACGAACGGGACAGCCGGCTGCAGAGTAGGGTTGGATGTTGAAGGACTGGACGATTTGCGATGCAGTCAGGCTCGCCGCATGACCAGCGTCAAGCATCAGGCGCCAGCGCACTCACGAAAAGACACCAGACTGGCAGATAGGACCTTGTCTACCACAGTCAAGGTGATGTCCTGCGGCTCTGTTCCCGAAAGCTCAGACTGATTGAAAGGCCCATTGACGGCCGGCCCTCTGCGGATTATCACACACAGTACCCGTACCCGCCTCGTCAGGGCTCAGCTCAGGCATGGGCGCATCGCGGCATCTCCCAGACTCCCACGGCTGAAGCAACCCACGGCTGAAGCAACCCACGGCTTATTACAACCGTCATGCATGGTCCATGGGGTGGTCCAGGTGACAAGGTCTTTGGACTAGCGAGCCTCAGCGGAGATTGCCGCAGGCGACTTTGAACAACGATTGTCTGTGCGAACCGTCCAACTACGGTTACAGACAGCCCAATCTGTCGAAGCTCACGAGCTTTTGGTGGCATTGACCCCTAGTCCCCCCAACCTCTTGACCGCAAAGAGGTAGGAGAGCTAGCGCACGACTGTGAGTAGATCAATCGACGTGGCACGGACGATTCAAGATTAAGAACAGGCGCAAAAGCAGATGAGCGAAGCGGTCAGCCAGAGGCAGGAGACTCTGCTGAGGTGTGCTGTCAAACGATTAGGAGACAAGGTACGGATATACAGAGTACGTGCCTCACCTCAGCTTAGTGCTCTGTAGTTTGGGTGAGGTGAGTTGGTTGCGGGCAGTCTGCAACCAAATTGGTGCATCGCGCCTCGTCCCAAACGGCAAACATGAGCTAAATCATGTATGTACGACTCAGGCGTGTCGGGACAATCTGTTTCAGAAGATATGCCCAGATTGGTCGCCATGCACTAGTGGTGACGAATACAGGTTGAGTGTATCTCGCATGCTTGCCAGCTGATGGAATTGGACAGGTCGAGTCTTGGGCGGTAACGAGTTGGATCCGACTCCATGCTCTCTGTGCTTGCGCATCGGCATGCAGATTGCCGTTGCATCATCAGCAGCAACGCGGGCATCAGCACAACCCCTGACCACTTTACAATCTATCAAGCACTCGACCATGTCAACACGGGGAGCTCAAGGACTGACGCTAAAGCGAGATGCCTCGCTTCTAGCGCAAATAGCCGTCGCTAGACACATCGGCAGCGGCTGGCAAGGGATGGAAGATTGGCGTACGCCAACCGCCTGAGCTTGGAGGCTTGAACAGCTTCCATGATTGTTCCATGCAGGATTCTTTTCTATTCATCCTTCCATGGAGGATCACTTACGATTGTGCTACGCGACCCCTGGGCTTACTACGGCCAAGTTTGTTCTCTGGTTCAACGGCGTTCCAGGTTCCTCGCCAGCAGCCAGCGATGCCTTTGGTAGCGGGAGAATTGTCTACTCTCAGGTAAGGGCGCTCATGTTTCCTTTGTATCTGTGTCTATACTGAACAATGGAGGATCCTCGACAGTCCAAGGTACTCAGGCAGCATGCAGTCCGCACACTGTAAAGCCATGACCGGACAGTGTGTCCAACTGTACGAACACGTCTAGCGCTCTCGACCGCTGGGTGGACAGCTGCGGGGTGCTTGCTCCCGCAGTGGCTTGACGGGAGCAGTGGCTTGACCGTGTCCTGTTGCTGGCCTCCTTCGATACAGCGAGATTCAGCGGGATCTAGCTTCATGCCATGGGGCTATGGCCAGTGCCTGCCCCTTGCCTAGCAAGTTCTGTTCCATTTACACCTCGTCAGCTGCGGCCGGCAGGTGGTGCTTTTTACCCCGTGATGCGAAGTTGCGAACAGAGGGAGGCACTTGCAGGCCAAGCGCAAATGGCCTCTGCTCTTCCCTTTCCCTATACTCCGCAGATTGTACTGGTATCTGTGTCTGTATCCATATTGTCCTCTCACGGTCTCACCCCATTGACCAAACCCAAACAACTTCCCGTGCTCATGGATTCCTTATCTGATACTTACCAGTCTTTTTAGCCTTGGCAGGCCTTGTCATGCTAGCAGCTTCGGTGAGGGCCGCGAAACCGAAGATCACGTCTATTTCCGTCCATTCTTTTTGTATCCATACATCTATTTCCTCAGGCGCCAAGAAGCAATAGGTATCGCGGTCGTCGACGACGGTTCAACGCATAAGTTCGCTCGAAGTAGCAAGACGGTTCTCGGACTCTGAAAATTGGCTCTTGACGATTCGACATCGAAGCCAGTGATGCGCGCCGACACCCTGCAATCGGGCCTCCCTCACTCACTCACGGATATACGCGTGACACGGAATGACCTGACGTCCGTCACCACCCTTCAATGCAAGAGAAAAAAGATACCCGTCTTCTAGCTAGATGTCTCCCGTGCCGCACTGGGGACCGTCGGGCCTGGCACAGCAGACGAACACTGGGCCTGATCACCACCACGATCAGCGGATGACCCATCACATCTACCGTACCCAAATCAATGCCCCGTTCAGAATCGCCCCCAATCACACAGGTATCCGTCTAGACTACGGAGTACAGAGCGGTGTATCTTCAATTGATGCGGCAGAGACTTCAAGAAAGGCCAAGCCTCGGTCAGTCTGACGTCCACCCAGGGGAATGTATTGTGGCGGATACACATGTCAGCCAACTGGATGCGTCCCGCCAGCGAGCTAGTCAGGATAAAAAAATTTCAGACATTCACCACGAGGGTATAACCAATAGTTGCGCCCCAGGCCCTCAATCGCAGCCGCTGCGAGCAGCAGTTTGAGTACCCAATCTCTCTCCATCAACGGACGCTCCGTCGAGATACTTTCGTCCATTTCCGCAGACAACCACCTTATTTTTTTTCTCGATCTGGGCATGAAACGCCCGTGCCGAATCGTGGCCTTTGGGAATATCGGCCACTGTCAGTTGCAACACCAGCCCGTCCCTTCATTGGCACGACACGGGGAGGCGCTAGCTTCGCCTTGCATTGCTTGCCTTGCCTGGCATCGACCAGGCGAGGGCGATGAGTTACAACGTCAGGTCAAGGCTCACTGGCTCAGGAGTCGGGGAGTGCCAGACAAGGCTCCGGCAGTTGAAGGGATGTGCATGTTAAATCTCGTTAGACCCACTCACACGAGGAGACTACGTCTGTTAGCTAAACTTAGCTGAGTGGGATGAACCGAATCCGAGATGACCGCCGGCCGGCTGTGTTACGCTGTCTTCGTGTGTTCCTTGAAGGGCACAGTTGCACTCGAGAGCTGTCAACCGCTCATGGCCAGGCCTTCATCAATGCTTGCTCCATGAGGGTTTGATGGCTATCGTCAAATTATAGGGTCGCAAAGTTCAACATTATGGCCCGCCCGTTGGCCGTTCTGATCCCCAGCAGCCACCACCATCAAGAACAACGGAGCCACCCCGGACAGAAGCGCACACTCCTCTTCGCTGGGGAGACGGTGATGCATGGACACTTTCCTCCCCGGGTACACAATGCCTCAACGATCAAAGTCCAGGATTCGTCAACCATAATGGGCAACCCTTGACATGCTTTTCTGCTGGACCACTCTGCGGCGGTACCGGCATTTCCGCTGTTCCACTATCATCCTGGCAGCAAGGCAAAAGGTCGACACACCGGAATTGTCCAAATCCACTGGTATTCAGCAGCTACATCCGTACCCGTACAGTTACAAAGCACTTTCATGAGGCCGCGGCAAAGGCCTGGCACCCCAGTAATGATCCCTTCGTACAAAGCCATCTTGCAGGTGGGAGGACAACTCGTCGCGGGCAAAACGCAAAGAAAAAGATACAGGCAGGGTTGGGATTTAGTCTAGTCTAGTCTAGTCAGGGGCCTGACTAATACTAGCCTAGTTTAGGCTAGTGCCTAACTAAAACTAGCCTGGTTTAGTCTAGTCAACTAACTAGTCAACTAAATTAGTCATATATAATAAATAAAAAAACCTTAAATACTTTAAATACTTGAATTTAACTATTATAAAAGTAATAATAAAGGTAATAATAAGAGTAATAATAAGAATAATAATAAGAATAATAATAAGAATAATAATAAGAATAATAATAGTAATAATAATAGTAGTAGTAGTAATAGTAGTAATACTTATTTATATATTATATATAATTATAGTTTATTTAAATTATTAAGTATTAATAAGACTTAAAACTAGTAACTAAAGAGGGAATTGAACTCTAGACCTTAAGAAGTAATAAAGTAAAGACTTAAACTACTAAGCTAAATAACTATTATACTATATAGTAAAATCTTTAGTATATTATTTTTATATAGTTAAGTAAGTAATAATAGGGGTAATAATAAGAGTAATAGTAGGGGTAATAGAGAGTAATAGTAGGGGTAATAAAGAGTAATAGTAATATAGGTAATAATAGGAGTAATAATAGGGGTAATAAAGAGTAATAATAAAGAAAAAAGATATAATATAAATAAAATAGTAAAATAAAAAAAATAGTAAAAATATTAATAAATTAAAACTAACTTAAAAACTATAAAAATAATAACTATTCCTCTTTCTTTTTTATAATATTACTATCCTCCTTATTATTTATATAAATATCCTCTACCCTTTGGGGTCCGGTCCGCCTCATTAGGGGCCATCTTCGCCTTCACGGGCAAGCTGGTCTATTAGGGTTAATATTAAGTATTTTTATTACGTACTTTAATAAAACTTTATAACTAACTATAGCCGGCTATAACTATTACTAACTATTAATACTAACTAAACTTAAAATATTAATAACCCCGCTATCGTAGTATATTAATCGCCTTTTTAATAACTAAATACTACCCCTTACTTTCTCCCCTTATTTTATCTAATAATAACTTCTCTTTATTAATATTTTTATTTAATACGCTCGCTTACGCTCTTTTTAAGCTCTTAATTATATTATTAAATCTAAGCTTATTTATACTACTTTATTATATTAAAAAGGCGTTAATAAGAGTAATATTTATTATAATATATTTATCTGTTTTTTATAAATTAATATTATTTGTTTTTTTTATTCTGCCTTTGCTGGCTGCTCGGGCGGTTCTCGGTATCATTTACACAGTATTAATACACAGTATCAGTGGATACTCACACTGTCTCGCTAGACTATTTTTTTCGATTTTCCAACTTTTCAACTTTCCCTCCTGCAAAGTTCACAACCACGGATCATTGACGGCAAATATATACTATTAAAATGCTAAGACGCTAACCCGTCGACTTATAGGGATGCTTTAAGGGCCAGAAGTTCGATTTTATAAGCATTATACTAGAGGACCCCGAACTATAGTACGATCGGTTTAAAGAATATGGATTAAATATTATTAACTTAAAGATTAAAAAGAGGTATATTAACGTAGCTATTATTATAATTAGTACCTAGCTTATATAATATAGTAGCTTTAAAATACCTAACTAATTCCTGAGTATTATTAATACTCTAAAATCGCTACATAAGAATAAATTAAATAGGACTAAAAAGCTAAATCTAGAGCTATTAAAAAAGGCGGAAAGTAGGGGGTAGTTTTCGGCTGTTCGGAGGGCGATTAATGTGCTATAGCGGCGGGGTTATTAGTATTTTAAGTTTAGTTAGTATTAATAACTACTTAGTAACGGCTATAGCCGGCTGCGGCTAGCTGTAGTTAGTTATAAAGTTTTATTAAAGTACGTAATAAAGATACTCGATATTAACCCTAATACACTAGCTTGCCCGTAAAGGCGAAGATGGCCCCTAATGAGGCAGGTCGGACCCCAAAGGGTTATATAGTAATATATATAATAAAAGAATACTTACTACTAAGTAAATTCTCAATAGTTATATCTTTATTAACTACGAGATTATTATTAATTATACTAATATTACTATTAGTATAATTTAATAATTCTTTTTCTTTAGTAATATTAGATATATAATCGATTAATATATTCTATACTACTATATTAATAATATAAGCAATATATCTAATATCGTTTTTAAACTCTTTATTTAAAGCTAATTTATAATTAGTTTTAAAAGAATCTAAAAACGTATTATTATTAAATGCATTATCTCTAGTAAAACTATATAAGTTAGTATAATAATATAATATAATTAAGTATAATTACTTACCTAAAGAAGTTATTAATAGTTAAGTTTAGATAAGTAGCTAAACTGTCTATAACTTCTTTATATATATAAAGACCCGTATGTAATTTAGTAAGGTCTTTAAATACTATAAATTTATTTATATATTCTATCTTTACTAGCTGCTCGGGCGGTTCTCGGTATTATTTATATAGTATTAATACACAGTATTAGTAAATACTTATACTATCTCGCTAGACTATTTTTTTTAGATTTTCTAACTTTTTAATTTTCCTTCTTATAAAGTTTATAACTATAGATTATTAATAGCGATATTAGGCGCCCGACGCTACTACCTTATAAGCCCGCGTACCTAGCTAAGTTAGCTACCTTTTTAAGTAATAATAGTTTATAATAATATAGTATTAGAAATACTCTCGTTACTATTATTAAAAATAATACCGACCTTATTAATATATACTTTTAACTTTAACTTATATATATATATATTCGTTACTTCGTTACTTTTATTAAAGTCAAAAACGCTTCCCTCGCCGTTTATTATTATTACGCTATTACTATTACTATTACTATCTAACTATCTACCTTAAGTATATTTTATTAAAATACCGAGACGCTATTAATAGCTCGTCGACCCTTAGGGCTTCTTTAATAACTAGAAGTTCGATCTTATAAGTATTATACTAAAAGACCCCGAGCTATAAAAAGACCGCTTTAATAAATACTATATTTATAATATTAACTTATAAAAAATAAATAGATATATTATAATAAGTATTACTTTTATTAGCGCCTTTTTAATATAATAAAATAGTATAAATAAGCCTAGATTTAATAATATAATTAAGAACTTAAAAAGAGCGTAAGTAAGCGTATTAAATAAGAATATTAATAAAAAGAGGTTATTATTAAATAAAATAAAAAGAGAAAGTAAGGGGTAATATTTAGCTATTAAAAAGGCGATTAATATACTACGGTAACGGGGTTATTAATATCTTAAGTTTAGTTAGTATTAATAATTAATAACGGCTACGGCCGGCTATAGTTAGTTATAAAGTTTTGTTAAAGTACGTAATAAAGATACTCGATATTAACCCTAATAGACCAGCTTACTTATAAAGGCGAAGATGGCCCTTAATGAGGCAGACCGGACCCTAAAGGGATTAAATACTATAAATATTAGTTAGTATATATACTAAAATAGGGTTATATATAATAACTTACTAATTAGCTTATAAATAAGCTTAAAATCGCTATTAATATAGCTTATAATAATACCTAAATAGGTATCTTATGACTTAGAGGTCCATATATCAAAAACAAAAGAAAATTTTCCTAAGTTTTTAATATTTTTAGTTATCTCTAAGTTGATTAAAGAAAGAAATTTACTATACGTAATATTTAGTAAATTCCTAATCTTTTTTCTCTTAATAATAGGATTTGACCTATAATATAATATTAGTAAATAATAAAGTATTATAATATAATAATAAAAAATATACTTATTATAATAGTTTAAAAGGTCTTTAAAAGAATTAGAATCTATAGTAGAAAATAGTAGGTTATTTTCTACTATAAAATTTAATATCTTTAAATAAGCCTCTTTCTTATTCAAATCGGTAATAGTACTAGTACGAGGTCTTTTATTACTAAAAAAAAGACTCTCTTATAGGTACTATATCGGTTTCTATAATACGTTAATTAGTATATATAAATATATAATAATAGTAATATTACTTACTTTTTGCTCGATCTTTTTTAGATTTTTTATTATAAGTAATATTAGGGTGAGATTATTTATAATTATAATAGATTCGGGATACGTACGGCGCTAGGTCGCCGATAAGTTAGTAACTAGTATACGGATTATATTAAAAAAGAACTTTTTATAAAGTAGAGCCCGTATAAAGGACTTTATAAGCTTAAGTCTTATAATATATTTATATTTATATTATAATCTTACTAATTAAGTACTTATAACTTAATCTTTTTATAATCCTTAAGCTTTTATTTTTATAAAATAACTAGTATAAATAATAATAAACTACGAAAATAGATAAAAAGTTAATAAAATAACGCTTAGTTATTAATAAAAAGCTATTAATACTAACGAACTATAGCTATTTAGAGTTAATTACTCGACCCCTTTTTATTTAAAATAACGAGCTTATTATAAAATAAGCCCTATTTAAAAACTAGCGTCTATAGAAAAGCTAGATAAAGAAAATAATCGGGGTAGATTACTTTTATAAGCCGGTTACTTTATTAATACCCCGAGGACCCTATTTATAATAAATAGGGCGTTTATTAATAAATAGTTACTAAATATACGAGGTTTAGGTATATATAAAGGCGTGGGTAATATAAAAATAGCTAGTATAATAGACTTTATAAGCTTAATAATAACCTATTTTTATAAAACGATAGAGATAATAATTAAAAACTAAAATTAAAAATAATATTAATATAAAGAGCTCGTTTAATAGCTTACTAAGCGGCTAGCGATACGTCTAAGTTAATAAGAATATAAAAAACCTCTTTTTTATAATTATAAACTAATTAAAAAAGAGTTTATAAGTACTTAAGTAGTAAACTAAATTATTATTATAAAAATAAGTAATAATTTTTATATAAGAAGTACTATAGAGTAGTATACTAAATAGGCTCTATTTAAGTTATTTTTATTATTTTAAATATAATAATATAATTACGAGAAGAGCTTCTAGGACCCCCTCTCTTAGGGCGACTTCTTAATATTTATTTACTAATAGTACGTAGATCCGAGACTTAAAAACGGGAGTATTATAAAGAGCTAAGAACGAAGAGGCTAAAAGAGGGCTAGACCCCTATTTAGTTCCTTATTAAGTTATTAGTAATTTATTATAACCTAAGTATAAAAAATATAAAGAATTTAAAAATAAAAGCGTACTAATTCTTTTTTAAACTACTATTTTAGTTATAAGACGACATAATTTATTATAGGGTTTTAATTAAAAAAGTACGTAATATAATATATAAAACTAATAAACTATAGTTATTAAGTTAGTAAAAGGGTAGTAACTAGTTATAAAAGGATAATAAAAAGAGGCTATGCTCGTTATTTAAATAACCACGTTAAATATTCCCTTTTTATAAAAAAAAAGAATAAAAAGAGTTTTAAAAAACTAAGCCCTAAAGACTTAACCCGGGAAGTATTATAAAAGCTATTTAATAAGGGTGCTTATACCGAGCTATTATAAAAGCGTTATAATAATAATATTAAGTACTTTATATATAATAAAATAGGCTATATATTCAATAAGTACTAAAAGAATAAGTCGGGAGGTAAGGGTAATAATAAGCTAACGTACTCCTAATTAAAAATAGCGTTAATAACTATTTAATAGGTTATTACTAAGCTAAGAGTTATAAAAGTCGACTTATTAAAAAACGAATAGGCGTGGGTAATATACCTAATATACCTATACTAAATATAAAAAGGGTATAAATAAAAATAACTATAAAAGGTAAGGGAATTATTTTATAAGGAGTTATTAAAAAGCTAGTAAAAGTTAATATAAATATATATTTTAAAATAAATATTATTAGTACTGGGCTCGTAACTTACTTAGGGTTAACCCTAGTTACTACCTTAGCCCTTTTATTAAGGGATTTTTAAAATAAAACCGTAAGCTAGGGAAAAGCCTATTAGTTAACGCTTTTCCTTATTAACTATTATAAGTAGCCGAGGAAGATTTAGTAACTATTTATTATAGTTAATAAGAATAAAAAATAGTAAACTTCTTATTATTATACTTATTAATAAGCTAAGAGGGTATTTATATTAATATTATAACGAATATATAGTTATATAAACCTATCTCTATTACTAAACTAGAGGTAATAGCTCGTAATATTATTAAAAACTACGAGAGGGTATATATATTATATATTATTATTATAGGAAGTATTATAGGGATAACGGAGGTCGAATTATACGGGGGCTTACTACCTAAGCTTTAATTTAAAATAAAAACGTTTAATAAATAGTTAATAAAAGGACCGTAGTTATATAGCGGAGCAGAATACTTAATTAACTTAATCCTAAGTACTAAACTACTATATAGCCCTATTTATTTACTAAGTAATAAATAACTCGAGGAGTTTTATATATATATTACTAAGAACTTAGCGAACGGTCGTATTATACTTTTAATTAATAAGGCCGGGGTACTAATCCTTTTTATATTCAAAAAGGATAGTATACTACGTCTTTATATAGATTATTATAAGCTAAATAAGGTAACTATAAAGAATCGATACTTATTACTACTTATTAACGAGCTTTTAAATAGGCTTTATAAAGTAAAATAGATCTTAAAAATAAATATTAAGGATACTTATTACTATATTTAAATTAAAAAAAAAACTAATAAAAAATAGCGTTTTAGAGCTAATACGGCTACTTTAAGTATACTATTATGCTTTTCGGATTAATAAACGTACTTACGACGTTCTAAGCGTATATGTACTAAACGCTCGCTAACTTATTAAATATTTATTATATAGTATATATAAACGATTTAATAATCTATTTATTAAAAAGAGAGTAGTATACGAAGGATATTAAGAAAGTTCTCTAACGTTTATAGTTATATAGACTTTTTATTAAACTATTAAAGTACTCGTTTTATTAAAAGAGGGTCGAATTCTTAAGATATATTATTATACTAAAAGGAATTAAAATTAACTTATTACGAGTACGAACGATTATTAACTAAAAGGCGCTAGAGTTTATTAAGGATATTTAAATATTTCTAGGGTTTTATAACTTTTATTAAAAGTTTATTACTAAGTACTTAGGTATTATTATTTGTTTTTTTATTCTGCCTTTGCTGGCTGCTCGGGCGGTTCTCGGTATCATTTACACAGTATTAATACACAGTATCAATGGATACTCCCACTGTCTCGATAGACTATTTTTTTTTAGATTTTCTACCTTTTCAACTTTTCCTCCTGTAAAGTTCACAACCACGGATCATTGACTTAGGTATTATTATATTACTAAGTACTTAGGTATTATTATATTAATAATAGTATTACTAAAAATAAAAAAGGGGTAAGTAAGAGAATTTTAGTAAACTAAAAAAGTAAATAAGGCGTTTAATTAGCTAAAGGTCGCTTTTACTTTAGTAACTATACTTATATACTAGAACCCCTAATATACTATACGAGTAAAAACTAACGCTTTAGTTAAAACTATTATAGTAATTTTATTATAATAAGCTAATAAAAATAATAACCTATTACTTATTAATTATAAAAGTTTTTAAATATAGAATAGTAATAGGCCACGGGTTAATAAGAACTATTTATTATAATAAAAGGGTTAGAGTACTAGGCCTACTATTTCTAAGGCCTTTTATAAAAATTTATAGTTTTAATAAATTACTAAGTATTTAAAGGAGTAATTAGTATATTAGTATAAGACTTTTAAAAAAGGCTTACGAAGTAAGTAAATAAACTATTAGTATTTAACTTTAACTTAAAATACTAGCTAAGAAAAATAAACCTAGCGGACGGTCTATTTAGAAAGCTAGACTATATAGAAAGAGAAGTACTTTATAAAAACTTTTTTTACGCTAACTTAGAAACTACGCTTTATTAGCGAACTATTACTTAATATATAATAAAAAATAATTAGCCTAAAAAAAATATTACTAAAGTATATATCTAAGTAGTTAAGGCCTCCCTTTATAATCTTAGTTAGATATTAATTAGCTCTAGGGATAGGGAATCCTCTTTTTTATATTAATAACGTACTATAGAGCGTATTAATAAAGTAGTCATAGCTATTATTATAATAACTTAAAGTAAAAAAGTAAGAGAATTATTAATAAACGCTTAATAATAGTTTAGTATAAATAAAGAGGAGTTAAATAGAGCTAGTATTATTATACTAAAATAGTATATCTTACGTCTTATTATAAAAGAGCTTATAAGGGGCGAAATAATATTTACTTCCTATCTCTTATTAGAAATTAAGGAGCTTATTAAAGAATTATAAACTAAAAACGAGTTCTATATATTATAATTAGTAAGAGTTCGCGCTACGGCTAGTGATCTAAGAGTATATTTACTTAATAAATAAAGTATACTATTTTTTAAAAAAAGACTAATTATTTTTTAAGTAGAGTTTTTTTAAATAGAGATCTTTTATTAATATTATAATAATTATAGGGTAGGTTATATAGGAGCTATGAAAATTCTTAAGCTAATTTAAAAGAAATTCTATTAAAAAGATATTTAATAAAATATTTAAGAATATATTAAAAACTAAAAGTATTATTTAGGAGTTATAGCCCTAAGATATAAGCTATACGGGTAGTTATAGTTATTACTACTACCCTCGTACCTATTTTAAAAAGTATTTATAAACTTTATTATAAAACTATTACTAAGCGCTTGTAATAATAGTACTAAGTACGACTATATATTAGTTATTATTTATTATATAATAAAGTTTACGAAGTTCTTACTTATTATTAAGATACTTAACGCAGTATAAATAGTAAGTATTTTATATAGAGAAGTAGAGTATAAGTTTAGTACGCTAAAAAGTATTATTATAAATAGAAATAAGCTATTTATAAGTACGTTCTAAGAAGAGTTTATTAAAAAACGGGTAATATATTACTAACTATTTTTTATGTATTATTTATAAATAGATAGCTAAACGGAGCGGACTTATTAAATATTAAAAAAGTATTTAAGGATTTATACTAAGGGCTTATTCAATAAGTAAGTAACATAGTTAAAAAAAGCCGAGTTTATATATAATAATAACTAGTATTCTACTATAAAAATATCCTCGTATATAGTATTATATAATTATTACTTTAGGTATATTAAATATATACTTAATTATAAAGCTATAATTTAGGGGGTTTGAAAAAGGGTTTAAAAAATTAATAAAATTAGGGCCTAGGTTATACGAGCCTAGGTATAAGCCTCTAAGAGCTAAGTAGCTTATTATAATAAAAAATATACTCTAAAAAAGTTTAATTATAAAAAGATCGTTAGCTTATTAATAAAGAATATATAATTTAAAAATAATAGGTTAGCGCTAAAGTATATTAAAATAATAATAACTAAAAGAGTAAGTAAATAGGCTTATTAAGTATACTTATTAAAATAGTACTAGAGAATATATAACGTCTTCTTAGTTTCTTAGCTTAAATTATAAAGAAATTACTAAATAATTAGTAATTAAATAGTAAATCTCCCGGAGTTAAAAAATAAATAAGATATTTAGGAAGTTAAAGAAATTATTATAAAGTAAAATAAAAAAAGAAACTTATAATATTTTATTAAATAAGCTAGATAACTTACTAAGTATAATACGTAAGAACTTACTAAGTATTTTAATAAGGTAATAAAAATAATTAAAAGATTTAAACGCTATAAAAAACGAATATATATAAAATAGGATAACTCTTTAGGGTCCGGTCTGCCTCATTAGGGGCCATCTTCGCCTTTATAAGTAAGCTAGTTTATTAGGGTTAATATTAAGTATTTTTATTACGTACTTTAATAAAACTTTATAACTAACTATAACTAGCCGTAGCTATTACTAATTATTAATACTAACTAAACTTAAAATATTAATAACCCCGTTATTATAGTATATTAATCGCTTTTTTAATAACTAAATATTACCCCTTACTTTCTCTCTTTATCTTATTTAATAATAACCTCTCTTTATTAATATTCCTATTTAATACGCTCGCTTATACTCTTTTTAAGCTCTTAATTATATTATTAAATTTAAGCTTATTTATATTACTTTATTATATTAAAAAGGCGTTAATAAGAGTAATACTTATTATAATATATTTATTTATTTTTTATAAGTTAATATTATAAATATAGTATTTATTAAAATAGTCTTTTTATAGCTCGGGGTCCTCTAGTATAATATTTATAAAATCGAACTTCTAACTATCGAGGAAGCCCTAAGGGTCGACGAGCTATTAGTAGTATCTCGGTATTTTAATAAAATATGCTTAAGGTAAACGGTTAGATAGTAATAGTAATAGCGATAGTATAATAATAATAGCGCAATAGTAATAGCGTAATAATAATAAATAATAAGGGAAGTAGCGTTTTTAACTTTAATAAAAGTAATAAGGTAACGAATATATATATATATAAATTAAAGTTAAAAATATTAATAAGGTTAGTATTATTCTTAACGATAGTAACGAGGGTATTTCTAATACTATACTATTATAAGTTACTATTACTTAGAAGGGTAGCTAACTTAGCTAGGTACGCGGTAAGTTTATAAAGTAATAGCGTTGGGCGCCTAATATCGCCGTTAATAATCCGTAGTTATAAACTTTATAGGAGGGAAAGTTAAAAAGTTAGAAAATCTAAAAAAATAGTCTAGTGAGATAGTATAAGTATTTACTAATACCGTGTATTAATACTATGTAAATAATACTAAGAACCGCCTAAGTAGTTAATAAAAGCAGAATATATAAATAAATAAAATAGGATAATAAATACTAAGTTCGTAGTAAAAGGTTATTAAAAATAAGTTAATTAATAATACTTTATAAAACCTTTTTATTTAGCCCGGCGTAATTTTTAAAAAAAAGATATAGTATTATAACCTCTAGTAATACGTTATTAAGAAGTTGCTAAGACCTAGCTATATTAAGGGAGTAACCTATACGATATTAGTAATAATAGCGGCGTTTTTAGTACATATTTCTAAAGCGTAATAGTTAGTAATAATAGTTTATTTAGTAATAGTATAGTAGGGGGGCTTTGTACGCGTACTTAGTTAACTACCCGGAGTAAAACTATTAGTTTTATTAATACTACGACGAGCTATAAAGAGGTAGTTAAAGTTATATAAATTATTATATGTATTAATAATAGCGGTTTATAGAGCGTTTATATTTAGTGGATTTGTTTAGTTTAAATAGAGCTTTGGGTAATATTAAAAGTAATAAGGATAAAAAGAATCTTTGCGAGCTCTAAGTAGCTAGATATTAGCCCTTTTAGCCCTTTCTCCAGAAGCCTCTACGTCGCTATCAAAGTTCAGAACCTCTACGGTTAAGGGCCGCCTCCGACCTTTGCGGCCAACCTCTGCCATCGACCTTTCTAGCCGGCGCTACCGCGTGAGCAAAGAGGGCAGCTTACCTATCCCAAATTATATAGCGGTTTTTATATCGAAATTACTATATTACGTTAAGTATATACTTAGGGTATATTATATATTATATAATTAAAAAGTATACTATATTATATAATTTTTTTCAAAAGCGTAATCCCGTTAAGGTCGATCTTTTGCGCTTATAAAGCCGGAAAAAAAACTACTATATAGAGCGTTTATTACCTAATTATTACTAAAGGCTATAATAAGAACTATAAGAAGTAAAATAAAAAGTAGAACGAGAAGTAAAACGTTATTATTATCGCTATTAAATTAAAGAGCAAGAGCGTCCTTAAGAATACTACTCTTATTATAACTAAGCTAAGGGGCCTTAATAATATTAATATTTATAAAAAATAAGTTAATATTAAACTACTTATTACGACTCTTAGCTTTAGCCTTAGTTAGAGTAATAATATTATTAAGTTATTATAGAGCTTTTATTTAAAAAAGAAAGAGTGCGATATTAATAATATTAAAATTTAGAGCTATATAACTAAGGGCTAAGATAGACTAGTTTATAAAAAAAAGAGTATTATAAGTAGGAGTTAGCGAGTTATTAATAATAAAATAGTAATACTTATTATAAAGCTAGCTAAGAAAATTCTCTAAATTATTATTAAATTTCTTAAACTTAACTTCCTTAAACTAGAACTTTTTAAACTAGGACTTCTTAAACTTAGACTCTATATAGTTATCCTTATTCTTATTATTAAAAATATAGTTAATAATAAGAGTACGCTTTTTAATAAGGGTCTAAGTCTTAGGACCGTAAGTAATAAGGGGAGTATTATAAATAATAATAATATAAATAAGTATACTATTTACTAAGTACTTAGTAACGCACTTATAAAAAGTAAGGAAATTAAAAAACTTCGAAATATATATAATAATAATACCCTGGAGAGTAAATTTATAGTATTAAAGTAGAGTTTTAAAGTTATTTTATAAAGTAACTACGCGGCTATTATTATAAAAATAAACTAGCTAAAAGTAGTTAAGGTAAGAGATAATCTTAGCTTTATTACTAATATTAAGAATACTAGCTTAAGAAGAGAAAATTTATATTAATAAGAAGAAATAATTACTAAACTATCGCTAATAACTTATTATAATTAAGATTAATAAGCTTAAATACTTATAATTAGTAATAAGTTTTTAAAGAGTAGTTTATTTAAAGAGGACCTTCTTATTACCCGCTAACGGGTTAGTAATATGAGTACTAACCTTTTTTTATATACTAATAATATAGCTAAAAGCGTAATAAATACGACTATACTTATAGGAGTTAAGGTTACCCTGCTCTTTAGTATAATAGAACTCTATAAGGGTATTCTAAGTAAGCTAAGTAGCACTATATAGCTCTTTTAAAACTTAAAACGATATTATTAGCTTAATATTTAGTAACGGATTAGCGAGGACTTAACGATTTATAATAAAATACTTCTTTTTATTAATATAATAAATAATATACTAAGCGACGTAATTATTAATAATATAAATAAGCTTATTAATATTACGATATACGCTAAATAAGCAGCGTATATAGGGAGTACTATTACGAAGACTATAGAAGCTTTTTTTAAGATCGTACTCGATATTAAGTATATCCTAAATACGTAAAATAGTAAATATCTTAGTAAATACTTAGTAACGGGATAGTAAAGAAATTATAATTAAGAAACGGTATAAGAATAAGAATATTATAAAAAGAAAAGGTATAGTTATATAAAAAAGAACTTACGGAACGGTTACTAAATAGAGGGGGGGGAAGAAAAGTAAATACGTAACTAGTAATAAGAGAAAATCTTTTACTTTACTTAATAGCTTAATAATAATAATAACCGCGAGGTTAGGTAAGCTCTTATATATTATAACGGTTAGAATATTTTATTACGAATATATATTATTAACTTAGTAACTAGTTAGCGTGCTATTATTAAATAATATTAATAAAGTATTTATTAAATAATAAGATAGAAGTAATACTTTATTTTTAAATAAGAAAGGGTATTATTAACACCTTAAGGAAGTTATTACGAATAATAATATTAACGGTTTTATTATTAATATTAAAAGAAGAAATTACGTAATAACTTTAGGGACTAAAGTTACGTAAGGGAGGAGTAATTATAATAAATTTAGGATACGTACGGCGCTAAGTTATTAATAAGTTAATAACTAGTACACAGATTATATTAAAAAAGAACTTTTTACGAAGTAAAGCCCGTATAAAGGACTCTATAAGCTTAAGTTTTATAATATACTTATACTTATCCCTTTGGGGTCCGGTCCGCCTCATTAGGGGCTATCTTCGCCTTTATAAGTAAGCTAGTCTATTAGGGTTAATATCGAGTATCTTTATTACGTACTTTAATAAAACTTTATAACTAACTATAGCTAGCCGTAGCTATTATTAATTATTAACATAGCTTATCCCGTTACTAATAATATAATATATTAATAACTTTTTAAATAGCTAAAACCTATTTCTTATTTTCTAACTTATTTAATAACTCTAAAATATCCTTTTTAGTTTTTCTAAACCTCTTATTTTATTATTATAATACTAAAGTATTAATTATACTCTATAGTTAATTAAGTATTTTATTAAAGCTATATTATATAAGTTAGGTACTAATAATAGTAATACTTATATTAATATACGTATTTTAAATCTTTAAATTAACGGTATTTAATTCGTATTTTTTAAAACGACCTTACTATAGTTCGGGGTCTTTTAGTATAATATTTATAAGATCGAACTTCTAGCCCTTAAGGTATCCCTAGGGGCCGATAATAACTAGGTGTCTTAGTATTTTAATAGTATATATTTAAGAATAAGTAGATAATTCGATAGTAATAATAATAGGGTAATAGCGATAGATAGTAAGAGAAGCGTTTTTTAACTTTAATAAAAGAAATAAAATAATAAATATGTATGCGTATGCGAGTTAAAGTTAAAAGTACTAGGGTAAATATCGTAAGGTCGATATTATTTTTAATAATAATAACGAGGGCATCTCTAATACTATTATTATAAGCTATAGTTACTTAGAGAGTAGTAAACTTAGCTAAGTAAGCGGCTTATAAAGTAGTAGTATTAGGCGCTTAATATTATTATTAATAATCCGTAGTTATAAACTTTATAAAAAGAAAAGTTAAAAAAGTAGAAAATCTAAAAAAAATAGTCTATTGAAATAGTAAGAGTATTTATTAATACTATGTATTAATACTATGTAAATAATACCGAGAACCGCCCGAGCAGCTAGCAAAGATAAAATAAAAAAAAACAAATACTTATACTTATATTATAATCTTACTAGTTAAGTACTCATAGCCTAATCCTTTTATAATAATATCTTATAAAGTTAGAGGTTTAGAAACCTTTAACTTTAATAATCTAGTCTTTACTATACCTATAATACTAGTTAGTATATTTAAATATATAATAAAAAAATATTTACTTACGTAGTATATTTAACTTATATTTCTCTCTTTTTTATACAATTAGTAAGTAAAAGAGTTTGAGTAAACAAGTTATTCTTAAAGATATAGGCACTAGACTCGCTATTAGGCTCTAACTTATAGTCTTCTTTATTATATAAAGAGTCTATAAAGCTAGTACTAGTAGTACTACTAGTAAGAATATTATTAGTAATAGAAATAGAGCTACTAGCTTAAAAAGAGTCTAAAATAAAAGAATCTATTATAATAATATTCTTATAAAAGAATATAATAGTATAATAATAATAAAAAGAGATTAAAAGAGGTTTTTAGTATTAGTTATAGTATTTAGTAATATAATTACTTAGTTAAGAAAAGTAAAACTAGACCTTAGGGAGTAGAGTTGAGCTCTTCTTATATAGTGGTTTTTTTCCGGCTTTATAAGTATAAAAGATCGACCTTAACGGGATTACGCTTTTAAAAGAAATTACATAATATAGTATACTTTTTAATTATATAATATACGCAATATATCCTAAGTACGCGCTTAACGTAATATAGTAATTTTAATACGAAAGCTACTATTTAATTTAGAATAAGTAAGCTATTTTTTACGTAGTAATACTAGTTAAAAAGGTCGATAATAGAGGTTAATAATAGAGGTCGGCCGTAATAGTCGGCCGTAATAGTTAGCTATAATAGTTAGAAACGGCCTTTTTTAACTATAGAGGTTCTAAACTTTAATAACGACGTAGAAGTTTTTAAAAAAAGGGCTAAATAAGCTAATATTTACTATTCGTACTAGAGCTCGTAAAAATTCTTTTTATTTTTATTATTTCTAATATTACCTAAAGCTACTCTCTATTTAAACTAGATAAATTTACTAAATAAATTTACTAAATAAACTTATTAATATATAAACTACTACTCTACTCTTAGTATATAGTTAGTAATTAGTAAGTTAAAAATACTCGTTAATAAGTCTACTCCTCTTAGGCTGGGCGCCCTTAACTAGCTCGACGCTATAGCTATCGTAGGTAACGTAAGTACGCCTAAGGAGTAGCGAAGTACTTTTTAATAATACGGAGTTTAACTAAGTAATATTATAAGTACTATAAATAGCCGGGCTAACACAAATATTAAAATTTAGTATATTAACGTTAGCTTAGTTATAATAGTTATAATAAATAGGCTAGAAATATATATAATTAGGGTAATAAGTTAGTACTTTAAATAGCTCTTATAAAACTCCCTAAGTAGTAATAATACTTATATAAAAAAAGGGATTATACTAGACCTAGCTACTTACGTAGGCTAGTACTAAGAGGTCCTATACGCGTTAAAATAAGTAAAGCTCGCCCTATAAGCGGGTAGTAGAAGGTTAGGAGTTAATAAAAAAGAGATAACGGTCGAGTTAGTTAATTTTAATTAGTAATTAGGTATAGAGCGCAATATACCTAGTTTTCCTTAATACGTAATATACGGTACGGCCCCGGCGGATTACTCCGTCGGGGGGTAAGCTCTTCTTATATTCTTCTTACTTTTTTATAAGATTCTAAAGGTTTTTATTATATTACTAATTATTATTTATTTATATATTCTGCCTTTGCTGGCTGCTCGGGCGGTTCTCGGTATCATTTATATAGTATTAATATACGGTATTAGTAAATACTCACACTGTCTCGCTAGACTATTTTTTTTAGATTTTCTAACTTTTTAACTTTCCCTCTTACAAAGTTCATAACTACGGATCATTTACTAATTATTATATATAATTAATAGTACTATTAATAATAAACTACTCTTTAAAATAATTTAGAATTACTTTATTATTAATTATTATTAATATTATTCTACTCTATTCTATTAGATTCTATTAGATTCTACTAGATTCTAGACGTTTCTATTATTTCTATTTATAGTAATTAGTATTATTACTATTTATAAGTATACTATATATACTTATATTACTATATAAGTCTTATTACTATAAATAGAATACATAAAAGGTTCTAGAATTTCGTAAAAACTTCTAGAATATAATAGAAACTACTAGAATACTTAAGAAATATATTAATAATATAACTAATTATTATTAAATATAATAGTAAAAAGAGTTTTAAAGTAAGATACTAATTAGTAATCTATAGAATCTTCTAGAAATCTAACTTAACTATATATACTTTTACTCTTTCCTCTTTACTTTACTTACTTTTACTCTTTAATAATAATAATAATAACTCTTTTAATATATATATATATATATATATATATATATATATATATATATACTACTCTTTATACGGGCTTTATTAAGGTAATTATAAGTCCTAAATCCCCCTAATAGAGCAATCCGCCGGGGCCGTACTATATATTACGTATTAAGGAAAACTGGGTATATTGCGCTCTATACTTAATTACTAATTAAAACTCCTAACCTTTTACTATAGTCCTCTAAGTTCTAGCCGTCTAGAGGGCGAGCTATACTTATTTTAATATATATAAGACCTCTTAGTATTAGCTTATATAAGTAGCTAGATCCCGTATTATATACTTTTTTTTATTAAAAGTTAGGGGACCCCTTATATATTCCCTTATATTTATAATATAGCTCTTATTAAAAGGATTTATAGTTCTATAAAATATAATTTCTAAACTAATATTAATATACTAAATCTTAACGTCCGTACTAGCTTAGCTATTTATAGTATTTATACTATTACTTAGCTAGATTCCGTACTATTAAAAGGTACTATACTACTCCTGGAGCGTATTTACGTTAATTATAATAGCTATAGCGTTAAGCTAGCTAAGGGCACCTAGTCTAAGAGGGGTAGATTTATTAATAAGTATTTTTAGCTTATTAATTACTAACTATATATTAAGAGTCGAGTAGGTTCTTATTAAAATATTATTTTAACTAGCTAACTTCTTAACTAGTTATTTAATTAGCTATCTAAATAGTAGTTTATATATTAATAGGTTTGTTTAATAAGTTTATTTAATAGATTTATTTAATAAGTTTATTTAGTAAACTTATTTAATTTAAATAGAGAGTAGCTTTAAGTAATATTAAAAGCGATAAGAATAAAAAGAATTTTTATAAGCTCTAGTACGAGTAGTAAATATTAGCTTATTTAGCCCTTTTTTTAAAAACCTTTATATTACTATTAAAGTTTAGAACTTCTATAGTTAAGAAAGGCCGCCTCTAATTATTACGGCTAACTATTATAGCTAATTATTACGGCCGACTTTTATTATTAACCTTTTTAGCTAGCGCTATTACGTAAAGGGTAGCTTACCTATTCCGAATTATATAGCGATTTTCGTATCGAAATTACTATATTATATTAAGCGCGTACTTAGGGCATATTACGTATATTATATAATTAAAAAGTGTACTATATTATATAATTTCTTTTAAAAGCGTAATCCCGTTAAGGTCGATCTTTTGCGCTTATAAAGCTAGAAAAAAACCACTATATAAGTCCTTAATAATTAGCTTTATAATGCAATTATTAGTTATTATAAGTAAACGCTTATATAAAAATTATTATTTAATTAATATTACTTTAATTAAACTTTAATAAATACTATACTTTAGTATATATATATAGTAGTTTTTTTCTAACTTTATAAGTATAAAAGATTAACCTTAACGGGATTACGCTTTTAAAAGAAATTATATAATATAATATACTTTTTAATTATATAATATATATAGTGGTTTTTTTCCGGCTTTATAAGCATAAAAGATCGACCTTAACGGGATTACGCTTTTAAAAAAAATTACACAATACGGTACACTTTTTAACTATATAATACGTATAATATACCCTAAGTACGCGCTTAACGCAATATAGTAATTTCGATATAAAAACCGCTATATAATTCGGGATAGCCCTTTGGGGTCCGGTCCGCCTCATTAGGGGCCATCTTCGCCTTTATAAGTAAGCTAGTCTATTAACGTTAATATCGAGTATTTTTATTACGTACTTTAATAAAACTTTATAATTAATTATAGCCGGCCGTAGCCGTTATTAATTATTAATATAGCTTATTTTATTACTAATAACATAATATATTAATAGCTTTTTAAATAACTAAAACCTACTTCCTATTTTTTAACTTATTTAATAATTCTAAAATATTCTTTTTAATCTCTCTAAACCTCTTATTTTATTACTACAATATTAAGGTATTAATTATACTCTATAGTTAATTAAGTATTTTATTAAAGTTATATTATATAAGTTAGGTATTAATAATAATAATACTTATATTAATATACATATTTTAGATCTTTAAATTAATAATATCTAATCCATATTCCTTAAGATAACTTTATTATAGTTCGGGGTCCTTTAATATAATATTTATAAAATCGAACTTTTAGCCCTTAAGGTATCCCTAGGGGTCGATAATAACTAGGCGTCTCGGTATTTTAATAGTATATATTTAAAGTAAAGTCTATCGAGACAGTGGGAGTATCCACTGATACCGTGTATTAATACTGTGTAAATGATACCGAGAACCGCCCGAGCAGCCAGCAAAGGCAGAATATATAAATAAATAAATATTTAAAGTAAAGTCTATCGAGACAGTGGGAGTATCCATTGATACTGTGTATTAATACTGTGTAAATAATACCGAGAACCGCCCGAGCAGCTAGCAAAGGCAGAATAAAAAAAAACAAATATTTAAAGTAAATAATTCGATAATAATAATAATAGGGTAATAGTAATAAATAGCGAGGGAAGCGTTTTTTAATTTTAATAAAAGAAACGAGGTAATAAATATATATATATATGCGAGTTAAAGTTAAAAGTGCTAGGGTAGATATTATACTTATAGAAGTTAATATTATTCTTAATAATAGTAACGAGGGTATTTTTAATATTACTATTATAAGCTATAATTACCTAGAGGGTAGTAAACTTAGCTAAGTAGGCGGCTTATAAAGTAGTAGCGTCAGGCGCTTAATATTATTATTAATAATTCGTAGTTATAAACTTTATAAAAAGAAAAGTTAAAAAAGTAAAAAATTTAAAAAAAATAGTTTATTAAGATAGTAGGAGTATCTATTAATATTATGTATTAATATTATATAAATAATACCGAGAACCGCCCGAGTAGCTAGCAAAGGCAGAATAAAAAAAAAATAATTCGGGATAGGTAAGCTGCCCTCTTCGCTCACGCGGCGGCACTGGCCGGAAAGGTCGACGGTAGAGGTATTATATAACATATATAATGTGCCCTAAGTACGTGCTTAATATAATATAGTAATTTCGATATAAAAACCGCTATGTAATTCGGGATAAGTAAGCTACCTTTTTTAGCTACTTACTAACGATAGGCTAAGCGATATACTTACGTAGTAGCGCTAATTAAAAAAGTTAATAATAAAAGTCGGCCGTAATAATTAGCCGTAATAGTCGGCCGTAATAGTTAGAGGCGGCCTTTAACTATAAAAGTTCTAAACTTTAATAATAATATAAAGGTTTTTTAAAAAGGGCTAAATAGGCTAATATTTACTACTTATACTAGAGCTTATAAAGATTTTTTTTATCCTTATTATTTTTAATATTACCTAAAGCTATTCTCTATTTAAACAAAATAAATTTACTAAATAAACTTATTAAATAAATTTATTAAATAAACTTATTAAATAAACTTATTAATATATAAATTACTATTTAAATAGCTAATTAGATAACTAGTTAAGAAGTTAGCTAGTTAAAATACTACCTCGATAAGAACTTATTTTTTTAGTATATAGTTAGTAATTAGTAGGCTAAAGATACTTATTAATAAGTCTACTCCTCTTGGGCTAGGCGCCCTCTTTAGCTAGCTCGATATTATAGCTATTATAGTTAATATAAATACGCCCTAAGAGTAATATAGTACTTTTTAATAATATAGAATTTAGCTAAGTAATAGTATAAATACTATAAATAACTAGGCTAGTACGGACGTTAAGATTTAATATATTAATACTAATTTAAAAATTATATTTTATAAAACTATAAATCCTTTTAATAAGGGTTATATTATGAATATAAAGAAATATATAAGGGGTCCCCTAACCTTCGATAAGAAGGAGTATATAATATAAGATCTAGTTACTTATGCGGGTTAGTATTAAGAAGTCTTATATATATTAGAGTAAGTATAGCTTACCCTCTAGACGGCTAGAACTTAAAAAACTATGGTAAAAAGTTAGGAGTTATTAATAAAAAGAAGATAATAGTCGAGTTAGTTAACTACTATTTTAATTAGTAATTAAGTATAGAGCGTAATATACCCAGTTTTCCCTAATACGTAATATACAGTACGGCCCCGGCAGATTACTCTATCGGGGGGTTTAGTATATATATATATATATTAATATATAGTATTTTTTAAGATTTTTTTACTTAATATAATACTATTTTTACTATAATTTATTACTTTTTTTTAATTTACTAAGAATACTTTTAACTAATTTAGTCGACTAATTAGTTAAGTAAGTCTGACTATAGTCACTTATATAAGCGACTAATCCTAGCCTAGTCTAGTCTAGTCAGGATTTTTCAGTGACTATAGTCAGACTATATTAGTCAGACTATGACTATGACTAATAACTAAGCGACTAATTTGCCAACCCTGGATACAGGTCAGAGATCGGCAGGCAACGCGTCCTACTTTTGCCGCTCGGGGATGGAAACGTCACGCTGGCTGCACACACACACACACACACACACACACACACACACACACACACACACACACACACACACACACACACACACACACACACACACACACACACACACACACACACGCGCGCGCGCGCGCACACACGCGTCTGATTCTTTTTCCTTTTCTTCCATTTGGCTTCTGGAAGGTATCGACGGCGGCGCCGCCGCCGCCACCACCTCCCATAGAAGTCGCCTGTTGACGAGTCCCGGCCGGACTGGAGGCTGTTGACCTCCACCTTGGGCAGCATTGGGCTCTCAACAACGGTCATCTCAACCTTCGTCTCTTCGTCCCGTCCAGGTGCACGGGGGGCGAATTGATCGCTGAAGCATCTTCAAATTCTGAACCCACCATCAAAGGTTCATTCCGGCCGAATGGCGAGAACTGAGTCAAGAATCCTCAAACTTCACAGGTTGAGCCGCTTGCTCCACACCCTCATCGGGGCCGACGGCCGCTGGGAGATACCCACCTCCCTCTTCCAGTTCATGGTACGAATACAGTTTGCTCTCTGTCGTAAGCGTGGTGCAGCGGTCATCAGACTTGCCAGTATTCCTTGGAATCAACAGGCAAAAAAGAAAAAAGAACAAAGAAAAGGATGTTGAATCGATATGATTCCATGCCAGGATTGAGCTGCTGAATCCCTCCGGAATCTCAAATACCAGGCTATCACACCTACGCAGACAGCCTAGAATACGACCCATCTGTGCTGTTCGGGTGAATAAAGCCTCAAATGTCGAATATCAAGCTTTGCCTCGCTCCATCAGCCTTGCCTTTGACTTGCGAGCGAGCGTCGTAGCGTCTCTCATGGGCCTTGCGTAACGGTAATGGCTCCAGCGGGGAGATCCATGACGATGGCTCAGCTAGAAAGGCTGCCTGATCTAGCCTGACTCTGCGCGGTTTGGCCGCTCAACAGGGAACCTCGATCTTGCGGGAGCGATGCCGACCCCGGTCAGCCTGGGTCGCGTCCGTCTGGCTGGAATCATCGACATCCGACACCATGGTTCACCCGTAATTACCGAGTAATTCGATCAGTCGGATGAGCGAGTCTGGGGGCGCTCAAACCACCCGAAACCTGCAAGAAAACACACTCGATGCGCTTTGTGCCTACAGCCCTTCGACGTCGCCAGACGAAGGGCATGTTTGTGTTCGAGAATGAGGACCCGGCCGCAGGACTCGTTGTTCCGAGGCGCGTGCGGCAGAAACGTTGGCCCTTCCGCACCAGGCTGTGCCACCTTCATGCTTGGATCAGGTTCCAGGGTTTGGCTTGACGTTGCCGAGCGGCCGTGGGCATCTGCCAATTCTCCGAGGCCCGCTGTGACGGTCCAACGAAGGTTCCGGGCACATCCTCACCAAAGCACTGAGCTCAGTCAGGGCTGCATTTCGTTATTCTTTGCCCGGTTTCCTCGTCGCTCAAGGAGTCGTTTGACGACGAATCAGCTTCCCGTGGTGCGGTTTCCCAGTCAGACCAGCAGGTGTTGCAAGTCACCCGCCAGACAAGTCCCCGATGTGGCTAGAAAAGGCGAGACATCTGCACTGGGGTCAACCGCAGCTCCGCCAATAAGCAAGACTTCGTGACCCCTAACATGCCCCCTTGATGGGATAACGCGAACTGGCGCAGGCGGTTCAAGTGCATCATCAGTCCTTGGCTATGAAGGAGCATTCTCGTCTTTGAGTCGTGTCTCCAGGCGGGTCTCAACCGGACAAACGATAAGCTTGGGGATTTGCAACCACCCAGGGTTACATTCCGCGGTCGATCTCCACGACCGCAAAGACCATCAAGAGGCCTTGCGTTGTTCGTCATCTCCCTACGGATACTAGGCGGACCGCTCCGTAAAGCCAACCCGGAGCCGGTGCGTAGTGCCCAAGGACGGCCCAGAAACACACAGACCAATCGTGCCGAGTAAACGTGTTGCGGCCGGACAGGATTGACCACATCCGTATGAAAGGGGCACCTGGACCTCGTCAACTTGGCTTTGGAGAGGCTGCAATTGACACTACATGCCTATCGATTGCTTTGGCCTGCCGTTCTTGAGAATGGAGGCCTGATACGCTGCATCAAAACCACATGTGAGAAACCTACTGATAGATCCGCGGTGCATTGGGGATGGGAAATGAGGCGTTGAGACAGCCGAAGCTCGGTGAAGATGCGCTTTTTAATTAATACGATAACTCATCGCCCTTCTGAACGGGGAGAATCACGCGAGATCGCCAGTCATATCTGCGACATTGAGACCCACGAAACCCACCTCCCCGGTTATAAAGTCTCGAGAGATGAGTCCGACGTCTTTCATCCGGGGAGCGATGTGCACCTTTTGGCCTACGTGGATGGCAGGTTAGGTTGACCGAGCTTATGGGCATGGCTGTCAAATGTGCGGGATGTCAGCCCGATTCGACAGTGTCTCGATCAATCAGCCGCGGGGTCGCGTCGGATTCGTCCATTTGTCTTGACCGAGGAAAGGATATCGGCCGACGGCCATCCATCCTACCCATTCTCCCAGCAGGCCAGCGAGCCAGCGCATATGCGAGAGTGTTTCTTGCGCCATTCGGATCCAAAACTCATTCTCGCCCCATCATGACCTCTTGTGAAGTGGAATCTCGCCATACTTATTTATCCGCTGCATAGGCAAACTGCAGGACCAATTAACCAGGTGCCGCGTCTTTGCCCTGAGAAACCAACATGCAGGCCCAGCAACATTGTAATGTTTGTGGGTGTCAGTGGGACAGCGCACAATGGCCAGCGTTTGTGACCCAACAATAGGAAAGCAGAAGTGCGGAACTTCGGCCGTGCTACCCGCCTCCGCATGATCTACGCCGCCGAGCTCTTTACCTTTTCTCTCCGACGACCCCCGAAACGGCCCCGGTCCTCACTCCTTTTTCGCGTTGACTGCAACCCCCGCGTTGCGGCGTCGGTGGCCACCACCACCGCCCCTTGTCCAACCACACACCTTTGGTCTTTTTCTCGTTTCTTTTGGAACGCCTTCGTTGTCTTGTCTTTTCCCCTGACTTGGGTTGATTTGGTCCCATCCAACCGGTCAAGGAACCAAAAAAAGGTGACGTTTCCGAGGAAGAGGGTGACGCCCTTGGCGCAGGATGGAGGAGGAATGAGACAAGAGGAGGGCCGCGCCGGACCTAGCGTGGCCCTGTCATTGAAATGTCAAGGCTGTCAAATGAGCCTGGCTAACTGGGTTTGCCCAAGCATGAACAGGAGAGACGTCTCGTCGGGAAACGTACCCGTCCACGACCACGACGAGGCGTGGATTCCACATCTCACCGACGATCGACGGGCTGGAGAAAAGGTAGGTGGTTAGGTACCTTTGGGCGTTGCATTCTTGTTTGCCTGTCTGACTTTTCTGTTTGGGCTGTTCAGCTGCTCAAGCTGCTGAAACCCTTTTAACCTCTTTTCGCAGTCGGCGATCGAGTAACGTCAGGGCCAAGGTCAAGGGCGGGGGTTGCTTGGGTTCACTTGGTGTAAGTCAGGGATTTGGCACTTTGCCTTGAATCGTCAGTGGCATTACTACGTGCATGCATCATTCTCCTTGTCCTCGTGGCTACCACCCAGCCCAGAGAGAGAGCGAGGGCCGAGTGGGATATGGCTTCAGGTGGACAAACACCACCGCCTACCTCGCTCGGCGCGCTTGTGGATATATGTGTTTGCCAGAGGAGAGGCGTAAGGAGAGACTTCCCATGCCCACCCCTCCCCTTCCCATCCACTCAAATATCGCAGGCCTTATAATGAGGATGAGATGAGATGAAGGGGACAGGGGGTTCAGTGGGGGTTTAAGGGAAGGGAAGGTGCAGAAAAACGTGAATAACGGCATGCTCTTGATGACGAGTGATTCAGGAGTTCTTCCCTGGGGTGGCAGAAACTTTGCGTCAGTCGAAGAGGGAGATCATGTATAAAAGGCATCGACTGGGAGCTCCACCGTTTGAGCTTCTTCCCCTTTTACGAACACTCATCAACTTCTACTCTACCACCTACACAAAAGTCAAACTATTCCTGTCCATTGTCATTGCCATTGCTTTCACACATATTAAACCACCCGTTTCCTCACCGACATTTGGAACCCACGTCATTCTCATCGGGAAAGAACGGGAGAAACGTCAACCAAGACGGCAACCTGCAGTACCAAAGCCAACAACCCCCCTTTCAAATCTCCTGTCCTCCTCAAGTCACAAGAAACAAGAAAGGAAAGGGGAACGGAAAAAACAACAACAACAACAATGGCATCCCAATCAAAAATGGTCAACATGCCCGCTCACGGCAGCGTGCTCGACATTGGCGGCGGAAGCATGTCCTCCGCCATCCTCGAGGACCTCCAGCGCGTCTTTGCCGTGGCCGCCAAGCACGAGAATACCGGTATTGGCGGCGGTGTCGAGATCCCAACCATGCCCGACGAGCTGCTGTACAACGATGAAGGGTTGGCCATCTGGGCAGAAGTCATCTTCACCCCCGAGTTCTATCAGACCCGCGACGAGATGGTCTTGTTCGAGAAGAATAGCGAGGAGATGGCGACCGTTTACATTCCTAACGACGCTACCATGATTGACTTGGGAGCTGGGTAAGATTACTCCCTTCCTTGTTTATATTTGATATGTTAGGGTAATGATTACTTGCTGATTGATTTTCTTTTCTTCATCTACAGTGACATGCGCAAGGTCAACTTCCTCCTAAAAGAACTTGCCAAGCACGGCCGCAACGCCACGTACCTCGCCCTCGACATCTCGAACCACTCCCTCACCTGCAACCTCGGGGCCCTTGCCCCTGAGCACGCGGCCGGCAGCGTCCGCATGGCAGGCCTTTGGGGTGACTTCAAGGCAGGCCTCGCCTTTTGTGACGACATTCCTTCTCCTAGAGTCTTCCTCTCTCTGGGCTCCGTCCTCTTCAACGACCCTTGGAAAAAGGCTGTCACCTCGCTCCGTGAGTGGGCTGCCCTCATGCGCCCAGACGACCTCATCCTCGCCGGCATGGACGGCCACGACGTCACCTCGACCAAGGTCTGGGCTGCTTACCACACCCACCCCGCCCTGTTCGAGAAATTCTTCCATAATGGATTCAAGCACGCCAATGTCCTCCTTGGCGAGGATGTCTTCAAGCCCGAGGACTGGGATATCTGTGGTGAAATCGAGGAGGACGAGAAGCGCCATCGCTTCTTCCTCAAGGCAAAGCGCAATGTCGTTGCCGAGAAAGAGGGCAAGACGCTGAAGCAGGGTCTCGAAATCGACTGGTTCGACGCTCACAAGCGCAACGAGGAGGACGTTCACAACATGTGCGCCGAGGCGGGCCTCGAAGTCGTCAAGTCGTGGGCTATTGAGGGTTCCGACATGCGACAGTACCTCATACGCACTGCTGCCATTGAGAACTCCATTGACGAGACGGATAGTGCCATCTACGTACGCGGGGAGTAAACCATTCTCGGTAGCTATACAGGCACACTGTATGTACATAGAGGTAGATGTGTGGTCCTGATTCTGATCTCTCATAGTGTGAGGATGGGGAATTCTTTCGGGGGCGGATGGACGACTCAAAACATGACGAGATGACGGAAGCGCACTCGATTCTTTAGAGGTACGATAGGTAACAAATGCTTGCATTAGAAAGCAAGAATTGCAAACAAAGAGTGCTCCAGAATGAATAGCATGAAGTACTCTGCGAAAATGCATCTCTCTTCCAAATGTTTGGTCATCAATGCCCCTATATTTCCTCTAGATCAAACACAAAGTTCCTTCGGTAGAAACAATGTGCGCCACGAGTGGCTCCCACCAGGAGTGTCGCTCTGAAATGAGATCAGGAAGGTCGGAAGGAATGTTGTCATCAACGTTGGCCGTTATCCAATGACGGATACGCAGAAGGGAGTTGAAAGCAGGGGGCACGCTCTGGGATATCTCTGGTTAGAATTTACACCAACTATAGGATTCTCATCACTTTACTTACCGAGCGACAACTGGTGCTGACGACCGATCGAAACCAGTTCAGGGCACAAAGACTATGTGCCTCTGTCGTGGCCACAATTCCTAGGAGGAAGACCGGGAAGAATGGAGATTGTGCAGTGAAGAAGGTGCCATAGGTTGGCATCATGTCAATGCATTTCACCAGCTGGTCAACCTCAGACACGACGTCTGGGTGAGAGCGAGGTAGTCTCTCGAGGCGGCAGCGAAGGTAGATGAGGGCTGCTAGACGCCATGCTTCGGCCGTGACTTCCGTCATAGATTCTGCGTCCATCACAAGGCCGAAATCGTTTCGCTTAATGCGATCTTCGATAGCGCGTTTGTCTGATGTATCTCGAGATTGATCCGATCGCGTTGTGGCCGAAGAGGACGGGGACTCGGCGGCGGGCTGTGTCCACTGATGCAACCTGCCCAAATCTTGGCGGACTATTCTGCTGCTCGATTTCATGTGAAAATCGTTGGTACTGGGGTCCTCCCACAACCATGCTGCTAATTGTGTAATCTGAGCAAAACGAGAAAGAAGTATCGGCGACATGCCGCATCCACCATGTATCCTGCGAGTCTCCGGCTCAGTGCCCTGGCACAGCCAAGAAAATTGCTCTCCTGTGTCTTTCGAATCAAGAGGAGCCATGGGAAGGGCTATGATGGCGGCCCTGGCGGCGATGATCATGTTGCCCATCTGCATGTCGGAAGGCTGAATGTTGGAGGGTACCCAGAAGCGATGACCCGGATCCGACTTATCCAGCAAACGACAAGCGAGGCGAGCACCTTCTAGCCAACGAGGAACCGCACTCGGCGGCCGACGTTGCTCTGGGGATACAACATCGATCATGTTTAGCAGCGTCACGGCGGCAATCAGGCTGTTTGACTCGTTTTCCGTGGGACTGGGATTCCGAGCCTCCTCTCTCAAAGCCATCGTCAAGAGTAGGACGGCTCGTTTATAGTGTGCATTGACTACCTGTCGAATGCTCTCTTCGGGTTGGTAATCGAGGACATATGTTCCAGCAAGCGCTAGCATCGCGTGCTTGACACAAGAGCTGTCCTTCATTATTCGGGGGATGTTGACGAGCCAGCAGTTGGTTTTGTGGAGGACACTCCGACCAGAGCACCATGCCTTGACGTCTTGAGAATGTTAGCCATTCTCCATGTTGGCCAGATGTACCGAGACTCACAAAACTGGAAGAGATTTTTGTCACAATTGTCTTCAAGGCCTGCCTCGAACAAGAACGTTTGAGAACACAGTTCTGACAGGAGAGCCTGGGGATCAGACGGTTGTATCGCCGCCTGTCGACGCGGTAGATTGGCTGCCCTCGACTTGCCGCTGTGGAACTTGATGTATCCATCAATAATAGTTCCGGCCTGAATACGGGTTTTGCCCAGGACGAGACGATCCGCATCATCGGCGTTATCCTCGAAGGGATTCGTGAGGTCCAAATCCTCCGCCGAGTCGGCCTCTATAGTAGGGAGTCGCGGAGAGAAAATCACATCTGGCGGCGGGTGAGGAGAAACTGGTGGGCCATACAGTGCCCCATGTCTGGTCGATGTCGTCGACGGATCAGGGATTGCTAGTTTGTTGTTAGTCAAGGATTCGTCGGCAACGGTTCCTAAGACCTCGTGCTATCATCATCCCTTCTCGTGTCTACCAGGAATCGCACTATACTGGATGGGAGCGGCACAGGCGGCTCAGGATACGTAAAGAAATCCGTCCAGCTTACATGGCTTTGATCGTGCCAGGGGCTGGTCATCCTCAAGGGGTTTAGACAGTCGACGTCTTTGCCGGGGAGTGTTGGCTCCATGAGAGAACCATGGAAACTCGGAGTCTCCTACCGGGCTCCATATTTGGGAATCCTGGACATTGATGTTGGTGTTGTTGTCTCCAGGCGAGGGTGTAGAGGCAGGCGTCGATGAAGGTGTAGTTGTAGGGACAGAAGCGGAGGCTGTTGAATAGGAAAAGAGAGGAGGATCCTCGTCCATGGGCTGGCTTCTCTTCCGCGGCCTAGTAGCCATGACTGTCGCACCAAGCATGCCCTGGACGGGGAGGGACGGAAAGCAGCACGGAACACGGGATGCCCAAGGGCATGTACTTTGTCCGGATGGATACACGAGACCAGCGTGCCCAGGTCTGTCCACAGTCCAGAATGGAGGAAACGAGGTCGTGGGGGAGTGTGTGCACGGGTGCCGGGCGCGATAGTCTGATATTCAAAAGTGGATAGTGGTGGAGGGAGCGCTGCGAAGTCCCACGTCTGTGGTCCACGACAGGGCCAGGGGGGAGGTGAGGTCGATGTGGGACGCGACCGGGTATACCTTGGCTAAGAGCCTAAGGTAAGGGAACAGATGCGGAAAGTGGAGACAACGGGGCTGTTACCGTTAGCGCGAGCTCGGGGAGGAAGCGTGGACGTGGTGCAGGTCGGGTCGGATGAGGTGGGTCCTACCGGTAAGGAGGAAAGATGGGCCCAAAGGAGAGAACAGCACCAGCACGGTAACACCTGCCACCAGCACCTGAGCGACCGGCCGGCAGGAGCGGACGAGATTCTAGCAACGGCCAGCAGCAGGCCCTAGCAACGCGCTACTGTCAGGGTGAACTCAGGATGCCTTCCCGCGCCCGCTAGCTGAGGAAAGAGGTGGAGACCAATGTTCGTCCACTTGCCTGCTACGAGATGAAGTAGGGGGGAAATGTGAACGTGAATGGAAGCGAATGAGAAAGAGCCAAGGTAGCTGTGGAAGGTAGAAGGAATGGAGTGGGGTGGCAGATGAGGCAACGCGACAATCTGCAAGTGACAAGAGACAAGAGACAAGAAACTTCCACAAAACTTGGTCGAGTGGACGGGAGATCGGGTGACGGAATGGGAGCTCGGATGGAAGTTTTCAGAGGCACAGAGCAAGCAAAGTTGTGAGTACACACGCCGCGCCGTGCGAGCGTCGCTCCAAGTGGTCGACTCCGCCGTGGAATCGTCCTGCGTGCAAGGTGCGTGCTGTCACCGGTACGGAGTACGGAGTACGAACTGAACGGAACCAAGGTGTTGGTGCTCTAATTTAGTTTGGTAGTTCTTGTGATGGCTCCACTTGGACTGGAGGATGGTCAGAGCCAGAGTCAGTCGGACACGAGAAGTCTGCGTTGTCCTTTTTTTTTTTTTCTTGAACTTGGCCCGTTCTTTGTCGAACGAATCCGCCTACCAACTGAAATGCTGACTGCTGGCTGCTGGCTGCTATGATTTTGGAGGAAAAGGTAGATGGGTATCGAGAAAGTGCGGTATTTTGCTGAGACAAGACAATTTGGAATGCTGGCTAACGAGGCGGGTGCAATTTGGAAGATGTTACTGGATGCTCAATTTGCGGGTGAAAGTCTGTCCAACGGACGATTCGATCTAGCAGCCGTCGTTTCGGAACTTTAGATTCCAGATGATGGGAGGTAATTGGATATCGGTAAGTATGATCGAATTGCCAACTCGCCGAGTGAATCCTAATGCGCTGTTTCAACGTCTTTGGGCTTGGCTTGCAAAACACGGAGCGGACGGGGGCCGGCGTGTCTCCCGCGCGCGACGGAATGTTGTCTCTGCTAGTCTGTCTGGTCTAGAAGTCTCTTGGTTTACTCTAGTCGTTTGTTGTGGATTCAGGCAAGACGGCCACGGCGTTGTTGGGCTGATGTTGGAGCGGACGGGAGAGACAGCGGGAGCCCCCTCGATGTGCGGATAGCGCTGCGCCCAGAAAGAAAGACAAGGGCGAGGCGAGACGTGGAAGCGCCAGTGTGTAATTGAGGCTTGTCAAATGACCTGATGTGCCGGACGTGTCTTGATTTGGCGTCGAGTCCGTGATTTAGAGTTTCAACCCACTGGGACCTTCCCGCTCGTCGGATAGGAAGTCTGACGGCTTGCCGAGCCGAAGACGAGATGAGATGCTAGATGAGTGACCTGTGTAGGTTTCGTACCTGGCACAGAACGGAGCGCAGTATTTGCGTGGTCAGGTACGTATGATACTCCGTACGAAAAAAAAGGTGCAATGTAGACGCAGTAGCCGTAGAGCCGAGTACCTTCAAGTAATCGTCATGTAAGCTGGCAGCTGAGCTGTTCGGGTTGCACAAGGCAAAGTTATCGTTACACCGCGATAGGTCGCCCTGTCTGCCTTGCCTTAGCGTGTCTGCGACTGTGACGCGATTCTTACATTCCTTCTGCCAACGTCTGCGCCTGGATTGGCATGGAACCGAGAAAAGGACGGCGGGGGAGGGGAAAGGGAAGAGACGAAGAAGAAATGGTCGAAACAGCGGGGGTTGGATCCCTTGAACGAGGAGAAAGCAAGACTCAGGAGATGGGTCCAAAAGAAAAAGTGTGTGTGTGTGTGTGTGTGTGTGTAAGCTTCCGTGTGGATGTCCCATCGAGGGAGGGCACACCGACTGCGGTGCCCAAGCAACTAACATCATCTGAAGGAAGGTGTGACCCAACACGTGTGTCTCAATTGGCATCAAGCATCGGGACCACCTCCGAGAAGGCGACTGAGCGATGTGGTTTGACACACTCCACGTGACTGTGAGCGGTTGGAGGAAAGAGATAGGACCGGGAAGGAAGCGACTGAGGCGGGCAGTCGAATTAGATGGGTGAATATCTACTTACCCGAATACTTTGATCTTGACGTCAAGGACGGGAATGGAAGGTCCCGCCTCGATACCTAACCTTACCCCAGGTAGGTAGGTAGCTTAACAAGGCAGGTATAAAGGTACTCTGGTTAGGTCCTCTGAGGAAGGGGTCAAGAAGGATGGCGTCGAGGACCAGGAGGGCGATGCGGAGGCGGAGAATGTGGTGGAGGTGGGCAAAGGAGACAAGAGGAAGAAGGAGGCGACAACGACCTGACACGGGCAGTAGCGATGCCAGATTCTTTCCTCCCGTCACCAAGGCAAGGTACGGGTATCTGATCGGGCTCAGACTTCACACGCAGCAGATGCTGAAGCTGGAGCCCAAGGTAAGCTGGAGCTGGACCTCCACTGGTGACTGGACGTGGGCGCGGGAGCGGTGACGGACAAGAGAAGACTGCGACGGCGACTGCGACGGACTGCAACTTCGGGTGAAAGTGGTCCTTGCTGCGTGCGCATGTCACGCCAGGCGAACTCTAAGTCGGGGGTCGGGGGGTGAGCTTAATTCGACAACTCGGGACCCTTGGAGGCGCGTGTTTGGGAATGCGCGGTCAGGTAATTGTTCGCGTCGTTCTTTGTCAACCAGGAAGCAAGATGATGATGGATTATCATGGAAAATCACCTGAGGGAGTCCCATGCGCAGGTAAGATCAGGATGGAATGGATGGCATGTAGGTGGGCAGGTTGTCAAGAAAGCAGAAACCCGCACGTTCTCGAGAAGGAGACATCGAACAAGTGGACTGTCTTTGTGGCACAGCAGGAGAATCACACCCAATGCATTTTCCCAAATTGTGCGGTCACGAGTGGTGGACCCATGGGGACCAGCAAGACGCGGCAAGGTGAAGAAGCACCGGCCTCCAGGAAGGTACCTTAGGTATCCGTAGAGAATGGAAGAACCTGAGGGTATCTGCAAGAAAAAGAAAGCATAGCAAGAAGGAGGGGAACATGAGCGAGCCAGGAATGTTGGATAAGGAAGCGACTCTTGAGTCTTGCCAAGTTGGTGGCTGCCAGAGCTTGTTGAACGACGAAGGGGGATACCTTTCGAGGCCGATCTTTACCCTTGGTGTTCCCCCTCCTTCCTTCGTGTAGGTACGAAGTCGCCAAGTACCTTATTCGATGGTGCCCCCCTTCCCCATCTTGCCCATGTCGAACTTGTCACTAGGTATATCTCGCTAGCGTGGCTTCCCAACTGTGCCCCCTCCCTCTTTCCCCGCCACCAACGACCTGCATCCACCTGCCTACTGTAATCTGTTAGTGTGCCAGTCTGTAGACATGGGGTTTCTGAGGCAGACCTTTCCCCATTCGCTCGCACATGCATTTCTCCCTGGTCCAATGTTGCAAATCCAACCAACCGATCAATGCTGCAGCAAGCGGGCAACTTGCAAGTCTGCGGCGCTGCGCCCAGCAGCAATTGTGAAATGGGTATTTGCCGCTTTGCAGCTCGTTCACAGCTCACCAGCTCCCCAGTATTCGTTTCTGTACTTGCAGCTTTCCCAGTGCCCACTTCAACTTTCCTCCACCTCACCTCATCCCTCGCCCGTCCGCCCCACGCTCTTCCTGCCCTCCCGACCCTGGCCTGACCTTTCAGGTTCTATGACCTGACCGCCGTCCATGAAGTTCACGGGAGGGAATCGTGGCATGCATGGTACCTTGGTCTTCCATTACCACCTACATGTTTTCTTTTGCCTCTTCTTACCTCGATTCTCAATAAAGTGTACGATTCTCCCAAAGATACGACGTGGGGAGGGATTGCCGATCCCTCATGCACCAAAATATTTACGGATACCGACCTGGAAGACGGGCAGACAAGCGCCCAATGTCCGTACGGATCCCGACAGAGTAAAAAAGGGTCTGGCAAGTTGCAACCACAATTATTATCACCTGCAGCACATCTTTTCTCTTTCTCATGCAAGATTAGAGCAGTTCAGAAATGCCTTATCCTGGTCGACGGATGGTATCCGTACTTCATTTCCAGTTCCAGCAAGCTGCAGTTGGGCAATAATTACATTCTTTCCCAGCTTGTAGTGCTTGCTTCATCTTCCATGCTCTTCCTGGATCCTCATATCTTTCTTTGTCTCTCATCTATCCGCGGCCATAGCCCTTGGCGTCTGCCAGGTGCGACTTTCGCCATCGTGGACATCATCACCTTTCATCACTCAGACCATGTTCATGACCCTGACCTTGACCTTGATCGCTTCGGCAAAGCCGCGCAACCAACAGAAGCGGTACCAACGGTCTGGTCGCTATCCGCGCTGGCAACGGCACCGGTTCTAGCACCAGCAGCTCCCAACATGCTGATCGACATCATCGAGATGCCATCAACCGGCGTTCAGATGGGCACCCACCCTTCGGACAAATCCCGGAGCCCCATGGCTTGCCATTACGATTCCATCAGACTACGTCTGGTACGTCCACAAAGGCGTAGATGTTGACAGGTTTCCAACTCCCAACTTATCTTATGCTGCAACACCCATCCAGATAATTGGTGCGAGGATAGGTAGTGCCATCCTCACCACCGTGACTGACACCGCTCTTTCTTCTTTGACATCTTTCAACTAGGAGGAGAAGGAAGACTATGATTTGCCTGCCCCGAGTATACCTCCCATAAGATACCCAAGATATTGACAAGGGCACCTCAACTACCAGTCGGTCCTGCCTGTCATCTGTTGCCGCCTTCCGATACTTCAAAGTGGAAGAATAAGGCAGTAAACTAGGTAATCAAGTGTTCCGTACTTTCCTCACTCCAAGTTATGTACCTAAGGTGAGGTAAAGTAAGGTAAGGTACCTATCTTCCAAGGTCTCCCTGCGGCCGTGCCTTGGGTTCCATGATCCCCACCCGGTCAACCTGCCTTATGGGTCCCAGTAACGGTGCCTGCCCGCACCCCCCTCGTCCATGTCTCTCATCCACTCCCACGCCGAAAGGTACCTTAGCACGCTTAGGTATGGAGACTCCAGTCTGTACGGATGCTCTGGACATTTGAACTTCTCGTTCAGATCGGCCGCGTTCTGGGCCCCTCTTCCCCCCCCCCGAACTTGCCCTGCCTCGAGCCGCACAATTGCTTCTTCCCGCTGCTGCGTCGCTACTGCCACTGCTGCGTCGCACCCATTCCCTCTTTTGTCTCGCGCTGCTTACATTCGGTCTGCTTATCCACCACCCACGCGAAGCCAACCGTCAACCCACCATTGGCCCTTGCACCCCTTCCGTCTTAGACATGCAGAAACATGCAGAATGCCACTCCAGTTTCTCCTCACGGATGGCCTCGTTCTTGTTCTTCTCTTCCTCCACTTTTCACTTCCTCTCACGTTCTGCGATAGCGGCAGCGGCAGTGGCAGCGGGATCCTCTACTTGCCTCACTCGCCATGCCATGCTCTCCTCTTTCGTGTCGTGTCTTGCCCCCCCTCCGTCCACCAACACTCCTCCGTCAGGCTTTTCATCATTGCCCCCTCTCCATCTCTTCTCCCACCCCCTTCAGGCTCCTCTCTCCTCTGAGCCCTGAGCCCTGAGTCCTGGGATTTTGGGCTTTTCTGCTTGACCGATTCCTACGGGCGTAACGAGGCAAGGGACTGGCACTACGACTGAGACCGCATCTGCAGCTACTTGGAGGATTCACCACCACTCTCTCATCTTCATTTCCTCACACGCACCTCTCGCCAATATCATCGCTGTCGCCAACGCGCCATTACATGCTTGCTGCGTCCTCGGCGAGCCGTTTGCCCCCCTCGTGCCAGCCTGAGATCCGCTTTTTGGCCGTCTGCCGCTCCCCTTCCCCCGGCCTCGCCCCGTCGATGGTCACTCTCCATCCATCAGATTGATCCTCTCTCTGTCTCTCTCTTTCTCCTTGCCTTCAACCGCTTACTCCTTACCTTAGCTTCTCCTCTGGCCCTATCCGCCGTCCCTCGTGTGTTTCTGCTAGACTCGGGTCTTATCTCTTTTCTCTTTCCCCTCCCCCGTCACTTTGTTCAACTCAACCCCCTCTCCACCCGTCTCCATCTTTCAAGTTCTACTTTCCCCTGCCCAAATCTTACAAACTTTTCCTGAGTTGTGACCGGGACGTTACCTCTAGCACTTCTCTAGCTCCATCAACACCAACGCCAACGCTTGCCCTCTCTCAACGTCTCAACTCTCGACTCGTCGTAAATCCCTCCTTGGCCTGGCCAGCATCACCAAGCTTGCCTTCTTCCACCAAGACCCACTTGGTCTGCTTCGAAATGGTTTGCTGAACTACCACCGCCACCGGTCCTCACTTCAACATCAAAGTCTCGATATTCCACCGTAACACTCGCTCCAAACGACAAGCTCAACCGTTTTGGCCTGCTGTTTCAACTTGGCACGATATAACTCACGACCACCCACGAGTAGGCACCATCTTAATTGAGTTCATGCTTCGGGCTACGCCACTATTTTCAACATGCCTCTCGATATCAACTCGTTACTCAACCCCGAGAAGGCCGTCAACCGGGAGACGGAGGCTCTCATGATGTTCACGGGCATATTTGATGAATTCAGAAAGACATTTCCACGGCACAGTCAGAGAGAAGGCGAATTGGCGTACATGGCAGACGTCACGATGCATGTTTTCGATGCCTTTAAGAAGTTCACCGACGACTACCTGACGAAAGAGCGCTTGGAATCGACCGGTCACAATCTCGTAGACCAGGCCTACCGCGCTAATGGGTTCAACGACATGGGCATTCTGGAATTCGCAAAAACTCAACACAAAATGCTAAAGTGCGTACAAGTACTTTTCTATCTTTCTGGCCGTGGGAGGTGCACACTGCTGACGGCGTTTTAGCAATATGAAGGAAGAAATCAACAGCAGTGCGGGCAATCTGAAGACCATCAGAGATCGTGCAGCTCCACCACACCAAAACAGATATCTTCCAGAGTACAGACAACACCCTATGGCTTCAGACTCCAGCTCCAGGTCGTCATTTTCCGTTTTAGGATCAAGCTCGACAACAGGGTTCTCTGCGGTGGGATCTCAAGCATCATTTTCTGACAGCTCGCGCACCTACCATCCATCTGATGGTGACAGGCGATCAACCAGCCCGCCATCTCCACATGACGAGGACGAAGAGGAGGATGACGATGTCTTGGATGCGGACGACTCGGACGAGAGGAACCCGAATCGTGTGGATATGGACTCTCTTCGACACAGAGGCAAGGGCGAGTATAGGTGCCCTTACTGGAGGACGTGCCAAAAAGGGGGTCAAAATATCAACGGGGGACCCAAGATCTTTCACCGGAACTGCATGTACAGGTATGACGGCTGGGTCCCATCTCTGAGTTCAACGCTAATAGGAGCAGGCAACACTTGCAGAAGCATTCCAAACCTCACAAGTGCCAACTACCAGGGTGTCCAAATAAAGACGGATTCGCCAGGAAGGACCAGTTAGTTCGACATCAGCAAAATGTCAAGCACGACCAGCCCTCACCGTTGCCTGGGGCCCGAAGGTAGTATTGCATCTAAGCTCATGAATTAGTCTGCAGCCGGATTGAATTCCGGACCAGCGACCGGGACAGCATCCGGGGCAGGCAGAGCGAATTCCATTTACAGCACGACATAATGATTGGGGGCAACAGCGGTTTTTTATCTCTCTGTTTCTTGCTTGGTATAAGGGACAAGCATTCCATGGCGTTGGGCTAGCACAATGTATCATTACTCTCATGTTGGGAGGGGTCAGCGACAGTCATTTTGGATTGGGACGCGCACATGATGCGCCTTGCATGGGAGAGCTGGTTGGTCAGAGCGGTCTGGTTCTTGACTACCGGGTGGTTGGCTGCTGTATGAGAGAGTACCTGAGGGTTTAGCCCACCTATGAAACATTTGCACGGAAATGCGTGCACAAAGTCTCACGGACTACGATCGATGTTGGTCGCCAAATATCATTCTGTTGGCGAAGAAACCCATGCCCGCTTATTGGACAAGTCTCTGTATCCTTGCGCTGCGCCGTCTTTCGAAGAAAACTCGGAAAGAGTCCAACAAACAGCGAACGGAGGAAACGTTCCAGTCGGCAACATCTGCAGGAGATGCCGATTGGTAATTCTTTGGGCTTTGCGGTGTGCTAGTGAAACATGGACAATCTCATGCGGGCGCCATCAAAGATGGCAGTCGAAAGACGTTGGGCCAAGGTCGTCACGAAATAGTCTAGGTGGGTAGACATGCCTGCCGCTTAAACCTGGCAGATACTGACTCATTGGGGGAGAAATCGTCGACGTCGATATTCTGTATCTGAGCTGTAGTACCTAAGTATTATCACGAGTGTTACCAGGTTTCTGGTTAGTTTCCGCTTACTACGGAAATCCTTCAAACGCTGCGAGACGGGGTCCTGGGACTGGCACGCGCAAAGCAAACAACCTTAGAAGGGAAAATGGCGGGCGGGCGTATTCGTACTGTACTACTGCCGGCATGATGAGATGCCAGGACGTGGACCGGCAAGACGGCTCAGAACCTGGCGGAAGGGTAACTGGGACACAGTCAAAACTAAGCGGGAGATGTGCCAAAAGGACGCTGGTGAAGCCTGGTGCAACAACACCTCGTGGGCAGATCGTCTCCCGAAGGAGATGTACGAGACAAAGACCTGGGTTCACTACAGTTTCTGAACCCTTACATACAATTGCACCTGCACTCATTTACAAGCGATTGGACACGGGACGGCGGCAGAGCATCTATGATGGGGTTGGCTTCACAGAGGCGATTGTCTCGCCTTCTGACATGCGCCTTTTTCTCGAATTGGGGGTCAGACTGTCATTTCAGATCATTAAGGTAGGATGGAAAGGGGGTAGAGGAAATAATACGAGAACGACAGACGCCGCAGAGAGAAAGAGGCAAATGCAGAAGAAAAAAAATGGGAGGGAAGCATACCAGGCACCGGCACCAGGTCAAGAGCCAGCAGACACATAGAGCGTGAGAGTTAGTTGGTTGGAGGGAAGAGACTTTTTCTCTTGTCCTTTGCACACTAGCGCGGAGAGAGAGATGATGGGTGGCGCACCGCAGCAAGACACCGCAGCAGGAAAGTGCCCAGGCTTGGCCATGGATTTTGATGGAACATGGTATGTCTAATGAGCCTGGGAACGCGTATCTCGAAAATCGGTCATACTGACTGAAGTGAATTGCTGGTAGGGATGGGTATGCAGTCGATCGAGTTCGGGGCGCGGGTGCCCCCCCCCCCCCCCCCCCCCCCCCCGCGCGGCGCCGGGGCGCGGGAGGGGGGGGGGGTGGGGGTGGTGTCGGGGGGGGGGGGGTGGTGCGGTGTACGGTCGGGGGGGGGGCGGGGCCCCCCCCCCCCCCCCCCTTTCGCCAGAAGCGCGCCAGAGACGTGAGGAAGTTGGTTCTTGGCGGTCGCTGGAGAAGAGGTGAGTAACTGCAAGACAGCGGGAGAAGGAAACACTGACACAGAGAGATAGAGAGCAAGGGATTGCCGAACACATCTTTTCGATTGGGAGCTGCGGCAAGAATCCCGCTTCAGTAGAAAGCTGGAACATGGCGTATTTTGGGAAACACAGTCAGGCAACTAAGGTACTCACTGCTACTGCTACTCGAGTGAGGTAATTGGACCCAACACCACCCCAAAAACCAACGGTAAAAGCAATGAGAAAACGGCCAGTCCATCCGGAAGAGGAGCAATGTCCGGAAAGAGTCTTGAATTATGTGTAGGTATGCAACTCGCAAGTTTGCTATCTAGACACCCATCGCTACGACTAACCTTACTCGAGACTGCGTACGTCGAACAGATGAGTGAGTGTTTTTGTTCTAGTTTGAGGCAAGAAGTGGATGGACTACGACCTCGATTCGAGGAGAGCAGACTTCCGAGGAGGAATGGAAACCCCCTCGTAGGCTTTTCTTGGTCTTGGGATGGAGTTGTTGAGTATCCATCAGCGGTACGAATCGCACGACGCTGGATTCGTCGTGACCTGCGTTAGTGATATGGAGAATCTTCAAGGGTTGTCGTCCCGCCCTAGGCGTTTCCTGGCGTCTTGAGAATTTCCTCATTGCAGGCTTAAGAGTCAGGTATGGAGCACGGGGACGGGAGTAGAATTAGATAGTCAGCTGGGCTGGGTCTTGAACATTTGTCGAGATATCAATGAACCTGGTCTTCTTTTGCTGAGAAAAGAACGCTAGGCTAGGGGGGTTGATGTCCTTGATGGAAGCCAAGGGTAAAGTTGTTGAGGCAGTTGAGCTGTGATTGGTCACTTGGAGAGGAACAGAGGCCGGACCAATGAGAATACACGGCACAGTTTGGCAGTCACGAACAAGGCAGGGCCATGGTGCAACACTTTCCTACGTACCTTAGTATGTAGTGTACGGGTACCCATGGCACGCCGCACCGATGGGCAAGACCCCTGCCCGTTCTGGATATCAATCTAGGGTCACAATCGAGTACGTACCTCCCTGATGCTCCTCTCTTCCTTCCCCCCTGACAGTTGACCTGACCCTCCTCTTCCTTCCTCCACTCCACTCCTCTTTCCCCCATGGCCCTTGGCGGCATGGCCCATGGCAGCTGCCTTACCTAAGGCAACTTCAACCCTTTGAGATCGTGGCTTCCTTGCTCGATTCCAACGACGACAAGAAAGCGGAACCGCAAGCGCAACCTGGAAAGACCCGCATCCTCGACGGCAACCACCCCCCTGGTCCCCTTCATTACTCGCTTACTGCACCCCCCTCCAAAGTCCCCTCCAACACTCTCGCATCGACAAGTCACAACACCACTTCACCTCACAAGCCCAAAGCAACGACCATCCATCTCAACGTGGTTTACGCTACACTTCACTACCTACACCAGACCACGCTACTGTCTATGTGACCACGGATACCAATCTTGTCAGATCGCAGATCCCTCCGTGCCCCGGGAGCCGCCTGGTTTGGTCTCACCTCGCTCGGCGCCGCCTGCTGCAACTCCCGAGACGAATACGCCGCTTCTGTTGCGACGTTCTGCTCCTTCGTCGCCCTTTCTTTCTGTCTAACCCGAACTCTCCTGGGTTTTCGCCACCCTCTACTGATATGATGGGATGCGAATCGACGTCGTGTCCTGGCTGTCCTGGGTATACTCACTCCCATGATTCCAACAACGGCAGCATAGAACACACACGGCATGGCCCCATCGAATGAATGCAAGTCGCATTACCCCGTCCTCCTGCGCTCCAGCTGCGCTGCGCCCATGACCATGTACATCTGGGATTTCCCGGGGCCCGGCCGCCTCCATTCACTCTAGATCCTCACTCCAGGGATTCGAGTCAGGCCATTCCAGGTCACTTGATTTCCCGCACGACTCCCCCTAGGGAGAGAGAATGATGGCGAGTTTTCCTAGGGGATCCAAGTGTCAACGTCGGTCCTTCCCCGAGTGGACGGCGTGTGCCATCGGTGGTCGGTTGGACGTCGGCATCTAATCTCGTACGTGCTTGCTGCGCGGGTACCTTGGAGTAGAACGGATATCGCGCCTGAGCCGTGGACGACGAAGGAACGGATGGACGGAAGAAGCCACTGAGGCGTAGACGTAGGCACAGGCGTGTGTATCAACCATTCTCCCTTGTGGATAATGCGTTGCTCGTTTCTGTCTTCTTTCCGTCTTCGAGATGCTGACGTGTTTATCTATATAAAGACTCGAGCCGTGCCCGAAGTGATGTGAGATCTCCCTCGTGTTAGTTACAACCAGCTCTCAGAAGCAGATTACATTACAAGAAAAACATATTATGGCCAAGTCATCGCTATTCACAGCCCCTCAGGGCACCGGCGTCAAGTCGGAAACCTACATCGTCGTTGGAGGAGGCATCTTTGGCCTCTCTACGATCATCTGGCTGCGTAAATACAAGCCTGACTGCAGTATTGTTCTCATTGACCCTACCGCCCTCGCCAACCCCAAGGCGGCGTCCCACGACATCTCCAAGATTGGCAGGAATGACTATCCAAACCTGCCTTACGCAAAGCTGGCCATCGAGGCCTTGAGGTATTGGGAGACTGACTCCTTCTGGAACCCCTTCTTCCACCAAGTCGGCATGATCCGTGCTGAACCTCACAACAACAAGGATAAGAACCACAACGACAAGGCTCAGGATGTCCATCGCGCCCTCGGCCACGAGTCTGGCGCCAGATGGATGACTCCTGACGAGGTGCGAGCCGAATGGCCTGCCTTTGCCACGGCCGACTTTGAGGGACTCGACCGGGTGAGGTATAACCCTCAGTGCGGCTGGTTCGAAGCGGCCAACTCTCTCGAAGCTGCCCGCCAGAGAGTTATCGACGAGGGAGCCAAGCTCATCACGGCCGAGGTCACGAGCTTGCTCTTCAGCAGCGAAGGAGACTGCACCGGAGTCAGGCTGGACAACGGACACGAGGTCAAGGGCGTCGTGTTGCTCTGTACTGGTGCTCGTACCTCGTCGCTGCTCCTGGAGAGTGCCCCTGAGCGTAAGGAGCTTCATGCTGGGGATCGAGTCGTTGCTACCGGTGCCGTGAGCTTCACTACCAGCGTTCAGGGGGCGCATAAGGACAAGTTTGAGGGCATTCCCGTGCTCAAGAACCGTATTCCCTCGGTCAAAGGTGAGTCATTTGAACTGTTTCTATTAGTACAGATATTGACAAGAGACCAGGCGAGTCCATGTCCATGACTCCGGACGGAACACTCAAGTTCAACTGTGACATGGCTTTTACATATCACCAGTTTCACGCCATGACTGGCAAGACCATGTCACTCGCACCGTCATCTCCAAGTCTCACTGAGTGGACCGAAGACGGAGTTCCCGAGCGCCTTAAGGAGCAAGCTCGCAAGACCCTCAAAGGTCTTTACGGAGACGAGATGAATGACAAGGTGATTGAAAAGTACCGTGTCTGCTGGTAAGTCTTGCCCCCCCCCCGTTGCTGCCATCGTATCACCCGTAAAACCTCGGCCCGAGATATGCTTACACCGCCACGCGACACAACAGGGACGCGACCACGCCTGGACACGACTTTCTTATTTCCCCTCATTCCCGCTGCAAGAACCTCTACGTCGCAACGGGCGGCTCGTTCCACGCCTGGAAGTTCTTCCCCGTCATTGGCGAGTACGTCGTCAAGATGATGCACGGCAAGCTCGAGGCCGAGTACGCCGACATGTGGGCCTGGGACCGTAAGCCTGGGGGACAGGTCGCCAACGCGACGTATGATATCGAGGGAGACTTGGGGGAGTGGATGAAGGGCGAGAAGCTTGAATGCTGAGTTCATCTTGGCTTCCACCTCACGATTTCGATTGTCTAGGGATTGAGATAGAAGAAGAGGATGATGATGATGACGACGATGATGATAATGATGGATACATACATGCATTGCTGGCGTTATTAGACGAGGTGCATCCTGTGCCGCGGGGTGCCCGTTGTGATGGGAATTGCATTGATACTCCGGCACAGGGCATTGGGATGGATACACGGCATAACGCATGCGGGCGTCGTGGCGATGATTATTATATCTGGAGGATATAGGCAGGTAGTGACAATCCGTGTTGTTGTTTTCTTTTTCTTTCTTTTTGCGAGGTGGCGTTGTCGAGGTGTCAGTACGTGGAGGTTTGATTGACTACCTCCAGCATTAAATAGGCTTCACTGTCATCGGCATCCCGAACCGCAGATATGGATACGTGCCGATCTGCAGTGGCCGAGATATCGGATTTGCCGAAGGCTGGCTGGCTGGCCCAGCACGCCTAGGTTCGCATGTCTGAACCAAACATGCTTCATTCTGTCCCGGTGGCTTGGTTGGTTCCGTTGGTCGTTGGTCGGTAGCCCAGGTACAACCTTCTTGACGTTTTGTACTCCCTTCCCAGAATGTCACCCGCCGCACCTTAGTGGACCGCTCAAAGACAGCTTTTTTCTTCTTCATGTTGGTGTTGGTGGGTGTTGTTTTGCAACTTGCATGGTTTTGGGGCGGGTGCAGTGTGCCGGGGGTATGGGTTGCGGATTTTGGTAAACAGATCATGTGACGGGTAGCTTGGGAGAAGAGGGGAGTAGATCGACTAGAACGCTTTGCGTTGTTAGGTACGGCCATCATCGGGGACAATATGATGTGGCAATTATCTGGGATAAATATCTCATCTGTGCTGCTGCGGAGGGTTCAGTCCGTTGGTCAAGGTGTAGTGCGGAGGTCGGGTTTTACGTGCTGCGAAGGGACCACGTCTCAGCATTGTTAAGTGACGCAGTGAGATAAGATGTTGGTGTGTTTTCCCTTTATTTATGTGGCGGTGTACCAGATTTGGAAGAGGGCTTTGCGCGATACGTGAGTGATGACCTTTCGTGATCTAAGGACGGTAGAGATACCACCCATCCCATCCTTTTATCTCTTACTTCCCAGATAGCCAGCCCCCATTCAGTTTTGGTACATCGCTTTGAACTGAAAGCAAGCAGGCAATGCCAACGTTGGGTTGGGACTTGACAGCTGCGACTAGACGCCGCGTGTGAGATTTCAGTACGACTGAGATGTGACGCAGATGAGAGGAGTAAGATTCAGGGCACCCGTAAAGCGCCCATGTTGTTTTGTGGTGTTGAGCCATTGTCTTTCATAGTAACCCGCCATGTCCAAAGATATACCAATGTATATACATATCGCAATATGCAATGTCCATCTTGCTCGATTCCTCGTTCCCTCTCTTCTCGGTGCAACTGCCCCGTAACTAGCCGCACCGGCCCAATGGCTTAGGATATTCTTTTTGCAACCTCCAAGTGGCGTTTTCTGACCTTCTCTTAAGCGAGTATGGCGTCGGTTCTCCGCAAATTCTTCTCTCTTTGCGAAGGTGGCCTCTCACCCTTGCTCAACCCTCCAGCTGACCGGAGCTATTCGAACCTAACAATCGAGTAGACGTGACTTAACCTGCCATCAAGCCGCGGCCCACCAGACCCGGAACCCAACCAGCGAAAATCAACGACCCCATCGCCCAGCCTACGACGACCCGTTTACAGCCAGCTTACCCTCCGTCTTCTCAAGGTAATTGACCAGAGCCTCGATAGTGCACACCTTGAGCCCGAACCGCCTCGCAAACTCGATGCACTGCTCGCCCCTCAACATACCAGGCTCCTCGTGCACGGCCTGCCCCTCAACAGGAACACCATCGTCGACAATCTCGCAAATCGCCGCCGCCTCCTTCTTGCCCGCCAACCTGCAGAAGTCGACCGCGGCCTCGGTGTGGCCCCTCCGCTCGCGCACACCGCCCTCGCGCGCGCGCAGCGGCAGGACGTGGCCCGGTCTGCGGAGGTCTCGGGGTCCCGAGGCCGGGTCGGCGAGGACGCGGCAGGTCAAGGCGCGGTCGTGGGCGGAGATGCCGGTGGTCACCAAGGGATCGGCGGCGTCGACGGAGACGGCGTAGGCCGTGCCGCGGGGGTCCTCGTTTGCGGAGACCATGGGCGGGAGGTTGAGGGTCTGGAGGAGGGAGGGGGCGAGGGGGGCGCAGACGTAGCCCGAGGAGTGGCGGATCATGAAGCCCATTTGGGCTGTGGTGAGGGATTCGGCTGCGATGATGAGGTCTGCTTCGTTTTCGCGGGAGGGGTCGTCCAGGACGACGAGGAATTCTCCGTTGCCTGGGGGGTTATGGTGGCCGAGTCAGTGGATGGTGTCTATGACGCATTGAAAGGGGAGGAGACCAGTGGACGCGCAGGCGCGCGCGCGCGCGCAAGGCGGAAGAGGGTTTGCGGGAGGGAGGTTGGGCGGAAGTTCCGGGGTAGAAGGTTACTTACGGAATGCCTCGATGGCGTCCGGAATGGAGTCGAACTTTGACTCGTCTATTGTTGAGGAAGGCATTGCTGCGGCTGGTGTATGGAGAGAGCGGAATGAGTCGTTGTGGGAGGTGCGAAGAGGAAGAGGCGAGAGTGCGCAAGAGGTGGTGGTGGTGGTGGTAGTTGAGGTTGCGGTCGAGGCTGAGGTTTCGCTCGTGACGGTGTGTTGTTGGAGTTGGCGGTGGTGGACGGACGGGACGGAGGGGTGAGGGGGAGGGGTTGTTGTTCAATTGAAAAGGCCGATCCCCGCGCGCGCGTGTGTGGAAGATGGCAGAAATTAGGTGCTAGCTTGGGGGTTCTGCGGGCAAAGTTCGGTGGTCCAGGGGCTGGGAGGCGGGTGCGGGTACGGGTCTCCTTTATCGTCTTTTTTTCTTTTCCCTTTTCTTCAGCAGGAACGCACCCGATATTCCGTCATGCGGAAGGAGTGGAGGCAAGGCAAAACGGGCGGAAGGGGATGGGGCTTTCTTTGAGTGAGTTCTGGGCCGGTTCCGGTTTATTTGACCCTGGAAGTTGGCGGATGATAGGATCTGGGCCGATCTCTAAAGTGTTGTATCTCGGCGATGTTCAAATTGTTTGTCAATGTACTCAAACTTGTAACTTCAGGATGCACTTGTTATATAACACCAGCCAAATAGTACAACGTGTTCAATAGAATATCTCAACACGCAATGTGCAGGATTGCCTTTATAAATGTGACATGTCGTCGTCGGCCGGCGCAAGGACGACAATAAAAAAAAAAAAAAAAAAAAAAAAAATTAAAAAAAAAAAAAAAAACCAAATTGTAAGAAATATTAATAAAAAAAAGACAGTCGACGGAGGCGAAAAAAAAAAAAAAAAAAAAAAAAAAAAAAAAAAAAAAAAAAAAAAAAAAAAAAAAAAAGGTCCCGAGGATCGCTCGGCTTTGTTGGTTGACTCATGGGATTCGCCGGCCGACTTGCACACTAGACTGGTCTGCGCCTGTCATCCATGTGCTTGCGTCTTGCGTGCGTGCAACTGCACTTTGGACCCCTGGACAATTGTGGTGAGGAGGGGCTCAATGCTACTGGCGCCGAATGCGCCGAGGAATCGGCTAGCGGGCATGAAATCTCGGGCGGCGGTCGGGCTTTCAGAGTTCTAGTGCGGAGCCACCATTCCTGGCACCTCGGAGAGTCTGCTCATTCATATTACCTACGGAGTACGGAGTACCTTGGTAGGAACTCGAACAGCTGAGGTGAGATGCCACGGATGCGAAGACATCCAGATGCGACCAACCGGCGCGAACCGAGATCGTACGGATTACATAAGGTGCAGTCAGAATTACACATGAGGTGGGCGCTGACAAAGCTTCCGAATAAGCACCCGCGCGCGGCCCTGTTCTAGCCAAGGCCCAAATGGTACGGTTTCCACGGTGCGGGTTCAGCCAATTTCTGGGTAGTTCAGGTATTCCAAAGTTGTGGGATTGAGCACATTTGATTCTTTGATTGCTGTATTTGCTACGAATTCTGGTCGGTGTTCCTGCTATGCTTTAATGCACGCGAATGTCACCTGTCACGGAATGCCGCATTTGCAGATGAAGATGGGTGCAGATCAACCAGCAGGGGAAGCTGCCGATTCAAGTGCACTCTGATTCGGTGACAGCGCCGAGGTCGCGAATACATAGATTCTCCAATTTCTCCAACCCCTGGCTCCCGGAGTACCCTAGCACGTCACAGCTATCTGCTTTGTCATCAATTATTCTCTCCAAGCTCTGGATTTCCCATCAAATCCTCACCAGCACATTCAATCCCCACACCTACGATCCGTACCCACGACCACAAATCGCCATGGCATCTTCTCGCCCGGCCACAGCCGCCTTATTGCGCGCGCTGCGGCTGACAAGCACGGCACCCCAACAATCCTCCCGCGCGGCTGCAACGTCACTCCCCCTCCGAACGGGTCCCGGGCCTGCAGCCACCACCACCACCGCCGCCGCCGCCGCCGCGCCGCTCCAGTTCCGCCGGCCAAGCTCAACCTCGAGCTCGACTTACTCGTCCGTCTCCCCCGAAGAAGTCGAGCACTTCAACATCCTCGCCGCCGACTGGTGGGACCCCCACGGCTCCTCGCGCCTCCTGCACCTAATGAACCCCCTCCGCCACAACTTCATCCGCGACTGCCTCGCCAGCCAACCCGACCCGTCACCCACGCCCACGCGCTTCCTCGACGTCGGCTGCGGCGGCGGCATCTTCGCCGAGAGCGCGGCCCGGCTGCCCGACACTACCAAAGTCACAGCCGTCGATCCTACGCCCGGCGTGCTCGCCATCGCAAAGGGCCACGCGCGGCGTGATCCGGCACTGCGGGGCAAGCTGGAATACAAGGCCGCTACGATCGAGACGCTTCCCGTTCCCACCAAGGCTGAGGAGTGTTATGATGTGGTGTCGGTGTTCGAGGTCGTCGAGCACGTGTCGTCGCCGGCCGAGTTCCTTGACCGGTGCGCGCCGTTTGTGAGGCCTGGCGGGTGGCTCATCGGGAGTACGATTGCGAGGACGTGGACGAGCTGGTTTACGACGAACTTGATTGCCGAGGATATCTTGGGGATTGTGCCCAAGGGCACGCACGATTGGCGCAAGTACATCAACGACGACGAGCTCAAGGGCATGTTTATGGGGAAGGGGTGGGAGATGCCGAGGGTCATGGGGGTTGTGTATGTGCCTGGTCTCGGGTGGAGGGAGGTCAAGGGCAGCGAGAAGGTTGGAAACTACTTTTTCGGTGTGAGGCGGGCGGCGTGAGATTTGTCTAGGCGCATGTATGAAGAAGTCGGGTGTGTAAAAGTAACTGTATAATAATGGGCACTGGTGATACCCCTTGATCTAGAATTGGCCGCAACGCAATGGCCGTCACGGGGCAAATTGACCATTTCGAAAGACCGCATCGGATGGGCGGCATGATCCATGCACATAACTTGTTTGGACTGAGTGAGAGTTGTGGCTCACGAGGGAACACCTAGGCGATATGTGAGTGATGGCTGGCTGTCTTGAGGCGGGGTATTGTGATCTGGTTTGTTGATTTGTGCTACAAGTTTGAGTTTCGATTGCTAACACATTCCTATTTTTGAGGTGGAAGTTCGAGAACGTCAGGGAGTCTGCGGTGCATCACGAACGGCATCGTCATGTTCGCTCCAATAAGGCTCGTCCGTATATCAAACTACTTTAACCTGTTCCTACTGAAGCCGATGTCATACGGAAGGAGTCAGACGGTACAGCACCAATCGTAATATAGGAGATCTGGGTCTTACAGTTGCGACTGTAGTCTACCTTGAAGGAGCTGAATCTTACAGTCGCGACTCTAAACTGCCTGAGGAGCTGGAACTTATACTTGCGACTCTAACCTGGAGGAGTCGGGCCTTACAGTCGCGACTGTAGTCTACCTTGGAGGAGGATGTGAGAAGCTGGGCCTTAAGCACCTTTCTTACCTTACCTACCTTACAATTACAACTATGAGGTGCCCGGTCTCGGTACCTCAGCTTAAGTGGGTCTTGTAATCGCCGGGAGCAAGTGCAGCATCTCCGTCTTTGAATAGGTATTGTATGCGTGTTGTCTCAGTAGGGTTGTCCAATCAGGCCTGGCTCAAATCAAATGAGACTGAGCTTATCTGCCGCACACAGACGACAGCGGAACCTCGTTTCTCTTTCTCCTAGGAGACTCAAAACAAGCCTCCCCACGCGGTTTGTGGTTTCGGGAGACTATTAACGCATAACAGGTGGGAGGGTGGTGTCTCTTTCTCCGCGGCGCAACGAGAGCCGCCCGTTGTGGGTCCAGTCAACAGACCTCTGATTGGCCAGTTTCGCTCTTATCATCCGATGGTCTCCCACCTTGTTATCATGTCACTCGACTTCAAGAGCGTACAATTGCTCAATGGTAATACCTATCCGTGCCACCACAAAGTACTTTGACCCCAAACTCTCTTCGATGCAAACCGTGGAGATGCTCGATCAGATGTCATCGTCTCAGCCCTGCGGCCAATCAGCGCTCGTCGCTCTTGGGCACCTCTGGCTGGTCATCAGTCTCGCCGGAGATGCTGATCCCAGCGGATCAAGCTTGCACTGACTTCGTTGTGCGCCGAGGGAGAACGCTGCGTCTTTTATCATGGCCTAATGAACCCGAAGACCTCCGATATTAGATCTTGTAGGAAGTCCTATTGTTTTCTCGTTTTCTCTTTTTGATTCTCCTTCGCTCTCTGAGTGTACTCTTGCTGCTTATCGCATCTCGTTGGTGATTTGTGTTTTCAACATGGCGGAACGAAAGAGACTCGTTGTTGTCGGCCTGGGAATGGTCGGCATCGCCTTCATGTGAGTCCTGCGATACATCAAATGGTGTGATCCGACTGACTAACTGTTCCAAGTGAGAAGATGCTAAAGTTGGACGCCCGCGCAAACGAGTACAGCATCACGGTGCTTGGAGAGGAACCTCACCTTGCATACAACCGCGTTGGCCTAACAAGCTTCTTTGACCACCGAAAAGTCGAGAATCTCTACCTCAACCCAGAAGAATGGGTATGTGCACGCACCCATCCGTAGACTCGCTACTCTTTGCTGATTCCTTGACCAGTACCACAGCACGCCTCAGGGCTCTTTCGGGTATCACGTCAACACCAAAGTCACTGACATTGACTCCCAAGCCAAACGGGTGGCCTGTTCGAATGGAGAGATCGTACCTTACGACATTCTCGTCATTGCCACCGGCTCAGATGCCGTTCTTCCCAAGCACACACCCGGGCACGACGCAACAGGCGTATTCGTTTACCGGACGATTGACGACCTCATCAGCCTCATCGCCTTCGCCGCCCAAAGGAAAGGAACCGTGGGAGCGGTTGTCGGTGGTGGTCTCCTCGGTTTGGAGGCGGCCAAGGCGATGATGGACTTGGACTGCTTCGACAAGGTGAAACTGATTGAGAGGAATCGGTGGGTTCTGAGCCGGCAACTAGACAATGACGCGGGGTCCATGGTCGTGGATCAGGTCAGGGACCTCGGCCTCGACGTGCTCCTCAGCAAGCGCGTGGGCAAGATTGAGGTGACGAGCGACAACCACGTCCAGGGCGTAGTCTTCGAAGACGGCGAGCGTATGGACTGCTCCACGATATGTTTCGCCATTGGTGTCCGGCCACGAGACGACCTAGCGCGGAGAGCAGGCATCAAATGCGCTGACCGTGGTGGCGGCATCGTTGTTGGAGACGACTTGAGCACCAGCGCACCAGATATCTACGCTATTGGGGAGTGTGCAAGCTGGCAAAGTCAGACCTTCGGTCTCATCGCTCCCGGAGTCGAAATGGCAGACGTCCTTTCGTTCAATCTCACCCAAGCCAAGCTGCACCAGCCCCGGTTATTCAAGAGACCCGACCTCAGCACAAAATTGAAGCTCTTGGGTGTTGATGTTGCTAGCTTTGGCGACTTCTTCGCCGACCGAGATGGCCCGCAATATTTGCCTCCAAAGGTGGCAAGGAAGGCGAAAAAGGAAGACGAGCAAAGCACTATCAAGACCTTGACAAACGGCCTACCACCGGCCCCTGTCAAGGCACTCACATATCGCGATCCGTTCCAGAATGTGTACAAAAAGTACATCTTCACTGAGGACGGCAAGTACCTTCTGGGTGGCATGATGATCGGCGATACAAAAGACTACATCAAGTTAGTACCCATGGTCAAGAACATGAAGGAGTTGGACGTGCCGCCCAGTCAGCTCATCCTTGGTGCCAAAAAGGAGGGCGAAGACGACGGCGACGACTTGACGGACGACACTCAGATCTGCTCATGTCATAATGTGACCAAAGGCGACGTGGTCAATAACGTCAAGGATGGTACCTGCAAGACGCTCGGCGAAGTCAAGGCATGCACCAAAGCCGGCACCGGCTGCGGTGGCTGCATGCCCCTCGTGACGACAATCTTTAACAAGACCATGTTGTCCATGGGTAACGAGGTCAAGAACTACCTGTGCGCCCACTTCAACTACTCCCGCGCCGACCTGTACAACATCATCCTCGTCAAGAAGCTGCAGACTTTTGAGGACGTCATGCGCGAGGCTGGTAACGACCGGACCTCACTCGGCTGCGAGGCCTGCAAACCTACCATGGGCAGCATCTTTGCCTCATTATGGAACCGTCACGTCATGGACAAGCCCATGCACGGTCTCCAGGAGACTAACGACCGCTTCCTCGGCAACATCCAGCGCAACGGCACGTACAGCGTGGTCCCGCGCGTGTCGGCGGGCGAGATTACGCCCGACAAGCTCATCGCCATCGGGAACGTGGCATCCAAGTACAAGCTGTACACGAAAATCACTGGCGGACAGCGCATCGACATGTTTGGTGCCAAAAAGCAGGACCTCTTGGATATCTGGCGGATGCTGGTCGAAGCCGGTATGGAATCCGGCCACGCGTACGCAAAGTCGCTGCGGACGGTCAAGAGCTGCGTGGGCACGACGTGGTGTCGATACGGCGTCGGCGACAGCGTGGGCATGGCGGTGCGGTTGGAGGAGCGGTACAAGAGCATTCGCGCGCCGCACAAAATCAAGGGCGGCGTCAGCGGGTGCGTCCGCGAGTGCGCCGAAGCGCAAAACAAAGAGTACGTTACCTGTAGAATCCTGAAATATGGAAACCACTAACACCGTCTCCCCAGCTTCGGCCTCATCGCCACGGACAAGGGCTTCAACATCTTCGTGGCCGGCAACGGCGGCGCCAAGCCGAAGCACTCTGAGCTGCTGGCCAAGGACGTCCCGCCCACCGAGGTCATTCCCATCATCGACCGCTACCTCATGTTCTACATCCGCACCGCCGACAGGCTCCAGCGCACGGCGCGCTGGCTCGAGAACCTCCCCGGCGGCATCAAGTACCTCCAGCAAGTCGTACTGGAGGACAAGCTCGGCATCTGCGCCTCGCTCGAGGCCCAGATGCAGGAACTCGTTGACAGCTTCTTTGACGAGTGGGCCGAGGCCATCAATAACCCGGCCATTGCCGCGAAATTCAAGCAATTTGACAACACAGAGGAGACGGTCGAGAACATGGAGGTCGAGCTTGACCGCGACCAGCCAAGGCCGGTGTACTGGGCGCCCGAGTCCGCAAAGGAGGACTTCAAGGGGTTGAAGGAGAGGTGGAGCAGCACGACTTGGCAGCCCATGTTGCCGGCGAGTCACTTTTTCGGCGCGGACGAGACGCCGAATGGTAACTCGGCGACGGTGAAGCGCGGGGACACGCAGCTTGCCGTGTGGCGGGTTCGGGGCCGGTATTATGCTACGCAGCAGATGTGTCCTCACAAGAGGCAGTTTGTGCTGTCGGACGGGCTCATCGGCGAGGAGCCCGGCGCCGGCGCCGACGGAGACAAGTGCGAGGATGCGAAGAAGCCTGATTCTGGGTGTAATGGCGGTCACAATACCAATACCAATGGTAGCGGTGACGGCAAGGAGGCGAAGCGGCCGGCGCCGTGGGTCTCTTGCCCGTACCACAAGCGCAACTTTGACCTCGCGGACGGGAGCTGCAAGAACGACGACGAGGTGACCATCGCGACGTTCGCGGTGGAGGAGCGTGCTGGCGACGGGATGGTGTACATCAAACTGCCCCCTGTCGAGGAGCTCGACGCGGCGCTGGGCACGAAGAAGTGGATGGTGAAGAAGGGGGAGGCCGGGGCGGCGCCGTTTGAGGCGCTGGATAAGAAAATCCGGTTCAAGGGACACCGGGCCAAGAGGCCTGGTGTCAAGCCGATGGGGGCTTTGGGGATGGAGAAGGCGAGGGCGATGGTTGTTGGGGGTGGTGGGGGGTGTGGGAGTGCGCCGGATTGGTGATGGAGTGTTTGGATAGAAGGATGGGAGTTGATATATTGGTTGGTCAAGGTATACAGGTTGGCAAATATGAGCGATTCTGGTTTCGAAGACATACAGTGCTGTTGATCAAGATGCTTTAGTTACTGCTTTGTGGGTTGTATATTACTACCTTAGCCGTACTTTAACTAAGCAGGATACCGTAAATCGATTTGGATCTCTTGATTAAAAACTCTACTGATTCACATGAACATTAGGTGCCACTTTCAAAGTCGCTGCATCTCATAGTCAAGACCGAGCGACCTGGCGATAGGGGCTATATAAGGAAGATCCCAGGGAGTGTAGAGTCTTTCAAACCAACCGCATGCCTCCTCATCTGTGGATTGCGGTTTAGGCAGTAGTGGTGTGGGGGTGGAAGTATATCAGAATCACGCTGCTACAGGCTCGGTTGGCTGACAGCGGTATATGAGTCTATTGCTGGATACCATTCACCCGTGAAAGCACAAGTCCTGAACGGCCGTCCTGTAGTCCCCAGCCTACCTAGTGACCAACGTATTCGCTCACGGATACGTAATGCAAGCACGTGCTGGTACAGAGAGTCTAGTGTCAAGGGATCACATTGGAAGGGGAAAGAAAGAGAAAGATGCAGATTGCTCAGTGATCAGAGAGAAGATATAGGGCTCGCTCAGAGACTCCAACTCAACCATCTCTTTGTACTTCAGGACACAAAGATAGCCCTCGTGAGCGATTGATGCGCCGCAGATGACTGTCTTGTAGGTACTCACTATCGCAGAGGCATTAGGATGAGCACTATCGGCGTCACATTCACCTAAGCTGTGAGACTTCAGCATAACATTCCCTGTCGAGGCGTGGAATTGTCCAGATGTGCAGTGAGAAAGAACTGATGAATTGTTGGGAAGGGGCCATACAGTCAACTGCCCCCCGTACAGTCACCGGCTGGGCATGTTATATAGGGTGGCTAATTGCTTCGCCCTGTCACCATCGGATGAGGAGATGCCTTGGCGCAATAGTTGGGACTGCCCACTCCCGACCTCAACGCTAGGTAATTGACCCCCGGTGCTTTTCATTTTTTGAAGGTCTTGAGTTCGAATCTTCCCCGTAGAAGCTTTTTTGTCGGGCTGTATTGTACGTGGTGCGCATGGGGTTGATTGCGGTTTGCTGACCTCGTGGCGATAAGGTACGCGGCTTTCATATAGCTGCAAAAGAGAGTTTTGGAATGATTCAGACCAAGCTACATTCAGGTTGTTGGAGGAGTCAGCAAATGCCCGGAGCTGTCAGCCTTATAGCGAAATGTTCAGATTGCGTTCGAGTCTTTGAGTGTATTAAACCTCCGCGGCTGTACGGCAGCGCGGCACTCGTCGAGGAAGCCTCGGATTCGCATTAGTGAGACCGCATTCGTATCTCCCGCTGCTTCAGCGGTTCCACCCGCGGTTCCCCCACGGTCTTAGCGTGACGACTAGCGGTTTGATCTGCAAGAGATTCCCAGCAGCAGCAGCAGCAGCAGCAGCAGCCCGGCAGTGCTTGGTCAGGTTCCTCGTTTACCTCAACGGGGGCCCTCGTAATTGACTTACGAAATCTCCCCGTATTCGGCATGTACCGGCCCTTATTGGCTAACAAACTTCGTAGCCAGTGCACTTTGGTGCGTTCGCATTCTCTTTTTCTTTCCATTGTCCTCCCTCATTTCTCTCCCCGAGTCCTAACCCTTTTCCAACATTTCACCTGTCCCCCGCCCCCTCTTACGAATCCGAACCCGCTTCAACACTGGACTTCCACTCCCACGGAATCCACGGTGTCTCTGTCACTCCCCCAAGAGAATCCAACCAACGGTGAACCTGAACATACCCCTTGTTCACCCTTGCCCGTACCGGCATTTTCGCGCGCGCCGGACATGGAGAAGCGTACAAGGCGCCTCGGACACAAGAAATCGAGGAACGGATGCCAGCGCTGTAAAGCACGTCGTGTCAAGGTACGATAAGGTCCCTCTGGTGTGTGTGTGTGTGTGTGTGTGTGTGTGTTCAACACAACTCTGTTATTGCTCTATGTATTAGCCAAAAAACTCATGTCTTATTTGTGTGTGTGTCTCGTGTAGTGTGACGAGGAACGGCCGTGTCAGAAGTGTGTTGCCCATGGGGCACACTGCAGTCTCCTCGATCGTCCCGCATCGGTGACGGCCCCTCTCACGCCACCCGCCGCAGCCAAGCTTGCCCAGCATGAACAGCGATACGCGCCTATTCAGCAGCAGGCCGTGCCGGCGGTGACGACCTCGTCAACCTCGTCTTCGAAGCAGTCTAGTCATGGCATGCAAGAAGCGGCGAGTGAAGCAGGTATCACACCCAACACTGCAGGTATGATATGATCAAATCCCAATCTCACATCACAGATCCTTGGCATCAATCTCCTCGGACTAAAGAATTAACCTCGTCTCCTCAGCGAGCAGCACTTCTCCCTATCCCGGGGGTGAAGCGGCGCCAAACCCTCGCAACCCCGCCACGGATCCCTGGGATCTCTCGGAGGATTGGCTACAGAGTTTACGCCTGATGCACCACTACAGCACCAGTACCCGGCACGTCCTGCCAAAGGATGCCTGTACCGAAGAGCTCTGGAAGACGGCTATACCCGAGATGGCCTGCTCTCACGTATGTCAGAACCTTAGCCCGACAGGCCAACTATGCTTCCATTCCACACACCCCTTCTACTATCATGAAGACATAGTGGGCGGAATGGACAGAGGAGAGATTTGCGAACTGGTTCGTCTAACACGACCATAGAAATTCTTAATGCACGGCCTGTTGGCCTTGTCCGCCCTCCACTACGCCCATGTCCACCCGCAACAGCGGAAAAAGTACGACATCATCTCGGTGAACCACCAGAATGAAGCCCTGCGCTTCTTCGCCCTCCGTTTAAACGACATCAACAAGGACAACTGCGAGGCCTACTTCTTCCTCGCGACGCTCATCTTCATCGTCAGCATCTGCTCCGTCGCACATAGCGAGAGCTTCGGTAGGTCCATCGCCCTCAGCGACGTCTCGCAATCCTTCTCTCTCCTCCACGGCGTAAAGGGCATCCTCGACTTCCAGCCCATAGAAGCCTGGAGGCAGCGCGGGGGTCCCCTCGATGGCCTGCTGCGCCCACCCGTACTAACGCAGGGCGGTTGGGTGTCGACGTCGGTGTTCCAGAAGCGCCTCGATGCCATCACCTTGCTGGCGAGAGAGGTGCCCGCGTCCTTCACCGACGTCATCAATCCGCAGTCCGTATGCGTGCTGGCGCTGGAGGGCTTGCGGAGGGCGCACCAGATGAGCAGGGGCGAGGGGGAAAAGCCCGGCGGGGTGTGGGGGTGGTCCGCTACCCTGCCCGCCATGTTTATCGACATGGTGGCCAGCGGGCACCCTACGGCGCTCGTCATCCTGGCGCACTATGCCGCTTTGGCAAAGCCGTGTGAGAAGGCTGACTGGCTTTGTGACGGGTGGAGTGGCGCGGTGATGCGCTTGATTGAGAGGACGTTGGAGGATGAGTGGAAGCCGTGGATCGAGTGGCCGAAGCGCAGCGTCTTTGAGAGGATTGACGTTGATGATATGGAAGTTTGAATTGATACCCCCATCGCTAATATCTCGTCTATGAAAAATCCCAAGAAAACAAATATCAAAGAGTGGCCGATTCCAGAAGCATCATAAACATCATCGGCACTATGTACATTGGATGCTGCCAAATACAAGATGACTTTTCTTTCAAGGAGTCCCGAGGACGCGGGCAGGGTGGTCCATGGCCTCAAAAGTAAATCGCTCGTTACTCCGCACTCTTCTTGGGTGGAAGCAACGTTTTGTTGCAAAAACTTTATTCCCCTCAAATCTCGCATCCGTATCCGTATCACAACTTTCGCTTCCATGATGCCATTTACAGCTTTCTGATCATGATTGTCTTTTTGGGATCCGGAACAGTCTAGCAGTCTACGTCAGCATCGCTCATCCCATTTGGCAGGGCATTCATATCCCCCAGATCGAGGCTCAGAAAAGGGGGGAAGAGAAAAAAAAAAAAAAAAAAAAAAAAAAAAAAAAAAACTCACAGAAGCGCCAAAAGCCAAATTCTCATATCTCTCCGTCACGCCCTCGGGCAACTTGATCTCGTAATTGCAAATGATATTCGCCATAATCATCTTGATCTCGTTCACCGCGAAGAACCGCCCGGGGCACGCGTGTTTGCCGTAGCCGAACGTCAGGTGCGTGGTGCCGACGCTGACGAACTGGGCCTGCATGACGACCTCTGCCGCCTTGGTGCCCGAGGTGGCTAGCTCTTTTGCCTCGCGGAGCTTGTAGAAGCGTAGGGGGTCGAACACCTCTGGGTCCGGGAAGATTTCGGGATCGTTGTTCACGCCGCCTGCGGGGACCTCGATGAACATTCCTTCGGGGATGGTTTGGCCGTTTGGGAGGGTCACGTTTTTGAGGACTTTGCGGGTGAAGGATGCTAATGGTGGAAAGAGGGGAACGTGTTAGTTTTGGGAAACCGGACGGAGAAAGCCAGGTGTATGGTTTCCCAAGGTGTGATACGTCGAAACATACCTGCTGAAATCGGGTTGACGCGCATCACCTCCTTCAGGAAACTGTCCAGCTTCTTCATATTCTGCAGGGCGCTGCTAGAGAAGTTCCCACCAGACTCAGCAAGAGCCGCCTGAATATCGTCCCGAAGCAAGGAATTGATCTCAGGCTTCGCCGCGAGCCAGTAAATCGCATTCAGCGTCGTCATGGACGTCGTGTGAATCGCAGCAAAGCTGACCCCCAGCTGCGCCATCGCCATCTCGCGATCGCTCAGCTCGCCAAACTTGGGCTGCGCGTTGAGGAGCCACTGCAGCATGTCGTCCGGCTCGCGGTAATCGTCCCTCCTCGCCGCTTCCTTACGGGCCGTCACGATGGGGCGGAAGACGGCCTCGGCGTCGGCGATGCGCTTGTAGAGCTTCTTGGTGGTGGGCAGCCAGGAGGCGACAAAGGGGCGGAGGAAGGAGGGGACGAAGGCGATGACGTGGACTGCGGTCATGAGGTCTACGGTGTAGGAGATTGAGGCGTCGAGGTAGCGTTCGTCGCGGCAGAGCTCGGAGCCGATGAAGACGCGGCCCGAGACCATTGCGATGATGCGGAGGAGTTTGGCGTTGATGTTGATTTCGGTCCAGGCGGGGGATTGGGGGAGTTCGAGGCGCATTGAGTCGATGACTTCGTCTGAGATGCCTTCGTTGAGGCGGGCTGTTTTTGAGGGGGGATGTTAGCTGGGGGGGAGGGGGTCCTGCGGGGGGAGAAGGTCCATGATATTGGGTGGATTAGGGGGTTTACGAACGTAGAGCTGGGGTTAACGAGGCTCTGACGGCGTGGATGATGATGGGCATGTCGTTTGAGATTTGGGTGTACTTGACTTGCATGGACTTTGGCCAAGTCAGCTTTCTGGAGTATTGTAAGATCTAGGGGTGGGCTCTTCGGTACCTCGTCAATGGCCTTGGTGAAGCTGATGACATCGTCGGGGACCTTCTTCAACTCGGGGAGGTACTTGGGAGGCACGCAAATGGTATCCTTCTCTAAGGCGTGTAAGTCAACGTGAGTCCGTCGTTGACAATAATCTTGACCTATTTCTGCAATACTCACTCTTGGACGTTGTGATGCGGAAGATGCTGTCCTTGAACTGCTTATACCCGTCCGCGTACATCTGCGGTCCTTTGCCTGCCAGAAACGCTTTCCTACGTGCCCATTTTCCACCCTTTCCCACAACGGGAACGTGAGCCACGGGGTCAACCTTGAACCAGCTCTGCGCGAGGAGGGCGAAGACGATGAAGACGAGGCCGGCTGTCGCTGCTGGCCAGTGTTGAGGGTCGAACGTAGTGCCTGCAGCGGCGACAGGGTCGGTTGCGTTTGCCATGTTTTGTGTGGCGAGGGTGGGCCTTTCGAGTTACGAGTAGGTAGGTAGTGGGAGGGAGACTAGTTGTGAGGGCCTGAGAGTGCGGACGAACTTGGATGTTGATGAAGGGTGTCTAGTCTTTATGTAGTCGTCTCATCGTCGACCACACACCTATGCACCTCCACACACGACGGTGCAACGGTGCGTATGGGTTCGCATAGGAAACCGGTGAGTAGGCCATGTTGTTGCTTGTCCATCGCTAGCCTAGCCCCTGGCTCGGGGTCCAGCGCGACTATGACGCTTAGGGAGGGAGATGAGTTGTATGCTAAAATCACCTCCCACATAAGCGTAATTCTTGCTTCTCTGATTAGAGACTACGGTGCCAGGGCTCCACACTGATGGAGCTTGGTAGACGGTAACACTCGCGTAGGATATGCCTAGCTGCCGCGACGTCTGGCAATGCAGATCGATGGTGGTTTTGGCGCGGGGGGTAGGGGTGACTGTGGTTGACGATAGGTGTGGTTTACGGGTGTCAATGCATGGATGATCGGGTTCGTGTTCGCATTGTGGGGCCGTCTCGTATGGGAAACGCGCTGGGACGAACCAACATTCGTCTCAGATTGCACCGCCTAGACGGATCGGGGCCCGGAGAGTAAGTGCCGAGTGGCAAACCGGATCAATTTTGTGGCCCGGAGGCCGGTACCTGAGTTCCGGTTCCCGTTCGGAAGCAAGAGTCGGCGGCCCCACATCTGTGGAAAAACGTACCTCAGTATGTCATCCGGTCGTCTCACAAGGTCAAAGGATGTGCTTACCTAAGAGATCTATAGATCACGTGAGCTTCCTCATTCTGCCCCAAATGGCAGACGGTGCCAGCGGGAAACGGCACAGCGGCCGCCAAGCCCCTCCGATTCGCCGTTTCTTTACCCCTTTGTCCAGAAACAGACCTTGAAGGACTTGGTCGCGAACATGCTTCATTGTCATACCTAACGCAGCGTATTTACCGCCCAATTTTGATCACCAAGCATCTGAATGCGGCCGATGGTTTTTTCCCATGTTTCGCGACACAATGCAGCGCTTATCCGAAGATGACACGTGAGCAGTCAGGTGCAGGCATGATTTCGGGAATAAGATTGACAAGGCTACCACTTTCTGCGCCCGATCCTTCGTTACATTAACCAATTCACGCTTCGTTACATTGCCCAATTGACGAATTGAAACCGTGAGAACCTTTGGAGCGGTGAGTTCCGGTACTAGTACCCGATTTTCCAACCTCACTCCGTTATCTGTGCCTCCCCCCCCCGCCGTACAACCTACGCAGTAAGACATAACCACCACCCCGCCCCGCGGTTTGGGAGCTTGATGGTATCACAACCACGCTCCGGGTTCCACACTTCTCAGACGGCGGCAATCGCTGCCAAACTTTTATCAGAAAGATGAGTAGCTTTGTAGACCTGGACGGCGGCGGCGGGCTGCCGTCTAGTGGTTTGCCGTACTATAGCTATGTCGCCTTCCAAGATGTCCTCGCCGGCCCGTCTCGCCTTCACTCTCCATCACACGCAAAGTTCCAAGCAGAGAACGCGACGACGGCGAAGATCCTAACTACGGCACAACTTTTCAATGCTTCCAGAGTCATGGATATCACCAACATTGTCCGCGCCTCGGTCGCGGTAGTGCTGCTGTTCCTCGTTCTTCTGAGGCCGCTTCTTCGCAGGAGACCGGCGTGGTGCTCTGGCTTTGCCCAGGAGTCTTCGTACGGGGATACGACACATCCATCTCTGAAAAAGGCCTGGACGTTCTGGACAGTCTACCTCTTCGCGGTTACGCTGGCTGGGCTGGTTCAGGGCGTGTCTTCTACTCTCGCACAACCACGCCGCGTTTTTGACTTACTAGACTTGGTGCCCTGGATTGTTGCCGCTCTAATCACCGCCATGGACCGGCCTACCAAGACGCCCAAGACGCTGTTGTTTCTCTACCTGACGATCCTGTCTTGTGGCGTTGTCTCGACGGCATTCAGTTACAGACTCCACAGACTAGTCCATACGCTCATCCTAGCGGACCCGGTCATCAGCATGGCCGGCATTATTGGTATTGTAGCCATGCCGATGCGGGACCCATCGCTCGGCGACTCTGACATTGCGCGCGCCGAACCCACCGACCAGCTCCGCAGTCCCGAAGACAACCTCTCTCTGTGGAGATTCATGACCGTGTCGTGGATGGCGCCCATGATTTCAAAGGGCTATGAGAAGCAGCTGCATAACGAGGATGTGTGGCAACTGCCGTTTGATTTTCAGCATGAGCGCCTCCACGGGCTATTCCACGAGCTTCGTGGGTCCATGACTGCCAAGCTATTCTCGGCAAACGGTCTAGACTTGATCATTCAGTCATTTCTTGGAATCATTGAATGCGCTGCTGCGCTCTCCGTCCCCATGTTGCTGCAGCAGCTCCTGAGGGCCATCCAAAGCGGGTCCAAGAACATTGAAGTGTCCATCCTGTACGCCATTGGCATTTTGGCCGTTCGTCTTATCGCCTGCCAGGCTGCCGTTTTTCAACTCTGGTTCTCGAGACGCTGCTATGAGCGGTCTCGCGGAGAGATGATTACCACACTTTACGCCAAGACCTTGTCGCGGAAACACTTTGGTCAGCCGGCTGCCGAGAAGATGTTGAATGGAGCCCAGGAAGACGGAAACGATGAGAGCGACGACGATGATGAAGATACAGAAGTCGCTACCGATGACAATGAAAGCGGCAGCGAACCCACCAGCCGGTTCGGGAAGCTGTTCGGATGGTTCAGACGTGGACGATCAACAAATCAAAAGTACCGCCGGGTACAAGATCAGAAACCATCGAGGCAGCCTGCTACCACTGGAAAGATTCTCAATCTGATGAGAAATGACGTCTACGAGGTTGCCCAGCGCTTCTGGGAGTTCCCGGCACTGGTCGTGAAACCGCTCCAGTTCATCTTCTCCTTCTTCCTCGTCTGGCAGCTCCTTGGCTGGTCGTGCATGTTTGGCATGCTCTGCGTCTTGCTTGCTCAAATGCTTAACACCGTCTTCGTCACCCAGCTTCTCAAGAGGGAGCGCGTGCGCAGGGCTGCCACTGATGCTCGGTTGCAGTCGACGTCCCAATTTGTCGAAGGAATAAGGCACTTGCGATGGTACGACTGGCAGTCAAAGTGGTTGGACGCTATCATGGTCACTCGACGACATGAACTGAGGACGAGAGTCGTGACTGGATTGTGGAGCATCGCGATTTCCACACTCAACATCACCTCTGGCACACTTTTCCCGGTTGCGACCTTCTTCGCCTATACGTTCATTGCCGGAAAGACTCTCTCCGTTGATGTGGCCTTTCCCGCTCTATCCCTCTTCACTCTGCTAGAGACTAGCTTCAAGGAGCTGCCGGGGCTCATCACAGTTGTTCTCAATGCATCTATCGCCATGGGCCGTATCGAGGAGTTCATGAGCGAGCCGGACAAGGATGGCGTGTTCTCGGACCACCTCACAAACGATATCAAGTTCACAAAGGCAACATTTGCATGGCCCGGATACGAGCAACCCGTGCTTAGAAATCTCGATATCAGCTTCCCGCAGGGCCTTACGGTCATATTTGGCAAAGTCGGCTCTGGCAAGACCGCATTACTGCAGGCGATTCTCGGAGAACTCGACCGGCAAATAGGCGATGTGGTCATCCCAACTGAGCCCATTGGGTACTGCGCTCAAAGCCCTTGGCTCCAACACATGAGCATCCGCGACAACATCCTTTTTTCAGCACCCTTTGACTCCGCGAGATATACCCAGACTCTTGATGCGTGTGCCCTGCTTCCCGACTTGGCCACATTCAAACATGGAGACCTGTCCGACATGGGCGAGAACGGAATCGGTCTGTCGGGCGGACAAAGGGCGCGGGTTGCGTTGGCCCGTGCTGTGTACAGCCGGTCTCGCGTGCTGTTGCTGGACGACCCTCTCGCTGCTCTGGACCATAACACGGCTGAATCCATCGTAAAGAAGCTCCTCCAAGGCCCGCTGGTGGAAGGCCGGACCGTGGTGCTTGTCACTCACAGAGTAGACTTGTGTCTTCATCTCGCTGGCCAGATGGTGGAAGTGGTCGACGGCACCGCTCGTGTCTTGAACTCGGAGGAGGCATCGGCAGAAGTCGCCAAGTTTCTCCTGGAAGACGAGGATCCGGCTGCTCACCAGGACGAGCATGAGCACACTCTCGACGAAACTCAGCAAGACGCCGCCATACCGTCCAAGTTTATCGAAGAGGAGCACCGCGCCCACGGCGGCGTCATGTTGTCGGTTTACTGGACCTATATCAAGGCTGGCAAGCTCAAGTGGTGGGCTGTGTTGGTGTTGGTCTTTGCATTGTTCAGACTGGGCAGTCTCCTCAACTACTGGTTCCTCAAAGCTTGGGGTGAAGCGTACAAGCACGAGATATCGACAAAGGGAGCGTCCGACGGCGTTGACTTCTCCAAGCTTTTTGCTGGGCTCCCGGATCCAGACACCGATCTGAGGCCCTGGCTGTGGGTGTATCTTGGAATCGCGGTTACTCAGGCTGTGATTTACACGTTGTCTGAAGGACTGACCTTGCTCATGATCATTACCGCGGCAAGGGATCTCTTCAAGAGGGTCATCAACAAAGTCGGCCGTGCAACTTTCCGCTTCTACGACGTTACTCCAGTGGGGCGCTTGATGAACCGCCTCGTCTCTGATATTGGAATGATCGACGGCGGCATCATGAGACCGCTACGCGAAGTTGCTGTTCAGTCCATCACTTGGTTCTCAAGCATGGTCGTCATCGCCTCCGTCACACCACTCTTCCTCCTCTTCTCGGTTGGTATGACGCTCTGGTTCGTCTACATCTTTATGCGATTCCTGCCCACTTCTCAGAGTCTACGAAGGCTCGAAATGGTCTCCCTCAGCCCTCTCATGTCTAACTTTGGTATCTTGCTCGACGGGCTGGCAACCATCCGCGCCTTCAAGGCCCAGCACCACTTCCAGAACATGAACATTGTCGTCACGGATGCCTTCCAGAAGATGGATCACTTCTACTGGAGTCTTCAAGCCTGGCTCATGTACAGATTCGATGCCCTCTCCGCCATCTGTACCTTTGCTCTCACTCTGCTTGCGCTGTACAAGGGCCTCTCGCCCGGTTTGACCGCCTTCGTCTTGACGACTGCGTCCGCATTTGTCGAGGCAACACATAACCTCTGCAAGCAATACGGCACCCTGCAGATGGACTTTGTCTCAGTCGAGCGCGTGATTGAGCTTCTGGACATTCCCGAAGAGCCTTGCGGCGAACTGACGCCGCCCACGAGCTGGCCTCACCACTCGGACGACGTCATCTTTGATAACGTCACTTTGAGGTACGCACCTCACCTGGACCCTTCGATCTCGGAAGCCTCCTTCACTATCCCCGGGGGCTCCACTTGCGCGGTGCTCGGCAGGACGGGGTCTGGTAAGTCCACCCTGGCCCTCGCCCTCCTCGCGACCATTCACCCTTCCGAAGGCGCCATCCGCGTCGGAAACTACAAGCTGTCAGACGTAGACGTTCATGTGTGGCGGCAACGCGTCAGCTTCGTCGCGCAAGATCCTGTGCTCTTCCCCGGCACGCTGCGGGACAACCTCGACCCGCTACACCAGTACACCGATACCGAGTGCGTGGTCGTCCTCCACCGGGTCCTCGGCGCCGGGTGGGACCTGTACTCCCACGTCGAGGGCGGCGGGAAAAACCTGAGCCAGGGACAGCGGCAGCTCATCGGGATCGGCCGGGCCGTCCTCCGTAGGAGCCCTATTGTGGTGTTGGACGAGGCTACCGCGTCGATTGATAAGGAGACGGCGGCTAGGGTGCAGGAGGTGCTGAGGAATGAGTTGACTACGAGCACCGTCATTACGATTGCGCATCGGCTTGAGGCTGTTCAGGATGCAAACTACTTTATCCGCTTGGACAAGGGGAAGATTGTTGAGCATGGACCGGCGCAGGGGATTCATCAGTAAGGAGTTGGCAGTTTTTCTGCATTTTGTTTTCTGGTTGTTGTTTGTCCGGTATCATACTATAAAAGCTTCTATTGTCCCTGTCGTGGCTCGGGCTTTAGAGTGCATTTGAGCAGAAATGGTCACAGTCCATGAGTCCCCGTGAGTCCAAAAACTGTCGACTTCGGTCTCGGATTATAGAAAGCTCGCGATTGTGATGGTGATTAAGCCAGGTCTCATGTTTGCAGAGTATCTACGAAGTTGGGGCTTGGCTCAGCAACAGACGGTTGTATCGGCTCGAGGCTTTAGTCTTGAACCCCAATAAGGCTCGGAAGAATACGACATTGAGGCTCGTGAGAGTCTGAGTGGACTGACTTGAATAACGCATTGCGGTATAGCCATCGCCCCCTATAAACTCCAGACGTGATCTGTGCAGGACACCCCTGCCATCCCATGTGTCAAAGTGATGAACCAGTCGGGTCCTCCCGAGTGCTGGGTGTGTACGAGGAGCCTTACGACTGGAACAGTCCATTTTGTCCGAACTCCTTCGCGGGTGGACTTAAGGAGTTGCATGGCCCCCATTTGCCTCTGTGAAGAATGCGGACGAATAGTTGGCATTTTGACACCTTTCACGGAGTCGTCTGTGTTCATTTGAGAGAGCTGCCGCTTAGCCGACTTAGTCGACGACTCGCCTGGCCATCTCACGATACTATACCACTCCGTATACCACGGGCTTTTAGGTTTTTCTTCGTTTTCGCTTGCCGCGCGCGGCCCCCCGAGTAGGAAATGTCTTGATGAGGCTCTCCCTCCCCCGGCACGGCCGGCCGAAAAGGCCACCGATTGTGGACGCGGGCTATGGGGAGGGCGAAAAGTGCGAAAAACTCTAAACCGGGGTTTGCGAACTTGCGTGAGTCGTGATCCCGGCACCACGCCAGTACGCCTCCTATTTTCAGACGCGTTGCTCCGCCACGACTGGATGAATTGCAATTAACTCAATTCCAGCCTTTCGGTTCGCCAAGCGGGGGAGAAGAAGACGACTAGGTATCCGTAGCTAGGGGAGATGAAAGGAAGTCAAATGGCGATTGTGTATTGAATTACACGATGGTTCCTCTGCTGATTCTAGAATTCTTCCTTTTTTCTCCCTCACCCTCATCAATCGCTTCGCTTTTGGATTTCCCAAATCGCATCGTCTCTCACTGAGTCTCTCACTCTTTTGTGTTTGTTTTTCCCACACATTCTTTTTTCTTAACCAGTCACCACATTCTTTCACTGTGATTTGACAAAACAACCCGCCAAAATGCACTTCAGCAACGCCCTCATGGCCGCCGTCGCCGTCGCCGGCTCCGTCTCCGGCCTCGCCGTCCGCCAGACCCCCATCTGGCAGACCCTCCCCGCGACCCCGAACCTCCCCTCCCCCATCTCCACGGCCAAGACGGCCATCAACGGCATCCAGATGTGGTTCCAGGAGTACAACAAGGCGGCCGGCGGCGTCCCCATCGTCATGGACCACGGCGGCCTTGGCTACTCTGCCTACTTTGGCTCCGTCATCTCCCGCCTCGTCTCCGCGGGCCACTACGTCATCGCCGTCGACCGCCGCGGCCACGGCCGCACGACGTACAACAAGGACGACGTCTTCACCTACGACCAGATGGCGCTCGACATCCACGACCTCCTCGCCGGCGCCGGCGTGTCCTCGTACAACGTCGTCGGCTGGTCTGATGGTGGCATCACCACTCTCGCGGCGCTCATCAACTCCGTCACGGCCAAGCCCATCAACAAGGCCTTCATTTTCGGCGCCTCGGCCAAGCCTGACCAGACCAACGCTACCTTCAGCGACACTGCCATCTTCTCTACTCTGGTCGCTCGCTGCAGGACCGAGTACGGCACCCTCCAGCCCGGAGCCAACTTCACCGAGTTCGCGACCAAGGTTGCCACCATGGAGGGTACTCTGCCGCAGTTCACCGATGCTCAGCTTAAGAACATTCCTGGTGCCAAGGTCATGATTGCCGGCGCTGAGCACGAGGAGGCTGTCAACCGCGATGTCCCCGGTATCTTGAACAAGGCTATCCCCGGCAGCAAGGTTACCATCCTCACTGGTGTCAGCCACTTTGCGCCCATGCAGGACCCTGACCAGTTCACCAAGGCTGTTACCGACTTCTTCAAGGCATAAGGGAAGGGCCTTTTATCGGTTGCTTGTTTTGATTTTTACCTGTTCTTTTATTTATAGAGAGAAAGTCTCGGGATTGGGAGGCATTTGTGTTGTAGAAAAGCCCATCGGCGTAGCATTGATGAGATAGCTTGAATCCAACAACTGGAAGAACCTTCAATGTCCCAAATACAGGTCTCAATGTGGTATGCTGAAGAGATCCAAAATTAAGATATTGAGAAAAAAGCGTAGTCTATTGAAACCTGGCTTCGAGCTCGTTTTCCCACTCCATTCTCAAGAATGTGCTCCGAGCCGATTCAATTGAGATCCTCGGCTGAACACTATCCAATTTCATCAGGGTGTCTGCGAAGCAGTGGCCCGATCCAGCTGACGGATTCTTTCGTCAAAGCTCTCGTGATCTCTGAGGGCAAGAGATTGTCGAATAATTCGGAATACATGCCTCTCGGCCACGACTTCGCCCTGTGTCTCGGCTAGCCGAGCTGCCATTCGTAAAGTTTTGGACATACGAACATCTTGGCTTTCGAAGTCTGAGAGGATGTGGCAGAACTCCTGAAGCCGAGGATCATCAGACCCAGATCCAAACGAGCCAGGGAGCTCGTCAGACAGATGCTGTCTCCATAGCCTTTGGGTCTTGCTCTCTGCCATGTCATCGTCGCTGAGAACCCATCCATCTTCGCAGTTAGTAAGTCGGAACACCCCCATTCGGCCACCCCCCCTATTCGGCCACCCCATTAAAAGTAGGTCCAGGAACATCGCCACCAACTACAGTCAATTAATCAACTACCTTCTACTACCACTACAATATAGTTACTACCCTCACTAAGTAATTCAACCTCTACGATTTAACTAGGACTAATTAGACGCTCGCTAACGTCTTCTTAAGCCCTCTTTATATCCCTAATATTAGTAAACTTAGTATTTAGGTCTATTTAAATACTTTTTTTTTTAAAAACTATATGCTTAACTTTAGCTTTTAGAACTCGAACTTATTATTAAAATAAGGCTAATAAGAAGGACTTTTTATTAAAGGCTTTTTTAATTTTATAAAAAAGTAAACGTTAAGTATTATAGTTAGAGCTAAGTTCTATAAATAGCTTTAGCTACTTATAGAGATCGTTAGCTTTCTTAGGAGTTAACTAGTTAATAATAAACGCTATAGAGGTCTAGTTAACGACTTTAATAATATTAATAATTATTTACTTAGTATTAGTAGTATTATTTAATAATATAACTAGGCTAAATAATACTATAAGATTATTAAAAAGTATAGCTATATTAAGTAGCTATAAGCTAGTTACTCTCTAACTACTTCGTATATTATTCCTCGTTAAACTAAGTAAACGAGCTATAATATAATAAGCTAAGAAGTACTACTTTTTAATAATAATAAAATTATTTATTATATCCTCCTTACTAAGCTCCTTTTTATAATTAGTTTTAATAGGACTAAAGATAGCTATATTTAACGGCTAGAGGATATAAAAAGTATATATTAATAAGAATAATAAGTAAACGTTATTAATATAGTACTCTTATATAAATTCTATCGTTATATAACTCCTATACTTATTTAAAATTAATAATCGAGGCTCTAGCTATAGATTAGGTCCCCTAGTTAGGGGGGGCTTAGTTTATAATAAAAAAACTACCCTTAACTATATAAGGGTAGTCTAGTCTATAGTTTACTTATTATCTATTATTATAAACTCCTAACTATTAAGCTCTTTAAAATTAAAAAAGAATTACTATTATTAAACCGACTTTTTTTTATAAATTAATAATAATTTAATAGCTCTATTATTAATAAAAATATATTTAATAATAAAGATCTAAGAACGCGATCTAGGCTCTTTTTTTTATACTACGTTAGTTTTAGCTATACCTAAAACTAGCTTATTAAATCCCTTATTTTTAAAAATATTAGTCTTATTTATATTATATTTATTAACCTATTTAATATCCTTAATCTCTAATATATTAAATAATTAAAACTAAGGCCTAATTACTTTAATAAATACTTTATTAATACGTTTTAAATTTATAAAATAACTTCTTTAGACCTTAATAAATAAGTTCTATTTTAAAAAAATATCTATCTATCTTTTCTTAAGAGGATAATTATCCCCCTAGGCTTATAGTACTTACTTAGTAAATTCTCTAACTTATTTATAAGTTAATATAACTCTTAGAGTATATTAAATACGAACTTATTTAGCTAACTTATTTTTTTACTAAGGGGGAAGCCTTTACTAGTTTATAAAAGCGATTACCCTAGCTTATTAACCTCGTTAATAATTCTAAAGTATACTCTTTAAAATCCCGAACTTAATCGAGGCCCTCTTAACTAAAGTACTACCTCTAATTACCTCGAGCGCTTAAATAACTTTATATTTAGTATATAATACTATAGTATAATAAAAAATATATATACTAAAAATAAATGTATTTAGACGATAATTATAATTATTATAGTAGTTTATAAATTAAGGGTAGGATTTTAATTAGGGTGGCTAGGAGGGATTTTTGGGGTGGCCGAATGGGGGGGGGGTGGCCGAATGGGGGTGTTCCGACTTAACTAAGTCAACTGCATCGAGCAAAATACTATCCACGTCCCTAAGGTTATCTGTCGTCAGGAAGACGACGCCCGGGTAAAGCAGGAGGGAGTCAAGGCAAAGGCTATTGGGAGTGCCATCAATCCACCACAGAGTGTGTACTCTCTCAAGCAGGATGATCATGTCCCACAGTGACGCACATTCTGTATGGAATTGGAAACCATTGAGAGTTGGTTCTGGCTGAACTCGGCAGATAACATTTTGTACATACTCTGCGATATCTTCAAAGGTGATTAGCCTTTTCCTCATAAAAGTGAAGTTCTGGGACGATAGACTGACTATTCGCAACTTTACGAGTCGCACTTTGTGGTCCATGAAGCAATAGCAGCAAGCCTGCACTCCGCACGCCACGGCAGAGTCTTTGCAGCGCTCCCTTCCCTCTCGTGACCACGTGTTTCAGTATCAAAGACCGGAACAAGCCAGCATCGACATAGCGGGGAAACACGAGATCCGGTGTCCAATGAATTTCTCGGAGATTAGAGACGTTGAGGTCGCTGGCTAAGATATCCGAACCGAGAAGGAAGGCAGAAATGCGATTCCGACAAATGAGATAGAGCCAATCACTTCCTGAAAGACCACTTTGCTCGTTGTCGGCTTGATCGTCATCAAGGCGCAGCAGTTTACTTGTATCGGGGTTAAATACTTCAGGCTGGAAGCTGCTCCATAGAGTGCGATTATCAATTACTACTCTTTCCATTGATTTTCTCTGGAGTAGAGGTCAGTGGGTCAAGGTGAGACATTCTCTCTCAAGGCAAAAGAGCGTACCTGCAAATACCTCCAAGAATAATCTTGTACTTGTGGTTGTGAACTCTCCTCTGTCATGTTCCTCAAAAAGCTACCGAGCGCAACTGGGCCTTCTTCATACTCCCAAATCGTGGGATGATGAGAGCTGAGATGTATGTAACGACGACCAAGACCAATAAGCTTGGCCCGCAAGCTTTCTTGTTCAGGCTCTTGGATCATCTCAAACGGAATACAGCCAATTTCCTCTGATTGTAGTGGCTTCAACCCGGTAAAGGGTCTGATTCGTCGTCAACTCGTAACTAGATAAGAGCCCGCGTTTGGTGTTTGCCGATGGACAATCTCCTCAACAAATAAGGAGATTCCAAAGGTTTCGTTAAATTCGCTGTACTCGTACTCAACTTTCTTCACCTTCAGGCATTGCTCATAAAACCAACTGTCTGTCACACACCGCTTCTCGTAGATGATCTGTCCAGGCTCAAATATTGTCCACACGTAGTCAAACGAAGCCAGCCCTGTTCTTTTTATGTCCGCTTTTGCCTTCTCTGCCTTTGGATAAGTAGATTTTATGAAACCCAAAAGCGCCTCCAACGAAACGATGGCGCGGGAACTTGGGCTCGACGACTTCCTTGTTTCAATTGCTTGTTGCTTGATCGCGCCCTTCGTAAAATATAACATCAAGTATTCCTTGCAGTCGATCGGAATATCCACGGTCACCGAAAGGACGAATTCGATATCTCAGCCGTGGTTCATCCTGTCGAGAAGAGACATTTTTCAACAATCGTGTATCAAGATAGGGGAGCTCAAATCATAGGTTCTTGGAGCAATGTGGCAATAGGCCAGTGCCAAAATGCTCTGAATGTGCTCCTTGATACGGCAGCGTCCATTTCCGAGGCTTGTGCCTCGGGCGATATGGAAAGACAAGAACATCACTCGTCTGACGCACTGAATATTACTGCGACACCTTACCTCAACATCGTGACCTCAACGCACAGAAGTATCGAAGACTTGCCGATTTCATCGATGAATGATCTCATACGAATCATGATTTCTCTTTCATGCATGGATCCAAGCTTAGCAGACTCCATCTTCCGGGCACGTGTTGCCGTCAACGAGCCCGACATATTAGCGAAGATCCAAAGACAAGCGCGAAGCTATTTCGCTCTGGTCAACTTGCGAAATGTTAACAATATGGGAAATGCTTCCTATTAGTATCCCTATTACAGGGTAATTAGTTCGAACCGTGGGTTAACGAAGAGATTAATTAAACTATATAAATTTTTACGTAAGTATAAAAGGGAGGTTCTAACTATAAGTTAAGTAGGCTATAATAATCCTAAGTAGGGGCCGTAATTAGCCCCTATATAGGCTACTATACGCCGAGGTTAAATTAGACTTCTAATCTAATACTAACTTTCTTTTTTTTTTATAATTTAATTATTATAGTTAGAAGTATAATTTAACCTCGGGCCTATTTATTAAGTCGCTTCCTTTTCCCCCTTTTCTTTACTCTTTTTATATAACCTATTTTTCTATTTATACGTTAACTTTTTTATTATTTATAAATTATTCTAGCCCCTTATTAAGTATTATTTTTATAAAAGCGTTAGTAAGGTTATTATTATTATTAATTTAACGGATTTTAAGAATTTCGCGCTTTTTATATAATTACCTAAGGGCTATAATATTAATTATAAGCTTCTTTTCTTTTATAATCCCTAATTTAATAAGATATTTATATAGTGAGTAGGAATTAGTATAAATAACCGTTAGGATTAGTAGAAGGTATTTATTATTGGCAGAATTAGGATTTTCTTCTTTAATAATTTTAAACGCCCTTTTTAGCTATTAATGTGCCCTTTTTATTTTTTTAATACTATAGTACGCTTTAACGGGTACTATTTTTAGTTATATACCGTAGGCCGCCGTATTTTTTTTGAATTTTACTAATTTAAAACTAGTGCTAGCGTTAGTCCTAATACTATTTAACGATCCTTAGTATATATCGATCTAGCTTTTTTATAGGGCTACTTATACTATTTTTATTTATAAATCCCGGAGGAATTACCCTACTTAAAATAATATAGCTTTATTAATTATATATAGGACCGGTTAACTATTTAAGTAGAAGATATTAACGACGATTTCCTAATTAAAATTGAGCTTATTACGCAATTTAAATTTAAATTTACGTGGGCTTTGCGTATTTATTTAGTATTAGTAGTATATTTTTATTAACTATTTTAGTACTCCTATTTTAATATTATTATTACTTAATTACTTTAGGAGGTTATATAGCCTCGCGATTAATAAGTAGCCAAATCTTTAGTATAGTTATTAGAGCTTATTTTTTATTAAGTAATTAATTAACTTTATATTATTAATAAGCCTTATAAACGCGTACCCCTATTATCGTTCGACTATTTTAAAGTACTTATTATTAGAGATTTTGTTCTTTATATTATCGAATATAATATTTAGTTAATCTATGTTTTTTAGATATAGGAGAAATAGGGTATTAATAAGTAAAATGTAGAAAGGTATCGTTCTAAAGTGCGTTTTAACTTTTACTATACCTAGGGCGACGATTTCCTTACCTAGGCCGAAGCTAATTTTATAATACTTATTATTAATATATTAAGCGTTATTAGTGCGATTTTTTATAGTACTTAGAATTATTCTTTTTTTTATTAACTATTACGAGGCCCTAGTATTTAAGATAATCTTATAGAAATTATTTAGGTTATACTTTTTACTCGTATAGAATACTTATATAAGCTTAGCGTTCGAGTAATTTAGGTAGTATAAAAAGGACCCCTCTAGCTACCCTTAGAATTACTTAGTATTATATTTTTTTTTAAGTATTAAGAGAATAGAATTCTGTACTATTAGATTCGTCTTTTTATTTACTTTTATATTTATTATTTAAGGGACCTTCCCTTACTATCCGTAGATAAAAGCCTATTTATTAAAAGTTTTTATTATTTTTTATTTATTTAGCTTTATATATCTTCTTAAGGCTAATAGGGCGAAAAAAGAGTAGTTAATATTATTAATTTCGTTATAATCTAATTTATTAGTATAGGGAGTAAGATTTTTTTCATTTTCCGAATTTCTTATAGAGTGCGGATACTTTAGGTTACTAATTTAGCTACTTTCGCTAGGTTCTATACCCCCGGATCTATTTTTATATATAATAAGGAATTAGTTAAATTACTATAGGCTTATTTTACTATTTATTACCCTTAACTTTTTATATTATTTATATAATTTAGTACGCTCTTTTTCGGAGTAATTATTTAATTAATATTTATCCTTTTTATAAATAAAATATTACTTTTTTTATTACCCTACTCGCGAGTTAAATCTTTATTTATTTAATCAATCTAGGTTTTTTTATTAGCGATTACTATACCTAGTTTTTTTTTTTTTATTATACGTTTAATCGACTTAATATTATTAATAAGGGCCGTTATACGTTTAGAAATAGGTTTAGCGTAGTATCCTTATTTTAATATTAAAGCTAGATCTTAGCTTTAAATAGAGCGTTTTATAGTTTTTAGGTACTTAGTATAGGGTTATTTTTGCTTTTAGTACGCGTTAGACTATAGTATAAAGATATTCGACTTTTCGCTCGTTAATCCCCTTATTTAGCTAGGTTTTTATTAGTTTATTAATTCAATTAATAAGCTCTTTAAGGATTTTTATTTACGATTTACTCTCTATTATCCTAGCTATAAATATAAAAGAAATTACTTATAGCTTAAATAGGAGTTTTAGATTTTTATTATAAGTTTTAAAGCGGTTTCGGATTACGTTAATAATACTAAGAAAGTCGTTTTAATCGAAATTATATACTACTTCGTAATAGTAATTAGAGGCTTTGTTTATAAGTACGATATTAATTACTAAATAGTATTAGTATTCTCTAATTTTAACTTTTTTATAATAGTTATAAAATATTATTAGGGTTTTTTATAAGACCTCGTACTTCTTTTTAGAATATAATTTTTTTAAAAAAGATCTTTTTAAAGTTTATAAATTACCTTATATTTATTACTATATTTTTAGTATTTATATACGATCCCTGCTTTATTACGTATTAGTAGTAATTTTAAGTGGTTTACCTCTTTTTTTATTAACTAATTAGCGCCGAATTTTATATTAATAACGGCGATAAGCTATAGATCGAAATAAGCAGAATTATTAATTATCGTACTTCTAGTACTATATTTTACCTCTATATATCTTTTTATAATAATAGATTACTATTAGTAATTATAAAAAGGAAATCCGGGTCGTTTACTTTTTTTTTAAATTTATTAAAATAATTATACGCCCTATTAATTTATACTTAGCTCTATAATATAAATTCTTTTTTTATAATCGTTACTAATAGGATTTCGTATAGTTCTTATAATTATAATTGCGTTAATAATACCCCTTATTTATAAAGGAATTTATTAACTACTTTTACGATTCCTAGGCTTGTGCTTATAAACTATTTATTTAGCTAATAGCTAAGGTTATTTATAATTTTATAAAATAAGAGTTGCCCCTATAGCCCCCTTTTTTTTATAAACCTTAGTTAAATATATTAATACTACGTTAATTTACTTACCGTTAAGTTAATTTATAATTTTATATATTTACGTTCCTTAATAGTCCGGGTTAATATTTACTTATTTATAAGGGATCGGGATTTTATTTAGGATTGGGGTTTTTTTCTTTTTTACCCTAACTCGCTAGGGGTTATATTTTAGCTCGTGCTCGTATTAGTAGTCGCTAGCGTATTTAATTTTAATAAGGATATATTTAATCTGCGCGTTAGTTATAATAAACCTATACTTTTATTACTTAACGAATTTATTAGGGTTTAAGTAATTCTCGCTTCTTTTTACTATCTTATTACTACTCTCGTTTTTATTATCTTTAGTAATTATTATTACTCCTTTAGATCACTAGTTATTATACTTATTAAGATCCTCTTTTTTATTTAAAATAAAAAGGTAGGTTTTAATAGTTCTTTTTTTAATAGTAGTAGTAGACCTTTATATTACTATAAAAAAGCGAAATAATTAGTCTTAAGATCTTTATTAGTTATTAATTTTTATTATTCTATATACTTTTAGCCTCTTAAGCCTCGTGCTCTATTTAACCTCTAAATTACTTCTTTTTTTAACTTACTTTTTTTAGGGCGGTATTTTATAAGAATAGTTAAAAGTAGACGTCGGGTAGTTCGTAAAGGAGCCGTATAGGCTATTAAATACGGTTAGTAAAGTTAAGCCCTCTTTTTTATAATATTAAAGATTTTACGGACTTATTAAAAATACTTATTAATTATTATAAATCTTTATTATATTAAGATCGCTCGTATTAAGTAAGAATAAATACTTTAGAGATCTTTTTTTATAGTTTTTTAGTACCCTATTTTATATTCTTTTAGGCGGTTTTTTTCGTAGCTTAATTACGCCGATTTAGTAATTATCGCTTATTAACGATTTTTTTATTACTTTATTAATTTTTTAGAATTAGTAATCTTGCGCCGGGAGCTAGTATAAAAAAGAGCTCCTTAGCGGCTTTTTAGAGGATTTCTTTTTTTTTTTAGAGCCGTGTTTTTTTTAGTTTTTTTTTAAGTTAATTACTATTTTAATAAGAGGTCGTAAGACGTCTTTAGGCTAGCGACTTTTTTTACTTTTTTAGGGTGGCCGCCTTTTTTTATAGGCTAATTTCCGATACTTATAATATTCTTAATCCGAGGCTATTAAGATTTCTTAATCTCCTTTTCCCTTATTAGACCGTCCTTTTTATTATATTTTTACGTAATACCCAGGGGGTATTTAAAGGGGCTATAAGGAGATTGTTTATATTACGGGCTTTGAGGTTATATCCGTAAGACCCTCGTTATAATAGACCCTTTTATATACTATAGATTTTTTAGCTTTATAATTCTTATATAGGTTTTTATTATACTTATTAAGAATATTTATTATACTTAGGGAACCCTTTTCTTAATTATATATTACTTTTTTATATTATATTATTAAGCTCGTTTATTATACTAATTAATTAAGTAAGTAGTCGTTACGTAAGTATTCTTTTTTATTAATTTAACTAGCTAGCTCCTAATTACGGGCCGGCCGTAAGAGAGTTATTTTAGTAAAAGGGCTATTTAAGTTAATATTAAAAGATTAGTTACTTAAGTAGTTTTATTAATTAACGTAGTTTAACGTAGTAAATATTAACCTCTCGTAAGTAGTAAAGGGCTATAATTACTTAATTTTATATAGTATTTAAAAATCGCCTCTTTTTTTATTTATTTTTATAAAGTTAGTTAGTATAAATCTCTTATCCCGTATAATATTAAGAGGTCGTTTTTTTTATATAGCGAGATACCTTATTAATTTATAATAATAAAATTTAATTACTAATTAGTATTAGTATCCTTATTATAAAGTAATTAGTTCGAACCGTAGGTTAACAAAGAGATTAATTAAACTATATAAATTTTTATATAAGTATAAAAGGGAGGTTCTAACTATAAGTTAGGTAGGCTACGATAATCCTAAGTAGGGGCCGTAATTGGCCCCTGCGCGGGCTACCGTACGCCGAGGTCGAATTAGACTTCCAATCCGACACTTCCAGAAGTGCAAATCGATACCAGGGAAAAGCTTTATCTCAAACCTCTTACTTTAAAAAAAACAAGTTAAGGCCTTACTCTCTCCCGTCCCTAGTGTTGTCGTCGCCCTGGTAGTCAGCAAATCCTGCTTATATTTTCGGAATATCAAGTCATGTTCTCTCTATCTCTTAGAAAAGTGTTTTTGTCGTTTCTAAGAGTTGGGCAATAGAAGAAGTTGCTATTACCGTTGGATGTTTGAGCTATACCATTTCCATCATGGCTGGCTGTTCTTTTCTTGTCATTGGGGGCCTGCTCTCTGGATTTCTTATTGGCGAACGTATTGCAGGCGTTGATCCTTTCAATTTGACGATGTTCTCTTGGATTATTGCCGGCTTCATTGTTCTCGTGGCCAAAAGTATTCGTGTAAGAGAGTGGCCCTGGCGGGACTTTCTTCTTGGTAGGGTTACATGTCGAAGTGTCCGCGAAATTGCGAACGTTACGGGCCTAGATGCTCAAGAGGTACTTGTATACCTCCTATCATCGGAAGCAAGGATCCCGTTGAGAAGTCGCGGCCCTTACAATAGCATTTTCACGTTCGTTGGCGATGGCGAAGGATTCTCGATCGATGTACAGCCGACTGTGGCCACAATGGTGTCTATCGGAATACTGATTGCCAAGGTCATGTCTGATAACGACCCTGTTCTGATTTGTCTGGACTTGCGCCCCGAAGCAGGTCATCGGACTATCGACTCGCAACGACACAACCTACAGAAACAAGTGCCACACCAACAAAATCAAGAAATCTGGTGTCTTGCTTGCGCAAGTCCACCGAGAGATGACCGAGAGGCCGAACTTTCATTCCGAATGAGAAGGCTTCGGTGAAGAAGGTTTTGGGGGTCTACGATGAAGACTGTCGTTTGGTTAGATAGATGGATGGTTTACCGGAGAAACAAATATTCCTTTTGCTTAATCTGCTATCTGCTTTATTTGGCGAATAGCTACTCAACTTACCATGGGATCAATGGTAGAACCATGCTCGCCTAGGGATTGGACTGAATTACACTCGGCACTTATGTGTTTTCCACGAGCCAGCCGAGTAATTGTTTGCAATCATTTTGAGACTGCTCCAACTTATTCCTGATCTGAATAGCAAGTTATGTGACTCAGTAATTCGGGATTTAACCTCTGAAAACAATTGGATGGGAAGTCCAATTCGACTATCAACGAGACGTCAACTGTCCCTCCAAGCTACGGTTGGAATCTCCCTATTACATAAATACGCAGAACCAATCAATATGCAGCAATGGACCCTTCGTCTCTGAGAGTATATCGATTCGAACCAACTAGATACCCTGTGATAGGGATACCAACAGGCACTTTTATAGAAGGTAGCTAGCGGCACCTCGTTCTTTAAACTTTAGACCACAGTGCCTGTGAAAAGTGGTTTTGACCATTGACGATTACGATTAGAGATAGCCCATGTTACAATTGGAGAAGAGTTGATCATTGATATTCGCTAGGCAGGAGGAACCCATGGAAATTCGCTCGCGTTGCTGCTGTTTGTCTCTTCAATGGATATTCATTCCAGACATAGGAGAAAAGAAAACGATTTCTAGATTCTCAAGCGCTTGTACCAATACTCCATATAGTCTGAAACAAATCTCAAGGAAGCAACTGACAAAAGCGAAAAAGTCAAAAGGTGAGCTAACGAAACCTCATTTGTTGTCGAGATCCGTCTCTTCAGAAAACAAGTCGACCAACGCTTCCTTGGCACGGCGAGATGTCTTCCTTCTCTTTCGCCTCTCGATCCAGAACCAGATCCCTGCAGGAACGAAAGTAAGAAGCATCAATGGAAGAGTCACTTCTAGAAAGCGATCAAGGGCCACTTTCGAGAAAATTTCGCCGTTCTGATATTTGATAACATCTGTACTGAAGAAGGTCTAACAAGAAGTCAGAAATCCCCCAACATCAGCAATGTGAATCGTTCGATGACTAACACTTGAGAAGGTTGCGGGCAGATAAACCACAGTCACAATGGTGACTATTCGGACGGCAATGGCTTCTATCGCACTGCGATCGGCTTGGTCATACATACTAGCTGCAAGTCTTGATGAAATAATGGCACTTTGGGCCTGCAGATTCTGAATGAGCTGTAGGATATGATGCAGATGCGTCAGTAGAATTCGGGTTTCCAGGTGAAGCGGAAACGCGGGCATCACTTACCATTGTCTTCCGCTCAGCGAGAACTTTCATCAATACTCGTGCTCTAGCGATTTGCATTTGCATGTTACAGATGAGCTCTTCTAGCTGAAAACAGAAGTTCTTTACTCCCTGTTGGCATGCACGCCGCTCTCTCGGAGGAAAATCGCTGTCCTTTAATAGGTCTTTGTAGAATCTCTGAAGAAGCTTCAGAATATTAACATTCGATTCCATAGACATGACGGTGTCAGTTATCTTTTCTTCCCATCTCTGAACCGAGCTGAGAGAACCAGGGTCTAAAGTTTCGATATGTGCCTTTTCTTTAACAAGTGTAGCTTTGAGGGTCTATCAAGGAACGAGATTAGTCAAACCTCCAGACCAAGCATGTTCGGAAATGCTTACTAAAATTTCGGCCCTTTCTTTAAGAAATCGAATGTTCTATCTCTATCGGATTAGAAGTCTAATTCGACCTCGGCATACGGCCAAGGGTGCGCAGGGGCTAACGAGGGGCCCTATTTATAATTACTATAAACTACTTAACCTATAGTTAGAACCTCTTTTTTATACCTTATATAGTATATTAAAATAGTTTAATTAACCTACTTTATTAACCTATAATTCGAACTAATTAACTAATATCCCTATAATAAAAATACTAATACTAATTAGGAATTAATTTTTATTATTATAAATTAGTAAAGTATTTAATATAAAAAAAACAACCTTTTTAAATAGAACGTAACAAAAAAATCGTACTATTTAACTTTATAAAAAGTAAGTAATAAAATATAGAATCTCTATAATAAAACGAAATAGAAGAATCGTAACCCTTAACTATTTATAAAAAGCTAACGTTTATTATATTAAAATAACCTCTAATAATTAATAAAAATATCTAAATAACCGAGCTATTATTATCGACCTTATATAATCCTTCCTTATTAATTAACTTACCTACGGCCGGCTTATAATTAGAAATTAACTAAATTAATTAATTAGTTAGTAAAAAGAACTATTTATATAACTACTTATTTAATTAATTAGCGTAATAAACGAGCTTAAAAAATACGATATTAAAAAATACTACGTAATTAAAAAAGAAAGATCTTTAAATATAATATACTTATTAGGGATATTAAAAAGCGTAAGTATTACGAAACTAAGAGATCTATAGTATATAAAAGGACTATTCCCGAGGGGCTTATAAATATAACCTCGAAGCCCGTAATTTAAACGATCTCTTTATAACCCTCTTAACTATTTCTCTAAATATTACTTAAGAATATAATAAAAAGAATAATATAATAAAAAAAGAAGAGATTTAGAGATTACGATAGTTATAATTTATAAATTATAAATAGTACGAGTACTAGAGGTTAGCTTAGTAAAAAGGCTACTACTCTTAAAAAGATCCTCTTATAGCCTCTTATTAAAGTTATAATTATTATAATAAAAAAAGAATACTTTAGAGGGCCGCTAAGAAGCTTCCTTTTTATACTACTAGCTCTTAATATAAAAATTACTAATTTTAAAAAAGTAAGAAGCAAATTACTAATTAGTAATAATTTATTTAATAAACGTATACGCCTCTTGGGTTTTTTAATCTAAAAAAAACGCTACGTAATAAAAATATTATTAGGCTATTTATAAATCTATTTCTAACGTTAATTAATTAAGTAATTAAAAAAAGACTATTAAAATAGCGTTTAACTAAGAGGACTAAGAGTAAATAGTAATAAGATTTAGTATAAAAAAATAAAAAGAAATAAAAAGGTCCTAGACCTTAATAAATCCGACGACTAATAATAATATACTATTACTAAGGTTAGTAAGTAGTTCTAAAACGACTTTATTAAAATTAAATACGTTAGCTATTATAAATTAAAGTATAAATTAGGGAACGATAAGGAGCGAGTTAATTTATAACTAAAAAAGAGGAATTCTTATACTATATAAATAAATAGAGCCCTTTGGGGTCCGGTCCGCCTCATTGGGGGCCATCTTCGCCTTCACGGGCAAGCTGGTCTATTAGGGTTAATATCGAGTATCTTTATTACGTACTTTAATAAAACTTTATAACTAACTATAGCCGGCCGTAACTATTACTAAGTAGCTATTAATACTAACTAAACTTAAAATACTAATAACCCTGTTACTATAGTATATTAATCGCCTTTTTAATAACCGAATACTACCTCTTATTTTCTCTTCTTATCTTATTTAATAATAACCTCTCCTTACTAATATTCCTATTTAATACGCTCGCTTACGCTCTTTTTAAGCTCTTAATTATATTATTAAGTCTAGGCTTATTTATATTATTTTATTATATTAAAAGGGTATTAATAAGGGTAATACTTATTATAATATATTTATCTATTTTTTATAAGTTAATATTATAAATATAATATTTATTAAAGCGGTTTTTTTATAGCTCGGGGTCCTTTAGTATAATACTTATAAGATCGAACTTCTAGCTATTAAGGAAGCTTTAAGGGTTAACGAGCTATTAGTAGCGTCTCGGTATTTTAATAAAATATACTTAAAATAAATAGTTAGATAGTAATAATAATAGCGATAGCGCAATAGTAATAATATAATAATAATAGCGTAATAATAACAAATAGCGAGAGAAGCGTTTTTAATTTTAATAAAAGTAATAAGGTAACGAATATATATATATGCGAGTTAAAGTTAAAAATATTAATAAGGTTAATATTATTCTTAACGACGGTAACGAGGGTATCTTTAATATTATACTATTATAAGCTACTATTACTTAGAAAGGTAACTAACTTAGCTAGGTACGTGGGCTTATAAGGTAGTAGCGTCGGGTGCCTAATATCGCCGTTAATAATCCGTAGTTATAAACTTTATAAGAGGAAAAGTTAAAAAGTTAGAAAATCTAAAAAATAGTCTAGCGAAATAGTATAAGTATTTACTAATACCGTGTATTAATACTGTGTAAATAATACTAAGAACCGCCCGAGTAGCTAGTAAAGGCAGAATATATAAATAAATAAATAAATAAATAAATAGAGATCTAATTAGAATACTAAGGAAAGTGGGTATATAGAGATTTTAATAACCCTAATAGTAAATAAATTAACGTAGTATTAATCTATTTTATAAAAATATACGCTTAAAAGGGGCTCGAGGGGTAACCCCTATTTTATAAAATTACTAATAACCTAAGTAATTAAAAAAATAAGTAGTTCGTAAGCGCTAATCCGAACGTAATAAAAAGGGTTATTAGATTCCTCTATTATCGAGGTATTTTATTAGCTTAAGTAGTAGGATAAAGAGCTTATAAAACGCTCGCTATTATAGTTATTATTAATAAATTTATATTATAAAATTAGAATTAAATTAACGGAGTAGTAGCGAAATATAATAACTTTAATAAGAAGGTAAACTATTTAGAATTTTTATTAAAGATTATTAATAATAATATATTAATACTTATTATAATAAGGGCTATAGAGACTATATAAAAAGAGTAGCTATTAATAATCTTATTAATTTTAGTAACTAGCCTAGTAACGTTATTAATACGTAGCTTATTATTTATTAATTAAAGGGGTATATAATTAACTATATAAAGTTAATATAACTATACTAATACGTAAAAGATATATAAAGAGACTAACTTAATAATTATTATTACGAAGTAATTTACTAACTTTATAAAAATCTTTTTTAAAAAGAAATTATACTTAAAAAGGAAATACGAGGTTCTATAAAAAAACCCTTATAGTTTTTTATAAGTATTATAAAAAAGTTAAAATCCGAGAGTAATAATACTACTTAGTAATTAACGTCGTACTAATTAATAAGGCTATAAATTATTGTTATAAAGTAGTACGTATTATTAACTAAACTGACTTTTTAAACGTAGTTAACGTAATTTAAAGTCGCTTTAAGACCTAAAATAGGAGTCTAAAGCTCTTATCCGAGCTAAGGATATTATTATTTAGGTTTATAACTAGAATAATAAAAAGAAAGTCGAGGCTAGAGATCCTTAAAAAACTTATTAATCGAATTAATAAGTTAAAAAAAACGTAGCTAAATAAGGGGATAAATAAGTAAAAGGTTAGGTATTTTTATATTATTATATAAAGAGTCCTAGAGACGAGGGTAACTCTATATTAACTACCTAAATATTACGAGACCCTTTGCTCGAGGCTAAGGTCTAGTTTTAATATTAAAATAAGGATACCTTAATAAACGTACTTATAATTATATAACGGCCCTTATTAATAATACTAAGTTAACTATATATATAAAAGTAAGGGGAGAGACGCTAAGTATAGTAATTACTAAGCTAGAAAAATAGACTCCTTAATTAACTATTAATTAAAGTTAAAATAAGAGTAATAAAAGGGGAAGTGTTTTATATATAAGAAGGATAACTATTAATTAAGTAATTATTTAAAAAAAGAGCGTACTAAATTGTATAAGTAGTATAAGAAGTTAAGAGTAGTAAATAGTAAAACTAACCCTCGTTAATTTAACTAATTCCTTATTATATATAAGAGTAGATCTAAAAATATAATTAGTAGCTTAAAAAATCTATATATAATAAGAAATTTAGAAAATAAAGAAAATCTTACCCTATATATTAACAAAATAGATTTTAATAAAACTAATAAAATTAATTACTCCTTTTTCGCCCTATTAGTTTCTAAAAAATATACGAGGCTAAATAAATAAAAAGTAATAAAAGCTCTTAATAAGTAGGCTTTTATTTATAAATAATAAGAAAAGATCCTTTAAATAATAAATATAAATAAATAGATAAATCTAATAATACTAAACCCTATTTTATTAATATTTAAAAAAAAGATTAGTACCTTTTTTAATACTTAAAAAGAAATAAAGTACTAAGTAATTTTAAGAGTACTTAGAGGGGTCCTTTTTATACTCTCTAAATTACTTAAACGCTAAGCTCGTATAAGTATTTTATATTAGCAAACGATACGGCTCAGATATTTTCTAAGGGATTATCTTAGATATAGGGGTATTATAATAATTAATTAAAAGTAAGGGGTAATTTTATATACTTTAAAAAATATTCCTAGTTATATTAAATACGTTAATAATAAGTATTATTAAGATTAGCTTCGGCCTAAGTAAAAGAATATACGCCCTAAGTATAATAAAAGTTAATATATACTTAAGTATAATAATTTTTTATATTTTACTTATTAATATACTATTTTTATTATATTTAAAAAATATAAACTAGTTAAGTATTATATTTAATAATATAAGGGATAGATTATTAAATAATAAGTAATTTATACTTATTAAAAAGCGATAGGGGTATACGTTTATAAGGCTCGAATTAGATATTAAATCTATTAACTATTTTATAAAAGGAGAGCTTAAGTAATTATATAAGCGCTTTAGTTATTTATTAATTATAAGGCTATATAACCTCCTTAAGTAATTAGGGAATAATATAAAAATAGGAACTCTAAAATACTTAATAAAAATATATTACTAGTACTAAATAAACGCCTAGAGCTCGCATAGATTTAAGTTTAAATTATATAACGAGCTTAACTTTAACTAAGAGATCGTTATTAATATTTTTTACTTAAATAATCGCCTAGTACTATATATTATTAACGAGGTTATATTATTTTAAAAAGGCTAATTCCTTAGGGACCTACTTATTAAGACTATTTAGTTAATACTAAAGAGAGCGTAGATCGATATATACTAGGGGTTATTAAATAGGATTAGAACTAATATAAGTACGAGCTTTAAGTTAGTAAAGTTTAAAAATAATATTACTACGTATAGTATATAGCTAAAAATCGTATTTATTAAAGTATATTATAGTATTAATAAAATAGAAAGAGCTTATTAGTAATTAAAAAGAGCGTTTAAAATTATTTATAACGAGTACTTTAATACTACGGATAAAGAGTATTTTTAAATAGTATTTAAATATTATAACGATACTATAGGCCTAAAGGGACTAGTTTTAACGCTTCTCGTATTTAAAATATACTTAAGGACGATAATAGCCTCGCTATTATTACTAAATATAACCTAGCGAGCTTAGGTAATTAATAAAATAATAAAAGTACTCCGGGAGATAAATATAAAGCGCTAGATTAATAAGGTTATTACTACTCGTAATAAGCTAAATATAAACCCTAACCTCGATATATTACTAAATTTAAATATTAAGGTTTAAAAAGAAATTACTAAGTAATAATTAAGCTTATATAAATTAATCTTAATTAACGAACGTTTATATATTATTACTAAGGATCGAGACTAACTATTTAAAATATTAATTATAGCCGTACGACTATGTTATACCGATCTTAATAAGGAAATATTAGCTTAATAAAAAAAAAGAGCTAGGGGAATCCTCTTAATAACGTAAAAAGGAGTAAGAGATTATTTTTAATAAAATTATTATAGTAAAATAAATAATAATAATAATAAAGAAAAAGTAATACCTATATTACTAAGATATATAAAAAGACCTAGATAAAGGGTACTACTTTACTAATTTATTATTAACGACGCTATAATTAATATATTTTATATAATAAAAAAGAAAACCGATTTTATACTTATAACCTAATTATAAAAAGATAGTATAATTATAACAGCTAAAAAACCCTTTAAGGGATTAGACTTAGTAAAAATAAAGATATTATACGATCGAGGAGTTTATTAATTTATTTTTTACGATCTAGTTAAATACGTAAATCTACGCATTTTTAAATCGTATATAGTTTAAAAAATAAAAAAAAGGGCACCCTATAGCTATATAAAAAATCGAAGTACGTTATATAAAAGTATAATAATATTAAAAAAGCGACGCTACTTACTTAATTACTTATAGTTTAATACTATAATTAGCGCCTTATAATAGTAAAAAGGTATAGGGTATAAAGGACTTTTGCGGTACGGTACTTAAAAAGAACTATTAATACCTATAAAAGTAATATAAGATACCTCCTTCGATCGGGTTAATATAGCCTTAATTAACGGAGTTATAACTAAAAAAAGAGGGTAATATTAACTAGATCGGAAGGGTAGAGTTCCTAATCGTCTTATATTATTATATTTAAAAATAAATTATTAAAAAGGCTCTAGTTCGATCCTAAAAAGGTATATATATATAATTAAAATAAAAATCCGTATTACTAAGCTTTTTTTTTTAATCGGGGGCCCTTTTCCTTATATCTTCTTCTAATTAGCTCTTTTATAAGTCCCTATACTTAATTAGTTTTAAAAAAAAGAAATACTAAAACTAATCGCCCTATCCTATTCTAATTATTTCCTAATTTCTTTTTTTCTAATCTTTTATAAAAAGAAATTATTTTAAATTAGTCTTAGTTATTATATATAGTTAATTATATTAAGCTTTTTACTTATTCTTTTTTTTATAATTACTTTTTTTACTTCCTCTATTTTCGCTACTTTTTTTATTAGCTTTACTTAGTTCTTATCCTAATCTTTTTTAATAATCTCTCGATCTTAACCTTTATTAATCTAATTCTTTTTAATTTTTTTTATTAATAATAGTATTTAAAGAATATAAGTTAGAGTTATATATATAGCTTTTATAATCGGGTCGTTATATTAATTAACTTATTATTCTTTTATATTTTTATTAATATTAGTTTTATTTATATATATATTATAATGCTATAAGAGATCTTAATAAAACTTAGCTAGCTCTTAATACTAATATTTACTATTTTCTTATATAGCCCGATTATACTTAGAGAGCGTATACTTAATAACTTTTTATTTTAATTAAACCCTTAGTATTTTAATTAGAGTTTTTATAATAGGACTATCTCTGCCCCTAACTAAAGTATTTAAAAAATTACTTTTTTAATTACTTAAACTAGCTTTACTAAGAGCTAGGCTAAGGTATAATAATAACTTAAGTAGTAATATATTTAATAAAAACTTTATAACTTAATAAGTCTTAAGAATATTAATTAGGTATATAAGTTAATTATTAATAATAGTATCTAAACGCTAATTAGTAACTTTTATTAGTTTAATTACTTATAAAGTTTAATTAGGGTCGCTACTTATTATAAATCCTTAAGTACTTTTTAATATTTTTAAAAATTAAAATAATAAGAATAACTCTTTAAAAATAGTAAGTTCTTATTTAAAATTTTTAACTATTTTATATATCTTTTTAAAATATATAGGATCGATAGGAGTATAATAATTATAATTATAAAGATTATAAATTTTTAAATCTTAGTTAATAAACCTAAGGCTAAGTAAATAAGAACTAAATTTTTAAAGAGTTAACGCCTTAGGGGTATTAGTTATAGTATAGTTAGAGTTATCTAAGTCGGTATAGGGCCTACTTCTAGAGTCCTAATCGTTTATTATTTTATTAAAAGACCTTTTTAAAAAAGGTCTTATTATATTAAAAAAATAATAATTATTATATTAAAACTCGTAGCTAATTTATTAAATCTAAGCTACGTAGAGTTTATTATTAAATAATTTAAAGTATTTATAAATTATTTAATATACGTTATAAGTTAAGTTAAGCTAGCTATATTAGACTATATTACGAAACTATTTAAGTACGTATAAACCGTATTCTTATTTACCTAGCTATTATATTATAAGGACTATATAAATACTTACGTTAATTAGTTATTAAATATAAAAAAGTATATCGATTTAGTTATAAAAAGCCTTTAGTACTTAAATATTATTAATAAATATCCTTTCTAAACGCCTAAGAGCCTACTTCGGATTATACTAATAAACTATACTATCCTATTAATTAATAATTATTTTTATAAAATAGCTTAGATCGTTAATATAAAAAAAAAAAATTACTAAGTACGCTAAAGTCCTAATTTTTTATATAATTTCTTAGGTTTAAGGGATTAGGGTAGGGGTCTTATTTAGTTTAAAAATACTCTCTTATCCCTCCTTAATTATAATTATATTATATACTAAAATAAGGTCTCGTATTATAACTTTTATTATAAATCCGATTTTATATTTTCGAATTTAATTTTTATATAATAAGCGTTTTTAAAAATTATAGTAATTAGTTAAGATCTTTATTACTTTATAATAGGTCTAACTTATCTAAATCTTCTAGTCTTTTAGACCTTTAAAAGCCTCGGGGCGCTAATTAAAAAAAAGAAGTTCGTCCTTTATACTAAGCTAATTAAGAAAGTCGATTTTATAAAGGGTTAGGATTATTTAAAAGAAACTAGTTTGTTTAGGTACTAAATTTAGGTAATAGTTAATATACGCTTTATATTAGTAGTTTATATTAAAATTAATAAACTAAGAGTCCTTAGTATTTATTATAGTCCTAGGGTTAGTTTTATTAAAAATAATATATCTATTTAGATTTTACTTTCTTAGTTAGTATTTAATATCGTTTTTAAGGTTCTTTATTATAATCGGGCCCTAAATTCGTACTATATTTTTTTTATTATTTAATTTAAAAAGGGAAATAGGAAGTAGGGAGGCTATTATAAATCGCTAGGTTAGTATTTATATAGTAGATTAAAAAGTAAAAATTAGAAGAAGTTTAATTAGTAATAGTCATAGAGAAGTAGTTAAGAAAGAAAAAAAGAAAAGTTAAGTAGCTAAATAAAAAACTACCCTTTTATGCTAATCATAAGGGCGGCCTCTATTAATTAAAAAAAAAAAGCGCTATATTACGAATAATAAAAAAGCCCCGATCTTATAATTTACTCCTTCTTTTTTTTATATAGTAGTTATAATTTAGCGCTAATTAGCTAAGAGGCCTATAGTACTTTCCTTTTTAATACCCCGGATCTAGGGAGTATATAGAGGCCTTTTTTTAATTCCTCTACCGCTTTTTATTTCTTTTTTAAAATAATAGCTTCTTAATTATAATTATCCTTTTTTTACTTAGTCTCTTTTCTTTTTAATAATATAATCTACTTACTTATTATATCTAATACTTTAGCTATTAATAACGTATATTAAATTATTAAAACTACTTATTATAACGTCCGGCCTTAGTAATATTCCTCTTCTACTCTTAAAAAGGTTTATTTTTAAAAAACTTAGGGCTATAAGTTTTAAGAAGTTAGTAAAAAGTAGACTATAATAAGTACTACCTTATTCGATCTTTTTAATCCTTATCCTAATCTAACGTTACTCCTTTTTAAATTTTTAAAATTATTAATTAGTTAACTCTTCTTAAATTAGCTAGAGAGCTTTATACTAAATTCTATATTATAAATCCTTAGGTTAATAAGTATATTAAAAAAGAAATAATTTAGAAGTTTTAATAATTAACTACGAATTAGAACGTTATTAAGAAATACGTTTATAATTTAGGTATTATAAGCGGATTATTTTTATAAAGCCGTCGAGTTTTTATTAATTATAATTATATTAATTATTTTAACCTTTTATTTTAATAATTAGGTAAACGAACCCCTATTATTAATTCTTTACTTATCTAGGCTTATAGCGTTCGGAATATTATATATTATAATTATTATATATAGTCTTTTTAAAAATATATTAGTTCTAATACTAAGGAACTAATTAAAAAGATAGTCCCCTATTTCGAGTACGTTTCTTTTCTAAATTATTTTAATAATTAATATAGTAATTATTTATTTATATATTCTGCCTTTACTAGCTACTCGGGCGGTTCTTAGTATTATTTATATAGTATTAATATACAGTATTAGTAAATACTTATACTATTTTACTAAACTATTTTTTTTAAATTTTCTAACTTTTTAACTTTCCCTCTTATAAAGTTCATAACTATAAATTATTAATAGCGATATTAGGTGCCCGATGCTACTACCTTATGAGTATTAATATACCCGTATACCTAGCTAAGTTAGCTACCCTTCTAGGTAATAATAGCTTATAATAGTATAATATCGGAGATACCCTCGTTACTATTATTAAGAATAATACCGACCTTACTAATATCTTTAACTTTAACTCGTATATATATATATTTATTACCTCGTTATTTTTATTAAAATTAAAAACGCTTCCCTCGCCGTTTGTTACTATTATACTATTATTATTATTATTATTACTATCTAACCGTCTACTTTAAACACACTTTATTAAAATACTAAGATATTATTAATAGCTTATTAACCCTTAGGGCTTCCTCGATAGCTAGAAGTTCGATCCTATAAGTATTATACTAGAGGACCCCGAGTTATAAAGAGACCGCTTTAATAAATACTATATTTATAATATTAACTTATAAAGAATAGATAAATATATTATAATAAGTATTATTCTTATTAGCGCCCTTTTAATATAATAAAATAGTATAAATAAGCCTAGATTTAATAATATAATTAGGAGCTTAAAAAGAGTATAAGCGAGCGTATTAAATAGGAATATTAGTAAGGAGAGGTTATTATTAAATAAGATAAGGGGAGAAAATAAGGGGTAATATTTAGTTATTAAGAAGGCGATTATTATATTATAGCGGCGGGGTTATTAGTATTTTAAGTTTAGTTAGTATTAATAATTAGTAATGGCTACGACTAGCTATAGTTAGTTATAAAGTTTTATTAAAGTACGTAATAAAGATACTCAATATTAACCCTAATAGACTAGCTTGCCCGTGAAGGCGAAGATGGCCCCCAATGAGGCGGACCGGACCCCAAAGGGATATAGTAATTATATATATTTTAAAAATAAGAAATACTACTTTAAGAAGAGTAACGATTAGTAAGTTATTATTTAGTCTAGAGCTAACTCTAAATAAGGCTATTATTATTATTATATAATAAGTAATAGTAAAGTAATATTTTTAATCCTAATTAATATTAAGAGAGTTAAGATTTTAGTTTATATAATCTCTAATTAAATTAATATTACTAAGGTTAAAGAAGATAAGTATAATTCCATTCTTAAGAACGCCTCTCTTATGTACCTTATTAAAAACTATATATTTATAACTCGTAAAAGTTATTAATATATTAAAATAAAATAAATAGAATAAGAAGTTATATAAGCTAAGTTAAATACTAAATAGGCTTAATTAAATAGGGAACTAGGCTTAAATACTTAAAAAGAGGGATAAGGTTTTTTAATATAATTATATAGTTAATAAATAAAGTCGTTAGGTTTTTAATTATAATAGTTAAAAAATAATTCTTCTCTTTTTATTATCTCCTTATATCTTTATCCTAGATTTAGATAAAAAAATAACTAAAGAATTAATAAGATTTAATAATATCCTTATAAAATAATATTTAATAAATAAAAAAACTTATAACTTATACTAAGGATTAGTAATAATAAGGGGTAATTTAGCCCTCTCGAGAGGCCCTCGCTTATAATTAGGTTTACTTAGTAACTAGTTAAGTATCCTTATCCCTAGAGTCTATTATATTATTATTATAATTAAAAAGTAAAATCGTAATATTAATTATATTATCTTATAAAGATAAAAAGTTAGTTAAGTTAGAAATAAAGTCCTTATAAAGATTAGACTTATTAAGTAATAAATAGAGGCTTTTTAAAGACTTTAAGAACTTTTTAAGTTAATTATTAATATAAGTAGCTTTTATAATTAGTTTATTAATAAACGTCTCTAGTTAATATAACGATCCGTTCGGAGCGGCTAAGTAAATATAAAAAGGTCTTTATTAATAATAATTAAGTTTTTTAAAAGTTAATATATTATTCTTTTATTAAATATTAAAAACGAGAACTAAATTACTAGTTTATAACTTTATTAATTAAAAAGTATATAAGGAATTAAACTAGTCGTAGGTTTAAGCTTAGTATTAAACGACTTTATTAGTTATAGCTTCCTAGTTATTTACTAAAAAAATAAAAGCTCGTAATTAAGCTTAGACTTCTTAATTCGTCGTATATATATTCTTTTAATTAAATACCCTCTAAGTCGCTATTTTTCTTTTAATCGGGGTCGTTATATAATAACTATAAATAAAATAAAACGATATATAACCTAACAATACTTTAATAATTATTCTATTTATAAAAAGGGCTATAGCTAATATTAGTCTAATATCTTTCCTTCCTTAGTCCGACTAAATACGAAGTATATATATAATAAGTTAGTAACCCTTTTTAAAAAGCCCGTTAGTACGAGGGTTATAAGCTAATATAACCTTTTACTAAGTACTATATCGTTAATTAAGCTACGTTATAGTACTTATATTTTCTTATCCCCCGTTAATAATTAAAATACTATAGATCTTATAATAATAAATAATATTTTTTTAAATAAACTTCGTAATATTTTTTAATATAGCGTTCGTTATAATCCGCGCTTCTAAATATTTTATAAACTTATAATACGCTTTAATAACTTTTTATTTACCTATATACTAAATATTTAAATAGACCCTAGAGAAAGGTTCGTAAATTAGAACTATAAATATATAAGGGTTATTAAAACGTCGTAATCTAGCTTTTTAATAAGCCTCATAAGTTATAATTAGCTCCTAAGTCTAAGTATATATTTTTAATTAATAATATCGTTCTATAAGGCGGAAATATATTACTTCTTATTTCTTATATCTAGACTTATTATATATTTTTCTAATTAAGTTTACTTAGTAATGCTTATTATTAATTATTTAAATAGGTTAAGGACGAGTCTTCGTCCCTTATTAAAATAAAAATTTATTCTATATAATAAATCGTATTACTATTTATTTAAAACGTCTAAACTAATTAAAAAGTATACTAACTAGCCTCTTTAATATAAAAAAGAAATAAGTAATTTATTTTAAAAGGTCTAACTATTATTCGTTCGGTACTAGTATATTAGCTAAAATATTTATTTTTTATATCTAATTAATAGTAACGTTACTATAACTATATATTATAATAAAAAAGTTCTTTATAACTCGTATTTATAAGATTTATACGTTTATAAAGTCCTTAATATCCTTATTAAGCTCTACCTCAACTAAGTTAGATTAGCTAAGGGGTTTTTTTAAAAAGCTATTTATTATAGTATTCTTTTTCTTATTAATATACTTAATCTTAAAGTTAAAAAGCCTAATTTAAAAAAGCTAGCGTATTATTATTATTAATAATAAGTTATTTACTATATTATTAATTTAAATAATTAGGACTCGGGCATTAGTTTTTAATAAAAAGTTAATCCTAAATAAATAATTATAAAAACGCTTTAAGCTTATTAAAACGCCTCGTATTTTAAGCTTTTTAAAATTATAATTAAGCTCTAGCCCGCGCTATATCCTACTCTTATATTAAATAATAATACGCTCGTTATTAATAATCTAACTAAGTATATTACCCTATTTTTTAATATTAATATTTATTATAAAAATAATCCGTCCGGCCTCGGTACTATAATTTAGTAAAACTAAAATAGAAGCTATAATAATTGCCTCTTTAAGTATTTTTATAGCTTTAATTTATAATACTCCTTATTTAAAAAATTAATTCTTACTAAGTAGGGAGTATAACGGGGCTATTTTAAAAAAGAATTACTTAATTTAGTAATAATAAAAAATAATAATACTAAGAAACGATCTAATTTTTAAAACGTTCGAGTATTTTATTTATTTAAAAATCTTAAGGACTTTAACTTAATTAAGCTATTTCCCTTTCGTACTATAGAGGTAGCTTATAATAACTATAAATAGCTAGTACTATTATAACTTTACTCCGGAGATAGTATAACTAACTAGCTCGACGTTAACTAAGACTTAATTAATATTCTAAAAGTATTTATAAATAAATCGCCGGATCCTAGGATAGTTAGTTAAGTACTTATTATTATAATAAGATTGCGGGCCTTTAACTACGATATTATTAATAAAAGCGCTATAGTATTTTAAAATTAAGTCGTAAAAAATACGAGTTATAATTTAATAAAATTAAGCTATTAAATTTATCGCTCTTATCGGGAGGGTATAATATTTATATAGCCTAAATAAAATTAAAAAGGTTATTAAATCGTAGCTCTCTTTATTTAAAAAAATCTAATCGTAACTAAAAAAAAAATCTAAAAAAGAGATAAATTAATTTATAATAAATTCCTTTAAGAACTCGTTAGTATTAAGTAATTATTAAGTATTTTAAAGGGTAATAGTATTAACCTTAGTTACTAAGTTAATTAGCTAAAGACTACCGTCCTTTTTTATTATTAAGAACTAGGGGTTCTAATATATAATATAGCTTTTTTTAATAATACCTTAAGTAATACGTTCTTAGATTACCTCGAAAGCTTTTAGTAATAGAGCCTTTAGGATCGGGATACTCTTTACTTACTAAGTTTTATAAAGTATAATCTTAATTAATTATAATAGTACGATTATAAAGTTAAGACGGCCGTATTTAAAAAAGTCCTATACTAGTACTTTCTCTTAATTAAAAAGTATTTACTTAAAAAGATCTTATTTATAAAATAAAAAATAATTATAATCCTTAAGGATAGTTTAGAAACGGTCGTTCGTTAATCTAAAACCTAGTTCTATATCTAAGAACTTAAGTATAATAATATCCCTATAAGAGCCTAATTAGTTTTATAACTTATTTTAACTTTTTTAAGTTTTTTAAGCTTTTAATAAGGATCGCTATTAGGTATTAATCTATTAAAGAGTGCGTTATTAACTAACTAAACCTTTTAATCCTTCTTTTTATATATCGTATTAGCTTTTATAATATAAAGAATTTTATAAAAGGCTTTTTTAACTATTTTATACTATTTTAATACCTTTTGCTCTAGCTTCGTAATTTATTATTTAATATATAACTCCTCTCGTTAAGAAGTAAGTATTTTTATTAAGAAACGTAAATTATTTTAGTTAACTAATCTGTTCGGTCTATCTCTAGCCTTACCCTAAGTAGCTACTATTATTTTCTTAATTTATATAATTTAAAGCTAGATTATATAAAATATAACTATAGTTATAATTTAATTAACTTAGCCTTAGTTTAAGACCGCTATAATACGCTTATTTTTTTTTAATTTAGATTTTAAATAAGGGTTATTAGAACTAATAGTATCCTTAGTTATATTACTAATATTTAGTTTTTAAATTTAAAAACTTCCTTTACGTACTACTTAAACTAAAGTAAAATATCCTTTACGTTTTAAAAACCGTTCGTCCTAATTATCCTTATAAAGATCCTTAGCCTCGCGTCCTCGATATAAATTAGAATAATAATTATTAACTTATTATATTTAAAAAATAGCTTAGTATTTTATATAAATAAAAAACCTAATAATAATAAATCGGAGGTCTCTTACTCGTCCTTAATAAAGAAATAAGTAGTTATTTTAAACTTATTAATCTATATATTTATAAAATAAAAGTTATTAAAAGTTATTTAGCTAATCGGATTATACTTAAACGTTTATATCTAAAGCTTTATTACTATATAAAAAATACTAGCTTTTTTAATATATTATTTTAAAAGGATATTAACTTATGCCCTAATATTTAAAATAGTAACGATTATTAAACCCTTATTATCTTAATTTATACTAAATATTTAGACTTTTAACTAGAGGTAGGCGTTCGAGATTACGGAAGTTAAGAGCTTAGAAGTCGGGTTAGTATTTTTAATTCTATTAATCTCAGTTATATAGCTTAGCCTTAGAAAGAAGTTCTAGTTATACTTATTAAAAAGATCCTTAATATTTTTTTATTATTACTTATTTTTTACTAAATTTACTAAGGACTTCGGAGCTTTTAATAAGATTTTATTAATATTAAAATACTTTTAATTACGTATTAAAATCGCTATTATTATAATATATTTTAATATAATTTTTTATAAAAAGTTTATAAAAAGCGAAATCGGGGCCTCGAACCTCTTTTTTATTAGCTTTTTTACCTCGGCCCTAAGATTAAAATCGCGGGTTTAATTAGTAATTATCGTTTTTTAAGTTTTATAAAAAAGAGGTTCTTAAGTTCTTTAAGTACTAATATTAAAAGTACTAATTAGGATTTTAATAAACTAGGGCCTAGAGATAGATATAAAAGTTACGTTCTTTACTATCTTAATAGCTTCGTTATTATTATTAATTTTTATAATTTCTCTTTTTTAATTAGAAAAGGAAACTGTCTTCTTTTTAAGTTATAAAAGCTAGCTCGGGCTATTAATCTTATATATCTTTTTAAAATATAACGTAGGTATTAAAGTACGGTTCTTAAGTAGTCTTTTTTTATAAATAGTATTTATTTATATATTCTGCCTTTGCTAGCTGCTCGGGCGGTTCTCGGTATTATTTATATAGTATTAATACACGGTATTAGTAAATATTTATACTATCTCGCTAGACTATTTTTTTAGATTTTCTAACTTTTTAACTTTCCTTCTTATAAAGTTTATAACTACGGATTATTAATAGCGATATTAGGCGCCTAACGCTACTACCTTATAAACCTGCGCACCTAGCTAAGTTAGCTACTTTTCTAAGTAATAATAGCTCATAATAGTGTAGTATCGGAGATGCCCTTATTACCGTCGTTAAGAATAATACCGACCTCTATAAGTACTAATATACTTTTAACTTTAACTCGTATATATATATATTCGTTACCTTATTTCCTTTATTAAAGTTAAAAACGCTTCCCTCGCCGTTTATCGCTATTACACTATTATTATTACTATTACTATCTAACCGTCTACTTTAAGTATACTTTATTAAAATACTAAGACGTTACTAATAGCTCGTTAACCTTTAGGGCTTCTTTAATAACTAGAAGTTCGATCCTATAAGTATTATACTAGAGGACCCCGAGCTATAGAGAGACTGTTTTAATAAATACTATATTTATAATATCGACTTACGGAAGATAGATAGATATATTATAATAAGTATTACTTTTATTAGTACCCTTTTAATATAATAAAGTAATATAAATAAGCCTAGACTTAATAATATAATTAAGAGCTTAGAAAGAGTATAGGTAAGTATATTAAATAAGAATATTAGTAAGGAGAGGTTATTATTAAATAAGATAAGGGGAAAAAGTAAGGGGTAGTATTCGGTTATTAAAAAAGTAATTAATATACTATAATAACGGGGTTATTAATATCTTAAGTTTAGTTAGTATTAATAGTTAGTAATAGCTACGGCTAGCTATAGTTAGTTATAAAGTTTTATTAAAGTACGTAATAAAGATACTCGATATTAACCCTAATAGACTAGCTTGCCCGTAAAGGCGAAGATAGCCCCTAATGAGGCGGACCGGACCCTAAAGGGTTTATAGATAGTATAAATATCTACTTAGTTATAATAGCTTAAGTTAGGTCGTACTACGTAAACGTATCTAATTATATTTATAAAATTAGCTAAGAGAAGTATAAGTATAGTTTACTAGGGTAGTCCGATTTAATAATTTAAAATTTACTTAGCTAAAAGCTTAGTATTTTCCTTAGTTAATATATTTATTATATAAAAAAAAAGGGTAACGTAATTAGTAATCGTACGCTTTTTTTTATTTTTAATTATAGTAAAGGGGATATTTTTTATAAGCTCTTAACTATTGCGCTTTTTATAATACTAAGCTCCCTAAGTTAAAATAATAAGATAAACGTCCTTATTAAGAATATACTAATTATAGTCCTTAATAATCTAATAATATAAACTTTAGTAATACTAATAGTAGTTTTTAAGTTCTATAATCGGGGGCTAATTAAGACGCATAGCGCTTATATTAAATATATAAGTAAAACCTTAAGAGTAAATACTATTTTAATAAATCTTTAGCTTATTTATTTCGTTAGCTAGGTTAGAATTAATAGTATTATTAATAGCTACCTAGGTAACTTAGGCCCCTATTATTAACTAGCGATATTATTAATAATTTAGATACTAATACTAAGTATTTTTATACGCTTACGAAGTAGGGGATCGTAGTAAGGTTTCGGGTTAACTTTAATTATTTATAAAAAGTAAACTATATTCTTTTTTATATATAATCGTATTAAAAAGTCCTATTTTAAACCTTACGTACTTTATTAATTTAATAAAACTATTTAAAATAACCCCGACTTCCTCTATTACTTCTTTTATAATATTAGTATAGAACCGTTTATATACGGCCTTAATTAAGCTCTTATTAGTTATAATATAGAGGTCTTATTATTTAGTAAAGATAATTATATTATTAATCTTAGTAAATAGTACTTAAGTAAAGTTTAAATTAGAAAACGAGATAAGTAGTCCTTTAGTAACTCTTTTAATCTATTTTTCTTTATTTAAAAAGCGATTAGTATCCTATTTTTTATACTTTTTTTAAAAAAAGATCCTTAGTTTAGGCCTAAGGTAGTCCTCTAATCGCGTCCTTAACTAGAGTTTAATAATCTCCTTTTATAATATATATAATAAGTTTATCCCTAAATCGGTCCGGGACCTTACTAATCTCGTATTAGTCCTCGAACTTTTCTAAAAAGTCTATAATATTATTATTTTTAAAAACTATAGTCCCTTTTTAACTAAAGAATAGTATTTTATAAAACCCTATATTCTTTATTAAATTAGGCTAAGGAATCGTAGGGTCCTTAGTCTAAGGCGTAGTTATCTAAATCTAGGTAGCGATAGTACTTAAAAGGGTATTAATTAAAATATCTATCCTAACCTAAGTTATAACTAGCTTTTTTTAATTAAATTAATAAATAAATTTATTATTAAGAATAGGCTTCTTATTATTAAATAACTCTGCGGTTTATAAGTCTTAATAAACTATGAAAGCTAGTCCGGTAAATAGTTTATCCGAGGTAAAAGGGTTAGGTTTATATAGTTAAACGTCCTAAGGGTTACTAATAGTAATAAAAGTAACGTATTAGTTATTTATATTTATAATCCGAGGTTATTAAAAATATAGTTTCTTAATTTTATTTATAATCTTAATAATCTTATATTAGTTTATTTATTTTAAATAGAGTTTAAAAAGAGAGGAGAAGAGCCGTTTTAATAGCTAAAGCGTAGCTATTATCTTAATTAGTATAATTTAAGCCGTCCTTTTTAGCCCTTATTAAGTATATAACTAGAGTTTTAATTAGACTTCGTATTAGGTTTATAGTAATACTAATTAAAATTATTAATAAGTTTAGTTAAAAACTAGTTTCCTAAGCGCCCTTAGTCCAATATATCCGTATTTTTAAATAGGTTTATTATTAAATCTCCGGGCTATATTAATTAATAAAAAATAGTCTAGTTAAATAACTAGTTATATTTATTAAAATATTCTATTAGTTCTAATCCTAACTCGTCGTTCCTTTTATTATATTATTGTAGCGTCCGTATTTAGGCCCGATCCGGTCCTAAGTATCCGCATATTTCTCTATTTATTTATCTCGCTTACTTATTAAGGTTTATTATATCCCCTTTTTATTAAATAAAAAGCCCTTTTTTATATATTTTCGTTTTTATATTTTAATTATTTAGTCTTTTTTTTAATTAGAGTCCTACTACTCGTATTTATTTTAATTATTACGCCGCTTTCTTTTATTTATTTATTTAAATTATTTCTAATTAAGTTAGGCTTTTTTTTATTTATTTTCTTATTTAAAAAAGGAAGGGATTTTTAAAAGGGGAGATTATTAAAAGAGTATAGGGTATAAAGGACTTTCGTAGTGCGGTACTTAGGAAGAACTATTAATACTTATAAAAGTAATATAAAATACCTCCTTCGATCGGGTTAATATGGCCTTAATTAATAGAATTATAACTAAAAAAAAAGGGTAATATTAACTAGATTAGAAGAGTAAAGTTCCTAATCGTTTTATATTATTATATTTAAAAATAAATTATTAAAAAAGCTCTAGTTCGATCTTAAAAAGGTATATATATAATTAAAATAAAAATCCGCGTTACTAAGCTCTTTTCCCTAATTAGGGGCCCTTCTCCTTATATCTTCCTCTAATTAGCTCTCTTATAGGTCTCTATACTTAATTAGCTTTAGAAAAAAAAAATACTAGGACTAATCGCCCTACCCTATTCTAATAGTATTAATAGTATTATTATAATAAAAAGGATACTAAATCTAGAGTTATAATATTATATAAGTATATACTTAATCAGTAACTAGGCTTATAAAGAAGATCCTCGCTTACCTTTCGAAAAAGATAATTAATAAGTACTTAGAAAGTACGATTATCGAAGTACTTAAGCTGTTATATAACCTTACTAAATCGGGTACTTATTAATAAGTAACGTACTACGACTTCTATATTAACTAATTATTAATAATTACGTTAATACACGATCCTTATTTCCTAATCTCTATATACGTAAACGACCCTTTTAGTATCATTAAGATATAAATAAATAATACCCTAAGTTTATTAAATATTAAGTTTATAAAAAAGGAGGATAAGGAGCTTTATAAAGCTAAATTTATAGCTAAACTAAGAGAGATCTTAATATTAAAATCCTTATTAGTATTTAATAAAGGGATTTTAATAATTAAGGGGGATAATATAGTATTTTAATAAAAGGAGTAAAATAAGAAGATTACTCTTATTAACTAAAAATCTCTTAATTATAAAAAGTAATATAGAGCTAAGCTCGCTTAAGAAGTATATATTATAAATATTTATTAGCCCGAGGCTATTTTTAATTATACTAAAGCCGTATAGGTTATAAAGCTTATAAAAAGCGATTTTAATATTCTTAATTAACGACTATAATAATAACGAGAATACTATAACTAAGGTCTTATTTACTAGCTTATTAATCTTACTTTAGTAAAGCTTTACGTATTTATTAACGGATTATTTATAAATAATAATAACCCAACTTTATAGTTAAGATATATTATTATCCTCGCTAATAAGAAGCTTAATAAGAACGAATTTATAATTTAAGGTAATATTATTTACTATTCGTTAATAAAAAATAAATAAATAATACGTAGCGTACTCGTATTTAAAGTTTATAATATAGTTAATAGTATTAACCTTACTTACGTAATTTTAACTATACTTAAGAGGATTATAAATCGACTTAACTTTTTTATAATCCCTACGATCGTTTATACTAATTCGTACTTATTATATAAATACCTCGTTAAGCTAAGTATTACGAAAAAAAAGAGGTTTATAATAAATATTATAACCCTTAGGTAATTATATAAACAATAAGAAATCCTTAAGATCTATTAAATTAATAATAATAATAATCTCGCTAACGCTTTTATAAAAATAGTACTTAATAAGGGATTAGAGTAATTTATTAATAAGGGAAAAGTAATAATACGAATAAAAAAATAAGTTATATAAAAAAAATAAAAAAAAGAAATAAAAAAAAACGACTTAATAAACGGGCCCGAGGTCGAATTAAACCTCTAATCGTAATAATAATAATAATAATAAAAGTAGTAATTAGATTAATAAAAAAAAAGTTAGTATTAGATTAAAAGTTTAATTTAACCTTAGTATATAGCCGAGGGTATATAGGGGCTAATAAGGGGCCTTATTTATAATTATTATAAACTACCTAATTTATAATTAGAACCTCTTTTTTATATTTTATATAATATATTAAAATAGTTTAATTAACCTACTTCGTTAACCTATGGTTCGAACTAATCGACTAATATCCCTATAATAAGGATACTAACAATCTCTATTCTAACGTTGCCCAAGATGCAAGAGCTAAGTGTACGTCTATAGATAACTTAAAACTTTGCTAAAACGTACTGAAGCTGGTTAGATAAACATAATTCTCAGGATAGAGCTCGCCGATGATTTTCTTAATAAATGAACGAGGGTCTCCGATGATCCATAGCTGTGTGTTCTAACCAATATCAAATTAATGATGAATAGCTGCTTGCCGGGTTTTCCAACCATCACTACCTTTGTCTACGGCGGTCTTGAGATTATAACATAGCTGATATTGTCTGCCACTTCGGCCAAGCTCAGGCAGAATTGTTGCCGGTAACGGGTTTATAAGAGTTTTCTGCGTTCTAAATCCGCTGAAAAGGAGTTCTTTGTCGTCGCCATGGAGAGATGCATAGACATAGAGAAAGTTCAAAAAGTGCAGCATGACCTGATAGAAGCTCAAGAGCTGGAAAAGCATCATTGCACTTATCTCCAATGGTCCTATTGCGCTCTCAGCGCACAGGAAGCTGTCTATGTTAGAGTTGAATTCACATCAAAGGGTGTTGCGTCTAATGATGAGTTCATGAGTCTGCTCCTCGCAAGTCGAAAAGAAAAAATGAGACTAACACAAATCGACAAGTCTCGTCTCCCTTGAAGTTAGATCGGACTACCGACGTATTATAGTTGGCTGTAGCGTTTGATGAACCGCTGCAGAGAAAATCTCGGAGTTGTTCGTCGCTGTGAATTTTGCTTTTCTTCACTGAACCAGATGCGGATATATCTCGGAACGGAAGATAGTATCCCTTCTGCAGACCTTTGGCAGTGAAGAGTTGATCCTTGCACTCCCACAGCCTCTTCCGGTGACGATCAAGCGCCGCTGTGCCGTAGGCAGCGGCAGACAGATGGTTCCGTGGATATTGACCATACGCGTTGTACGATGTCGTAAAACAGGTGGCAGTCGTCATCGTGACAGCTTGGAACGTAGAAAGCTACTGCAAGGCCTGTTTCTGTTGTCTGCATCGAGACTCAGACTTCGAGAAGGCCGTGTTAGTGCAAGGTAGGAGAATGATATGTCATGTCTTTTTGGGTGATGGGGACTATGCACATGAAGAAAACGTTCAAAGCCGCACATAAGGCATACACACTGGGCGCCCGGGCTTTTGAGCTGATTGGAACACATGGCTGCGTTTTGGTGGCTGTGCAGGACGCAGCCCCCGTCTCACCGAAGCCTACAAGAAGACTGGCATAGGGAGGCATTCTTATTATTATACCTAACAGCTAACCATGAGCGGCTTAAGAAGAGGCGGGTGACACAAATTGCCTCAATCCAAGCCATGGAGAGGCTTTGTTTTGTACATTCAGTTTACCTAATTATGAGTTACGTGTTATTAGTATCTTTATTATAGGGATATTAGTTAATTAGTTCGAACTATAGGTTAACGAAGTAGGTTAATTAAACTATTTTAATATACTACGTAAGATATAAAAAAGAGGTTCTAACTATAAGTTAAGTAGTTTATAATAATTATAAATAGGGCCCCTTATTAGCCCCTACGTAACCTCGGTCGTATACTAAGGTTAAATTAGATTTTTAATTCGATATTAATTTTTTTTTATTAATCTAATTACTATTCTTATTATTATTATTATTATTATAATAAGAGGTTTAATTTAACCTCGGGCCTATTTATTAAGTTATTTCTTTTTACTCTTTTTCTCTACTCTTTTTATATAACCTATTTTTTTATTTATATTATTACCTTTTTTTCTTTAATAAATTACTCTAATCCCTTATTAAGTACTACTTTTATAAAAGTATTAGCGAGGTTATTATTATTATTAATCTAACGGATCTTAAGGATCTTTTATTATTCGTACGACTACTTAAGGGCTATATTATTTATTATAAGCTTTTTTTTTTATAATACTTAGTTTAATAAAGTACTTATATAATAAGTATAAATTAGTATAAACGATTATAGAGATTATAAAAAGGTTAAGTCGATTTATAATCTTTTTAAGCATAATTAAAATTACGTAAGCGAGGTTAATATTATTAACTATACTATAAACTTCTAATATAAGTACGCTACGTATTATTTATTTACTTTTGATTAATAAATAATAGATAATATTACTTTAGATTATAAATTTATTTTACTAAGCTTTTTATTAATAAAAATAATAATATATCCTAATTATAAAATTAGGTCGTTATTATTTATAAATAATTTATTAATAAATATATAAAGCTTTGTTAAAATAAGTTTAATAAGTTAATAAACAAGACCTCGGTTACGGTATTTTTATTACTATTATAATTATTAATTAAGAGTATTAAAGTCGCTCTTTATAAGCTTTATAGCTTACGTAGCTTTAGTATAGTTAAAAGTAGCCTCGGGTTAATAAATACTCGTAATATATACCCCTCGAGCGAGCTTAGCCCTATATTATTTTTTATAATTAGGGGACTTTAAGTTAACGAGGGTAATTTTTTTATTTTACCCCTTTTATTAAAATACTATATTATCTTTTTTAATTATTAAAATCCCTTTATTAAACGCTAATAAGGATTTTAATATTAGGATTTCTTTTAATTTAGTTATAAATTTAGCTTTATATAGCTCCTTATCCTCTTTTTTTATAAACTCGATATTTAATAAACTTAGGGTATTATTTATTTATATTCTAATAATACTAAAAGGGTCGTTTCTATATATAGTAATTAAAAAATAAGGATTATAAGTTAACGTAATTATTAATAATTAGTTAATATAAAAGTCGTAGTACGTTACTTATTAATAAGTACCCGATTTAGTAAGGCTATATAACGGCTTAAGTATTTTAATAATTATACTTTCTAAGTACTTACTAATTATCTTTTTTAAAAAATAAGTAAGGATTTTTTTTATAAGCTTAGTTACTAATTAGGTATATGCTTATATAATATTATAACTCTAAATCTAGTATTCTTTTTTATAATAATACTATTAATATTATTATAAAGCGCTAGTTATAGTATTAAACTATAAGTAATTAAGTAAGTAACGTTACTTTTTTAACGTTACCGTACTTTTATATAACGTACCTCGATTTTTTATATAGCTATAGAGTACCCTTTTTTTTATTTCTTAAATTATATATAATTTAAAAATATATAAATTCGTAGATTTAACTAAGTCGTAGAGGATAAATTAATAAACCCCTCGATCACATAGTATCTTTATTTTTACTAAGTTTAATCCCTCAAAAAGTTTCTTAGCCGTTATAATTATACTATCTTTTTATAGTTAGGTTATGAGTATAAAATTAGCTTTTTTTTTATTATATAGAATATGCTAATTATAGCGTCGTTAGTAATAAATTATTAAAATAGTACCCTTTATTTAGGTTTTTTTATACGTTTTAGTAATATAAGTATTACCTCTTTTTCGCTATTATTATCTATTTATTTTATTATAATAATTTTACTAAGGATAATCTTTTACTCCTTTTTACATTATTAAGGGGATTCCCTTAGCTCTTTTTTTATTAAGCTAATATATCTTTATTAAGATCGGTATAGTACGGTCGTACTACTATAATTAATACTTTAAATAGTTAGTCTCGATCCTTAGTAATAATATATAAACGTTTGTTAACCGAGATTAATTTATATAAGCCTAATTATTACTTAGTAGTTTTTTTTTTAGATTTTAACGTTCGAATTTAATAATATATCGAGGTTAGGGCTTATATTTAGTTTATTATATAGTGGTTTTTTTCCGGCTTTATAGGCGCAAAAGATCGACCTTAACGAGATTACGTTTTTAAAAAAAATCACACAATACGGTATACTTTTTAACTATATAATACGTATAACATACCCTAAGCACGCGCTTAACGTAATATAGTAATTTCGATATAAAAACCGCTATATAATTCGGGATAAGTAAGCTACTCTAATAGGCTAAGCAATATACTCACGCGGTAGCGCCGGCTAGAAAGGTCGACGGTAAAAGTCGACTATAAAAGTGAGAGGCGGCCCTTAACTACAGAGGTTCTAAACTTTAATAATAACGTAGAGGTTTTTTAAGAAAGGGCTAAAAGGGCTAATATCTAGCTACTTTACCGTACTAAAGCTTATAAAAATTCTTTTTATTCTTATTATTTCTAATATTACCTAAAGCTACTCTCTATTTAAACTAAATAAATCTACTAAATAAACTTATTAAATAAACTTATTAAACAAACTTATTAAATAAACTTATTAATATATAAACTATTACTTTACTAAAAATACCCCTCGATAGGTCCCCCCCTCTAGGGCTTAATAAATTAGGCCCCCTCGACGCCCTAGCTATTATAGCTAACGTAAGTACGCTTAAAGAGTAGTATAATACTTTTTAGTAATATAAAATCTAGCTAAGTAATAGTACGAACGCTATAAATAACTAGGCTAATATAGACGTTAAGATTTAGTATATTAATACTAACTTAGAAATTATATTTTATAGAACTAGAAGTCCCTTTAATATAGGCTATATTATAAATATAAAAGAATATATAAGGGGTTCTCTAACCTTTAATAAAAAGGAGTATATAATACGGGATCTAGCTATTTATATAAGCTAGTACTAAGAGGTCTTATATACGTTAGAGTGGGTATAGCTCGCCCTCTAGACGGGCGGCGGAAGGTCGGGAGCTATTTTAATTAATAGTTAGGTATAGAGCGTAATATACCCAGTTTTTTCTAATACGTAATACACGGTACGGCCCCGGCGGATTGCTCCGTCGGGGGGATTTAGCTTATTATAAATAGTAATAACCTTATAAATTTAACGCTTTATATTTATTTTCTAAAGTACTTTTATTATTTTATTAATTACCTAAGCTCGCTAAGCTATATTTAGTAATAATATCGAGGTTATTATTATCCTTAGGTATATTCTAAATACGAGAAGCATTAGAACTAGTCTTTTTAAGCTTATAATATTATTATAGTACTTAAATACTATTTAAAAATACTTTTTATTCGTAGTATTAGGGTACTCGTTATAAATAATTTTAAACGTTCTTTTTAATTATTAGTAAGCTCTTTTTATTTTACTAATACTATAATATATTTTAATAAGTACGATTTTTAACTATATACTATACGTAGTAGTATTATTTTTAAACTTTACTAACTTAAAACTAGTACTTATATCGGTCCTAATCCGGTTTAGTAGCCCTTAGTATATATTAATCTATACTCTTTTTAATATTAACTAAATAGTCTTAATAAATAAGTCCCTAAGGAATTAACCTCTTTAGAATAATATAGCCTTTTAATAATATATAGTACTAAGCGATTATTTAAATAAAAGATATTAATAACGATTTTTTAGTTAAAGTTAAGCTCGTTATATAATTTAAACTTAAATTTACGCGGGCTCTGGGCGTTTATTTAGTATTAATAATATATTTTTATTAAGTACTCTAAAGTTCTTATTTTTATATCGTTTTCTAATTATTTAAAGAGGTTATATAATTTTATAATTAATAAGTAACTAAAGCGCTTATATAATTACTTAAGCTCGCTCTTTATAAAATAGTTAATAAATCTAATATCTAATTCGAGCCTTATAAACGTATACTCTTATTACTTTTTAATAAGTATAAACTACTTACTATTTAATAGTTTATTCCTCGTATTATTAAATACGATACTTAACTAGTTTATATCCTTTAAGTATAATAAAAATAGCATATTTATAAATAAAATATCCCCCCGATAGAGTAATCCGCCGGGGCCGTACTATATATTACGTATTAAAAGAAACTAAGTATATTACGCTTTATACTTAATTACTAATTAAAATAGCTCTTAACTTTTTACTACCCGTTTAGAGGGCGAGCTATACTTATTCTAACGTATATAAGACCTCTTAATACTAGCTTATGTAGTGGTTTTTTTCCGGCTTTATAAGTACAAAAGATCGACCTTAACGGGATTACGCTTTCAAGGGAAATTACACGATATAGTACACTTTTTAACTATATAATACGCGTAATATATCCTAAGTACGCGCTTAATATAATATAGTAATTTCGATATAAAAGCCGCTATTTAATTCGGAATAAGTAAGCTACCCTACTACTTATTAATAATAGGCTAAGCGATATACTTACGTAGTAGCGCTAGTTAAAAAGGTCGATAGTAAAGGTCGATAGTAGAGGTTAGTTACAGAGGTCGGCCGTAATAGTCGGCCGTAATAGTTAGAAGTAGCCCTTAACTATAGAAGTTCTGAACTTTAATAATAATATAGAGGTTTTTAAAAAAAGGGCTAAATAAGCTAATATTTATTACTCGTACTAGAGCTCGTAAAGATTCTTTTTATCCTTATCGTTTTTAATATTACCTAAAGCTACTCTCTATTTAAACTAAATAAATTTACTAAATAAATTTACTAAATAAATTTACTAAATAAATTTACTAAATAAACCTATTAATATATAAATTACTACTTAGATAACTAGTTAAATAACTAGTTAAGAGGTTAGCTAGTTAAAATACTACCTTAATAAGAACCTACTCTCTTAGTATATAGTTAATAATTAATAAGCTAGAACTTTCTAAAAATGCCCGTTAATAAGTCTACCCCTCTCGGGCTAGGCGCCCTCGGCTAGCTTAATACTATAGCTATCGTAGCTAACGTGGGCACGCCCGAGGAGTAGCGAAGTACTTTTTAATAGTACGGAATTTAGCTAAGTAATATTATAAGCGCCGTAAATAGCTAGGCTAATACGAATATTAGGATCTAGTATATTAATACTAGCCTAGTTATAATAGCTATAATAAACGCCCTAAAAATATATATAATTAGGGTAATAAGCTAATACCTTAAATAGCTCTTATAAAACCCCCCGGGTAGTAATAATACTTATATAAAAAAAGGGATTATACTAGACCTAGCTACTTACATAGGCTAGTACTAAGAGGTCTTATGCGCGTTAAAGTAAATAAAGCTCGCCCTATAAGCGGGTAGCAGAAGGTTAAGAGCTATTAATAAAAAAGAGATAACAGTCGAGTTAGTTAATTACTATTTTAATTAGTAATTAAGTATAGAGCGCAATATACCCAGTTTTCCCTAATACGTAATACACAGTACGGCCCCGGCGGATTGCTCCGTCAGGGGGTAGTACTAGCTTATATAAGTAGCTAGATCTTATATTATATACTCTTTTTTATTAAAAATTAGGGGGCCCCTTATATATTCTTTTATATTTATAATATAGCCTATATTAAAGGGATTTTTAGCTCCGTAAAGTATAATTTCTAAACTAGTATTAATATACTAGATTTTAATATCCGTATTAGCCTAGCTATTTATAATATTCGTACTATTACTTAGCTAAATTCCGTATTATTAAAAAATACAACGCTACTCTTTAAGTATACTTACATTAGTTATAATAATTAGGGTATTAAGGGGGCCTAAGAATTTATTAAGCCCTAGAGGGGAGGACCTATTAAGGGGTATTTTTAGAAAATCCTAGCCCGCTAGTTACTAACTATATATTAAAAAAGTAAGTTCTTAGTAAGTAGTAGTTTATATATTAATAAGTTCGTTTAATAGGTTTATTTAATAAGTTCGTTTAGTAAGTTCGTTTAATAAGTTTATTTAATAAATTTATTTAGTTTAAATAGAGCTTTAAGTAATATTAAAAATAATAAGGATAAAAAGAACTTTTACGAGCTCTAGTATAATAAAAGAGTAACTAAATATTAGCCCTTTTAGCCCTTTTTTTAAAAAACCTCTACGTTACCATTAAAGTTTAGAACCTTTATAGTTAAGGGCCGCTTTTAACTTTTACGGCCGACCTCTATTATTAACCTTTCCGGCCGGCACCGCTATAGGGCAGCTTATTTATCCCGAATTATATAGCGGTTTTCGTATTAAAATTACTATATTACGTTAAGCGCGTACTTAGGGCACATTATATATATTATATAGTTAAAAAGTATACCGTATTATATAATTTCCCTTAAAAGCGTAATCCCGTTAAGGTCGATCTTTAGCGCCTATAAAGCTAAAAAAAAACCACTATATAAATAGGATATAAAAAACTATCGTACTTAAGTATATATTAACTTTTACTATACCTAAGGCGTATATCTCTTTACCTAGGCCAAAGCTAATTTTTATAATACTTATTATTAACGTATTTAATATAACTAGGGATATTTTTTAGAGTACGTAGAATTACCTCTTATTTTTAGTTAATTATTATAATACTCCTATATTTAGAATAATCCTTTAAAAAATATCTAGGCTATATCGTTTATTAGTATAAAATACTTATACGAGTTTAGTATTTAAGTAATTTAGGGGGTATAAAAAGGACCCCTTTAGGTACCCCTAGAATTACTTAGTACCCTATTTCTTTTTAAGTATCGAGAGAAGTACTAATTTTCCTTTAGACGTTAATAGAATAGGCTTTAGTATTATTAAATTCGTTTATTTACTTATATTTATTATTTAGGGAATCTCTTTTTACTATTTATATATAAAAGCCTGTTTATTAAGAGCTTTTACTACCTTTTATTTATTTAGCTTCGTATATTCTCTAGAGGTTAACGGGGTAAAAAAAGAGTAATAAAAAGGTATAGGGTATAAAGGACTTTCGCAGTGCGGTACTTAGGAAGAACCACTAATACTTACAAAAGTAACACAAAATACCTCCTTCGATCGGGTTAATACGGCCTTAATTAACAGAATTACGATCGAAAAAAAGGAGTAATATTAACTAAATTAAAAAGGTAAACTTCCCAATCGTCTTATATTATTATATTTAAAAATAAATTATTAAAAAGGCTCTAGTTCGATTCTAAAAAAGTATATATATAATTAAAGTAAAGATTTGCGTTACTAAGCTTCTCTCCCTAATTAAGGGCCCTTTTTTTTATATTTTCCTCTAATTAGCTCTTTTATAAATCCTTATACTTAATTATTTTTTAAAAAAAAAAAGACTAGGACTAATCGCCCCACCCTATTCTAATCGTCCCCTAATTTTTTTTTCCCAATCCTTTATAAAAAGAAATTATTTTAAATTAGTCCTAGTTATTATATATAATTAATTATATTAAGCTTTTTATTTACCCTTCTTCTTTATAATTACCTTTTTTATCTCCTCTACCTTCGCTACTTTTTCCACTAGCTTTACTTAGTTCTTATCCTAATCCTTTTTAATAATCTCCCGATCTTAATTTTTATTAACTTAATTTTCTTTAGATTTTTTTATTAATAATAGTATTTAAAAAGTATAAGCTAGAGTTATATATATAACTTTTATAATTAGGTTATTATACTAATCGACCTATTATTCCCTCGTACTCTTATTAATATTAATTTTATTTATATATATATTACGACGTTATAAAAAATCTTAATAAAACTTAGCTAGTTCTTAACGTTAGCGTTTACTATTCTCTTATATAGCCTAATTATATTTAAAAAGCGTACGCTTAATAACTTCTTATTTTAACTAAACTCTTAGTACTTTAATTAAAGTTTTTATAATAGGACTATCCCCGCCCCTAACTAGAGTATTTAAAAAATTACCTCCCTAATTACTTAGACTAGCTTTACTAAGAGCCGGGCTAAAGTATAGTAATAACTTAAGTAGTAATATATTTAATAAAAACTTTATAACTCAATAGGTTTTAGGAGTATTAATTAGGTATATAAGTTAATTATTAATAACAGTATTTAAATACTAATTAATAACTTTTATTAATTTAATTACTTATAGAGTCCGATTAGGGTCGCTACTTATTACGAATCCTCGGGTACTTTTTAGTATTTTTAAAAATTAAAATAATAGGAGTAACTCTTTAAAAGTAGTAAGTTCTTACTTAAGGCTTTTAATTATTTTATACGTTTTTTTAAAATATATAAGATTAATAAGAGTATAATAACTATAATTACGGGGGTTATAAATTCTTAAATCCTAGTTAGTAAACCTAAGTCTAAGTAAATAAGAACCGGATTTATAAAAAGTTAATATTTTAAAAACGTCGATTATAGCGTAATTAGAGTTATCCGAGTTAGTATAAGGCCTATTTCTAAAGTCCTAATCGTCTATTACTTTATTAAAAGACCTTTTTAAAAGAGGTTTTATTATATTAAAAAGGTAATAACTATTATATTAGAACTCGTAACTAATTTATTAAATCTAAACTACGCAGAGTTTATTATTAAACGATCTAAAGTATTTATAAGTTATTTAATACGTATTATAAGTTAGGTTAAGCTAGCCGTATCGGACCGCGTTATAAAACTATTTAAGTACGTATAGACTATATTCCTATCTACTTAGCTATTATACTATAGGGACTATATAAGCGCTTACGTTAATTAGTTATTAAATATAAAAAAGTACATCGATCCGGCTATAAAAAGCCTTTAGTACTTAAATATTATTAATAAATATCCTCTCTAAATACCTAAGAGCTTACTTCGAATCGTACTAATAGACTATACTATCCTACTAGTTAATAATTATTCTTATAAAATAGCCCGGATTATTAATATAAAAAAAAAGATTACTAAGTATATTAAAGTCCTAATTTTTTATATAATTTCTTAAGTTTATAAGATTAGGGTAAGGGTTTTATTTAGTTCGAAAGTACTCTCCTATCCCTCCTTAATTATAATTATATTACGTACTAAAACGAGGTCCCGTATTATAACCTTTATTATAAATCCGATCTCGTATTTTTAAATCTAATCTTTATATAATAAGCGTCCTTAAAAGTTATAATAATTAATTAGAATTTTTATTACTTTATAATAGTTCTAACCTATTTAAGTCTTCCGGTCTTCTAAATCCTTAAAAGCCTCGGAGTACTAATTAAAAAAGGGAAGTACGTCCCCTATACTAAGCTAATTAAAAAAGTCGATTTTATAAAGGGTTAGGATTATTTAAAAAAAACTAGTTCCTTTAGGTACTAGGTTCGAGTAATAATTAGTATATGCTTTATATTAGTAATTTATATTAAAATTAACGAACTAAGAGTCCTTAGTATTCGTTATAGCCCCGGGGTTAGTCTTATTAAAAGTAATATATCTATTTAGATTTTACCTTCTTAGCTAGTATTTAGTATCGTTTTTAAAGTTCTTTATCGTAATCGGGCCCTAAATTCGCGCTATATTCTTTTTATTATTTAGCTTAAAAGAGGAAATAAGAAATAAAAAAGTTATTATAAATTACTAAGTTAGTATTTATATAATAAATTAAAAAATAAAAATTAGAGGAAGTTTAATTAGTAATAGTTATAGAGAAGTAGTTAAAGAGGGAAAAAAGAAAAGTTAGGTAGCTAGGTAAAAAACTACCCTTTTATACTAATCGCGAGGGCAGCCTTTACTAATTAAAAAAAAAAGCGCTATATTATAAATAATAAAAAGGCCCCGATCCTATAATTTACTCCTTTCTTTCTTTATATAGTAACTATAATTTAGCGCTAATTAGCTAAGAGGCCTATAGTACTTTCCTCTTTAATACCCCGGATCTAGGGGGGTATATAAAGGCCCTTCTTTAATTCCTCTATCGCTTTTTATTTCTTTCCCTAAATAATAACTTTTTAATTATAATTATTCTTTTCTTCTTAGTAATATAATCTATTTACCTATTATATTTAACACTTTAACTACTAATAACGCGTATTAAATTACTAAAACTACTTATTATAACGTCCGGCCTTAGTAATATTCCTCTTCTATTTTTAAAAAGGTCTATTTTTAAAAAACTTAGGGCTATAAGTTTTGAAAAGTTAATAAAAAGTAAACTATAATAAGCGCTACCCTATTCGATTTTTTTAATCCTTATCCTAATCTAATATTACTCCTTTTTAAATTCTTAAGATTATTAGTTAATTAACTCTTCTTAGATTAGCTAGAGAGCTTTATACCGAATTTTATATTATAAATCCTTAGGTTAATAAGTATATTAAAAGAGAAATAGCTTAAAAGTTTTAGTAATTAATTACGAATTAGAATATTATTAAGAAGTATATTTATAATTCAAGTATTATAAATAAATTATTTTCATAAAACCGTCGGGTTTTTATTAATTATAATTACGTTAATTACTTTAGCCCTCTATCTTAGTAATTAAGTAAACGAACCCCTATTATTAATTCTTTACTTATCTAGGCTTACGGCGTTCAGAATACTATATTTTATAATTATTATATATAGTCTTTTTAAAAGTATATTAGTTCTAATACTAAGGAGCTAGTTAAAAAGATAGTCCCCTACTTTAAGTACGTTTCTCTTTTAAATTATTTTAATAATCGATATAATAATTATATATATTTTAAAAATAAAAAATACTATTTTAAAAAGAGTAACGATTAGTAGACTATTAGTTAGTCCGGAGCTAACTCTAAATAAAGCTATTATTATTATTATATAATAAATAGTAATAAGGTAGCGTCTCTAATCCTAATTAATATCAAGAGAGTTAAAACTTTAGTCTATATAGTCTCTAACTAGATTAATATTACTAAGACCGAGGAGGATAAGTATAATTCCGTTCTTAAAGACGCCCCTCCTACGTACCTTATTAAAAACTATATATTTATAACTCGCAAAAGTTATTAATATATTAAAATAAAATAAGTAGAGTAGGAGGTTATATAGGCTAAGTTAAATACTAAATAGGCTCGATTAAATAGAGAACTAGGCTTAGATATTTAAAAAAAGGGGTAAGGTTTTTTAATACGATTATATAGTTAGTAAGTAAAGTTATAAAGTTTTTAATTATAATAACTAAAAAATAATTCTTCTCCTCTTATTATTCCCTTATATTTTTATTCTAAATCTAGATAAAGAAATAACTAAAGAATTAATAAGATTTAATAATATCCTCGTAAAATAATATTTAATAAATAAAAGAACTCGTAGTTTATATTAGGGATTAGTAATAATAAGGGGTAATCTAGCCCTCTTAAGAGGCCCTTATTTATAATCGGGTTTACTTAGTAACTAGCTAAGTATCCTCGTCCCTTAAGTTTATTATATTATTATTATAATTAAAAAATAGAATCGCGACGTTAATTATATTATTTTATAAAAATAGAAGGTTAGTTAAGTCGGAAGTAAAGTCCCTATAAAAATTAGACTTAGTAAGTAATAAATAGAGGCCTTCTAAAAACTTTAAAAACTTCTTAAATTAATTACTAATATAAGTAGCCCCTATAATTAGTTTACTAGTAAGCGTCTCTAATTAATATAACGATCCGTTTAGAGTAGCTAAGTAAATATAGAAAAGTTCTTATTAATAATAATTAAGTTTTTTAGAAATTAATATATTATTCTTCTATTAAATATTAAAAACGAGAACTAAATCGCTAATTTATAACTTTACTAATTAGAGGGTATATAAGGAGTTAAACTAGTCGCGGGTTTAGGCTCGGTATTAAGTAACTTTATTAACTATAGTTTTTTAATCGTTTACTAAGGAAATAAAAGCTTATAATTAGGCTTAGACTTTTTAATCCGTCGTATATATATTCTCTTAATTAAGTACCCTCTAAGTCGCCGTCCTTTTTTTAATCGGGGTCGTTATATAACGACTATAAATAAAATAGAACGGTATATAACCTAACGATACTCTAATAGTTATCCTATTTATAAAAAGGGCTATAGCTAGTATTAATCTAATATCTTTTTTTCCTTAATCCGACTAAATATAAAGTATATACGTAATAAGTTAATAACCTTTTTTAAAAAGCCCGTTAGTACGAGGGTTATAAGCTAATATAACCTTTTACTAAGTACTATACCGTTAATTAAGCTACGTTATAGCGCCTATATTTTCTTATCCCCTATTAATAATTAAAATACTATAAATCCTATAGTAATAAATAATATCTTCTTAAATAAACTTCGTAATATTTTTTAATATAGCGTTTATTATAATCTACGTTTCTAAGTATTTTATAAACTCATAATGCGCTTTAATAACTTTTTATTTACTTATATATTAAATATTTAAATAGACCCTAAAGAAAAGTTCGTAAATTAAAACTATAAATATATAGGGGTTATCGAAACGTCGTAATCTAGCTTTTTAATAAGCCTCGTAGGTTATAATTAGCTCCCGAGTCTAAGCGTATATTCCTAGCTAGTAGTATCGTTTTATAAAATAAAAATATATAGCCTCTCGTCCCCTATACCCGGACTTATTATATACTTCGCTAATTAGGTCTACTTAGTAGCGCTTATTATTAATTACTTAAGTAAGTTAGGGACGAGTTTTTATCCCTTATTAAAATAGAAGTTTATCTTATATAATAAATTATATTACTATCTATTTAAAACGTCTAAACTAATTAAAAAGTATACCGGCTAGCCTCTTTAGAATAAAAAAGAAATAAGTAATTTATTTTAAAAGGTCCGACTATTATTCGTTTAGTATTAGTATATTAACTAGAATATCTATTTCTTATATTTAATTAATAATAGCGTTATCGTAGCTATATACTATAATAAAAAAGTTCTTTATAACTCGTGTTTATAAGACTCGTATGTTAATAAAGTCCTTAATATCCTTATTAAGCTCTATTTTAACTAAGTTAGATTAGCTAGGGGGTTTTTTTAAAAGGCTATCCGCTGTAGTATTTTTCTTCTTATTAATATACTTAATTTTAAAATTAAAAAGTCTAATTTAAAAAAGTTAGTATATTATTATTATTAATAATAAGTTATTTACTATATTATTTATCTAAGTAACTAAGACTTAAGTATCGGTTTTTAATAAAAAGTTAATCCTAAATAAATAATTACGAAAACGCTTTAGGCTTATTAAAACGCCTCGTATTTCGAGCTTTTTAAAGTTATAATTAAGCTCTAGCCCGCGCTATATCCCGCTCTTATATTAAGTAATAATACGCTCGTTATTAATAACTTAACTAAGCGTACTACCCTATTCTTTAATACTAACGTCCGTTATAAAAATAATCTATCCGGCCTTAGTACTATAGTTTAGTAAAACTAGAATAAGAGCTATAATAATTACCTCTTTAAGCATTTTTATAGCTTTAATTTATAATACTCCTTATTTAAAAAATTAGTTCTTACTAAGTAGGGAGTATAACGGGGCTATTTTAAAAAAAAATTACTCGATCTAGTAGTAATAAAAAATAATAATACTAAAAAACGATCTAATTTCTAAAACGTTTAAGTATTTTATTTATTTAAAGATCTTAAGGACTTTAGCTTAATTAGGCTGTCTCCCTTTTATACTATAAAAGTAGCTTATAATAACCGCGGATAGCTAGCACTATTACGACTTTATTTTAAAAATAGTATAGCTAGCTAGCTCAACGTTAACTAAGACTTAATTAATATTCCGAAAGTATTTATAAATAAATCGCTAGATTTTAGAATAATTAGTTAAGTATTTATTATTATAATAAGATTACGGGCCTTTAATTATAATATTATTAATAAAAGCGCTATAGTATTTCGGAATTAAGTCGTAAAGAATACGGGTTATAATTTAATAAAATTAAGCTACCGAATTTATTATTCTTATTAGGAGGGTATAGTATTTATATAGCCCGAGTAGAGTTAAAAAGGTTATTAAATCGTAGCTCTTTTTATTTAAAAAGATCTAATCGTAGTTAAAAAAAAAATCTAAAAAAGAAATAAGTTAATTTATAGTAAATTCTTTTAAAAACTCGTTAGTATTAAGTAGTTATTAAGTATTTCGAAGGATAACAATATTAACCTTAGTTACTAAGTTAATTAGCTAAAGACCGCCGTCTTTCTTTATTACTAAGAACTAGGGGTTTTAATATATAATATAGCTTTTTTTAATAATACCCTAGGTAATACGCTCTCGGATTACCTTAAAAACTTTTAGTAATAGAGCTTTTAGGATCGGGATACCCTTTACTTACTAGGCCTTATAGGGTATAATCTTAATTAATTAAGGCGGTATAACTATAAGGTTAAAATAGCTATATTTAAAAAAGTCCTACGCTAGTACTTTTTCTTAATTAAAGAATATCTATTTAAAAAGATCTTATTTATAAAATAAAAAATAGTTATAATCCTTAAGGATAGCTTAGAAGTAGTTATTCGTTAATTTAAAACCTAGTTCTATATTTAAGAACTTAAGTATAATAATATCCCCATAGGGGCCCGATTAGTTTTATAACTTATTTTTAACCTTTTTAAGTTTTTTAAGCTTTTAATAAGGATTATTATTAAATATCGATCTATTAAAAAGCGCGTCGTTAACTAACTAAACCTTTTAATCCTTCTTCTTATATATTATATTAATTTTTATAATATAAGGAATTTTATAAAAAGCTTTTTTAGCTATCTCGTACTATTTTAATACCTTTTACTCTAGCTTCGTAATTCGTTATTTAATACGTAACTCCTCTTATTAAGAAATAAGTATTTTTATTAAGAGACGTAAATCGTCTTAGTTAGCTAATCCGTTTGGTCTATCTCTAGCCTTACCCCGAGTAATTACTATTACTTTCCTAATTTATATAATTTAAAACTAGATTATATAGAGTACGATTATAGTTATAATCTAATTAGCTTAGCCTTAGTTTAAAACTATTATAATACGCTCGTCTTTTTTTAGTTTAGATTCCGAATAGAGGTTATTAAAATTAATAATATCCCTAGTTATATTACTAATATCTAATTTTCTAATCTAAAAACTTCTTTTACGTACTACTTAAACTAAAATAAGATATCTTTTACGTTTTAAAAACCGTTTATCCTAATTATCCCTACGGGGATCCTTAGCCTCTCGTCCTTAATATAAATTAAAGTAATAATTATCGACTTATTATATCTAAAAAATAGCTTAATATTTTATATAAATAAAAAACCTAGTAGTAATAAATCGGAGGTCTCTTACTCGTTCTTAATAAAAAAATAAGTAGTTATTTTAAACTTACTAATTTATATATTTATAAAGTAAAAGCTATTAAAAGTTATTTAGCTAGTTAGATCGTACTTAAACATCTATATCTAAAGCTTCGTTATTATATAAAAAATACTAACTTTTTTAATATATTATTTCAAGAGAATATTAGCTTATGCCCTAGTATTTAAAATAGTAATAATTATTAAACCCTTATTATTCTAATTTATATTAAATATTTAAACTTCTAACTAGAAGTAGGCGTTCGAAATTATAGAAGTTAAGAGCTTAGAATTCGTATTAGCACCTCTAACTTTACTAATCTTAGTTATATAGCTCGGCCTTAGAAAGAGGTTCTAGTTATACTTATTAAAAAGATCCTTAATATCCTTTTACTATTACTTATTTTTTACTAGATTTACTAAAAACTTCGGAGCTTTTAATAAGATTCTATTAGTATTAGAGTACTCCTAATTACGTATTAAAGTTATTATTACCGTAGTATATTTTAGTATAATTTTTTATAAGAGGTTTATAAAAAACGAGATCGGGGCCTCGAGCCTTTTTTTTATTAACTTTTTTACCTCGGCCCTAAGGTTAAAGTCGCGGGTTTAATTAGTAATTATTATTTTTTAAGTTTTATAAAAAAGAGGTTTTTAGGTTCTTTAAGTACTAGTATTAGGGGTATTAATCGGGACTTTAGTAAGCTAGGGTTTAGAAATAAATATAGAGGTTACGTTCTCTACTATTTTAAAAACCTCGTTATTATTATTAATTTTTATAATTTCCCTTTTTTAATTAAAAAAAAAAACCGTTTTTTTTTTAAGTTATAAAAGCTAGCTTAGGCTATTAATCTTATATATTTTTTTAAAATATAACGTAGTTACCGAAGTACGGTTCTTAGGCAGTCTTCTCTTATAAATAGTATAAACTTCTACTTAGCTATAATAACCTAAGTTAGGTCGTACTACGTAAATATATCTAACTATATTTATAGGATTAGCTAAGGGAAGTATAAGTATAGTTTACTAAGGTAGTTTAATTTAATAATTTAAAATCTATTTAGCTAAAAGCTTAGTATCTTCTTTAGTTAATATATTTACTATATAAAAAAAAAAAGTAACGCGATTAGTAATCGTACGCTTTTTTTTATTTTTAATTATAATAAAAAGAATATCTTTTATAAGCTCCTAACTATTGCGCTTTTTATAATACTAAGCTCCCTAAGTTAAAATAATAAAATAAGTATTCTTATTAAGAGTATACTAATTATAATCCCTAATAATTTAGTAATATAGACTCTAGTAGTACTAGTAGCGGTCTCTAGGTTTTATAATTGGGGGCTAATTAAGATATATAGCGCTTATATTAAATATATAGGTAGGACCTCGAGAGTAAATACTATTCTAATAAATCTTTAGCTTACTTATTTCGTTAGCTAAGTTAGAATTAGTAATATTATTAGTAGCTACCTAGGTAACCTAGGCTCTTATTATCGGTTAGTAATATTATTAATAGTTCGGATACTAGTATTAAATATTTCTACGTACTTACGAAGTAGGGGATCGTAATAAGGTTTTAGGTTAACTTTAATTATTTATAAAGAGTAGGCTATATTCCTTTTTATACGTAATCGTATTAAAAAGTCCTACTTTAAACCTCGCGTACTTTATTAATTTAATAAAGCTATTTAAAGTAACCCTAACTTCCTCTATTACTTCTTTTATAATATCGGTATAAAACCGCTTATATACGGCCTTAATTAGGCTCTTATTAGTTATAATATAGAGGTCTTATTATTTAATAAGAGTAATTATATTATTAATCTTAGTAAATAGTACTTAAGTAGAGTTTAAATTAGAAAACGAGATAAGTAGTCTTTTAATAACTTTTTTAATTTACTCTTCCTTATTTAAAAAGTAATTAGTATCCTATTTTTTATACTTTTTTAAAAAAAAATCCTTAGCTTAGGCCTAGGATAGTCCTCTAATTATATCCTTAACTAGAGTTTAATAATCTCCTTTTATAATATACGTAATAAGTTTACTCCTAAATCGGTCCGGGACCTTATTAATCTCGTACTAGTCCTTAAACTTTTTTAAAAAGTCTACGATATTATCGCTTTTAAAAACTATAGTCCCCTCTTAACTAAGAAATAGTATTTTATAAAACCCTATATTCTCTATTAAATTAGGCTAAAAAATCGTAAGGTCCTTAGTTTAAGGCGTAGTTATTTAAATCTAAGTAGTAATAGCGCTTAAGAGAGTATTAATTAAAGTATCTATCCTAACCTAAGCTATAACTAGCCTCTTTTAATTAGATTAGTAAATAAATCCGTTACTAAGAATAAGCTTATTATTATTAAATAACTCCGTAGTTTATAAGTCTTAATAAACTATAAAAGCTAGTTTAATAAACGGTTTATTTAAAGTAAAAGGGTTAGGTTTATATAATTAAATATCCTAAGGGTCGCTAATAGTAGTAAAAATAACGTATTAGTTATTTATATTTATAATCCGAGGTTATTTAAAGTATAGTTTATTAATTTTATTTATAATCTTAATAATCTTATATTAGTTTATTTATTCTAAATAGAGTTTAAAAAGAGAGGAGAGGAGCCGTCTTAATAACTAGAGCGTAGCTATTATCCTAATTAATATAATTTAAGCTATCCTTCTTAGCCCTTACTAAGTATATAACTAGAGTTTTAATTAGACTTTGTATTAGGCCTATAGTAATACTAATTAAAATTACTAATAGGTTTAGTTAAAAGCTAGTTTCTTAAGCGCCCTTAGTCCGACGTATCCGTACTTTTAAATAGGTTTATTATTAAATCTCTAGGCTATATTAATTAATAAGGAATAGTCTAGTTAAATAACTAGCTATACTTATTAAAGTATTCTATTAGTTCTAATCCTAACTCGTCATTTATTTTATTATATTATCGCGGCGTCCGTATTTAGGCCTAATCCGGTCCTAAGTATCTGCATATTTCTCTATTTATTTATCTCGCTTACTTATTAAGGTTTATTATATCCCCTTTTTATTAAATAAAAAGCCCTTTTTTATATATTTTCGTTTTTATATTTTAATTATTTAGTTTTTTTTTAATTAGAGTCCTACCGCTTATATTTATCTTAATTATTACGCCGCTTTTTTTTTACTTATTTATTTAAATTATCTCCGATCGAATCGGGCTTTTTTTTACTTATTTTCTTATTTAAAAAGGAAAGGGATTTCTAAAAGGGGAGACTATTAAAAAGGTATAGGGTATAAAGGACTTTCGTAGTGTAGTACTTAAGAAGAACTACTAATACCTATAAAAGTAACACAAAATACCTCCTTTAATCGGGTTAATACGGCCTTAATTAATAGAGTTATAATTAAAAAAAGGGGGTAGTATTAACTAGATTAGAAAGGTAAATTTCCTAATCGTCTTATATTATTATATTTAAAAATAAATTATTAAAAAGGCTTTAGTTTAATCCTAAAAAAGTATATATATAATTAAAATAAAGATCTATACTACTGAGCTCCTCTCCCTAATTAGGGGCCCTTCTCCTTATATCTTCTTTTAATTAGCTCTCTCGTAAGTCCTTATACTTAATCGTCTTTAGAGAAAAAAAAAACTAGGACTAATCGCCCCACCCCATTCTAGTAGTTAATTTTATTAATTTTATTATAATTTAATTTATTAGTATAGGGAGTAAGATCTTCTTTATTTTTTAAATTTCTTATTATATACGGATCTTTTAGGCCGCTAATTATGCTTTTACTAAGTTCTATACCTCTAGATCTACCCTTATAAATAACGAGGAACTAGTTAAATCGATAAGGGCTAGTTTTATTATTTACTACTCTTAACTTTTTATACTACTCATACGATTTAGTACGTTCCTCTTTAGAATAATTACTTAACTAATAGCCGTCCTTTTTATATATAAAATACTTCCCCTTTTATTACTTCTATCCTAAATTTAACTAGCGGCTAGTTAAGGAGTCTATCCTTTTAGTTTAGTAATTACTATACTTAGTATTTTTCCCCTTACTTTTATATATATAGTTAACTTAGTACTATTAATAAGGACCGTTATAGGATTATAAATATATTTAGCGAGGTATTTTTATTTTAATATTAAAACTAGACCTTAGTCTCGAGTAGAGGGTTTTATAATACTTAAGTAGTTAGTATAAAGTTACTCTTACTTCTAGGACTCTCTAAATAGTAATATATAAGTATTTAACTTTTTATTTATTTATCCCCTTATTTAGCTATATCTTTACTAGTTTATTAATTTAATAAGTTTTTTAAGAATTTTTAGCCTCGATTTTCTTTTTATTATTCTAGTTATAAACCTAAATAATAGTACCCTTAGCTCGGATAAGAGCTCTAGACTCTTATTTTAAGTCTTAAAGCGACTTCGAATTACGTTAATTATACTTAAGAAGTTAGTTTAATTAATAGTACGTATTATTTAGTAATAATAATCCGTAGTTTTATTAGTTAGTATAACGTTAATTACTAAGTAGTATTACTACTTTCGGATTCTAACTTTTTTATAGTACTTATAAAAAACTATAAGGGTTTTTTATAAAACCTCGTATTTCTTTTTTAAATATAATTTTTTTTTAAAAAAGATCTTTATAAAGTTAGTAAATTACTTCGTAATAGTAATTATTAAGTCGGTCTTTTTATATATCCTTTATATATTAAAGTAGTCGTATTAACTTTACGTAATTAATCGTATACTTTCTTAATTAATAAGTAATAAGCTATATATTAATAACGTTACTAGGCTAGTTACTAAGATTAATAAAATTATTAATAGCTACTCTTTTTATATAATCTCCGTAGCTCTTATTATAGCGGGCGCTAATATATTATTATTAATAATTTTTAATAAAAAGTCCGGTTAATTTACTTTTTTACTAAAGTCGTCGTATTTTATTATTACTTAGTTAATTTAATTCTAATTTTATAATATAAATTCGTTAATAACGAATATTATAGCGAGCGTTTCGTAAGCTCTTTATTTTATTACTTAGGATAATAAAATACTTCGATAGTAGAGGAATCTAATAACCTTTTTTATAACGTTTAGATTAGCGCTTACGAACTACTTATTTTTTAATTACTTAGGTTATTAGTAATTTTATAAAATAGGGGTTACTCCTCGAGCCCTTTTTAAGTATAGATTTTTATAAAATAGATTAATATTACGTCGATTTACTTACTATTAGGATTATTAAAATCTTTATATACCTACTTTTTTTAGTATTTTAATTTAATTTCTATTTATTTATATAGTAATTATAAACTAACTTACTCCTCGTTATTCCTTAACTTATACTTTAATTTATTATAGTTAGCGTATTTAATTTTAATAAGGTCGTTTTAGAACTATTTATTAGCCTTAGTAATAGCGTATTATCGTTAGTTACTAGATTTATTAGGGTCTAGGACTTTCTTATTTTCTTTTACTTTTTTATACTAAGCCTCGTTGCTATTTACTCTTAGTTCTCCTAATTAGACACTATTTTAGTAGTTTTTTTTTAGTTACTTAATTAATTAATATTAAAAATAAATTTACGGATAGCTTAATAGCGTCTCGATTACGTAACGTTTCTTTTTAAATTAAAACCTAAGAGGCGTATACGTTTATTAAATAAATTACTACTAGTTAGTAATTTACTTTTTATTTTTTTAAAATTAGTAATTTTCGTATTAAGAGCTAGTAATATAAAAAGGGAGTTTTTTAGTGACCCTTTAAAATATTCTTGTTTTATTATAATAATTATAACTTTAGTAAGAGGCTATGAGAGGATTTTTTTAAAAATAATAGCTTCTTTATTAAGCTAACCTTTAATACTCACAATAATTACGATTTATAAACTATAATTATTATAATTTTTAAAAAAAAATTTATTATACTACTTTTTACGTTATATTCCTAAGTAATATCTAGAGGATAGTTAAGAGGGCTATAAGGAGATTATTTAGGTTTTTAAAATCGTATTTATAAGCCCTTCGGGAGTAGTTCTTTTATATACTATAGATTTTTTAGTTTTATAATACCTACGCCTCTTATTATTTTTAATAAGTATATTATACTTAAGGATTCTTTTTTTTTTAATTACGTAGTACTCTTTTATATCGTATTTCTTAAGCTCGTTCGTTATACTAATTAATTAGGTAAGTAGTTATATAAGTAGTTCTTTTTACTAATTAATTAATTAATTTAATTAATTTCTATTTATAGGCTGGCTATAGGTAAGTTAATTAATAGGGAAGGATTATATAAGATTAATAATAATAGCTTAGTTATTTCCATATTTTTATTAATTATTAAGGGTTATTTTAATATAATAAATATTAGCTTTTTATAAATAGTTAAGGGCTATAATTCCTTTACTTCGTTTTATTATAGAGATTTTACGTTTTATTATTTACTTTTTATAAAATTAAGTAGTACGATTCTTTTATTACGTTCCGTTCGAAGAGGTTATTTTTTATACTAAATACTTTATTAATTTATAATAGTAGAAATTAATTATTAATTAGTATTAGTATCCTTATTATAGGGATATTAGTTAATTAGTTCGAACTATAGGTTAACGAAGTAGGTTAATTAAACTATTTTAATATATTACGTAAGGTATAAAAAGGAGGTTTTAATTATAAGTTAAGTAGTTTATAATAATTATAAGTAGGGCCCCTTATTAGCTCTTGCGCAGCCTCGGCCGTATGCCGAGGTTAAATTGGACTTCTAATCCGATACGTATAAATAAAACGAAAATATAATATAATCTCTTTATACGTATTACGATAATTAATAGCTGCTAACCCTTTTTTATTAAACACTAAATCCATATTATTACCTCTATTACTTTAATTAGAGAGTATTTAGTTGAAATTAAAGTTATCTAAGACTATTCCAGCGGGGTTAAGTGAGTTATCTCGTTGGTCCCTGTCGTTAGGGCGAGTACGGAGGGTATCGATGGTCCTTTGCTTAGCCTATAACACAGAGTCTAAGTCTCCGTTACTTAGAAGAGTAAAGTTTAGAGTTCTATATACCTTACTCAACTCCCGTAGAACCCCAAAATAAAACTTATCTTCGTACATCTCCTATGAGTTGTCAGTATTGTCAGTGGGATGGACACTGCTATACGAACTTGTCTTTTGTTAAGTCGTCGCCCGTCCGTTATTTGGTATAGGCCTATTAGATAGCGTCGAAGATCGGGCCATTTCAAGTTGTATGCCGAGACAGTTTGCTCAACCCAGCCGCGAGGTGACGGAGGTAACGTTGCTCTACGCGGAGGTGGCGGCGGCATCTCGTCATTACCTGATCTCCTCCAACTAAAAGCTTTCTTAATAGAAAACGAGGGATCGGTAGACATTCTAAAAACCGGAACTATCTTTCTCTATTTGGACCGAGCTAGCGCGCGAGTGGCAGGGAGGAGGCACAGTCTTTGAGAGGCAGGCTGTCAGACGAAAACTGCCCAGGGAGACGGAGGTGATGGGAGGGCCGACTTCGGTATTTGAAGGCAGGCTCGGGCGGAAAAACGGTAGTGGAGCAATGTGCTTTAAGCCCCCTCCAGCCTAGAGAGGCCTGAGGAGGGGTATTAGACGAGAGCGAGACATGTAGCATGCTGTGCCACCGGACAGGGCGATCAATTTGCGGTCCAGTCGTTGACCGACTTCACAAGGACGGCACAGGCTGCCGCGAGGCAGACAAGCCAGCGGCTTGATTGAATTGCCTCGACTGCCTGGGAAGACTGGCATATATTGCCTTCACACCCTCTTTTAGGACGAGCCGCACCCCAATTGCAAGGTTATGAGGTGTGATCAAAAAGCATGTGCCTTACTTACACCCTCAGCCTGATTCTGACTTAATCTTACTGAGGCGGCTGCCCTTCCCATCTGAGTTCTACATAGCCAGACCAGGCAGCAGATGAGGCGTCGAAATTTGCAAAAAAAATGAGGAGAAATCCGAGTTTGGGTTCGTATCTTCGTAACGTGGAACGAAAGATCATCCCAAGCTATTTTTGCCATGCCTCTGGTTGACATTCCGCTAGGCTGGGTATAGGGCTCTCCTCTTCGCCAGTCATTGGACAATGTGGTAGGGGCATTGATCAGTATTGGGGATACTCGATCTGAGGAGGTTCGGTTTTCTGGTCCGCGAACCTCTGTCAGGCTGTACTTGACGCACTGTGATGGCGCTTAACTCAGATGACGGCATTTGTGGTATGCAGCCGGGGGCCTTTTCAACCCCTCTTTCTGTCCACCCTCTAGTTCAGCTTGTCTGTCGCCCAAGAGGAGACCTGGCTTGAGACTTCTCACCGGTCTCGAGAATGAGATCCAGTCTATCAGCTGGGTATTTATACCAAGCGCCATGCTAGCGTGAATGACTGCGGGTACATGTGGTTTAGGAAAGAGATGTATTTTTCTGCTTTTTTCACATAACCCTACATCGTAATCCCATTCTGTAGGTCATTTATCAAAGAAGCACGCGACATACACGGAAAGCTAGGGGGGTGGTCTCAGCCGCACATGGGAGGTTCCTAGTCCGAACAGTAACACTACGCCCTCTTTCTTCCAGTGGCAAGGCTCCCGGCGCTCTTAACAGTCTGCTGTTCTAAAATCTTACTTGTACGCACCTAAAACCTGACGCCTTAATTCTTTGCCTAAATTTCTGGGGATTCCCAGGAATCTTTCGTTTCATCATTGCTTTGCGCACTTTTACGTGACGCTGAGGATTTGTCGCACGGAATAACTTACATCGTCCTCCTCTCCCCTTTTCCCAATTTTACCATTATACTTCGTCTTTCGACGACATGAATCGTGACAGTAAATCTGATTTCAAGCTTCAGTATCAGATTGCATTGTCTGAATTTGTTAAAATACGACGGGAGGAGACGAGAACCTCTGCATGTAAGCAAAAGTTTGTACTTGTAGACAATGTCACCAAAAGGTTGAAGAGTCGTTCTGCCACCTGTTCCACTCAGTACGACAACAATCTCGACAGATTACAGCGCACCGCATACCTCCAGTATGAACTTGAGCCGCCTCAAATGCGAGCGCAGCATTATGAGGAAGACAAGTATCTCGCCATATTCTACAACTTACTCGACATTCGAGCGCCGTCGCTTATAAACCTTTTCCGCGATAATGGACTCAACAAGCTTCCGATCGAACTCACATACCTGAAGAAGTGCATCAAGCCCCCACCGAAACCTCGATTTCATGATTTTCACGAGCGATTCTATGAAACGCAATTCGACTGGTGTCCGATACGATTTGACATGGGCATGCGTCAAGTCTATCGCGATGCAGTCAGTCCACTCTCGCGCAAGGAGAAGATCACGCCGTATCGTGAGGGCAAGGGACCAAAAGAGAACAACGCCACTCTGTATGCGATCGACGTTCCAGAAAAACTCGTTGGCCGGCAGCTACGGGAGAAAATGGCATCAGCCAAGATCGAAAGACAAGGGGAGGGGAGAAATGGTAACGGTCTGGTAAGTCTTCTCCCAAGCATCTCTTGAAAAGGAATAACAACTGACAAAACATCCATCATAGACATATCGCTTCGCTTTAAAACAATTCAGGCCACACAAGCATGAGCACTTCCTCAATGAGATCAAGATGTTCAGCAATCTTGAATATGAGGAAGGAATGATTCAATACATCGGATGGTTCGGGAGTTTCGAACTTGGCGATGACGGTGCCAAACAAGAATACTTCAATATTGTTCTAGAGCTCGCCGACTTCGACTTCTATGAGGCAATGATGAGGCTATCACCGCCGATATCCTCAGAAGAAATTCACGGATTCTGGGAGTCTATGTTTGAGATCTCGAAGACACTGGCATCTATCCACACAATCACGATCGCTGGCATGAAATATTGGACGTAAGTTAACGTCTACGAGGGGTTTATGGCCAATGCTAAATGCTCTCTCCTAGATGGCACGGAGATATCAAGCCAGAGAACATTCTGAGAGTCAATGATCGCTTCAAACTAGCCGATCCTGGTGAAGCAAGCATGTTGCTCAAAAATTCCGCAACACCGTACCTACCGCCGTCAAAATCATTGGGGGGAACAAGAACTTATGGTGAGTCCGCCAGCCACATGATCAGGAAACAACTAGTTGACCAAATTTATGATCAGCGGCACCTGAAAAGGCAGCTTATCTAGATGATATCAGCACCAAGAGGCCGAAAGTCACTCCAGAAAGTGATGTGTGGTCTCTTGGGTGCGTCTTATCAATTGCTGCGACCTATGTTGTTCTTGGGACTCAAGGAGTCCTGATCTACCAACGGCTCCGTCGTCAGGACACTCAGAATGCCAGGGGGAGAATGAGTGACGCATTCCATGACGGCGAGCAAGTCCTACCTGAGGTTCTTCATTGGCACCAGTATCTGCGCGAAGCAGCCAGAAGGACAGACCTGTACACGTCTGCGATCTTGGACATGGTCGATGGCCACATGCTTGTGCCCGGAGATAGGCGGGAAACTGCGAAGAAAGTTTGCAGCAGCTTCAAAAGCATTATCGCGAAGAATGATACCCGCCCTTCCAAAGTCCCTCCTGGCTTGCAACATATGCTTCAAAGCATTGAACTGGAGGTTGAACGTTCTTCAGAACATAAGTCTGGAACCAAGAGAGTTGACTCAGACGATATCACAAAACCGATGGAACGGTTTGACTTGCCCTTACCTGAGATTGAGTTTGAGAGTCGGAAGAAGTTGTTGGATCAAGCCATCCAGCCAACAGCGCAACGGCCACGCACGATGCGTGGATCCCCCACCCAGTCACCACATCAATCGGTGAGATATCCTATGCAGAGCTTGGATAGACAAGGTAGCATGCACTCCCATAGTTATGGGTATCCAGATCCTCCACGCGGAAATTCGGCAATCTCATCCTCAAGCCAGCCAGTCAGCGCTCACCCGACCTCATTCTACCCGAAACCTCCGAGTCCCCGATCAAGAAGTCCGATACGACGTGAGCCTGTCAAGGCTTCTCAAGTCAAACAAGAGCTGAAGAAAGTAGCACTCAGTTTCAAACCGTCGCCCAAGAGTCTCAGTTCCCTCATTCAGCGACAAAAGACTTCCGTAAAAGGGAAAACCTCCAACAGTAAGGAGAGCCTAGATGCTTTGACTGAACTGGACTCTCGTCTGGAGGAGGAGTACAAGGGGCGTGATATCGTGAGTACATCAAACGTTGTTTGAAAACCCTATAGGCTAAAAGTAACAGGTCTTCCTCGTGGACAATGGCACTACCATGCGGAAATGGTGGTCTTCAGTCATCGACTTACTGGAGGTCATGGTATGGAGGGCGCTGGCGTATGATGACGACGGGATGGAGATGTACTTCACAAACCCCGACACGAATCCAAAGGCCACCGTCAGGGGTAGCAAGTCCCAGTCGGTAAGATCTTTCACCAAGGCGCTGGACCTTGCAGAGCCTGCAGCAGCCACTTCGCAGACGTCCGCTGTCGAGACCACCATTATCCCCGAGCTCGAGCGGATCATCAACGACTACACACGAGCAAAGACCTCAAAATACGAACCACGCAAAAAGACCATCATTGTGTTGACTGATGGCATCTGGAGGGGCATGCATGATGAATACACCGTCGACACGTATCTCCGATCGACTTTCCATTGTCTGAGAGATCTGCATGGCCACCTGACGTACATTCATCCTGACCAGCCACATAGTCGAAAGGACGTGTCAGAGATCAGACCTGTGACAATTCAGTTTGTTCAGTTCGGCGATGACAAGGAAGCGAGAGAGCGACTCCGGCGCCTCGACGACGACCTGGCTAAATATGGCTGCCCGTAAGTACCTCTTTCAACTTCCCTGTAGTATCTTCAACGATTGGAATAATCTAATGCCAATTAGCGACCTAATCGATACGGAACACGCTGAAGGCGATCTATACAAAATGTTCCTGGGAAGCCTACGCCCAGACATTGATCGCACTTTAAGATACAGCATCGGACCCCAGTCTCCATCCTCAATTCCCCACGTCCCGCCGGGGCAAGGCTCCGGTACATCCACCAACGTTCTCAGTCTCCGGACGAACACGTTGAATCAACCTCCGCAAGAACCATATAGCCTAGCACCTCTACAGACATCGCCTTTGGCAATAACACCAGTCGATTTCTCCGTGAATCATCACGGAGCGTTCATGCCAACTACGCCAAACTACGAGCTTCCTGCCTCTTCACATGACGGCCCGTCTCACGCCGTGTCTCCCATGTCACCTCAGTCTTCTCCCCCGCAAAGAGATCCCAGGTGGTAAGTCGCCGGCCCATCGTCGGAGAATGCAGCACCGTCGTGGCCAACAGTGGAATCGAGTTCGTCCAGCAGGCAGCATGAGCAGACGCCCCGATCACCGGCAGCTGCCTCACAAATCCAGTACTGCAGACATCCGTACAGTTAGTGTGTTTTTTTGCGTCGCAATGCTTTAGTGACGCCTTAGATCGAAAGAAGCACTCATTTCTAAAGAACTTTGGTGGTTTAATGTTCTTCATACTAGGGTTCATGTATTTTCGTGCGGTGTAAGGAGTTCCAAGGCTGCGTATGATGTTCTCTTTTCAGCGGTTAGACATGGGTTTCGGTTAACGACAGTGATAATGAAATGTAATGACGCCTCGTCTGTCATGGTTATGAAGAAGTCGAACAGCCATTACGACAGTATCCCTAGAGATTCGAGATTCGCAGGCCTTTGCTGCAATGCCTTCACTGTCACCCATGGATTGAGATGATCGCATCCCCGCAATCTGACTCGATCTGTTACCAACCGGAATCAGGATCAATCTGGGTCAATGAGCCCCCTCCTGACGTGAAATATGAAAGCCCCAAGGTCCGCATAGAGCGGACTAAGCAATATTTCCCGGCGCAAGGCTCAAGACCATCCTATTTCGGCAAATGGTTGTATCACGTATTGACAGTAGGTTATGAGGGAAAAGGTGACGAACACCTAGTTTACTTGTTTCGTGCCATACACCCCAGTGGAACATTTGCCACATGTTCTCCGTATTCCTGAACCCATCCAACGCAAGCGCGTGCTGTGCGTCTTGAACCCAACCTGCCATCCAACCCATGTATATACATGTCTACGGGACGAACCCTTTCGTCTTCCCAGAAAGCGTGAACAGCCTTTCCCAAGTCCCCAACACCTTGCAAGAAATAACAGTATTGCGAATCCCATAAATAAAAGGAAGAAAACTCTCCTTGCGGAGAGGGAGACAACGCCTGTGTACCATATCGGGATCGGGGAAGCGACGGTTGCCATTCCGCTCGCCTCCCACCACCCCTTTTGATCCATCCGCTGGAAACTATTTTAGTCGTCCAGAAACGTGGCCGTTTGTGTGTGTATATATACAACAATGATTTCAAGGCCTCGGTTGCACCACCGAAAGGCATTCGGCTCTTGAGGCGCGAAATGCTGTCACCGCATTCCACTGAGCCATTGTGAAACGTATCTCGACCCGACCGGTTGAGAGAGATATAAATAGAGATAGGTCGATATCGAAGAGAGTCCGAAAGTGACTGAGAACCGAAAAGACGGAGCATAGAAATAAATCCGGCTGCGCGGGCGTGACCCAGCGAGTGTCTCCACTCGGCCGACGACGCCGGGCAGTCGTGGTGGTACTGATCATGATGTCATGACAAAATTGCTAATGAAAGGAAAACCGTTCTCGCTTTTTTTTCGTGATTTCTTTTTTCTTGGTCGACCCTGCGGAGGTCGCGTGGTGGAGGGCGATGTTGGGCAGAGCCGCGTCATGCAGATGGTCAACTGAAAGTCGGCCCAATGAACGCCTGAGCGCGGCCCAACTGCCTCAGATCTCAACCCCAATCACGATTTGCGGGAAAAAGTGCGACTTGAGTGACACGATTGTGTAAAATGTTCCGAAATTAAGAAAAAATTAAATTCGTGAGAATTCAACAACGATCCCAATTAGTCTTTAGTAGGCGGTGTAGCCTTCAAAGCCCTCCGCGACAAGCGGGTCCTGGTGATAGTTGGTGGGTGTGACAGTATTTGACGACGAGATGGAAAAGGCCGTCTCGTGCGACAAACCGTTGTTCATTGGCGAGTTCTGACCAAACGGGGAGAAGGCAAAGGCTTCCGACGCGGAGGAGAGCGGCATGTTGGAAACAGCCAGGTACGAGGCCTGGGTAGTGTCGATCGCCGCCAACTCAGGCATGTGGTAGGACGGCGGGAAACCCATGTCGTAGGTCATGTTCTCGCCCATGTGGCCAAGAGACAGGTCCATCGACATGGAGGGTTCGAACTGTTGGGCAGTGGCCTGAGTCTCCTCCTCATCTTCCTCTTGGGCCTCGCCCTCGGCAACCTCGTCGTCGGCAGCCACAAACACCTCTTCCATCCACTGCTTGAGCTCGTTCATGGGGGGCCAGTCGCCACCACCCTTACCACCGCGCTTCTCCTCGTCGTCACCCCGCTTGTTCTTGCCACGGGGAGTCTTGGGCTTGAAATGCGTGCGGCGGAGATGGGCAGCGGCGTTGTAGTAAGCGCCGTATTGCTTGCGGGCGACGCACTGCTTGCACTTGGAGAGCGGGTTGATAGCCTGAACGCCACTTTGCATGCCGACCGTGCTGGGGTCGCGGCATACAAACTTCTTAACGATGCCCTCGTGCTTAGCGTTGATGTGTCGGCGCAACTCGTGGTCGCCGCGGAAGCCATCGGGGTGATCGCTGCACATGTCGCAGAACACCTTGGGGTGCTTGGGACGGGTGTAGCTACCCTTAGAGACAGCAACCTTGCCTTCCTTCTTAGCAGAAGCTGACTGGGACTTGACAGCGTCGTGAGGCTTGGGGCAGATCTTTGTGCGGTTCGCATTTTGAATCTGCTGGAGGCGTGCTTCTTTTGCCCTGCGCTCGGTGCTTGACTTGGTGGATGCGTTGCTAGTGGCGGAAATAGAGCGCTCCATCATCGAGGAGCCTTGGCTGAGGAACTGCTCATCAATGGGCGACTGCTGAGGATATTGAGGCGACAGGCTAGTGCCCGCGCCGACATAGGCGAGGTAATCTGACTTATTCGGTGACGTGCCGGAGGGGACAGCGTAAACTTCCGGAGACATGAAGTCGGCAGCACCTTGGGAATGTGCCGAGTTAATTCTCGTCATACCGAATGCGCCGCTGAGTGACTGGTGGTCAAAAGAGCTGTTCTCCCTCGTAAGAGGCATGGTCTCGACAGCCGATGTGCCAGAGCTCATGGACGGGCAAACCGAGTTGATGAGGCTGGCCTGTGAATTCCGGCCATCGTAGGGCGTCAGGAAGTTCTGCGGCGGCGGGACCATGGCTGGAGATGGTATGCTCTCGTCTTGCGCAGCGAGGAAGTCGAGAGGGTTCATGCCGACCTCTGGGAAACCTGCGTTCTCTTCGACAGGCGAGAGACCCGAGTGGCGTTTATTTGTTGGCGATCGCTGAAGGGAGGACTCGAATAGGACATGAGGGTCATCTTGGCTCTGGTAGAAGCGGTCCATCATGGGATTGGGGTTATTTGACGTCTGGAGGGGCTGTAGAGGGCCCTTGACGACAAAAGGGATAGACTTTTCTGATCTGTTGGAAGCACTTCTAGACATGCCCGTCATGGGCGTGGCGCGGGGGTGCTGCTGGGACATGACCCTCGCGCGCTTTACGGGATGGGGCGAGTCATCACTTGTGCGCTCCTGGAAGAGAATGTTAGCACACGGACACCTGATTCACGATGGTCACGAGCAGTGAAGATGGTGATGGGAGCTGTGGTGATGCATTACCATCATTCTTGTGGGTTGGGCAGCGTAGCCCATGTTGGACTTGCTTCTGGGTATTGTGGCCCTGCGGTTGAGCAGAGGAGCAGCATTGGGCTGTTGGTGTTGTGTGAAGGCGGCGGCGTCTACATGGTAGTCCCCTTGTGATTGGAGCAGGTTGAAATTGCTCTGGGCAGCTTGCGGTGCCACTGATGCATTTTGCTGAAGAAGAAGGTTTTGGAGATTTGCCAGCTCTTGTTGCTTCTGTTGCATCTGCCTCTGAATCTCCTGGACGTTATTGTAAGGATGGTTCATGTTGGCTCAAGTTGGCGGAGAACAGCGGGGTGATGGGCGTAGCAGCTAGGGTGGGTTGGGTATGGTGAGGAATAGTGAAGCGTGTCGGGCTACCACTCGGTTGAGGAATTCAAGGCCGTCCGAGTCAAGACGGAGGGACAGAGTGTGGTGTTAGACGTCGGTAGTAGACGAGGTGTGATGTGACACGATGTTGCTGCAGCCTCGTTCTTCTTTCTCCAACGCATTCAAGGTCTCCCGAGTGACGAACTTGTGGAAACCGGGCGGGAAAAATTAATTGTTTTCCTAGGAGCGAGACAAGCAAGACAAAACGCTGTTGTTTGGTTCTTGGTCTTGTCTTTCTATGGAGTATGGCTGGTGCTGCGCGGCGAAACAATAAGACCCAGCGGGAGTCAAGATTTGTTTCCTGGTGCTCGAGACTCTTTTGGTGGATTGTTGGGGGGTCTCGAAGATTTGTGCGAGCAGCAGGATTCAAGGTTGACTTGTCTTGAAGTTTGGCGAGGCGGGTTGAGGCGAGTTGATGTTCGATGGTACAGGGAAGTCTGTGGCTTCGAATAGGAAGACGATCGCAGGAGAATTCGGGAAGGCGGACGGCGAGAGGCCAGTGGTTTAAAGAAGTCGACAGGATCAGCAGCGCAACGAATGTCCAGTCATGGAAGTGAGGCTTTGCGGCGTCTCCACAGCGAGCTGGTAATGTCGGTGGAACAGGCAAGACAGAGCACGCTAGACGAGCAGGGATGGAGGATGGAGATGGATGTGAGGGTGGATGAATGATGGTGGATGGGAAGGGGAGGGGAGGGGGGTGCGAGGATGTTGGTGTGTGGGTGGTCGTGGTGGGTGGTGGACGTGCGTTGCGTGTGTGTTGCGATGATGATGTGGTGGTGTGCGGGATGGATGGAAGGATGGGGGTGTGGGTGTTTCTGTCCAGTGTCTTTTTGGGAAAACTGTGAGATGGTTTGGATTGGCCGAGGATTAAGCAGCATTGGGGTTGGATGGAGGGTGTGATTGAGACTGACGAGTGAGAGTGAGAGTGAGAGTGAGAGACCGAAAAGAGTGAATTTGAGAGTGAGACTGAGAGCAAAGTACAAGTGCGTGAGTAGTGGTGGTGATGATGAGCTGGCAGTCAAGAAACAGCCGCCACTAACAAAGACGAGGCAAAACACAATGACATTCACTGCTGTTTCGGTATTGCAAATGTTACTGCAGTTCCATCAATGTTACAATGGAATACATAGGTAATTGCGCTGCTCCTCTGCTGCTGGGCTGCTATTCTGCCCGGCGGTCAAAGGTGCGGTGAGAAGAAAACGACTGGAAGGGGGGTGTGGGACGAGCGGTGGGAGGGACGATCAAGACCACGAGTGGTTGATCACCGCCGGCACGACCAAGGATGAGGGGACGACGAGAAATGGAACTCTCGACAGCACAGCACGCTGGAGGAAGACCAGCCAGCAGTGTACCGTGGGTATCCATACGAATATCCGTAGCATGGCAGAAAAGAGAGAGTACTGCGTAGGAGAAATACGTGGGCGGCATCGCAATTGGCGGCACAGGGCCGGCAAAGAACGAATGGAAGCGAGGAAAGAAGGTTAAAGTGGGTGCAGCCGCCCGCCCGTGGCCCCTCTCACTCTCACACTCACGCCGGCCTCTCACTCCGCCTCTGGGTCTTTCCGTCCCCTCAGACTTCAGTGGGCTTGGAATGAGCTCAGTAGCGTGCCTCAGTGAGAGCATCACTCTCACTCTCACTCTGAATCACAACACGTGGACCACTTTACAGATGAAAAGCTGCTCTGCGACTGGATGGAAATTCATACAATTGCATTCACTCCCCAGGGGAACTGAGAGCCGTTTGCCTCCACTGAGCAAGTAGAAAGAAAATAAAAAGGCGCAGTGTAAAGGTAAACACGCAATATGAAAAAGGGCTGACTGGGATCTGCCCGTCAACACATCCGGCCGAACGAAGCGTCGTCGCACACGGCGTTTCCAGTTGCTCCCCAATCTGTCTGTGGCTCTCTCTCTCTCACTCAACACCCCCAGCGGCTCCTGAGAACGTGCCTCCCTCCAACCGCATCTCGGCTTCCGGTGACGACTCGTCCCAGTTTCCAGTGGTATTTTTGGGAGGTGTGGGTGTAAGTGCTGGTCACCAGGGGGCGTGTGGGCACCGAACACGTCTGCTAGCGCGTGTGAGGCAGGGGTATGACGCCTAATCATCTCTCCCCTCATTGATGCTCGCCGAGTCACTCTCACTCTCAATCAGGTCTCTCTCACTATGGCTAGTGGTCACTCACTCTGGGTATCTCCATCTCCATCACGTTCTCTGGCATTCCCTATTCTGATACCGAGGGATAGGTAGAGAGAATTGAACTGGGCAGCAACCTTCTCCAACTCTTTGCCCGGCTGGCTGCCGTCCAGCTCACCCACGGACCTCTCCTGCTCACACCTCCCACGCGGAACACAACATTGGAATATACCACCCTCATTCTAAGCTACGAGGATGAGCAAGATGAAGTCGTATTCAGCAACTCCCAGTTGGGCACTCTTCATCTTGAATCTTGTCCGTATCGAGACTGGCCCTGAACCCACGGCTCAGGAACCTTGCTCTTAGCTTGGGCTATCACGGCTCTTCTAGACCTCTTGCGCGCGCCTGTCTAGCACCTACTAGGCCCCGTAGCTGGGCAGCTGTCTGTCATTGTCAATCTTGGGCCCCGGGGGCGGCGCGACCTTAATCTTGAGCCCTTACCAAACCCAGCCTGGTGCTGGCCATAACGTTCCCTAGTGCTGGCTATCATGACCTGACCTTCATCAAAAAGTGCCACTGTCCGAGGGCAAACTCATATTAACAAGGTCCCCCAAATTTCACTACTGCCAGGCGCCAGCAGCACCAAGCAGCAAAGCACGACACGACGCAACTTTGGGGTTCGGGCCGCCGTGCTGTATGTCTGTCACATTGAGAGGAACCTGGCCAAGAAAAACGTGGACAGCCGCAGTCTGGCCGGGCCTGAAAGGCAACTCAAAAAAGCCCGGCCGTCGGTCTGAGAGCTACCTCACAGTACCCTCGTCCCCTTGATATTCGGCGCCTCTCCACTAGGTAGTGACCACCTCACTGTTAGCAATTATACGGATTCCGCAAGAAACCTGGCAAAATGGGCCGACATCGTGATCGTCCCGAACTTTCACAAACCAGGCCCACCTTTGCGGATCCTCCTCGTTGCGGTAAAACGAGATCGCGATGCGATGGAGATATGCTATGCCCTGCCATGACTTGTTGTTGGTGTCTCTTTTTTGGAATTGGCCCATTATTGTCTCTCAACACCATATGCCGTCCAAGCAAACCGGATCCAAACACACCTCACCTCAACCCTTTCGATGCCGTCTCTTGTTGCAAACACCGCGCGTCCATTTCGCATCCATATGACAATCCGAGCCGATATGAATGACTCTTGTTGACTCTGCTCATCATGCTTGACTTTAATCCGTGCCCGTGGCTTTGATAGAACCCCTCTTCTTGAGAAAGAAGCACCAGAAGAACGATTAATGCCGCGACTTATCCTAAGACGGTGACCATCGCGCGCAACTGTGCGCAAGCAGAAAAAGAGAATGCGCACGAAGCAGCAGCTTAGCCGCTTCAAACGGTCGTTCGGCAACAAACACCCACCATCATCACCAACACACACACCATTGATGAAGGCCCCGCATAGCAATTGCATGAAGATCGTCCGCAAAAATAAGCAGACCAGACCACGATCAAACCAGACCAGCCAAACTATGCTCTTGCGAAAACGGGCACAAGTTGCCCTTCTTCCTTTCGTCACACCCCGTTTACTTCGGTGGGATGCGTGGCTTCGGGAGGGGAGGGGAGCGAGAGGTCTTACCGCAAAGCGCGCCGTTTTGAACCGCTTCTTCACACCAAGTTCCAACCGCTTCTCTCCCCGTCACGCCCGTCTGACAAGAACATGACTCGTCCCTGGCGCCATTGACCGTTAGGCTTTCTCTCATGCGGTTGCGGCAGCCGCTAGAGTTGACAGCCCATACAGCCCACGGCAGCCCGAGAGCCAAAAAAGGTAAAACAAGAAAAGTCAACCAGTCTTTTTGAGTTTCCATGTTAAGTTCCCGCGTCGGGCTTGTTCAACGGGACCAAGAAACCTATTGGACGGGTTGAGATCGTTATCAAGCCTGACGGATACCATCATCATGACTTGTCCGGTTGTAATAGCCGCAAATGAAGGGAAAATGGTAGAGCAACTCTATTTCGTCTGGACTTCTGTAACCCTTTCCCCTCGTGTATTCGCGTCCTTCCTCGTCCTTAATTACCCTTTTTATTATCAACATAGCTTCAAGTTCGTTCATGCAAAGCTTCCCTTAGCTCCCCTTCAACACACACACACCACCCCATTCTCACGACTCTCACAACTTTTCACGCGTCAGTCAACCGCGAGCTTCCACTTCTCCTCTTCATCTCACACATAAGCGAATGGGTCAAAGAGTGAATTGGCTTTTGCTTGTCTTTCGGGACGAGATCGGGATGAGGGGGGGCGGAAACTTCTTTTCCCATTTCCCCTTCCTGCCTTTGCTTGACACAACCTAGATCCTTGGGTTTTCATCTCATTTCTCGGATCATAAATTTCTCTGCTGATTTTCTCCTCAACGGTCCAAACTTCACGCACTAAGACGGTAGGCCATCCATGAAGAGTGGGCGATAATTACACCGTTATTAATGACGATGCGATGAAAAAAAATGTCCATGAGGGAGACTTGTAAGATCTTCAATGACGGAACGTGTCACACGTTAGACAAAACCGAGCGCTTAGTAGTAAGTACATGCGTACGGAACCAAGAAGAATTCCAATGCAGGCACTTAGTCGTTTACTGAACCAAACAACGATTCAATCCTCTCCTAATTAGTAGAGTGCAAGACATCCCAAAACACGTTCTTACGCAGGGGGGGCCCGAGGTTTTGTCGAACAGAGCCCATGCCTGGCGACCTAATCTGCTTGATCTCCAAGTCTGGACCAGGGACGGGGGGATCGGAAGAGACTCCGGGCATGCATTCCCCCAAGACAACCATTACCAAGACTCACTCAACACGCAGCAGAACGCGGGATGTTTGATGCACCACCACCCCAAGAGAAAAAGCAAAATTACAATATGACGGCAGTGGGTTTTTTTGCATGTTGCTTGGAATTCCCGACTCAAGGGGGCACGGCGGGGGCGTGGTATCTTAGTGCAATGCTTGCTCAGCCCGAGGAATAAGAAACTCCAACAGAGACAAATTCGTCATTGTAGGTCGACACTTGTGACGTTGGAGGGCACAGGCGGGCAGATCACCACATCCTTCGGGCCCTTTTAGGCTTCATCCATCCACGCATCTTGTTGCGCACCGACATGCGGCTTGCCGTGGGCCCACGGGCACTTACAGATGGAGATGACAGAGACAAGAGGAAAAGAGCTGAATGTGAGATGTCCATTGCCCAAGCCAAGCCATGTCACCCCATGCCTCGGCGCACCCACGGACGCAACCTCCTTCATGATGTTCAGGCACGATATCCCATCACGGGCATGTCTTCCTAGCCTCCCTCTCTGGTGTGGTCAGTCTTTGCGTGCTTGCCACGGCCAAGGAGATCATATTTTGATGGGCAACCATCGCCAACGACACATTAAAAGTGCCTCCTCTCAAAGCGGCAATGATATGACAAGCTCTGGATCTGGACCCCAGACGCCCGGATGCTGGCTGACCACCACTACTTTAGTCCACCAGCCGTTGCCTTTGTATCACATCACGTTGAAATCCCATTTGATGGAATTTACAAAGATGCAAGTAGGAAAGCAAAACATTGCAAGATCTAGCAAAGTCGAAAAAAAACGCCTAATCAGTAGAATACGGGCTGTCGAGCGTTGGCTTGCATGCGGCTTGCAGACTCGTGTGAGAGACAGCCAATGCTGTAACGACCACGCCGCGGCCCTGGGCACATCACATTCCATCAGCCCAATCCCCATCCCATGCACAGCACCCACAAAGTGACGGCGGCAGAATCTGTCTCTTGTGTTGTTGTTGACGATACGGATGACGGTCACTGGACGCATCTCATCCCCTTCCGCATCCCAGTGGCATCGAGTGGCATCTGGTGGCATCCAATGTGATGCATTGGCGATGTTGGTCCAATCGACAGCGTTTGCCTCGTTTTCGAGAAGTACGTACCTCTCTCTACCTCAATGGAGGTACGTAGTTTACGCAGTAAGGTACGGATACCTCTAGGTAGTCATCACTGAACAGGCGTTGGAGAACCCCCCACACTAGACCGCCATCAGCGCCGGTTTCCTTCCATCATCCGCTGGCAAACCAGACGCTAGTGAGGGTTAGGTACTGGCATCCACTGGAGAGTTGCTCTGTACAGGTCCGTATAGACAGCATTCTGCCCGGTGAGCGAGATGAAGTGGTCCACGACTCCACGATGCTGCGGCTGTTCTATGCGTCCCTGTGTCATTCTCTACTTGTACAACTTCCAAGTTCCCCAAAGTCACAGATCCCCAGCTTCAATCTCCACTTTTGGCCGAGTTCAGCTTTGACGAATCACAGCTCGCCCACGCAGCTCTAGAAGAAGACTAGTGTCGCAGGGCGAAACTCGATTGGCTACGGCTTGTTCCCGCAAAGTGAGGCTGCCGCCCCGCCGGCTCCGACGATTGGCTCTTTGCGTTCGGGGGAAAGAGAGGAGGTACGTACCCTTCCCTTTCCTCTTCCTCCTCTTCCTGAATCCTCGTCTTCCTCCTCCACCAACTGTGCAAGTCCATCACCATCCATCCATGGAGCATGGCGGCATGGCCACTCCCTACACGGCCAGGCTGAGTCTCGTCTCGTCTCATCTGCCCAGGTGTGCCAGACCTCCTCCTCCACTCGAACGAACTCTCTCGCTCGTGACCGACCCGTTCCTGGGGCCAAGGAACGTGCAAGTGCCAGTTCTCTCTCTCCAGTCTCCATCATCACGGCATCGCCCTCACCTAGCGTCATCTCCTTCATCTCGCAACTCCGTCTACACAGTCACCTAATCTTGGCTACCATGATCCATCGGCATCAGATTCAGATGCCAATTTGTCAAAACGTGACGCCGCACGCGCGAACCGCAGCGGGTCCCTTTTCATGTCCCCATTCTCATAGCCCATGGAATCTGGAATTTCCAATACCTGGGAACATCACGAAAGAACTGACCAGCCAAGCCAAACATTTCAAGTCTCCATACCAAATCCTACCCCCAAAAGAAGCTTGGGATCGTCCCGCACTACATCTCGCAACAGCTCCGCCTCGAGGGATCATCGCTGTTGATCCTCTTCGGCTACTTCCAGCTGCTCGAGCTGAATTGGGCCCCAAGGTCCCGACTCTCCCACCCTTTTCCCTCCTATGCCCCAAACCATCAGCCAGCCCACAGCATGCACCGTAACCCCCCAAGGCAACCCCCAGCCAGAAGCTATTAGTTGGCAGAAACCCGCAAAGTCTCTCTTACCGCCGGGGGAGTCTGGGAGAGAGAGATGAGGTGTCATCAACCGCGACCCTCCTTGTAGATGGACCAGTGGCCCAAGCATCTCTGCGACAATCTCCCGTCATCAGACGGCTTCTGGCATTACCGGTGGGGGGTGTCCCCGGCACGTCCGGGTCTAAGTACCTTGTTATCGAAGAAAGTTAATTCTTTCTAAGTTATAAGTATAAGAATATAGTTTTAATAAAATAATATAGTACCTACTTAGTACTTAAATTAAGATACTTTTTTAAGTTTACTATAAAAAAAATTATATTACTAACTACTTATTATTAAGGTCTATAAGTAGCGCTATAGCTTTAATTATAATAGCTTTACTTATAATAAGTAAAAAGTCTAATTATAAGTCCTTTAAAAGCTTTTTTTTAAGAGCTATAAGAGCCTCTAAGTTAAGTTAAAATACTTATTAAGATATTAATAACTAAACTAACTTTATAATAATAGCTTTAATAAACGAACTAAGAAACGAACTAAGAAATAATATTAAAATCCTTACTATTATTGAGTACGATTTATAAAGTATAATAATATAACTATAGAGTATTAGTAATATATCTTATATTAAAAAAACTATTATTAGTATTAATAAAATAAATAGGGCCGTATTAATATAGTACCTTAGCTTTATTTTATAGCTCGAGGATTATAGCTTTAGATAGTATTAAAAGTTTATTAAAAAGCTTTCTAAAGTACTCTAGTATATTTACTACTATTTTTATAATAATAAAACTCTTAGTACTTATATATAAGAATAAGTTACTTATTTTTAAATAGTAATACTAGCTTATTAATAAGCTATTAAAACTACGATTTTAGCGATCCCTTAACGAGGGAGAGGGTAGAATAGAGGAAAAGAGGAAAGGATAGGTAACTTATAAAAAGGGTTAAGGTTAAATAGTACGGAATTCGAGGGCAGGGTAGCGTCTACATGTACTGCGGCAATCCTCTAGTAATGCAAAACGATGGAGTTAAACAGTGGGCACGTCCGGGTCATTCTCCCCAATTCCCCCCTACCGTCTCCTCACTATCCCAATCCCAAGGTTTGGTGTATTGTTTCCGTCTCTCACCTTTCCCAGTTGGATGGCAGCTTTTGAACGCTGGAGAATGGAGACGCCCAGAACCAGTTGCCAGAGGCTCTCGTGTATTGCAGATCTGCACTCCGTTTGTCGAACCCTCACCGAACTCTGTTCTCTATCTCGCCAGTACGGATACAAGCGGCGCCCGCTGCACCCTGCACAACTGCGCGCGACTCAGGGTCAGCCAGCGAGATACCTGTTTATGACAGTCGCAGAGCTAAGGACTGACCGCAGTTTGCAACGGATTAGGTACGAATACTGACACGATACGACAATGCACAAGTGGGTTATTTCCTTGTATCTCATCTTCCCCCACGATGCCGGTGTTTCCCATCTCGCTTTCGCCGTCGCTTCTAGACTGTCTCACGAATACAACGCTACGACCTGACTGAGTACGGGAGTATGGCGGTGACCCTTCATTATCGCCGAAACTGCGCTTACCGCCAAGGATCATCAAAATCATCAATCTTATTAGCGATTTCACCTTGACTCCCTTTGGAAAGAAAGCAACGCAAGACTCTATGAATCTCAATTGTACGGATAAAGCCATTGGCCCTTTGCGTGCAACACCAGCAGAACTCAATCCTCGTAGTGGAATGGCGCCAACTTCTGCCACTCTTGGCACGGCACGACTTCCAAAGTTCCAAGACTCAGATCCAAATCTGTTTGCCAAAGTTCCATCTCAAGTTCCTCAAAGTTCCCTTTTCGCCAAGCACGATGCTCGTCAGTCGTTTCTTCTGTGCGGCGGCTGTGCCAGACACAGAAAATTGACATGACACCAAAAGTCCAAGCAAACGTCGGCATGGCATGGCACTCGCATGGCCTGTCTCTCAACGCCTACTTGATATCTCAAATCAGTACCCACTGCCGAGTGGGCTGAAGTATCGTGTGTCTTGAACGGCTTCTGGCATGACACGGCCCATTTCGGTGAGATTCGAGAGAACTAAGAGAGGGGTAACACCATCAGTATCCTACCTTACCAAACTATCCATCCACCCAACCATTCACACGGGACGGGACAGATACACAAGATACACGGAGTAGTCCCTAGGAAAACTTGAATAGCCTACCGCCGCTAGGACTTCTGCTTTCCTGAACCGTCTGCCGTCATCCAATCCGGGACGGCATGAAGAGGCGCCTTAGCTTTAACTGCCCAGGGAGCAGATTCATGCCTTCTTTCCCATAGTAGGCTGCGTCCGAGAGCGAACTGTCAATTGTGAGTTTCTGGGAAGTCTGTAGTCGTACCGTATAGCGTCTCTTTTGGATCGCCGAATGGGCATCCGTGCTCTACTCGGCCCCGAGCCGCATCGCATCGCATCACATCGCAGTGATACCACAACCACCCGCATCCGCATGGCGTAGCGTATCGGCGTGCCGCCTACTCACTCACAGATGACACGGATACCACACATAGTGATACACACACAATATCTTTGCTGCGTGGTACTTTACCGCACTGCGGCGCAGCGCCGGCTTCTGATAGGAGCTGTGTTGGATTCCTTTGTTGTTGATCTGTGTCGCTTTTCTTTCCCACCCCGGGCGGTCGCGGCTGACTGGGTCATGTAAGTCGAGCCTGCAGGAGGAGTGTTGCCTGGTAGCCTGCCGCGATGTTTGGCCTCCTCCGATCACGCGCGGCACGGACGATGCTGTCGGTTCTGTGTGCTGCGGTCAGCATTTTACCTTGAGCGACCAATGAATTAGTCGTCGAGGGGGGACTTCGATGTGGCGGCAGCGGGCGGGGAAAAAGTACGCTGCGTGATCCGCGCGTGTTGGTCGTTCTCCAGACCGGCGACGGTATATCTGCGCGCGAGGGGCAGGCTTGTCGCCGATACCGCGACGGCAATGTGTTTTCCAGCGACAGAGAGATGCCTTCAAAGTACTTGACAGTGCGGGTTTGAGCTTGGATGATGTTGAGCCTCAGTGACACGCCATGATAGTCGCCGCTCTTAGTTACGTCTTTACAGCCTGAGTGCGTGGAGCGTGCTACTGCTCGCCATGAAAAGGAGTCTCCCAGATGCCAACTGTAAAGCCACAATCCAAAGTCTTACTCATGGGAGTCTTCACTGCGATCTTAACGCCACTGGAGGCAATTTTGTGCCCTTACCGTCCTCATGCTTCGTCGGGACGGGCCTTCCTGTGGCGGCAAACCTAGGTATACTTTGACGTAAACACCTGGAAAGTTTACTCGCTATTCTCGACTCTAAATACGTGGTGCGCATATCGTCAATACTATCCAGTCTTTCCAACAAGATGACTGTTATGCACCAAAGACGCTTGCACTCCATCAATTGAACACTCGGCTGTTCGTGTTACTCAGACCAAGGCCCCTAGGTATTGATCTCCCGATTCCCGTGAGACTCGAGAGATTAGCTAGACGACCCACAGCAGCCGTGGACCTACAACTCGAGCTCTGTTGGCGGAATGAAAGCAACCATGTGGTAACCCTACTTCGTCCAGATAGCATCTGGCTTGTTGGTTCCGAAGACGGTGGATGTGAATATAGCGCCGGAAGGAGGCATAGTTCGCCAGCCTCGCCCGACGAATTATGATGGCTCCCCGAGGGAGGAGAGGCGGGGTCAACGACACAGCCTTTTCACTGCAGTGTCAACTCTTCTCAAGTGGGTTGTGTCCACCCTGGATGTATTGAAATTCCAACGATTCTATCTTGCATCACTACCTGTGACTAGGTTCTGGAGGTTGCTGCACCTTATGTAGGCAGAATCGTATTCGTGTATCGCCTCCAAAGGCTGAAGTCACCACGCGAACTCTGAAATGGAGTCGTAAAATACAGGTGAGTACCCAGCTGGCTTTTCTCGTAACCTCAATCTCAGAGTCTGGGCGGTCGATATGGCTTGAAGGAATTATGCTCCAGCTAGTGATGCAAGTTCTCAATCACGCATGCTAATTAACAAGAGACTGACACTGCAGTAGATTCAATTGTGTGGACTGATAATCAAATTTACAGCATGAATTATAACACAATATTCTTTTGTAACAATTGCCCAACTTATTCTGTAGAGATAAAACCGCAGCAATTGATAACTCATAGTCCTCGAGGTGGTTGTTCCTGACGTCTAATAATAGCTTCACGGCACGTGACCGCTTTCGCTATCGGAGCATCCCCACCGGCAAAACACCGGCGATCTTATCTGGGCGGGACCCTGCTGTAGATGACACCTGTGAGCTACGGAACCACGGTAGCCAATGCGTGGCGCGATTATCAATGCAGCTTCAAGGTGGCCACACGAGCAACGGGCACCTCACCACCACAACTTTCAACTTCTCTGCATGTGAGCGAACCTTCATTCACACGGCACGATGCGCCGTTTCAGTCTACTTTTGCTGGCCACGGCTCAGCTTTGCGGGGCTCGTCATCCTGGCTTTAGTATACACGATGACCTCGTGGCATATCCCCAGGTTCGTCCGATCCAAAGGAGTTCCATGGAAGTTCTGGCGGGCAAACTGACAATGAGCGCACCTACAGTACGAGATAGTCTTTTCGGAATCCTACATACTAGAACACGAAGCGCAGGCGTTACTGGACCGCACAAACCCGCATTCTGCCTACTCGGCCGAGTTCTCGACAGCTTCCGACGTCTCCCAGAACGTCAGAGAGGCCACCGACTCCGACAATGGCCGTTCCTCTGAGGTCTTTGAGCGATACGAGCTCATGAACACGGCTGACTTGAAGTACCTCTGCTCGATACCCATCTTGGAACCCCAGACTCCCGAGAACCACACGGCGACGGAGCTCGCGAAGCAGGAAGAGGCACGCGAGCTGGCAAAGGCCTCGGCGCATGGCTGGGAGCTGCTGGACGAGCTGGATGGGAACTGTCTGTACTTCATGTCCGGCTGGTGGAGCTACAGCTTCTGCTACAACCGCGAGATAACCCAGTTCCACGCCCTCCCGACGGTCCCCAACGGGCAGCCGCCCGTCCGCGACCCCCACACAGCCGAGTACGTCCTCGGCAGGGTACAGAAGTCGCCTAGCCAGCGACAAGGCCAGGAGCAGCAACATCAGCAGACGACAAAGTCGGGAGACCCTCCCGCGAACACGGATCTGCAGATTAAGGGCGACCAGCGGTATCTCGTGCAAAAGATGGAAGGCGGCACCGTCTGCGACCTGACGGGCCGCGACCGGACAATCGAGGTGCAGTACCACTGTGTGCCGGGCATGAAGGGAGACCGCATCGGTTGGATCAAGGAGGTCACCACATGCGCCTACCTCATGGTCGTCAATACGCCGCGCCTGTGCGACGACGTCGCCTTCCTCCCGCCGAGGGCCACGAGCGCGAACCCAATTAGCTGCCAGCTCATCCTCCCCTCCGGCGACTCCGCCGCTCAGGCCGAGTGGCATCGTCGGAAGACGTTGGAAGCCGCGGAATCTATGGTTGGCAAGCAGGAGGGCGCTGCCGCAACGGATGAGGAAGAGGCGGCAGAACTCCTGAAGCAGGCCCAGCAAGACCCTAACGTCAGAGACAAGGCCCAAAAGGGCGTCAACGTGGGCGGCGTCATTGTTGGTGCGCGAAACGTGCTCGGCGATGCGGACGAGGAGGGCAAGCCACCGACGAAGCTCTCGCCGCCGCGCAGCTACCTGCCTGGACGCGGCCATGGCCCGCTGGTAGAAATCATTGCCAGCGCCAAGAGCAAAGCCGAGGGCGGCGCGACGGAGATGCTCGACGACGATGAGCTCAAGAAGCTGGATCTGAGTCCCGAGCTCGTCGAGGAGATGCGGGCTGAGCTGGAGCGGATCGCTGGCGACAAGGGATGGAAGCTCGAGGTGGTGGAGCAGCCGGGTGCGCAGAGAGAAATCCAGGGCATTGTTGACCACGGCTCTGATGGCGAGGATGGCGAGGAGGCCAAGGGAAAGAGGAAGAAGAAGGTTGTGGAGGGGGAGAAGAAGACACAGCAAAAGGGTCAGAAGCAGGACAAGCAGGATCAACAGCAGGAGGGTAGCGAAGAGCAGTTCTTCAAGGAGGAGCTGTAGTGATGCCCTCCCCTGATTTGATGGCCTAGCATTGGCGTTTGGAATGTTTTTTGTATTGATATGCTGAATGATACAGAGGGCCGTACGTTGGCTCCCATGCTCTCGAGAGTCTCTTTAACTGCACACGTCTTTCTCTACAGCCCACTACTTGCCTCTGTAATTTCACAAATGCGTCGACAAATTCAAGGTACCCTTTCAATTCCCTTTTCGCTTGGTTTTCAGGAGTATTTAGGTGTGGGAGTTGCTCGGTTTTCAGGCTGTTCGGCTTTGAGCCTTTCGGTTCTCAGAATATCCGGTTCTGGAACTGTTCAGCAGACTACTCCATGAAGGATCAAAACAATCTGCTTGCTCGGGCAGCAATCGGACTTGTCAGAAACTATACGATCGGTGGCATCAATTTGCAACATGGCATCACGCGGATTCAACCCGAGATGAAAGTCATTCAACGGGCGTCGAGTACGAATAATTGACGAGGTGGGCGAATGTCGATTTCTTCTTTCGATCTAATGGCCACGTCGGACTTGGAAGCACTGCGATGTCACACCCGGACTCGGTATCCCGATCAACCCAACGGGATCCCGAAACGGCAATGTTTTGGGCCACTTCTTATTCAGCTACACTCGACTGGATCCACAATAGCTGGACTGTTATGATCTTCAGGGTCATGGTGTCGACTGCCGTCTCTCACGGATCTCAACGAGGTCTAATTTGATCGTGGTCTAGGCCATTATCTCGATGCTTTGTTGTTGTGAGGAACTGGCAGGGATGTTGGCAACGTCACTCCATATAGTTCATATGAAGCAGCCTCGTGTGAGATAATACCTACCTGCATTAATTACTGGAGACCGACGAATGTAACGGTCAGATACATCTTGTTGAGCTGTTAAATGTTCTTTTCCACGATCAACCCTACAGAACACAAATGAACGAGCCAAACCATCGGTGCCAATATCCATGACATTCGAACTCCGCTCTGTCCTCTCTGCGGAGACTAACGTTCTTGTCCTGTCTCGAGCAACGCCGAGACTTCTGCCCATAGCAATGCTTGGCTTTGCAGATAATCTGATTACTCGAGACCCCGCGGCTTCCATGGCATGGACGTCCGCGGTACGACGTGATCATATTCCCGCCGGACTACCACCGTGACCGGACTGGAGTTGTTCATTCGGAAAGTCACGTCCGGGACCTGCCGGGTTTCCTGGAGTTCATAGCCATTGCCGATCGAAAGCTCCTGTCTTGACTATTGAAGTTGACAGAGGAAGGTAGGAGGTAGGTAGTAACGGAAGGTGCCCCTTTGCTGAGAAGGCACCATCCGATAATGGCAGGACGGGGCATCCCACTTGCCGGACCGGAGGGCGGCAACGGCATCACCTCCTTCCGAGACGTGGGAGGAAGGCACCCCCGCCGAGGCGTGACCTGCCCTTTGCTCCGTCCAGAGGAAGGTACGCATACACGTGCTCACTGCTTGCTCAGCCTGTCGGTGTGAGTGAGGCAGGCACTGGTAGCCGGACATCACATCGTCTCCTGCCGACGCCGTAAACGTTGACAAATAGTACATGGGCGTTGAGGCAGAATATCTGCGATCTGCACATCTCTGACTTTTCTCTCTTCATCCCCAATCTCGGTTCAAATTTCAGTCGTGATCCATCGCCATGGCTAGCCCGCCCCCCGTCGTAAACTCCCTCAGACTCCCTCAGCCCTCTTCCCCGGTATCCGGGACTGGCTCCGGCAAAGGCTACCATTCGAAGATTCTCAACCAACCCAACCCAACCCAACCCTGATGGAGAGTTTTCTTTGTTTTAATGAGGCAGAGAATCCGGAGGAGGCGGAGTTACATGGTAAGTGATTGGAACACGTATGCTTCCTTGGGCCTTAGCTCCTGTGTCCTTTCATCATCTACCTGCCTGGGCAGTCCAGGCTGTTAAGCTGTCTGTCGCAGATTAGACTTCTAATGATCATATCGCCAGTGCCCTGAGTACGAGGGGACCTGTGCAAGCTAGCAACGTCAAATGCCCACACTGCATACGACATGTCGTTTTCGCCTTGACCTCTCGTCGCCCGTCGCAGTGCCTGCCGCCCCCCGTGCACTACCTTACCGCTTGGCAGCCACTAAGTTCTCGATCCTTGGCGGGCAGGCAGTGCTTAGCGTCTTCGAGCTTCTCTCTATCAATCGCAGCTAGGGCCTATAGCAGACACGATACGACCCGACAACACTACTCAACTCGGAGAGAGAAAATATTCAGACTTTGAGGAGTCGACCCTGAAGTCTTGGCTTCGACTTCTGCCATCTAGTCTATTTGGGGCCCAGCCAAGATGTCACGTCTTAAGCTTCTCCGGGATCCTGAAATGAGTTTGGAATTGATAATTCAAGGGCATAACCATTCTGCTGGGACAGGTTCTTCGGCATCGTCGGTTCAGGGGCACACCGAACGCACATTGCACTACCAACTTCGCGGAGTCACACTTTCGGAGTCACCTACCGGCCATGATTGCAACATCAACTCAAAGTCGGCACTTGCAAGGCTCAGCAAAATGGGATCGGCACTTTTCCCCTGCGCCTGTCGTATACCCAGAAGTTTCACTAAACCACCCGACTGCCGATTCGCCATCATGTTTGGGTGCGGGCCGTGGGCTGCTGCTGCTGAGTCCTCATCAATTGAGTTGAATCGATGAGAGGGCCAGATATTGACGAAGCCCGTTGTTCTGACCTTGACCTACCTACCATCTCGGACATGGACTTCCATTCGGCGTCCGAAGCAATACTCGGATTTGTTGTTGTAGCCTTGTAGGACTCAACACAGCTTCGAGATACTATTGCTTGTCAGGGATGGCTTGCCGTCATCATATGGTTTCGGGAGCCATGTGTATAAGCCACGGATGCGTCGTCCGAAGGTCGGGCTGTTCAATTGTTCAACCGACAAATTTATCCACTCGACCCAAGGCCCTGGCACGCCCCTCGAAATGCAACCTCTTGGTTAGTAGGGATATTGCAGACAAGGTGAATGTGGATGTGAGTGGAGGACACATTGGGCGGCAGCGCCCGTTGACAAAGTTTATGCTCCGATTGAGCTAGTCTAGGCGATATTGCCAGCTGGAAGAAGAGATTTCCGGCTGCCCATTGTTCATGACAACTTCGACTGGGCAGCAGCATAGAGAGTTCCAGCCAAGTGGATAGGACGACAAAGCGTCAATCCTACAACCTGCCCCTTGCAACTTGCAAGCAGAAACATCACGCCCTCGTTCCGGATCGGCTCGGGAGCACACCGACAACCCCTTTGACGGCGTACGTGTGTCGGTCGACCGGCGTTTTCGGCCGGCGTCCCTATCTCGACGTCCTCGACCAAGACTATACGGACCAGTCAACGAAGCCGCATGCCAATTCCTCATGTTGGGCCCTGATCATTCAGTCAGGCCAAGACCGTTCAGGAGATTCTCCCCGAGTCCGGTATCCACTTTTCTACGCTCAAGTCTCTCGGCGCCGTTGGAAGAGGAAACGCCAAGGACATCGCCGAGTCCATCATCGACACCAATGATCTTGTCGGCCTTGCTGGGAGCACGTACCAGCGGCCAGGACCCAGTACTATATTCCGTACTTGTTGAGACAATCATCAAGTCGGTGCTTTGCCTCGCAGGGCGGATGAGGTCCGCGCGCGCCGCTCTTCACAAAGCTCCCGATCAACCGCAGGTAACCGTGAACCCGTTGGCGATATTACCTTCACAGCACCCAGCGGGGACTCCGGGACTCGATATTGGTTTCGAAATAGACCCCAACTTCTTTGCAACGCTATGATACCAAGCTTTCGACACCACTGTCGTCCAAGACTGATTGACATTCGAGCTGGGCGATCCCTGCCTTGCAGTTCGATGAGCCACCTCCGCATCATGTCAGGGGCCGTTGATATGGATGCCGCCGGCATCAGAGCAATTTCCCTGAATCGGATCGTTCTGGAATGTTCAGGACCCCGGAAACCCCTCATTTGAGCACGTACAAGATTTTGACAGCTGCAAATCGACAGGCATTGAGTCGTAGTAGACGGGGATAGATCGACGACCCTATATCGTCTACAAACCGCCTCAACCGCGCAAATTGCATCGAGTCGCTATACATGCAAGGTATGTGCGTACAGTGATGATCAGGAAGTCTGCCTGGGAAGTTCCGCATTCGACTCGAGTCTTGGACATCTGATGCAACGCGAACGCGCGCTTTTGCTTGCGGACCCTGGAGGCTCTGTCGATGGCCACGTACATTCCAACGGTGCAGCATGATGCGGCAATCCCAGACCAGACCATAACAAAGTCCCAGACATGCAGACATATCTGGACCATGAAGTGATTCAGAGGTCTCGGGGACTGGTTCCCGGAACGAGGTCGAAACGTGGCATGGCGAGCAGAGTTTGGGCACCCGAGGAGAGAATTAAGCATCTTGGGATCTCTGGAGCTCGAGTCGAGCTTGAGTCCCTGACGCTGGAGTCAACCCAGACGCAGCCCAGGACGCGGTTGCCCCGGGGCTCCCTGGCTCGCCGTCACGAACAAAGCTCGCACATGTGGTCCATAACGGCGGGGGTGGTGCCTGCGGTTAGCTCCGCTCGGCGGTACTCAGTGGAGGATTTTGATGGAGCTTGGCATGAGCGGGCGGATGCCGGGCACGTCGCCAGGAGCCAGACAAATGGCTCCGTTCGCAGAGGGGCCGGAATAGCGCCGCAAATCATTTTGATCCAAAATAGCTGCAGGTCCCTGGCAAACTTGGGACTGAAGAAGCTCAGGTTCAGCTGAAGCCCCAAACTAGAGAAGGGTTACCAACAAGGGGGCAACACGGACTCGAACGTCTTGGACTGACGACTTATTTGTTCCCTCGTTTCTTCTGGCCATTTGCCTTATTTTGAGCCGTTGCCTTGCCGTTCCGTCGTGCAGCTCATCCGAAGTTGATTGGCCTCGAACCTTTTCCCCCGCACATCTCCAAGGTCATCCGTCGATTTGGTCCAAGGTCATCAACAGATCGATCTTTCTTCTCAACTTCTTCTTTCATCAGCTGACTCACAAGACCACCTCACACGACCTTTGCCTCAGCTCTACCACCTTACTATTACTCACCTTAGTGCATAGTATACCTACCTCAGTACGGATACAGAAACGGCAGCGAACCCTCCTTTTGCTCGTAGCCGCCCCTCACTCATCCTTTCCCCCCTTCTCTCTCTCTCTCCGCTTCTCATTCGCCTCGAACTGTCGTTTCTTTTTTCCCCGCATTTGCACAGGCAAGCCGCAAGCTGCACGCCGCACGCGCAACGAAAGACGAGACAGGAAGACAGACAGACACTGGACGTCCTGACAAGACTGGACAGAAACTGGACTGGGCAGGTCAGGACAAGACCGGCAGCCGATCCCGACGGTCTTCGAGCAGACATCGGACACGGAGTGAAAAACCTTAAGCAGCAACCAACACCTTCATGCGCTAGCGACGATCAACAAGACAACCCCCCGACGCCATCCCACCAGCCAGCTACCGACACCTCGACTGATGAGGCGAGGACAGACGAGACGCTACCTCCGCTACGCTATTCGTGCCTACGTTTCCTCCTCCGTACCCTACGTACCTCACCTCACAGCTAGGCCACACCTTACCGACCCTACCTTACCTTAGCTTCCTTCCCCTTCCCCTTCCCTTGCCGGCGAGGGGCTGAGGCGGCCGAGAGTGGACTGGAACTGGCTTTTTGACCGGGGGGAGGCTGGGCTGCAGCACTGTCCGAGTCGAGGCTTGTTGCTCCACGACAGTTCTGCTTCTGGCACTGCACTGCTTTTTTGCTGGGCTGCGACAAATCATCACTCCACCGCGAAATCTCTCGCTCAAACTCTTTAACGGCCGTCACCCCTGTGACAAGAGTCCTGAGCCTGTCTCTGCCATCTCCCTTCTCTCGACTGTTCCCTTATTCTTATTGCGTCATGTTTTGAGTGATGGACGACACAGATTCCGCGAGAAATGCTGCGAGCAGAGCAGGCTCTGCAGAAGTGAAGGCCGAGTCACCAGGCGCGACCACTACCCCCGCCACTACCAAGAGCCAGCAGCAGCACCACCAACAACAATCAGCGCCGCCAAAGAGGACCGTATGCGATCACTGTCGAAGGAGAAGTATGCTGTTCCACTTCTCTCACGTTACTATTATCGTCGTATCTCAATTTGCATCCCCTGCCGTCCGTCCGTCGCATTCATGAATTTTCGTGCGATTCTTCCTCTTCCCAGCAGTCTGCCGCCCGGGCAGTCCATCTGTCGGCTTCATGGTACCACCATCCCGCCTTAGCTACTGCCGCTGATGCTGCTGCTGCTGACGTTGCTTGCTGCACGTCATCACCATCTTCACATCCATCATCAAGAACTGTTCATTTCATGTCCGCAACTCACGTCTCTTGCCACGTCTTTCATTCTTCTCGTTTCTCATACGATGGAGCTCATGAGAACTAACTGGCAATAGGAATCCGTTGCGATGGCAAGTTCCCGTGTGAGCAATGCGTGCACGCCTCACTCACCTGCAAGCGCGAACATGTCCCCAAGAAAAGAGGACCGAAGCGTGGCCATGGACGGGTCATAAATGAGTTACGCGCCCGGGAGTCGTCCCAAGGAAAGCAGCAACCAAAAGTCCAGAAACCTTTCAATGCAGAAACTGCGCTCGAGAGTCCTACAGAGTATGTGCGGCGTCGATTATCAGCAGCTTGCCCGCCGCTGAACCTAGACAGCGTCGACATTGGGATGAGCGGTAGCGACCTCGGCGAAGCGACGTCTCAACATTCGTCCAACGCGTCCGCAGCATCGACCCCTCCGAGCTTTTGGGCTGCCGTCACCTCGAACCCAGGACATACCAATGTACCGGAGCCCAGAGGCATCTTCTCGAGCGATGAACTACGACCGAGAACGAGGAGCTATTTCCACATGATCCCCCAGCTGGTCGAGCTGTACTACGAGCACATTTACCCCATCATGCCTCTCATCTACATGCCGACCGTCCGCGAAACGATCAACCGACCCATGACGCCGAGCGAGAAGAACCTGATTTACGCCCTGTGCGCCTTGACGTCGATGCACATGTCTGGTAAAAGCATCGGCGCGCCTGGACCCACGTCTTGGGAAGTCGTCGGTCGCTTCTTCCTCGACGAGACCATTTCGACGAGGCAGACGTACGACTTCCTCGAGGATTTGTCCCTGTCCGCCGTGATTTCGTCGTTTTACCTGAGCACATCCTTCTTTGAAATCAACCAATCGCGCAAATCGTGGTACTATCTCCGGGAAGCGTTGACCAACGCACAGGACCTAGGACTCCAGGACGATTCAACATACTACGGGCTGAGTCGCGAGGAAACGCTATGCCGACAGAGGGTCTTCTGGATTCTCTTCGTAACGGAAAGGTTAGTAACGACTGACCGCTGGGTCACGCCAACGTATATTGCGAGGCCGCATCCGAGAGACTAACGCAACTTGTGCTACATAGGTCTTTTGCGATTCTCCGCAACAAGCCAATTACGTTCAAAAGAACACCGTCGCTACCAACAACACGGCAACCCTACGAAGGCCCCGATATTCATGCCGGTTTTCTGCAGCTTGTTTCATCCTACACTCCTCTGGACGAATCGTTCGTGACGGCTTGGAATGAGGGGTCTGATCCCCGCGTCAGCGCAACAACGTTTTTGGCTTTGCAAAACCTTCTCTCCCTCCCTCCTGCGTTCCTCCGCCCACATGGGCGATCATCACCACCAACCCAGCCTCATGGGCAGCTAATGGGTTCCTATGGTTCAACGTCAGCCTCTAGAGATGCTGGGGCACCAGAGCCGACAGACATTCAGAAAGCCGATTTGCTCATCACACAACAATGGCTTCGACTGATCGTGTGGCAGTCGTCGATGAGGCAAGGCCTTCTGAGCTGGACCAACCCGGCCGACTCAGGAGGTGGGGTATCTTCGGGCAGCGGTGTCGGCGGTGGGAACAGCATGTGTTTTTCCTTCCCTCTGACAGTTGCACGTGATACGGCCTCGATCTTATCAAGCTTGCCTAGTAAAGCTGTCGAGGTTCACGGAATGGGTATCATGGAGAAGATCTTCGAAATCGGAACCTGGTGCGTTAACGTCTTGGGGGCATGCGAAAGTGTTGGCTTCTCAACCGCCATGGACTTTACGTCAGGCGATATGGGTGTTCTGGGCAGCGGTCGAAAGGGGGCGAGTCTAGACCCTATCGAGTTCTTTGTGCGTACACTGAGTGCGAGCGACAACTCCCGAAAACAGTTCGCAGAGAAGCTGCTCACCGCTGCCGGCGAGAACCCAGGAAGTATGAGAACACAACTCAGCCCCGCCATGTCTGGAATGAGTTCAGCCGCCGCGGCGATGATTGCCGCAGGTCAGGCGCACCAAATGATGGAGCAAGGCTGGGGACAAGTTGGACAACAAAGAGGGAGCGTTGTGGGCGAAGTCTTTGACGACAACGAAGAGAGCAATGGCAACAACCAGCAGCAGCAACAACAACAACAACAACAACGGCTCGACCTCGGAAGCAACTCAATGCACCATCCTTCTACCATACCAAGTATGGGGTTGGGAATCGACCTTGGGTCCGATCGCTTGACGGGTGGTATGGGTGGAGTCGACATGGACGCAAGCAGTGTCGATCTCATGAGCCCATTAGGCCTGACTCGAAGCAACACCTCCGATATGGCAGCGATGGGCATGCCCGTATATGATACAGCCTGGAGCCCTAGCAGCGGTGGGACGGGGCCGCGCGAATACCCAGAACATAATCCTGGACCTTACACCAATTCACGTGAAGGGGCCCAAGGCTATCCCGATATGGGGAACGGAATAATGATGCATGATCGGATGGCAACCGGTACCGGCGGTCCCGTGGGAGGCCCCGTTGGTGGGGAGAATCCTGGTATGGACCCGCGGCAGCAGCAGCAACATCAAGGGGATAATGGCGGTTTTGACGGACGGAGACCGGAGGACAAGAACGGTGGATACCCAAATGGTGGCAGGGTCGGTCTATGGCTAGGGACATGAAAACTTGTCACCACGTTGTTTGATCTTGACGTTGGACGGACAGGTGGATGCTCTAGGCCAGAGTAGGTCGGATGTACTCATACTTCAACACTATTGGATAGGAAAAGGGAATAGGATTGGGCGGGCGTGAACTGGGAGCATCTGCACAAACGGAACTAGGAGTTTTACGTCGGCCACGGTTTATTGTCTACCAGCGGTTCTGGCGATACAGGTGTTCAAAGCTACCGTTTGTACGCTGGATGGCGTGTCGTAGCTTACCTGGGTGTTTAGTGACCCCGTTGGGTGGGTTCGGACTCGTCGGCATTCTACGCGTACATGTATATACCTCTGGTGGTGACATTGGATGAAATGTCTACCCAATACACCTACTGTAATTGTGCTCACTCTCTTCTTAACTAATTGACCTGCGTGCGCCTCTCCGGGCAGTCCCACATCCCGCTGTCAAAAGTAGGATGTCTCCGCGAGGGTGGAGAAGTGCCGGCCGACGTGGGCCCCGGGTATTCGGCAGCAGATTGAAGGGGTAAGCGGCAGGCTGCGGGCAAAGTTAACAGGGCTCGCTCGGGCTCGGTTGCAGAAGACTTGCAAGCAGTGTTACGGCGCAGTCTCTTGAGCCTGGACTGTTTTGTTGTTCTCGAAGGATGCGAAACCTTGTCGAGATCTCCCCCCCAAGCATGAAATACGGATAGATAAGCTTTTTTATTGCGCTCGTCACGAAGGCAATAATTGCCGATCTGACCCCAATTGCTCAGTCTCGGGGGGCTTTGCTTTATTTGGAAGAGAGGACGGGAAATGCTTTTTACAACCTTCACACAGTAGTGTATTGTCCATCCTCCTTCTCCCCAGTGCCTTACCTGTCACGCCTGTGCGCATGCAGCATCGTTGAAAAGCTTGGGCACGCACGTCACTTGCCTAACGGGGTAATAAGATTGCCCACATTGCAAGTTTCTGAAGACGCGGGGGAGTAAGGGCATTCTGGATTCGAATTGTCTGGAATCACATTGATTTGTTTTGATTTGATGATGGTAACGTCGGCGGCAGATTTGGCTTCGATGCCACTGCAGCATAACGTCTGCGTCGTGACGGCGCGGTTGCGGCTGCGGCCCGTGGGGGCGGGTGATTTGCGTGCGATTCATCGGATGAGGTTGGATTCTGAGGTTATGCGGTACATGTATGGCATCACATATTCTCTTTTTTTCTTCTTTTTTTTCTCTCTTTTTGTCTCGTTTTCGATATATCCCCCCCATCTCATCTCATCTCATCCCACCCCATCCCATCCAAATTCCCAGATTTAGGCTTTTTCTTTCGGGTCATTTCTGTGGCTTCTATATGGCTTCTAGATCGTTTGATCTGACCCAAGATTAGGTCTGATCTGGTCTGATGTTAATGCACTGATACCTGATAGAGGCCCGGCGTCGAGACCGTGGTTGTGGCGGAGGAGAGTCGACGGAGTATCGAGAGGGTGCGACTCATGATGAAGGAAGGGGGTTTCTCATTTGCTGTCATGCAAAGAAATTACCCGACAGATGAACACACTAATAAAACCGATAACGACACCGAAGCGAACGAGGTAACGGCGGAGGCAGCCGTGATTGGATTCATCGGCATCACGAGCCCGCCGCAGATATTCTACATTTTCCAACGAGCGTCTTGGGGGATGGGGTACGCCACTGAGGCGCTGCGGGCGTTTTTAGGGGCGTATTGGGCTCGACGAAGAGGTCCCGACGGGACGGACTGCAGGCCCGACGGCGGACGGAGATCGTCCTCGAGGCCGGAGGACAGCAGTGAGGTAGGAGGAGGAAGATGGCATGAACAAGAGGAAGGGCGATTTGGGAACGTGTTGGAGGCGCATGTCCATGATGGAAACGTGGGCAGTGAAACGGTGCTGCGGAGGTGCGGGTTTGAGTTTGCGTGGGAGACGGTCACGTCTGCGCATGGACGGGACGATGTCAGGTGTATGGTGTATCGAATAGAGCGGCCGAAATGAGAGTCTGATCAGTCACTCGTGTAAGATGTCGTCACGTAAGGAGGTCACTTGAGGAAACGATGGTTAGGATCAAATGTGTTGGATGCAGGACGAGAGCGTCTCTGGGGCTCTCTCACTCTCTTTCTTTCTTTTGTCTTTATGTTTTTGTCGTGTCCAGGCGTCATGTATGCCTAGTAAACTTTTCCTCCTGACTTTCTAATACCGAAAACCCATCGTCTATACCGAAAAAACGCCGGCCACCAATGCCTCCAGATGTATGTGTATCCCAGGTATACGAATCCCCGTATTTCCCCGTCGTAGACAGTTGTATGAGGGTATCAAAAGTGATGTAGTGCTGCTGTAAACAAGCTCAGAACATACCTCCCCGAAAAAGAAGACTGAGAAGTCAAGACAGAGGGCTGTGAACATGTGATGATCTAGAAACGTCCACCACGTCTTCCACCGCCGCGGCCACCACCACCGCCTCCACCACCACCTCCACGGCCGCCAGAGCCAGCGGGACGGCCTTCGCCACCACCGCCACCACCGCCGCGGTGTCCGTGACGGCTCTTGGGCGCGTCAGGAATAACAACCAGGCCTCTGGTTCCACGGAGACCCATCTTGCCAATGGTGCTCTTCTGGATCGCGGGCGTCTCGGGGCAGGCAAGCGCGTCACGGGCAAAAGTGTTACCCTCAGCAACGAGCTGATCCTTGTCCCACTTGAGGGGCTTCATCCAGTTCTTGTAGTAGCCAAGCCAAGCCTGGTAGATCTTGGCCTTTTGCGCCTCGTCGATGCGCTGCTCTACAATGTCGTACACCGCCTCAGCGGATGAGAGGTCGGCGGGACGGGGTTGGAAAGTGATCTCCTTGAGGGTCCATTGCGGAAAGAACCCCTCGACCTCGGCAACAATGAAGATGCCCCGGCCCTCTGCACCCGCGCGGGCGGTACGGCCGAGACGGTGAATGTAGGACTCCTTATCGGCGGGGATGCCGACTTGGAACACGGATGTGACTCCGGGGAAATCCATGCCGCGGGCAATAACGTCTGTGGCAACGAGAATGCCTGACTTGGAGTCGCGGTAGTCGTTGGTGGTCTTTGTACGCTTGCTCTGTGAGATACGCGAGTGCAGAACGGCGGTGGGCGGCATGCCGGGCACGTTGCTGAGGACGTCACCGTAGAAGTCGGCAAGCGCGGCCGTTGGGGCGAAGATGATGGCCTTGAAAGTCTCGGGGCCGACGTGCGCAGCCTCCTCGCGGATAGCACCGACCATGGCCGGCGCAACGGCAGCGAAGGTGGGCACTTTGATGAGGTGCTGGGGCACGCGCTCGTGAGTGTTTGCCTCGCCAGCCGGGATGGTCGAAATGAACTTGTAGCCCTGGGAGAGGACGAGGCCAGCAACCTGCTCGACGTGGGAAGCAATGGTGGCGGAGAAGAGCATGCCCTGGCGGTTGGTCTTTGTCTTATCGGGAAGAGCGCGGACAATGTCCTTGATGGCGGGCATGAAACCCATATCGAGGAGGCGGTCGGCTTCGTCGAGGACGAGAGTGTCGAGGTGGCGGAAGGCGTCCTTAATGTACTCGTTGGACATGTGATCGATAAGACGACCGGGGGTGGCAATGAGGATATCGCAGCCGTTAAGGATTTGCTTCTCCTCGCGGTCCTTGTTGGTGCCGCCGATGGCGATGCACACGCGGTATTGCTTAAGGCGTTGGAGGAGAGCCTCAGCCTCCTTGGCGATCTGCATGGCAAGCTCGCGGGTCGGAGAGATGACGAGCAGGGAGATTCCGGCGCCGCGGCCGCGGTTGTTCGTGATGAGGGTTTGGATGGCGGGGAGGAGGAAGGCGATCGTCTTGCCGGTACCGGTCTTCGCCTGGACGAGGCAATCGCCGCGCTTCGGAGGGAGGAGCTCGCCCAGGGTAGCGGCCTGAACGGGCATCATGTGGTCGAACTTGAGATCTTGGGTGATGGCCTGGACCAGAGACTGGTCAACACCGACCATATCGGCGAATCTCGGTGTATCTTGGGGGACAGGCTCGGTGAGAGGCGGCGCCGTTGCTTGGGCGGCTGCTGTTGCTGATGCTACCGGGGCCGACGCGGGCTGGCCCGATCTGGGAGACTCGTTGTACGGCGCATCGCGGCGGTCGCGTCGGGGACCGCGCTTCTGGTTCGAGCCTCTTCCTCTGCGATCCATGATGTCGTACTTTGGGGAGCTCTTTGATTTCTGTCCTCAAACGGCGAAGATTCGTAGGTGCCGTGGTGAAGAGGGAGTGATGTTGATTGGAAAATTTCCTGGAACAAGCAGGGACCTGACGAAACTGCGCTCAGCTAAGCCTAGCGTATCTCTGATAAGCAATTGCAGAAAAAGCGATAAGAATTTAGGGGTCCTGCGCATTTGCTCACACCGCTCGGCCCGCTCTGCCCCTCCCCCGCTTAGATCGAGTTCTTTGCCTTACCTAAGCATCTATCTTCTGCTGCTCCCTCACCGTTCATCAGGGAATGCACAGGCGATTTGCATCGCGATGACTGACCACCATGAGGAATCAGGACATTGGGCTCCTTCACGCCAGTCTTTACTTAATTCACGTTTCTAACGCAGATACTTGATAAGAGAGGGACAGCGAGGGCATAGGGCTATGTTTGTTGACAGCCTGACGTTGCCCCTGGCTTCACCCGGACTGGGTTGATGTCGTGGTCAGGTCTGAACCATAAGATGGAACTAGAGTACGAGATATATCCTGTCGTGAGGTTTCATCCAAATGGTTTAATCCTAGTGGCGACTTATTGAGCTAGCATCATATCCAAGCCATCCGTACGTGGGCTCTATCAAGTGGCCAAAGTCAGACGTTGGGGCTTTTTTGTGTACGTGGGCATGCTGGAGGCAGGGCAATTTATTGGAAGACATGTTGAACAAGCAATTAGTTTGGCAACGCCGCACGAATGCCGTTCAGCTCGAGCCACATATGCATGCCGGATTTCGCTACCCCTTTGGTGTGAGATGCACAGCCCATTGAGAGCCTGGCCTCAACCATCGTCCTATAAGCATGGCAAGCAGTAAGGTATGGCATGCCTACGTAAACAGCATAATTGGCTTCTTACTGGCTCGAGAGAATACAGTGATCTTACTCATGAGCTAAGGTGGCGTTCTAGGTCACACGATCTGTCATACCACGGCACAATACAAATCTGTTAGGATCACTATCACAGGGATAGTGGTCGATTAGTTCGAACCGTAGGTTAACGAAGTAGGTTAATTAAACTATTTTAATATACTACGTAAGGTATAAAAAGGAGGTTCTAACCGTAGGTTAGGTAGTTTATAATAATTATAAATAGGGCCCTTTATTAGCCCCTACGTAGCCTCGGCCGTATACCGAAGTTAAAACTCTTCGTTATCTCCTAACTCGTACTTCGATTTATAATAACTAGCGTATTTAATCTTAATAAGGTCGTTTTAGAACTACTTATTAACCTTAGTAATAATATATTATTATTAATTATTAAATTTATTAAGGTCTAGGACCTTCTTACTTCCTCTCGTTTCTTTATACTAAGCCTCGTTACTATTTACTCCTAGTTTTCTTAGTTAAATACTATTTTAATAATCTTTTTTTAGTTATTTAATTAATTAATATTAAAAATAAATTCGTAAATAGCTTAATAATACTTTAATTACGTAGCGTTTGTTTTTAAATTAAAACCTAAGAGGTGTATACGTTTATTAAATAAATTACTACTAATTAATAATTTACTTTTTACTTTTTTAAAACTAGTAATCTCGTACTAAGAGCTAGTAATATAAAAAAAAGCTTTTTAATAGTTTTTTAAAAAGTTCTTTTTTTATTATAATAATCGTAATTTTAATAAAAGGCTATAAGAAGATCTTCTTAGGGGTAGTAGCCTTTTTATTAAGCTAATTTTTAATATTTATAATACTTACGATTTATAAATTATAACTATCGTAATCTCTAAATCTCCTCCTTTTTTACTATACTATTCTTTACGCTATATTTTTAAATAATATCCGGAGGATAGTTAAAAAGGCTACGAAGAGATCGTTTAAGTTTTTGAGGTCGTATTTATAAGCCCCTTAGGGGTAGTTTTTTAATATATTATAAATCTCTTAATTTTATAATCCTTACGCCTCTTACTATACTTCTTAAGTATATTATACTTAAGGATCCTTTTTTTTAATTATATAGTACTCTTTTATATTATATTTCTTACGCTTATTTATTACGCTAATTAATTAAGTAAGTAGTTACGTAAGTAATTTTTTTTATTAATTAATTAATTAATTAATTAATTTAATTTTCTTATTATAGGCCGGCCGTAGGTAAGTTAATTAATAAGAAGGGATTATATAAGGTCGATAATAATAGCTCGGTTACTTTAATATTTTTATTAATTATTAAGGATTATTTTAATATAATAAACGTCGGCCTTTTATAAGTAGTTAAAGGCTGCGATTTCTCTATTTCGTTTTATTATAGAGATTCCGTATTTTATTACTTACTTTTTATAAGGTTAAGTAGTACGATTCTCTTATTACGTTCTATTTAAAAAGGTTATCTTTTTTATATAAAATATTTTACTAATTTATAATAATAAAAATTAATTATTAATTAGTATTAGGATTCTTATTATAGGGATATTAGTCGATTAGTTCGAACTATAGGTTAACAAAGTAGGTTAATTAAACTATTTTAATATACTACGTAAAGTATAAAAAGGAGGTTCTAACTATAGGTTAGGTAGTCTATAATAATTATAAATAGGGCCCCTTATTGGCCCCTGCGCAGCCTCGGCCGTATGCCAAGGTCGAATTGGATTTCTATTTTAATAAAATCTATGCTTAACGAGTTAGCTACGGCCTATTACTTAGTAAGGCGAACGAGGGACTAATAGACTTAGGCGACTATACACTTATAAGCCCGACACCTCCCCTTTTACGGAGTGATCTAATAAGTTAATAATAACCCCCCCTAGTTAAGGTGGGAGTCCTGTGCACGGCTCTAGCCTAAGATAGTTAGAGTATATAGTTAAGGTAGGAGTCCTATATACGATCTAAGCTTATTATAGCTAGAGCTAGAGGTTAGGGTGGGGCTAGGGTAGGTAAGGGTTTGGGTTATTAGCTAGGATTCGGGTTATAAATAGTCTTCGGGTCTATAGAGTATATATTTTTCTATTATTTTTAGGCAAAGTGCACGGGACTCTTACCTTAACTAGGGGGGGTTTGTAAGAGATTAGGCTATGAGCACTTAACTAGCGAGGCAATAATATAAGTATAAGTATATTATAAAACTAAAGCTTATAAAGTCCTTTGTACGGGCTTTGCTTTATAAAAAGTTCTTTCCTAATATAATCCGTATACTTAGTTACTAACTTATTAGCGACCTATTACTATACGTATCCTAAATCTATTATAATTACTCCCCCCTTACGTAACTTTAGTCCCTAAAGTTATTATATAATCTCTTTTTTTAATATTAGTAATAAAGTTATTAACGTTATTATTTATAATAGCTTCCCTAAGGCGTTAATAATACTCTTTTTTATTTAAGAATAAGGTATTACTCCTATTTTATTATCTAATAAATACCTTATTAATATTATTTAGTAATAGTATACCGACCGGTTACTAAGTTAATAGTACGTATTTATAATAAAGTATTCTAACCGTTATAATATATAAGAGCTTACCTAACTTATAGTTATTATTATTATTAGGCCTTTAAATAAAATAAAAGATTTTCTCTTATTACTAATTACGTATTTACTTTTTCCCCCCCCCCTCTATTTAGTAACCGTTCCGCGAGTTCTTTCTTATATAACTATACCTTATTTTCTTATAATATTTTAAATTCCGCTTCGTTTCTTAATTATAATCCTTTTATTATACTATTACTAAGTATTTACTAAAATATTTACTATTTTATATATCTAAGATATACTTAATATAAAATATAATCCTAAGAAGGGCTTCCGTAGTCTCTATAATAATACTCTTTATATACGCTACTTATTTAATATATATCGTAATATTAACGAGCTTATTTATATTACTAATACTCACGTCGCTAAGTATATTATTTATTAAGTTAATAAAAAGAAGTATTTTACTATAAGTTATTAACTCCTTACTAATCCGTTATTAAAGTATTAAGTTAATAATATTCTTTTAGGTTCTTAAAGAGCTATATAGCGCTACTTAGTTTATTTAAAATACCTTTATAAAGTTCTATAATACTAAAGAGTAAAATAGCCTTAACTTTTATAAATATAGCTACGTTCTTTACGTATTTAGTTATACTACCCGTATATAAGAAAAGGTTACTACTTATATTACTAACTCGTTAATAAGTAGTATAAAAAAAGATCTATCTCGAGTAGGCTACTCTTTAAGAGCTCGCTACTAACTACGAATATTTAAACTTATTAATTTTAATTATAATAAGTCGTTAATAATCGTTTAGTAAATATTTCTTTTTATTAACTTAGATTTCTCTTTTTAGGCTAGTATTTTTAATAATAATAATAAGGCTAAGATTATTTTCTACCTTAATCACTTCTAACTAGCTTACTTTTATAATAATAGCCGTACGACCGCTTTATAAAATAACCTCGATATTCTAGCTTAGTACTATAAAAAGACTCCCTAAGGTATTATTATTATATATATTTAGGAGTTTTTTAATTTCTTTATTTTTTATAAGCGCGTTACTCAGTACTTAGTAAATAATATACTTATTTATATTATTACTATTTATAGTACTACTCTTATTTTTTATAATCCTAAGACTCGGACTCCTATTAAAAAGCGTACTCTTATTATTAACTATATTCTTAATAATAAAAACGAGGATAACTATATTAAATCTAAGCCTAAGTTTAAAAAGTTTTAGTTTAAAAAGTCCTAGACTAAGAAAGTCGTATTTATAAGATTTAATAATAAATTAGAAAATTCTCTTAGTTAGTATCGTAATAAGCGTTACTACTTTATTATTAATAACTTACTAATTCTTATTTATAATACTCTCGTTTTTATAAACTAGTCTATCTTAGCCCTTAGTTATATAGCTTTAGATTTTAATATTATTAGTATTATACTCTTCTTTCTCTAAATAAAAGCTCTATAATAGTTTAATAATATTATTATTTTAACTAAGGCTAAAGCTAAGAGTTATAATAAGCGGTTTAATATTAACTTATTTTTTATAAATATCGACGTTACTAAGGCCCCTTAGCTTAGTTATAATAAGAGCAGTGCCTCTAAGAACGCTCTTGTTCCCCGACCTAATAGTAATAATAATAGCGTTTTACTTCTTATTTTACTTCTTATTTTATTTTTTATAGTTCTTATTATAGCTTTTAGTAATAATTAAGTAATAAACGCTCTACGAACTATTATTATTAATATATATAATAATTTACGTAACTTTAACTACCTTTTTATAGCTCGTTATAGTATTAATAAAACTAATAGTTTTATTCTAAGTAGTTAGCTAAGTACGCGCACAAAGCCCCCCTACTATACTATTACTAAGCGGATTACTATTACTAACTATTATATTTTAGAAATACGTACTAAAAACGCTACTATTACTATTAGTATTACGTAGGTTACTTTTTTAATATAGCTAGGTCTTAGCGACCTCTTAGCGACGTATTACTAAGAGTTATAATACTATGTTTTTTTTTTTAAAATTATACTAAGCAAGATAAAAGGGTTCTATAGAGTATTATTAATTAACTTATTTTTAGTAACCTTTTATTACGAACTTAGCGTTTATTATCCTATTTTATATATATTTATTTTTTATAGTATTCGAATTTTTTAACTACTTCTATTACCCTATTAAAATACTTAGTAAGTTCTTACGTATTATACTTAGTAAGCTATCTAGCTTATTTAATAAAATATTATAAGTTTTTTCCTTTACTTTATTTTATAATAATTTCCTTAACTTCTTAAATATTTTATTTATCCTCTAACTCTAGAAGATTTACTATTTAGTTACTAATTATTTAGTAATTTCCCTACGGTTTAAGCTAAGAAACTAAGAAGACGTTATATATTCTCTAGTACTACTTTAGTAAGTATACTTAATAAGCCTATTTACTTACCCTTTTAGCTATTATTACTTTAATATACCTTAGTACTAGCTTATTATTTTTAAATTATATATTTTTTATTAATAAGCTAACGATCTTTTCGTAATTAAACTTTTTTAAAATATATTTTTTATTATAATAAGCTACTTAGCTCTTAGAAGCTTATACTTAGGCTTACGTAACTTAGGCCCTAATTTCTCTAATTTTTTAAACCCTTTTTTAAACCCCCTAGACTATAGCTTTATAATTAAATATATATTTAACGTACCTAGGGTAGTAGCTATATAACGCTATATATAGGGATATTTTTATAATAAAATATTAGCTATTATTATATATAAACTTAGCCTCTTTTAGCTACGCTACTTACCTATTTAATAAGCCCTTAGTATAGATCCTTAAGTACTTTTTTAATATTTAATAAGTCCGCTCTATTTAATTATCCGTTTATAAGTAGTATATAATAAATAGTTAGTAACGTATCGCCCGTTCCTTAATAAACTCTTCTTAAAACGCGCTTATAAATAGCTTATTTTTATTTATAATAATACTTTTTAACGTACCGAACTTATACTCTATTTTTTTATATAGGATACTTACTATTTAAGTTACGTTAAGTATTTTAATAATAAGTAAGAACTTTATAAACTTTATTATATAATAAATAATAATTAAAATATAGTTATACTTAGCGCCGTTATTATAAGCACTCGGTAATAGCCCTTTAATAAAATCTATAAATATTTCCTAAAATGAGTACGAGGATAGTAATAATAATTATAACTACTTATATAGTTTATATCTTAGGGTTATAACTCCTAAGTAATACTTATAGTTCTTAACGTATTTTTAAACGTCTCGTTAAATATTTTCTTAGTAAAATTTCTTTTAAATTAGCTCGAGAGTTTTTATAGCTTTTATATAACCTACTTTATAATTATTATAATATTAGTAAAGGATCTCTATCTAAAGAGACTTTACTTAAAAAATAACGAGTTTTTTTTTAAAAAATAATATACTTTATTTGTTAAGTAAATGTACTCTTAGCTCGCTAACTATAGTACGAACTCTTATTAATTATAATATATAGAACTCGTCTTTAGCTTATAGTCCTTTAATAAGCTCTTTAGTTTTTAATAAAAAATAAATACCGTTTTACTCTTTATAAGCTCTTTTATAATAGGACGTAGGATATACTATTTTAGTATAATAATCCTAGCTCTATCCGACTCCTCTTTATTTATACTAGACCGTTATTAAGCGTTTATTAATAACTTTCTTACCTTTTTACTTTAAATTATTATAGTAATAACTATTACTATTTTATTAGTACGCCCTATAGTACGTTATTAATATAGGGGAAAGGATTCCCTATTCTTAAAGTTAGTTAATATCTAGCTAGGATTATAAAAAGAGGCCTCGACTATTTAAATATATACCTTAGTAATATTATTTTTCTTTTTTAAGCTAATTATTCTTTGCTATACGTTAAGTAATAGTTAGTTAATAAAACGTAGCTTCTAAACTAACGTAAAGAGGACGTCTTTATAAAGCACTTCCCCCTCTATATAATCTAGCCTCTTAAATAGACCGTTTATTAAGTTTATTTTCTTTAGTTAGTATTCTAAGTTAAAATTAAATATTAATAACTTATATACTTACCTTGCGAGCCTTTTTTAAAGGTCCTGCGCTAGTATATTAATTACTCCCTTAAGTACTTAATAATTTATTAAGAGTATAAACTTCTATAAAAGGCCCTAGAAGTAATAAGCCTAGTACTCTAACTTTTTTATTATAATAAGCAGTTCTTATTAACTTATAGCCTATTATTACTCTATATTTAAAAGCTTTTATAACTAGTATATAACGGGTTACTATTCCCTATTAGCTTATTATAATAAGATTACTAGAATAGCTTTAATTAAAGCGTTAGTTTTTACTTATATAATACGTTATAAGTTCTAATACGTAAGTACGGTTATTAAAATAAAAACGACCTTTAGCTAATTAAACGCCTTATTTACTTCCTTAGTCTATTAAAATTATTTTACCTACCCCTTTTCTATTTTTAATAATACTATTATAAGTATAATAATACTTAAATATCTAGTAATAAACTTCTAATAGAAGCTATAAAACCCTAAAAATACTTAAATATCTCTAATAAACTTAGGTACTTTTTAGTTAATAATTATTTATACTCGTAACGAGTTAATCTTAAGCCTTTTTAGTATAATAATATAGCCTAAGAATTTAACCTTTTTTTAATAAAACGAGTACTTTAATAGTTTAGTAAAAAGCCCGTATAGTTATAAACGTCGGAGGACTTTTTTAATATCCTCCGTATACTACTCCCTTATTAATAAGTAAATTATTAGATTATTTATATACGCTATATAGTAAGTATTTAGTAAGTTAATAAGCGTTTAGTAAATATACACTTAGAACGTTATAAGTACGTTCGTTAGTTTAAAAAGTATAATAGTATACTTAAAATAGCTATATTAACTCTAAAACGCTATTTTCTATCGGTCTTCTTTTCTAATTCGAATATAATAATAAGTATCCTTAATATTTATTTTTAAGATCTATTTTATTTTATAAAGCCTCTTTAAGAGCTCGTTAATAAGCGGTAGTAAGTATTAATTTTTTATAGTTACTTTATTTAGCTTATAGTAGTTTATATAGAGGTATAGCGTACCGTCTTTCTTTAGTATAAAAAGGAATAGTACCCTAGCCTTACTAACTAAAGGTATAATACGACCGTTCGCTAGGTTCTTAGTAATATATATACAAAGCTCCTTAAGTTATTTTTTACTTAGTAAATAAATAGGGTTATATAATAATTTAAGGCCCGGGATTAGGTTAATTAAGTATTCCGCTCTATTATATAACTATAGTCCCTTTACTAACTATTTATTAAACGTTTTTATTTTAAATTAAAACTTAAGTAGTAGGCCCTCGTATAGTTCGACCTCTATTATCTCTATAATACTTTTTATAATAATAATATATAATATATATACCCTCTTATAGTTCTTAATAATATTACGAGCTATTACCTCTAGTTTAATAATAAAAATAGGTTCGTATAACTATATATTTATTATAATATTAATATAAATACCCTCTTAGCTTATTAATAAGCGCGATAGTAAGAGGTCTACTATTTTTTTATTCTTATTAACTACGATAAATAGTTACTAAATCTTTTTTAGTTATTTATAGTAGTTAATAAAAAAGAGCGTTAATTAATAGGCTTTTTTTTAGCTTACGGTTTTACTTTAAAAATCCCTTAATAAAAGAACTAGAGTAATAACTAGGGTTAACCCTAAGTAAGTTATAAGCCTAGTACTAATAATATTTATTTTAAAATATATATTTATATTAACTTTTACTAGCTTTTTAATAACCCCTCGTAGGACTATTACCCTGCCCTTCGTAATTATTCTTATTAATACTCTTTTTATATTTAATATAAGTATATTAGGTATATTACCTACGCTTATTCGTTTTTTAATAAGTTAACTTCTATAACTCTTAGCTTAGTAATTACCTATTAAATAGTCGCTAATACTATTTTTAATCAGGGGTACGTTAGCTTATTATTACCCTTACTTCTTAACTTATTCCTTTAATACTTACTAAATATATAGCCCGTTTTATTATATACAAAGTACTTAATATTATTACTACGACGCTTTTATAATAGCTCGGTATAAGTACTCTTATTATATAGCTTTTATAACGCTTTTTAAGTTAAGTCTCTAGGGCTTAGTCCTTTAGAGCTCTCTCTACTCCTTTTTTTATAAAAAGGGGATATTTAATATAGTTACTTAAATAATAAGTATAACCTCTTCTTATTATCCTTTTATAACTAGTCACTACCCTTTTATTAACTTAGTAACTATAGTTTATTAACCTTATATACTATACTACGTACTCTCTTAATCGAGACTTTATAATAAATTAAGTCGTTCTATAGCTAAGATAGTAGTTTAAAAAAGAATTAATACGCTTTTATTTTTAAATTCTTTATATTTTTTATACCTAAGTTATAATAAATCGCTAATTACTTAATAAGGAACTAAATAGGGGTCTAGCCCTCCTTTAGCCTCTTCGTTCTTAGCTCCCTACAGTACTCCTATTCTTAGGTCTCGGGGTCTATATATTATTAATAAATAAACGTTAAAAAATCGCCCTAAAAAAGGGGATTTTAAAGGCTCTTTTTATAATTATATTATTATATTTATAATAATAAGGATAACTTAAATAGGGCCTATTTAATATATTACTCTATAGTACTTCTTATATATAAGTTATTACTTATTTTTATAATAATAATCTAGTCTATTACTTAAGTACTTATAAACTCTTCTCTAATTAGTTTATAATTATAAAAAAAAGGCTTTTTATATTCGCGTTAACTTAAATACGTCGCTAGTTGCTTAGTAAACTATTAAACGAGCTCTTCGTATTAATACCGTTCTTAGTTTCGGTTTTTAACTATTATTTTTATTATTTTATAAAAATAAGTTATTATTAAGCTTATAAAGTTTACTAAACTAGCTATCTTAGTATTACCCGCGCCTTTATATATATTTAAACCTCTTATATTTAGTAATTAGTTATTAATAAACGCCCTATTTATAACGAATAGGGTCCTCGGGGTATTAATAAAGTAGCTAGCCTAAGAGGGCGATCTATTCTAATTATTTTCTTTATTTAGCTCTTTTTTAAATACTAGTATTTAAATAGGACTTACTTTATAATAAGCTCGTTATTCTAAATAAAATAAGGTTAAGTAATTAACTCTAAATAGCTATAACTCGTTAGTATTAATAGCCTTTTATTAACGACTAAATATCGCTTTATTAACGTTTCGTCCGTTTTTATAATTTATTATTACTTATACTAGTTATTTTATAAAAATAAAAGCTTTAGAATTATAAGAGATTAGGCTATAAGTACTTAATTAATAAGGCTATAATATAAATATAAATATATTATAACACTAAAGCTTATAGAGTCCTTTGTACGGGCTTTACTTCGTAAAAAGTTCTTTTTTAATATAATCCGTATACTTAGTTACTAACTTATTGGCGACCTGTCGCCGTACGCATCCCGAATCTATTATAGGGTTATTATTAGTTTATATATAGACTCTTTTTACGTCTGCTCTAAAAGTGTTCTTACTTTTGCTACTTAGAAGCGATAGCCTCGGGAACAAGATTCGTATCTTATATTTATTTCTAATCTGCGGATGAGGGCAGCACTCTTTCTCCTAGTCTATGTATACTATATTATCGAAAAGATTAAGTTAGAAGCCGAGAACAAACGATGCGTTAACTGAAAAAGATCTAAAGCAGACACTCATATAAAGACTTTCCTTTAAAAGCTAGAGAAAACACTTATTATTTAAGTCGCTATCGTAATAACCAAAGGAATAGGTTGTAGATCAGGTCCTAGCGTATAACCTGAGAGAGTCCGAGCTACGGCAATAGCTTATTAATCATTTTAGAGTAGAAGGAGCTAAAGTAAGGTTAAGTTAAGAATTAGTTCGCTTTGCTAGATAATTCCAAGATCGAATATCAAAAGTGTCTTCTACTGTTACAAAAAGCGGGCCCACTCTATGTGGGCAGCATTAACCACATCCATATCTCGTGACATCTGCTGACGAAGAACCAAAGCCTTTACATTCGGACTCGTACATTTTCCGTGTCCCCAAAAGGCTGTCAGAGGTAAGTGTAGATTCTGGTGTCTTTAAGTCTCCAACGGAAATTAGAATAAGCTATCCAGAGCATGCAACTGATTATCCTATTTTGCAGAAGGACAAACAAGATATTGATACACTGAGAGAAACGGACGAGTGCGACCGAGCAAGACAGGAGACGAGAGAGAGGTACATCCCTGACCCAGAGTTATATCAGATAATGGTGGGAGGGCTCTCAGAGAGAATGCATGCCAGTGGGCACAACAAGATATCGCTGGGGCTGGAGATGGTGTGAGGGTATGCAGAACCACACATAGATCCTAAGCTCTGATTGGTATACAGTACATAATATTGAATATGTGCATGTATGTGGCTTCGTGATTTACTCCGCTTGGTGAGCCCGGCGTGGGCGGTGTGAGCAGGACTGCATTTTCCGAGAGCCTGCTTCTTGTGGAACAGGCCGGAACAGAGGTCGAAAGATGCATGTGGGTAGGTGGTCCACGCAACTGTCCCTCAAAAGCACTGTCCGCCGCAGTCAATTGTTTCCTGTGCAATTCGGGGATGTTCTACAGGCACCCCACGCATCCGAGCACTCCTTTCGAGTAAAAACATCACGCTTTGGATTCGATCACGCACAAGTCATGTTACGGGAGAATGGCGACCTCAAATGCGCTTCCACATGAGTTTGAGCAGTCATATCTGAAACTGACTGCATTCCCCCGCAACCATATCGAGGCCAAATCGTGCGGAGATGCCATCTTGAAGGGTTATGATGAGAGACTGTCAGATGGCGAAAGGCTCATGTTCATGCAAGACGAGGACAAAATAAAAGTACCGATACGCGACATCTCAGCCGACGGAAGTGTAACCAAAGTCAACGTTCTTGATGACGATCAGCTGAAAGACCTTCTTGGTCATGTTCCGCAAGACCCAATGCAAAACCTGGTTAATGGCTCAAATAGCCCTTTGGCCCAGGTATCGATTCGTATTCAAAAAGATGCAAAGTGCCGTTTCGTGTGGGTCCCCTTAAACTTTCAATACTCCTATCCTTGTCCCCCTTTTTACTTATGGTAGGTAGGCATGTATAACTAATCATGGATGTCTACTTCAGATTCCTCATCACAAAAAGCGCGGTAGCGCTCCTAGAGCTATCAGGGACAATGCTACGGCGTTTGCTAACGCACTACCAAGTCATGCCCCAGTTCCTGGACTTCATATGTCTATATGGGTCATCAGACACTGAGAATAATAGTCTACGATTCAGCGGCTTCAAAAGCGCGAAGGTGCTCAAAAACCCAACGCCAGCAATGTGTATTCCACAAATGGATCGGAGTGGCAGAGCCATCCAGCTATGCTACAACCTCAAGGTAACTAGGTGGGGAGAAGTGGATAATACCATGAATTGGACTATCGAGCAGTATGCAGTATATCATCGCTTCGACGTCGGTACCGGCGTTCAAGTCTGGATGATTGGTGACCCCCATGCTGAAATAAAAGAGCGTGTAGGTGAGATGTTTCGCGAAAGGGGCGCGCACCAGTCGAAGTTTGACACCATCGACCATGCCTTAGGATCTTCGCTCGAGACGCACCTGGCACTAGTAATATGGGTCATGTCTCAATGGAAGCGTGCCGTACTTGATCTTGACAAAATCATCAATGATCTGGTAAAACGCAACGCAGTATCCCTCACCTGAGTCACGCAAAGACATCTGTCGTATAGCCACAATAGGGGCATCGACGTGAATAAGAGAACGGTTATTTATTAAAAATAGGAAATAAGTACAAAGCTCGCTCTAATATAAAGGGTATAAATAAAGTAGGCCTTAATAATTATATAACCGAGGTTATATAACGTATAATAAAGTTGTAAATAGTTAAAACTATTATAATATACCTCTTTAAATAAATTTATATTTAAAAAAAGCGTACTTAGCTACTTATATTATTATAAAAAAGTCCGTTTAAAATAAAAAACTACTTATTAATATATAAAAATCTATTTATAAAGGGAATTATAAAATAAATTAGTTTATATATAGAGTTATATAGTGGTTTTTTTTCCGGCTTTATAAGTATAAAAGATCGACCTTAATAGGATTACGTTTTTAAAAGAAATTATACGATATAGTATATAGTAGTTTTTTTCCGGCTTTATAAGCATAAAAGATCGTCCTTAATAGGATTACGCTTTTAAGGGAAATTATATAATATAGTATACTTTTTAACTATATAATACGCATAATATATCTTAAGTACGCGTTTAATATAATATAGTAATTTCGATATAAAAGCCGCTATTTAATTTAGGATAAGTAAACTACCCTCTTTATTACGTAGCGGCGCTAGTTAGAAAGGTTAATAGTAAAGGTTAATAATAAAGGTCGGCTATAATAGTTAGCTATAATAGTCGGCTATAATAATTAGAGGCGGCCTTCTTTAATTATAGAGGTTCTAAAGTTTAATAATAACGTAGAGGTTTTTAAAAAAAGGGCTAAATAAGTTAATATTTATTACTCTTCGTATTAGAGCTCGTAAAGATTCTTTTTATCCTTATCGCTTTTAATATTATTTAAAGCTACTCTTTATTTAAACTAGACAAATTTACTAAACAAATCTACTAAATAAACCTATTAATATATAAAGTATTATTTTACTCTTAGTATATAGTTAGTAATTAGTAGGCTAAAAATGCCCGTTAATAAGTCTACCCCTCTCGGGCTAGGCGCCCTCTTTAGCTAGCTCGACGCTATAGCTATCGTAGCTAATATAAGTACGCCCAAGGAGTAGTAAAGTACTTTTTAATAATACGGAATTCGGCTAGGTAATATTATAAGCGCTATAAATAGCTAGGCTAATATAGATATTAAGATCTAATATATTAATACTAACTTAGTTATAATAACTATAATAAATAAGTTAAAAATATATATAGTTAGGATAATAAGCTAGTATTTTAAATAGCTTTTATAAGACCCCCCGGGTAATAATAATACTTATATAAAAGAAGGGATTATATTAGACTTAGCTACTTACGTAGGCTAGTACTAGGAGGTTTTATACGTATTAAAATAGGTAAAGCTCGCCCTATAAGTAGGTAGCGGAAAGTTAGGAGCTATTAATAAAAGGGAGATAACGGTCGAGTCGGTTAACTACTATTTTAATTAGTAGTTAAGTATAGAGCGTAATATACCCAGTTTTCTTTAATACGTAATATACGGTACGGCCCCGGCGGATTGCTCCGTTAGGGGGATACGATATAGTATACTTTTTAACTATATAATACGCGTAATATATCCTAAGTACGCGCTTAACGTAATATAATAATTTCGATACGAAAACCGCTATTCAATTCGGGATGGGCAAGCTGCCCTCTTTGTATATATAGAGTTATAAATAAGAGGTAAATTAGTTATAGATTAACCTCTGTATTTATTATTATAAATAATCTTAAGGCTATATAATTAATAAATAGTATAACCAAGGGACGGCCTCTTATTAATTAAATAATTAATTTATAAATTAAAGGTAGTAGATATATAAATTTCTTATTCCCCCGACAGAGCAATCTACCGGGGCCGTACTATATATTACGTATTAAGGAAAACTAAGTATAATACGCTCTATACCTAATTACTAACTAAAATAGTTCCTAACCTTCTACTACCTACTTATAGGGCGAGCTTTATTTACTCTAACGTACATAGGACCTCTTAATACTAACCTACGTAAATAGCTAAGTCTAGTATAATCCCTTTTTTTATATAAGTATTATTATTACCCGGGGGGTCTTATAAAAGCTATTTAAATTATTAGCTTATTACTCTAACTATATATACTTCTAGCCTATTTATTATAATTATTATAGCTAGGCTAGTATTAATATACTAGATCTTAATATCCGTATTAGCCTAGCTATTTATAGTACTTATAATATTACTTAGCCGTATTTTATATTATTAAAAAGTACTTTACTACTCCTCGGGCGTACTTATATTAACTACGATAGCTATAGCGTCGAGCTAGCCGAGGGCGCCTAGCCCGAGAGGGGTAGACTTATTAACGGGTATCTTTAAGTTCTTATCGAAGTAGTATTTTAACTAGCTAACCTCTTAACTAGTTATTTAACTAGTTATCTAAGTAGTAGTTTATATATTAATAGGTTTATTTAGTAAATTTGTTTAGTAGATTTGTTTAGTAAATTTATTTAGTAAATTTATTTAGTTTAAATAGAGCTTTAAATAATATTAAAAATAATAAGAATAAAAAGAATCTTTACGAGCTCTAGTACGAAGAGTAGTAAATATTAGCCTATTTAGCCCTTTTTTCAAAAACCTTAACGTTATTATTAAAGTTTAGAAATTTTATAACTAAGGAAGGCCGTTTTTAACTATTATAGCCGACTATTACGGCTAACCTCTATTATTAACCTCTATTATTAACCTTTTTAGCCGGCGCTATTACGTAAAAAGTAGCTTACTTATCCTAAATTAAATAGCGGCTTTTATATTAAAATTACTATATTATATTAAGCGCGTGCTTAGGATATATTACGCATATTATATAGTTAAAAAGTGTACTATATTATATAATTTCCTTTAAAAGCGTAATCCCGTTAAAGTCGATCTTTTGTACCTATAAAGCCAGAAAAAAACCACTATATATAAATTTCTTATTATTACTTATAATACTAACTTTTTTTAACTTATATTTATATTATTATTATATATATATACTCTTATTTTTTATTTTTATACTTACGTTTTTATATATACGTATTATTAAAAAAGGATCTTTATTAATAGTATTGTTTTATTTAAATACTTATTTATAAACGAGTAGTTAAAAACTATATTTATATTATTATAGTATAAGAAGTTAAAAAGCGTAAGCTTAAGGCTATAGTTTTAAAAAAGAGCAATAGCTCTTTTAGCTCCTATAATAAGCCTAAGAAAAATAAGTAATATTCCCTCGTTTTATATCCTAATTAGTAATATAGTTTTATTTATTTAACGTTAATTTAATTACTTTATTTGATAAATAATAGCCTTATAGCTAAATAAGTTACTTAGGAAAGTAATAAAAGCGAGGAGGGTTTATAGTTCCCTTTTTAAATTTTTTTAAAGATTAAAAAAAACTCCTCGTTCTTTAAAAAAATAGTATAAGTAAGGTAGGTTTATAACCCCCTCTCTTACCTCTTTTTAAATAAAAAAAAGAAAGAAAAAACGACTTTTTTTTAAAAAAAAGAATAATAAAAATAAAATAGGTTTATAGCCCCCTCTTTTACCTCTTCTTAAAGAGTATAGAGTAGTTAACTATATATATAATACTTTTTTATTTATTATTATTTATAAAACTAATTCTTAGTAACGGACCTTTTTAGTACTATTTTTAGTATTAAGGTTTAATACGAGCTGGTACTTTTATTTCCCCTATTTAATTACGAATACTTTAAGTATATTAAGAACGCCCTTAGTAACTATTTAAATAGTACGTACCTCCCGGGTTCGTATATTAATCATAAATATTAATATTACTAAATTTATAAAAAGTTAGGCTATACTTTTATTTTGAAGGGGTATATATAGGACTTGAATATAAAGTTCTTATACTTTCAATAAGAAGTAGTAAGAGAAATAACAGCGTTTATAATTACTAATATAGTTTTATTTATATTTTATAAAGTATATTTTAAACTATTCTCGCTTTATTCCTTATTTATAATTTAATATATAAATCCTAACTCGTATAATAGCGGTATTACGTAAGGCCCTTAAGTATAATAGTTTTTTAAATAAGAGTAAGAATAAGGGGGTTTATATAAACAAGGCCTTAGTAAAAGAGGTATTTATGAGCGCTCTCTCTATACTAGAGGCGTTATTAAAAGAACTTATTAAAAGTATAATAGTATTAACTATTTTATTTATAAAAATAGATAGTATCTAAATTAAAATTAATACTCTTATTAATTTATATATCTTTCTAAGTATATAGCCCGTATTTACGTCCTTTTTAAATAAGTACGTACCTATTTCTTTAAGTAAATAACTTTTTTTTAAATAACTTAATAAGGTTATTAAAATAACTTTATACTCCCTAGTTATAGGTTACGTTTTTTAATTAAAAACCGGGCCCCCCGGGCTATTTTATTACTTTTTAAACGTCCCTTTATTTAGTATAATTATTTTTTATATATTCTTTATATAGTGGTTTCTTTCTACCTTTACTAGCGCAAAAGATCGACCTTAACGGGATTACGTTTTTAAAAGAAATTATATAATATAGTATACTTTTTAGCTATATAATATATATAATATACCCTGAGTACGCGCTTAACGTAATATAATAATTTCGATATAAAAACCGCTATATAATTCGGGATAAGTAAGCTACCCTACGGTAGCGCCGGCCGGAAAGGTTAATAATAGAGGTCGGCTAAAAAGGTTAATAATAAAGGTCGGCCGTAAAGATTAGAAGCGGCCCTTAACTATAGAAGTTCTAAATTTTAATAGTAACGTAGAGGTTTTTTAAAAAAGGGCTAAAAAGGCTAATATCTAGTAAAGCTTATAAAAATTCTTTTTATTTTCATTACTTTTAATATTATTAAAAACTACTCTCTATTTAAACTAAGTAAATTTATTAAATAAACTTATTAAATAAACTTATTAATATCCCTTTGGGGTCCGGTCCGCCTTATTAAGGGCCATCTTCGCCTTTATAAATAAGCTAGTTTATTAAGGTTAATATCGAGTATTTTTATTACGTACTTTAATAAAACTTTATAACTAACTATAGCTAGCTATAGCCGTTACTAACTATTAATACTAACTAAACTTAAAATATTAATAACCCCGTTACTATAGTATATTAATCGCTTTATTAATAATTAAATACTACCCCTTATTTTCTCCCCTTATTTTATTTAATAATAACCTCTCCTTATTAATATTTTTATTTAATACGCTTACTTATACTCTTTTTAAGCTCTTAATTATATTATTAAGTCTAGGCTTATTTATATTACTTTATTATATTAAAAAGGCGCTAATAAGAGCGACGCTTATTATAATATATCTATTCGTTTTTTATAAGTTAATATTATAAATATAATATTTATTAAGGCGGTCTCTTTATAGCTCGGGGTTATTTAATATAATACTTATAGGATCGAACTTCTAGTTATTAAAAAAGCCCTAAGGGTCGACGAGCTATTAATAACGTCTTAGTATTTTAATAAAGTGTACTTAAGAGTAGGTAGATAGTTAGATAGTAATAGCGATAGTAATAGTATAATAGTAATAAATAGTAAAAGAAGTAGCATTTTTAACTTTAATAAAGGAAACGAGGTAACGAATATATATATATACGAGTTAAAGTTAAAAGTATAGTAAATATTAGTAAGGTTAGTATTATTCTTAATAATAGTAACGAGGGTATTTCCGATACTATACTATTATAAGCTACTATTACTTAGAGGGGCCGTAAACTTAGCTAAGTACGTAATAGGCTTATAAAGTAGTAGCGTTGGGCGCCTAATATCGCCGTTCATAATTTATAATTATAAACTTTATAAGAGGGAAAGTTAAAAAGTTAGAAAATTTAAAAAAATAAGTCTAGCGAAATAGTATAAATATTTACTAATACCGTATATTAATACTATATAAATAATACTAAGAACCGCCTAAGTAGCTAGTAAAGGCAAAATATATAAATAAAAAAAAACTTATTAATATATAAACTACTACTTAAAAGTACCCCTCAATAGGTCCCCCCCTTTAGGGCTTAATAAATTAGGCCCTCTCTATACCCTAACTATCGTAGCTAGTATAAGTATACTTAAGGAGTAGTATAATACTTTTTAATAATATAAAATCTAGCTAAGTAATAGTACGAACGTTATAAATAACTAGGCTAGTACGGACGTTAAGATTTAGTATATTAATACTAACTTAGAAATTATATTTTATAAAGCTAGAAATCCCTTTAATACGGGCTATATTATAAATATAAAGGAATATATAAGGGGCCCCTTAACTTTTAATAAAAAGGAGTATATAATACGGGATTTAGTTATTTATATAGGCTAGTATTAAGAGGTTTTATATATATTAAAGTGGGTATAGCTCGCCCTCTAGACGGCTAGAACTTAGAGGACTTTACATAATAGAAAGTTAGGAGTTTTAATTAGTAATTAAGTATAGAGCGTAATATACTTAGTTTTCTTTAATACGTAATATACAGTACGGCCCCGGCAGATTGCTCTATCGGGGGGTATATATTCTTTATATTTAAGAGCGATATAAAGTACTCGAACTTTATTTTAAAAAGGTTTTTTATAAAACCGTTAGTTAGTATTTTATTTATTAATATATGAATTATTTGAAATAAGCCTCTCGAGTATTTTTATTATAACTATATATTCCAAATATTAACGTAGTATAAGTAAGTTAAAATACGTTCCTTTTTTTTTATTATAAGTTTAATTATTTAATAATTATTATAATATACTTTTTATATATTACTAAGCTTAAGTAAAATATTTTTCAAAAGGCGTTTAAGAGCGAGTACTTTTTTTTAGTTATATATTTTAAACTCAATAGCTCGGCCTTTATAATTAATATAATTATTATATTTTAATAAGCTACTTTTTATTAAATAAGGCTATTAAAAAGGGAGACTTTCAAACTATATAAGGACTTTTAAGTCTTTTTATTATTCATAAATAAAGCGTTATTTATAATTAGTAATACTTAGTCATCTCCCGAGATATTAAAGTATATTACTAAGTATTATATATAAAAAAGGTATTATATAACCTAGTTTATAATAAAATAATATTAATAAAATAAGTTCGTTAAGAACTAAGAGAGTAAGGCATATATAAAAATAACGTTAGGCCGAATTATAATTACTATATATAACATTAAACTAACCTTTTTTCAAAAAAAACCTAGTCTTATTTAGGAATATAATCCCTAAGCTTTTTAATTAGGACTATTAATAATAGGGTTATAAAAGTAGTAGAGTTAGTAAAATCGAACTTCTTAACTACTTTTTTAAAATATTAATTATAAACGAGGTATATTTTTTAGTTTAGTTAATTATAAACGACTCTTATTTTTAAATATTATAAAACTAGCCTTTAGTTTTTTATTTTATACTTTTTTTAAGTTTTGTAATTATTTAATTAGCCTTATAAACGTAGTTTTTATAATAAAGAATAAGGATATTATTTATATAAAAAAGAACTAGTACCCTTTTAATAAAATCTTAAAATGAGTACGGGTCCTCGTTTATAAATAAAAAACTTATGTTTTTAAAAATTAACGTTAGCTTTTTATATTATAATAGTAGAGTACTATAAGTATTATATAGGGCCCGCTCGAGTTCTATATATATTTCTAGTTTATAAAAACCGTTTAAAAGCTCGTAAATAATAAAAAGGTTACTTAGTTTCTTAAATATGTTTAAAAAAATATTTATAATCTTATATTAATAGATTTCTAAGTTAAATTAAGTAGTAATAGGTATAGTTACCCTAAATATCTCAGTTATTAATATCGTTACGTAGGCTTTTTTTAAGGAGTATCGTTCTTAAAGGTCCCCCCTAACGTAAATTCTCGTTTTATAATAATTAAAGTAATTATTATTATCGAGTTTATAATTAAATACCTATTTAAAGGGTATTAATTTAGAAATAACTAACGCCTTATTAATTACTTTTTAAGTATTTATTTTTTTTGATTTTTAAATTTTTAACCGTACTATTTTTATTTATTTATATATTCTGCCTTTGCTGGCTGCTCAGGCGGTTCTCGGTATCATTTATATAGTATTAATATACGGTATTAGTAAATACTTATACTATCTCGCTAAACTATTTTTTTAGATTTTCTAACTTTTTAACTTTCCCTCTTATAAAGTTTATAACTACGGATTATTAACGGCAATATTGGGCGCCCGACGCCACTACCTTATAAGCCCGCGCACTTAGCTAAGTTAGCTACCTTTCTAAGTAATAGTAGCTTATAATAGTATAGTATCGGAGATACCCTCGTTACTGTCGTTAAGAATAATACCGACCTTACTAATATTTTTAACTTTAACTCGTATATATATATATTTATTACCTCGTTACCTTTATTAAAGTTAAAAACGCTACTTCTCTCGCTATTTATCGCTATTATACTATTACTATCGCTATTACTATCTAACCGTTTACCTTAAGCATACTTTATTAAAATACTAAGACGCTACTAATAGCTCGTTAACCCTTAGGGCTTCCTCAATAGCTAGAAGTTCGATCCTATAAGTATTATACTAGAGGACCCCGAGCTATAGAGAGACTACCTTAATAAATACTATATCCACAATATTAACTTATAGAAGACGGATAGATATATTATAATAAGCGTCGCCCTTATTAGCGCCCTTTTAATATAATAAAGTAGTATAGATAAGCTTAGACTTAATAGTATAATTAGGAGCTTAGAAAGAGCGTAGGTAAGTATATTAAATAGGAATATTAGTAAGGAGAGGTTATTATTAAATAAGATAAGGGGAGAAAGTAAGGGGTAGTATTCGGCTATTAAGAAAGTAATTAATATACTACGGTAGCGGGGTTATTAATATCTTAAGTTTAGTTAGTATTAATAGTCGGTAACGGCTACGGCCGGCTATAGTTAGTTATAAAGTTTTGTTAAAGTACGTAATAAAAATACTCAATATTAACCCTAATAAACTAGCTTGCCCGTGAAGGCGAAGATGGCCCCCAATGAGGCGGACCGGACCCCAAAGGGGTACTATTTTTATGAATTAGCGTTTTAAAAGTTTTAGTGTTTTAAGAATATCTTTTTCTTTTCTTAGAGGGGTAATTAATTAATTCATATAAATTTAGTTAAATTAGAGCGTAGTTAGTAAAACGTATTTTATTTTAATTATTATAATATAAACGTAGTAATATCCCTTTAGGGTCCGGTCTGCCTTATTAGGGGCTATTTTCGCCTTTATAAGTAAGTTAATTTATTAGGGTTAATATCGAGTGTTTTTATTACGTACTTTAATAAAACTTAATAACTAACTATAACTAGCCGTAACTATTACTAAATACTAACGATCCCGCTATAATATATTAATTACTCCCCTTTAGGGTCCGGTCCGCCTTATTAGGGGCTATCTTTACCTTTATAAATAAGCTAGTTTATTAAAGTTAATATTAAATATCTTTATTACGTACTTTAATAAAACTTTATAACTAACTATAGCTAGCTATAGCTATTATTAATTATTAATACTAACTAAACTTAAAATATTAATAACCCCGCTACCGTAGTATATTAATTACTTTCTTAATAACCGAATATTACCTCTTACTTTCTCTTTTTATTTTATTTAATAATAACCTCTCCCTAATATTCTTATTTAATACGCTCGCCTACGCTCTTTCTAAGCTCTTAATTATATTATTAAGTCTAGGCTTATCTATACTACTTTATTATATTAAAAAAGTACTAATAAGGGCAACGCTTATTATAATATATTTATCTATTCTTTATAAATTAATATTATTAATATAATATTTATTAAAGTAGTCTTTTTATAGCTCGGGGTCGTTTAGTATAATATTTATAAGATCGAACTTCTAGCTATTAAAAAAGCCCTAAGGGTTAACGAGCTATTAGTAACATCTTAGTATTTTAATAAAGTATACTTAAAGTAGATAGTTAAATAGTAATAGCGATAGTAATAGCGTAATAGTAATAAATAATAAGAGAAGTAGCGTTTTTAATTTTAATAAAAAAAACAAAGTAACGAATATATATATACGAGTTAAAGTTAAAATTATATAAGTTTTAGGGTAGATATTATAAGGTTAATATTATTCTTAACGATAGTAATAAGGGTATTTTTAATACTACTATTATTAACTATTATTACTTAGAAAGGTAGCTAACTTAGCTAAGTACGCGAGCTTATAAGGTAGTAGCGTTAGGTACTTAATATCGTTATTAATAATCCGTAGTTATAAACTTTATAAGAGGGAAAGTTAAAAAGTTAAAAGATTTAAAAGAAATAGTCTAGCGAGATAATATAAATATTTATTAATACTATATATTAATACTCTATAAATAATACTAAGAACCGCCCGAGTAGCTAATAAAGGTAGAATATATAAATAAATAAAAATTAATTACTCTCTAAATAATCAAAAACTACCCCTTTTTTTTACTTTTTTTAATAGTATTAGATTTGTTTTTAATCCTTTTTAATTTATTTTTATATAGCGATTCTAAAGTATTAATAATACTTAGGAGTTAGTTAGGTATTTTAAGGCTATTATATTATATAAGCTAGGCGCTAATTATAATTATAACTATATTAATATTTCCAATTTTTAAATTAATAATATCTAATTCGTATTTTTAAAATAATCGTACAATAGTTCGGGGTCTTTTAGTATAATATTTATAAGATCGAACTTCTAGTCCTTGAGGTATTTTAATAAATCGATAAGTTAATATCTTAGTATTTTAATAATATATATTTAAAAAAAATAAACGATTTAATAATAATAATAATAGGGTAATAGTAATAATAATAGGGTAATAGTAATAATAATAGGGTAATAGTAATAGTAATAGGGTAATAGTAATAGTAATAGGATAATAATAATAAATATAAGAGAAGTAGCGTTTTTTAACTTTAATAAAAGAAACGAGGTAACGAATATATATATTAGAATGGGATAGGGCGATTAGTCCTAGTAGTTCTTTTTTAAAGCTAATTAAGTATAGGGATTTATAAGAGAGCTAATTAGAGAAAAATATAAAAAAAAGGGCCCTACTTAGAGAGAGAAGCTCGGTAGCGCGGATTTTTATTTTAAAAATATATATACTTTTTTAAAATCGAACTAGAGCTTTTTTAATAATTTATTTTTAAATATAATAGTATAAGATAATTAAGAACTTTACCCTTCCGATCTAGCTAATACTACCCTCTTTTCTTAGTTATAACTCTATTAATTAAGGCTATATTAACTTAATTAAAAAAAGTATTTTATATTATTTTTATAAATATTAGTAATTTCTTTAAAGTACTATACTATAAGAGTCCCTTATACCCTATACTTTTTTAATAATCTCCCTTTTTAAAAATCCCTTTTTTTTTAAATAAGAAAATAAGTAAAAAAAAGCCCGACTCGATCGGAGATATTTTAAATAAATTAATTAAAAAAAGCGGTATAATAATTAAGATAAATACGAGTAATAGGACTCTAATTTAAAAAAAAAGTAACTAGACGATTAAGATATAAAAACGAAAATATATAAAAAAGGGCTTTTTATTTAATAAAAGGGGGATATAATAGATCTTAATAAGTAAATAAGATAAATAAATAAAAAAAAAACGCGGATACTTAGGACCAGATCGGGCCTAAATATAAATACTATAATAATATAATAAAATAAATAACGAGTTAGGATTAGAACTAATAAAATACTTTAATAAATATAACTAGTTATTTAATTAAACTATTTTTTATTAATTAATATAACTTAGAGACTTAATAATAAACTTATTTAGAAGTGCGGATATATTAGACTAAGGGCGCTCGTAAAACTAGCTTTTAACTAGACTTATTAATAATTTTAATTAGTATTATTATAAGCTTAATATAATATTTAATTAAAACTTTAGTTATATACTTAATAAGGGCTAAAAAGGACGGCCTAAATTATACTAATTAGGATAATAACTATATTTTAATTATTAAAATAGCTCTTCTTTTCTCTTTTTAAACTTTATTTAAAATAAATAAACTAATATAAGATTATTAAAATTATAAATAAAATTAATAAACTATATTTTTAATAAGTTTAGATTATAAATATAAATAATTAATACGTTATTTTTATTATTATTAGCGCCCCTTAGGACGTTTAATTATATAAACCTAACTTTTTTATTTTAAATAAACCGTTTATTAAACTAGTTTTTATAATTTATTAAGACTTATAGGCTACGGAGTTATTTAATAATAAAAAGGCTACTTTTTTTAATAGATCTATTTATTAATCTAATTAAAAAAAGCTAGTTATAGCTTAGGTTAAAATAAATACTTTAATTAATACCTTCCTAAGTACTATTACTACTTAGATCTAAATAACTATACTTTAAACTAAGGGCTTTATAATTCCTTAACTTAATTTAATAAAGAATATAAGTTTTTATAAAATACTATTCTCTAGTTAAGAGGGGACTATAGTTTATAAAAATAATAATATTATAAACTTTTTAAAAAAGTTCGAGGATTAGTACGAGATTAATAAGGTCCCGGACCGATTTAAAAATAAACTTATTACGTATATTATAAGAGGAGATTATTAAACTCTAATTAAAGACGTAATTAGAGGACTACCTTAGGCCTAAGTTAAAGTTTTTTTTTTTAAAAAAAGTATAAAAAATAGGATACTAACTACTTCTTAAATAAGGAAAAATAAATCAAAAGAGTTATCAAAAAACTACTTATTTTATTTTCTAATTAAAACTCTACTTAAGTACTATTTACTAAGATTAATAATATAATTACCCTTACTAAATAATAAGACCTCTATATTATAATTAATAAGAGCCTAATTAAGGCCGTATATAAGCGGTTCTATATTAATATTATAAAAAAATAATAAAAAAAGACAGGGTTATTTTAAACGGTTTTATTAAATTAATAAAGTATACGAGGTTTAAAATAGGACTTCTTAATATAATTATATATAAAAAAGAATATAGCTTATTTTTTATAAATAATTAAAGTTAACTTAAAACCTTATTACGACCCTCTACTCCTTAAGTACGTAATAATACTTAGTACTAATATCCGAACTGTTAATAATATTACTAGCTAACGATAAAGGCCTAGGTTACCTAGGTAGTTATTAATAATACTACTAATTCTAACCTAGTTAACGAAATAAATAAGCTAAAGATTTATTAAAATAGTATTTATTCTCGAGGTTTTATTTATATATTTAATATAAACGCTATGCGTCCTAATTAGCCCTTAATTATAAGACCTAGAGATCGTTATTAGTATTATTAAAGTTAATACTATTAAATTATTAAAAATTATAATTAGTATACTCTTAATAAGGACGCTTATTCTATTATTTTAGCTTAAGGAGCTTAGTATTATAAAAAGCGTAACGGTTATAAGCTTATAAATAATATCCCCTTTATTATAATTAAAAATAAAAAAAAGCGTGCGATTACTAATCGTATTATTCTTTTTTTTTATATAATAAATATATTAACTAAAAAAGATACTAAGCTTTTAGCTAAGTAAATTTTAAATTATTAAATCGGACTACCTTAATAAACTATACTTATACTTCCCTTAGCTAATCCTATAAATATAGTTAAATATATCTATATAATATAACCTAATTTAGGTTACTATAACTAAGCGGACGTTTATATTATCTATAGAAAAAGACTACTTAAAAACCGTACTTTAATAACTAAACTATATTTTAAAAAAGCGTATAAGATCAATAACCTAAGCTAGTTTTTATAACTTAAAAAAAAGACGGTTTTTTTTTAATTAAAAAAAAGAAATTATAAAAATTAATAATAATAATAAGGTTTTTAAAATAATAAAAAACGTAACTTCTATATTTATTTCTAAGCCCTAGCTTATTAAAGTTCTAATTAATACTCTTAATACTAGTACTTAAAAAACCTAAGAGCCTCTTTTTTATAAAACTTAAAAAACGATAATTATAAATTAAACTTATAATTTTAACCTTAGGGTCGAGGCTAAAAAGCTAGTAAAAAAGAGGCTCGAGGCCCCGATTTTACTTTTTATAAACTTTTTATAAGAAATTATATTAAAATATACTATAATAATAATAATTTTAATATATAATTAAGAATACTTTAATATTAATAAAATCTTATTAAAAGCTCCGAAGTCCTTAGTTAACTTAGTAAAGAACGGGTAATAATAAAAGAATATTAAGGATTTTTTTAATAAGTATAACGAGAACCTTTTTTTCAAACCGAGCTATATAACTAAGATTAGTAAAATTAAAAACGCTAACCCGATTTCTAAGCTCCTAACTTCCGTAATTTCGAACGCTTATTTATAGTTAAAAATCTAAATATTTAATATAAATTAAAATAATAAGGGTTCGATAATCGTTACTATCCTAAATACTAAGGTATAAGTTAATATTTTTTTAAAATAATACGTTAAAACAGCTAGTATTTCTTATATAATAATAAAGCTTTAAATATAGACGTTTAAATACGATCTAACTAGCTAAATAACTTTTAATAGTTTTTATTTTATAAACGTATAGATTAGTAAGTTTAAAATAATTACTTATTTTTTTATTAAGGACGAGTAAAAGACCTCCGATCTTTTATTACTAAGTTTTTTATTTATATAAAATACTAAGCTATTTTTTAAATATAATAAGTCAATAATTATTACTTTAATTTATATTAAAAATACGAAACTAAGGATCCCTATAAGGATAATTAAAATAAACGGTTTTTAAAATATAAAGAATATTTTACCCTAGCTTAAGTAATATATAGAAGAAGTTTTTCAATTAAAAAACTAAATACTAATAATATAACCGGGAATATTACTAGTTTTAATAACCCCTATTTAAAATTTAAATTAGAAAAAAACGAGCGTATTATAGTAGTCTTAGACTAAAACTAAGCTAACTAAATTATAATTATAATTATATTCTATACGATCTAACCTTAGATTATATAGATTAGGAGAGTAATAATAACCGCTCGGGGTAAGGCTAAAAATAGACTAAATAGATTAGCTAATTAAAACGATTTATATCTCTTAATAAGAATACTTATTTCTTAATAAAAAGAGTTATATATTAAATAACGAATTATAAAACTAAGATAAAAAGTATTAAAATAGTACGAGATAGTTAAAAAAGCTTTTTATAAAATTCTTTATATTATTAAAACTTATATAATATATAAAAAAAAGACTAAAAAGTCTAGCTAGTTAATAACGTACTCTTTAATAAATTAATACTTAATAATAATCCTTATTAAAAACTTAAAAAACTTAAAAAAGTTAGAAATAAGTTATAAAACTAATCGGGCCTCTATAAAAATATTATTATACCTAAGTTCTTAGATATAAAAATAGGCTCTAGATTAATAAATAATTAACTCTAAGCTATTTTTAAAGATTATAACTATCTCTTATTTCGTAAATAAGATCTCTTTAAATAAATACTCTTTAATTAAAAAAAAACGCTAGTATAAGACTTTTTTAAATACGGCCGTTTTAACCTTATAGTCGTACTATTATAATTAATTAAAACTATATTTTATAAAGCTTAGTAAATAAAAAATATCTTAATTCTAAAAACTTTATTATTAAAAACCTTTAAAATAATTTTAGAACGTATTACTTAAGATATTATTAAAAAAAAACTATACTATATATCGGAGCCCCTAGTTCTTAATAATAAAAAAAGATAGTAGTCTTTAGTTAATTAACTTAATAACTAAAGTTAATACTATTATTTTTTAAAATACTTAATAACTACTTAATATTAATAAGTTCTTAGAGGGATTTATTATAAATTAGCTTATTTTCTTTTTAAATTTTCTTTTTAACTACGATTAGATCTTTTTAAATAAAAAGAGCTATAATCTAACGACCTTTTTAACTTTACTCGGGCTATATAAATACTATACCCTTTTAATAAGAGTAATAAATTCGGTAGCCTAATTTTATTAGATTATAACCCGCATTCTTTATAACTTAATTCTAAAATACTATAGTATTTTTATTAATAATATTATAATTAAAGGCCTACGATTTTATTATAATAATAAGTACCTAACTAACTATCCTAGGATCTAGTAATTTATTTATAAATACTTTTAAAATATTAATTATTTCTTAGTTAATATTAAGCTAATCAGCTATACTATTTCCGAAGTAAAGTCGTAATAATACTAGCTATCCGTAGTTATTATAAGCTACTTCTATAGTATAAAAAGGAGACGGCCTAATTAAGCTAAAGTCCTTAAGATCTTTAAATAAATAAAATACTTAAACGTTTTAAAAATTAGATCGTTTTTTAGTATTATTACCTTTTATTATTACTAAATTAAGTAATTTTTCTTTATAATAACCCCGTTATACTCCCTATTTAATAAGAACTAATCCTTTAAATAAGGAATATTATAAATTAAAGTTATAAAAATACTTAAAGAGGCGATTATTATAGCCCCTATTCTAGTTCTATTAAACTATAGTACTAAGGTCGGACGGATTATTTTTATAACGGACGCTAGTATTAAAAAATAGGGTAGTATACTTAATTAGATTATTAATAATAAGCGTATTATTACTTAATATAAAAGTAGAATATAGTACGGGCTAGAGCTTAATTATAACTTTAAAAAGCTCGAAATACGAGGCGTTTTAATAAGCTTAAAACGTTTTTATAATTATTTATTTAGGATTAACTTCTTATTAAAAACCGATACTTAAGTCCTAATTACTTAGATTAATAATATAGTAATTAACTTATTATTAATAATAATAATACACTAGCTCTTTTAAATTAGACTTTTTAATTTTAAAATTAAGTATATTAACAGAAAAAAGAATACTACGGTAGATAGCGTTTTAAAAAAACCCCCTAGCTAATTTAACTTAGTTAAAGTAGAGCTTAACGAGGATATTAAGGACTTTATTAATATACGAGTCCTACGAACACGAGTCGTAAAGAACTTTTTTATTATAGTATATAGTTATAATAATACTATTATTAATTAAATATAAGAAATAAATATTCCGGCTAATATACTAATATTAAATAAATAATAATTAGATTTTTTAAAATAAATTACTTATTTTTTTTTATTTTAAAAAGGCTAGCTAATATACTTTTTAATTAGTTTAGATATTTTAAATAAATAGTAATACGATTTATTATATAAAATAAACTTCTATTTTAATAAGGGATAAAAACTCGTCCCTAATTTACTTAAGTAATTAATAATAAGCATTACTAAGTAGACTTAATTAATAAAATATATAATAAGTCCGGGTATAGAGAACGAGAAGCTATATATTTCTATTTTATAAAATAATATTACTAGCTAAGAATATACGCTTAGACCTAGGAGCTAATTACGACTTATAAAGCTTATTAAAAAGCTAGATTACGACGTTTTAATAACCCTTATATATTTACGGTTTTAATTTATAAACCTTTTTCTAAGATCTATTTAAATATTTAGTATATAAGTAAATAAAAAGTTATTAAAGTACGTTATAAGTTTATAAAATACTTAAAAATATAAATTATAACGAACGTTATATTAAAAAATATTATAAAGCTTATTTAAAAAAATATTATTTATTATTATAGGATTTATAATACTTTAATTATTAACGGGGGACGAGAGAATATAAGCGCTATAATATAGCTTAATTAATAATATAATACTTAGTAAAAGGTTATATTAGCTTATAACCCTTATACTAACGGGCTCTTTAAAAAGGGTTATTAACTTATTACGTATATACTTCGTATTTAGTTAGATTAAAAAAAAAAATATTAAACTTATACTTATTACGGCCCTTTTTATAAATAAAATAACTATTAGAGTATCGTTAGGTTATATACCGTTCTATTTTATTTATAATCGTTATATAACGACCCTAATTAAAAAAAAAACGGTAACTTAGAGAGTACTTAATTAAGAAAATATATATATAATAAATTAGGAAGTTTAAGCCCGATTATAAGCTTTTATTTTTTTAATAAATAACTAAAAAGCTATAGCTAATAAAGTTACTTAATACTAAGCCTAAACCCGTAACTAGTTTAACTCTCTATACTCTTTTTAATTAATAAAGTTATAAATTAGTAATTTAGTTCTTATTTTTAATATTTAATAAAAGATTAATATATTAATTTCTAAAAAACTCGATTATTATTAATAAGGACTTTTCTATATTTACTTAGCTATTCTAAATAGATTATTATATTAACTAAAAAAGCTTATTAATAAACTAATTATAAGGGCTACTTATATTAGTAATTAACTTAAAAAGTTTTTAAAGTTTTTAAAAGGCCTCTACTTATTACTTAACGAGTCTAATCTTTATAATAACTTTATCTTTAATTTAACTAACTTTTTATTTTTATAAAATAATATAATTAACGCCGTAATTCTATTTTTTAATTATAATAATAATATAATAAACTCTAGGGACGAGAGTACTTAACTACTTACTAAGTAAACCCGATTATAAATAAAAGCTTTTTAAAAAAAGTAAATTACTCCTTATTACTATTAATCCCTAGTGTAGACTACGAGTTTTTATTTATTAAATATTATTTTATAAAAATATTACTAAATCTTACTAATTCTTTAGTTATCTTTTTACTTAGATCTAAAATAAAAATATAAAAAAATAATAAAAGAAAAATAATTATTCTTTAGCTATTATAATTAAAAACCTAACGACCTTATTTATTAATTATATAATTGTATTAAAAAACCCTACTCCTCCCTTTAAATATCTAAGCCTAGTTCCCTATTTAATTAAGCTCGTTTAGTATCTAGCTTAGTTTATATAACCTCTTATTTTATTTATTTTATTTTAATATATTAATAACTTTTATAAATTACGAATATATAGTTTTTAATAAAGTACGTTAGAGGGGCATTTTTAAAAATAGAATCGTACTTATTTTCCTTAGTCTTAGTAATATTAATTTAGTTAGAAACTATATAAACTAAAGTCTTAACTCTCTTAATATTAATTAAAATTAGAGACGCTACTTTACTACTACTTATTATATAAAAATAATAATAGCCTTACTTAGAGTCGGCTCTAAACTAACTAATAGCCTACTAATTGTTATTCTTTTTAAAATAGTATTTTTTATTTTTAAAATATATATAATTACTATATTAATTATTAAAATAATTTTAAAACAAAACGTACTTAAAGTAAGGGACTATTTTTCTAACTAGCTTCTTAGTATTAGAACCGATATACTTTTAAAAAGACTATATATAATAGTTATAAAATATAGTATTCCGAACGTTATAAGCTTAAATAAGTAAAGAATTAATAATAAAGGTTCGTTTACCTAATTATTAAAATAAAAAGCTAAAGTAACTAACGTAATTATAATTAATAAAAACCCAACAGCTCTATAAAAATAATCTATTTATAATACCTAGATTATAAATATACTTTTTAATAACGTTTTAATTCGTAGTTAATTACTAAAACTTCTAAGCTATTTTTTTTTTAATATACTTATTAACCTAAGGATTTATAATATAAAATTTAGTATAAAGCTCTCTAATTAATTTAAAAAAAGTTAATTAATTAGTAATCTTAAGGATTTAAAAAAGAGGAACGTTAGATTAGAATAAGGATTAAAAAGATCGAATAGAATAGTACTTATTATAGTTTATTTTTCGCTAACCTCTTGGAACTTATAGCCCTAAGTTTTTTAAAAATAAACCTTTTTAAGAGTAAAAAAGGAATATTACTAAGGCTAGACGTTATAATAAGTAGTTTTAATAATTTAATACGCGTTATTAATAACTAAAGTATTAAATATAATAAGTAAGTAGATTATATTATTAAAAAAAAAAAACTAAGTAAAAAAGGATAATTATAATTAAGAAGCTATTATTTAAAAAAAAAAATAAAAAAAAATAAAAAAATCAAGGGAGGACATCAAAAAAAAAAAAAAAAAAAATAAAATAAAAAAAAAAAAAAAAAAAAAAAAAAAAAAAAATAAAAAAAAAAAAATAATATAAAAAAAAAAAAAAAAAAAAAAGGAAAACAGGGGGGGCCCCTATATACCCCCCCCCCCCCCCCTTAAACCTAGGGTATTAAAAAAGAAAGTATTATAGGCCTCTTAGCTAATTAATATTAAATTATAACTATTATATAAAAAAAAGAAGGAGTAAATTATAGAATCGGGGCCTTTTTATTATTTATAATATAGTACTTTTTCTTTTTAATTAGTAAAGGCTACCCTTATAATTAGTATAAAAGGGTAGCTTCTTACCTAGCTACTTAACTTTTTTTTCTTTCCTCTTTAACCACTTCCCTATAACTACTACTAATTAAACCTCTTTTAATTTTTATTTTTTAATTTACTATATAAATACTAACCTAGCTATTTATAATAGCCTTTTTACTTCTTATCTCCCTTTTTAAACTAAATAATAAAAAAGATATAACGCGAATTTAGGGCCTAATTACGATAAAGAACCTTAAAAATAATACTAAATACTAATTAAAAAAGTAGAATCTAAATAGATATATTATTTTTAATAAGACTAACCCTAGAATTATAACGAATACTAAAAACTCTTAGTTCGTTAATTTTAATATAAATTATTAATATAAAATATATACTAACTATTACCTAAACCTAGTACTTAAACGAACTAGTTTTTTTTAAATAATCCTAACTCTTTATAAATTTAACTTTCTTAATTAGCTTAGTATAAGGGACGTACTTCCCTTTTTTAATTAGTACTCTAAGGCTTTTAAAGATTTAAAAAACTAAAAAACTTAAATAAGTTAAACCTATTATAAAGTAATAGAGATCTTAATTAATTACTATAACCTTTAAAGATACTTATTATATAAAAACTAAATTTAAAAATACGAGATCGGATCCGTAATAAAAATTATAATATAAGACTTTATTTTAGTATATAATATAGTTATAATTAAAAAAGGATAAAAAAGTACTTTTAAACTAAAGAAAACTCTTACTCTAAACCTTTAAACCTAAGAAATTATATAAAAAATGAGGACTTTAATATACTTAGTAATCTTCTTTTTTTATATTAATAATCCGGGCTATTTTATAAAAATAATTATTAATTAATAAGATAATATAAGTTATTAATACGATTTAAAATAAGCTTTTAAGTATTTAAAAAAAATATTTATTAATAATATCTAAGTACTAAAAGCTTTTTATAACCGGATTAATACGCCTCTTTATATTTAATAACTAATTAATATAAGCGCTTATATAGTCTTTATAATATAATAACTAAGTAAATAAGAATAAAGTCTATACGTACTTAAATAGTTTCGTAATATAGTTTAATATAACTAGCTTAACCTAATTTATAATACGTATTAAATAATTTATAAATACTTTAAACTATTTAATAATAAGCTCTGCGCGGCTTAGATTTAATAAATTAGTTATAAGTTTTAATACGATAGTTATTACTTTTTTAATATAATAAGACCTTTTTTAAAAAGGTTTTTTAAAAACGTAATATATAATTAGGACTTTAAAAATAAGCCCTATACTAACTTATATAACTCTAACTACGCTATAACTAACGCCTTTAAAGCGCTAATTCTTTAAAAATCTAGTTCTTACTTACTTAGCCTTAGATTTACTAACTAAGATTTAAAAATCTATAACCTATATACTTATAGTTATTATATTCTTATTAATTTTATTTATTTATTTTTTTATTCTGCTTTTGCTGGCTGCTCGGGCGGTTCTCGGTATCATTTACACAGTATTAATACACAGTATCAATGGATACTCCCACTGTCTCGATAGACTCTTATTAATTTTATATACTTTAAAAAAACGGATAGAATAGTTAAAAGCTTTAAGCGAGAACTTATTACCCTTAAAGAGTTATTTTTACTATTTTAATTTTTAAAAATATTAAAAAATACCTAAGGATCTATAATAAGTAATAACCCTAATTAGACTTTATAAATAATTAAATTAATAAAAGCTACTAACTAGCGTCTAGATACTATTATTAATAATTAACTTATATACTTAATTAATACTCCTAAGACCCGTTAAGTTATAAGATTTTTATTAAATATATTACTACTTAAGTTATTATTACGCCTTAGCCCGGCTCTTAATAAAGCTAGTCTAAGTAATTAGAGAGGTAGTTTTTTAAATATTTTAATTAGAAATAAGAATAGCCTTATTATAAAAACTCTAATTAAAGTACTAAAGGTTTAGTTAAAATAAGAAATTATTAAACGTATACTTTTTAAATATAATTAAGTTATATAAGAGAATAGCGAACGCTAGTATTAAGAGCTAATTAAGTTTGATTAAGATTTTTTATAATATTATAATATATATAAGAATAAAGCCGATATTAATAAAAATATAAAGGAATAATAAATTAATTAATATAATAACCTAATCGTAAAAACTATATATATAACTCTAGTTTATACTCCTTAAATACTACTATTAATAAAAAAAGCTAGAGAGAATTAGGTTAATAAAAGTTAAAATCCGGAGATTACTAAAGAGGAATAGGATAAGAACTAAGTAAAACTAGTAAAAAAAGTAATAAAAGCGGAGGAAGTAAAAAAAGCGATTATAAAGAAAAAGGGTAAGTAAAGGGCTTAATATAATTAATTATATATAGTAATTAAAATTAATTTAAAATAATTTCTTTTTATAAAGGATCGGGGAAATAAAGATTAAGGGATAATTAAAATAGAGTAGGGTAATTAGTTTTAGTAGTTCTTTTTTAAAACTAATTAAGTATAGGGATTTATAAGAGAACTAATTAAAAAAAAATATAAAAAAAGGGCCCTAATTAGGGAAAAGAGCTTAGTAATATGGATTTTTATTTTAAAAATATATATACTTTTTTAAAATTAAACTAGAGCCTTTTTAATAATTTATTTTTAAATACGATAATATAAAACGATTAAGAACTCTACTTTTCTAATCTAGCTAATACTACTCTCTTCTCTCGGTTATAACTCCGTTAATTAAGGCCGTATTAACCTGATTAAAAGAAGTATTTTATATTACTTTTATAGGTATTAGTAGTTTTTCTAAAGCACCGCACTACGAGAGTCCTTTATACCCTATACCTTTTTAATATATACGAGTTAAAGTTAAAAATATTAAGGTAAATATTATGCTTATAGAGGTTAGTATTATTCTTAATAATAATAAAATAGGGTAGGGCGATTAGTCCTAGTAGTTCTTTTTTAAAGCTAATTAAGTATAAGGATTTATAAAAGAGTTAATTAGAAAAGGATATAAAGAAAAGGGCCCCGATTAGGGAGAGGAGCTTAGTAGCGCGGATTTTTATTTTAAAAATATATATACTTTTTTAAAATCGAACTAAAGCCTTTTTAATAATTTATTTTTAAATATAATAATATAAAACGATTAAGAACTCTACCCTTCCGATCTAACTAATACTACTCTCTTTTTTTAATTATAACTCCGTTAATAAAGGCCGTATTAACCTAATTAAAAAAGGTATTTTATATTATTTTTATAAATATTAATAGTTCTTTTAAAGTACCGTACTATAAGAGTCTCTTATACCCTATACTTTTTTAATAGTCTCTTTTTTTAAAAATCCCTTCTTTTTTTAAATAAGAGAATAAGTAAAAAAAAGCCCAACTCGATCGGAAATACTTTAAATAAATTAATTAAAAAAAGCGGCATAATAATTAAGATAAATACGAGTAATAAGACTCTAATTTAAAAAAAAAGTAATTAGATAATTAAAACGTAAAAATAAAAACGTATAAAAAAGGGCTTCTTATTTAATAAGAAGGGGATATAATAAACCTTAATAAGCGAATAAAATAAATAAATAAAAAAAAATATAAATACTTAGAACTAGATCGGGCCTAAATATAAACGCTATAATAATATAATAAAGCGAACGACGAGTTAAGATTAGAACTAATAAAATACTTTAATAAATATAATTAGTTATTTAACTAGACTATTCTTTATTAATTAATATAGCTCGGAGATTTAATAATAAACTTATTTAGAAGTACGAATACGTCGGACTAAGGGCGCTTATAAAACTAGCTTTTAATTAAACTTATTAATAATTTTAATTAGTATTACCGTAGGCCTAATACAATATTTAATTAAAACTTTAATTATATACTTAATAAGAATTAAAAAAGACGGCCTAAATTATACTAATTAGGATAATAACTATACTTTAGTTATTAAAACGGCTCTTTTCCTCTTTTTTTAAACTCTATTTAAAATAAATAAACTAATATAAAATTATTAAGGTTATAAATAAAATTAACGAACTATATTTTTAATAACCTCGGATTATAAATATAAATAACTAATACGTTATTTTTATTATTATTAGTACTCCTTAAGACGTTTAATTATATAAACCTAACCCTTTTACTTTAAATAGACTATTTACTAAACTAGTTTTTATAATTTATTAAAACTCGTAGGCCGCGGAGTTATTTAATAACAAAAAAGCTACTCTTTTTAATAAATTTACTTATTAATTTAATTAAAAAAAGCTAGTTATAACTTAGGTTAGGATAGATATTTTAATTAATACTTTTTTAAGTACTATTACTACCCGGATCTAAATAACTACGCTTTAAACTAAGGGCCTTACGATTCCTTAGCCTAATTTAATAAAAAATATAAGTTTTTATAAAATACTGTCTTCTAATTAAGAGGGGACTATAGTTTTTAAAAATAATAATATTATAAACTTTTTAAAAAAGTTCGAGGATTAATATAAGATTAGTAAGGTCTCGGACCGATTTAAAAGTAAACTTATTATATATATTATAAAAAGAAACTATTAAACTCTAGTTAAGAACGCGATTAGAGGACTACCCTAGGCCTAAGCTAAGGATTTCTTTTTAAAAAAATATAAAAAATAGGATATTAACTACTTTTTAAATAAAGAAAAGTAAATTAAAAAAGTTACTAAAGGACTACCTATTTTATTTTTTAATTTAAACTTTACTTAAGTACTATTTACTAAGATTAATAATATAATTACTTTTATTAAATAATAAGACCTTTATATTATAATTAATAAGAGCTTAATTAAGGCCGTATATAAGTAGTTTTATATTAATATTATAAAAAAAGTAATAAAAAAAGTCGGGGTTACTTTAAATAGCTTTATTAAATTAATAAAGTACGTAAAGTTTAAAATAGAACTTCTTAATACGATTATATATAAAAAGGAATATAGCCTACTTTTTATAAATAATTAGAGTTAATTTAAAACCTTATTACGACCCCCTACTCTTTAAGTGCATAATAATACTTAGTATTAGTATCTAAATTACTAATAATATTACTAACTAATAATAGAGGCCTAGGTTACCTAGGTAGCTATTAATAATATTACTAATTCTAACTTAATTAACGAAATAAATAAGCTAAAAATCTATTGAAATAGTATTTACTCTCGAGGTCCTACTTATATATTTAATATAAATACTGCGCGTCCTAATTAGCCCCCGATTATAGGACTTAGAGATCGCTATTAATATTATTAAAGTTAATATTACTAAATTATTGAGGATTATAATTAGTATACTCTTAATAAGGACGCTTATCTTATTATTTTAGCTTAGGGAGCTTAGTACTATAAAAAGCGTAATAATTATAAACTTATAAATAATATTCCCTTTATTATAATTAAAAATAAAAAAAAGCGTACGATTATTAATCGTATTACCCTTTTTTTTTACGTAGTAAATATATTAACTAAGGAAAATACTAAGCTTTTAATTAAGTAGATTTTAAAATATTAAATTAAACTACTTTAGTAAACTATACTTATACTTCCCTTAGCTAGTTTTATAAGTATAATTAGCTATATTTATATAGTACGACCTAATTTAGGCTATTATAACTAAGCGGACGTTTATACTATTTATAAAAAAAAACTATTTAAAAACCGTACCTTAGTAACTAAGCTATATTTTAAAAAAATATATAAGATCGATAGCCTAAGCTAGTTTTTATAACTTAAAAAAAAGACGGTTTTTTTTTCTAATTAAAAAAGAGAAATTATAAAAATTAATAATAATAACGAGGTTTTTAAAATAGTAGAGAACGTAACTTTTATATTTATTTCTAAGCCTTAGCTTATTAAAATCCTAATTAGTACTCTTAATACTAATACTTAAAAAACCTAAGAACCTCTTTTTTATAAAACTTAAAAAATAATAATTATAAATTAAACCTACGACTTTAACCTTAGGATCGAAGTTAAAAAGCTAATAAAAAAGAAGCTTAAGGCCCTAATCTCGCTTTTTATAAACCTTTTATAAAAAATTATATTAAAATATACTATAATAATAATAATTTTAATACGTAATTAAGAGTATTTTAATATTAATAAAATCTTATTAAAAGCTCCGAAATCCTTAGCTAACTTAGTAAAAAACGGGTAATAATAAAAAGATATTAAAAATCTTTTTAATAAGTATAATAAGAACCTCTTTCTAAGGCCGAGCTATATAATTAAGATTAATAAAGTTAGAGGCGCTAACCTAATTTCTAAGCTCCTAATTTCTATAATTTTAAACGCCTATTTATAATTAAAAAACTAAATATTTAGTATAAATTAGAATAATAAGGGTTTAATAATTATTATTATTTTAAATACTAGGGTATAAGTTAATATTTTTTTAAAATAATACGTTAAAAAAACTAGTATTTTTTATATAGTAATAAAGATTTAAATATAGACGTTTAAATACGATCTAACTAGCTAAATAACTTTTAATAACTTTTATTTTATAAATATATAAATTAGTAAGTTTAAAATAACTATTTATTTCTTTATTAAAGACGAGCGAGAGACTTCTAATTCGTTATTATTAGGTTTTTTATTTATATAAAATACTAAGCTATTTTTTAAATATAATAAGTCGATAATTATTATTTTAATTTATATTAAGGACGCGAGGCTAAGGATCCTTATAAGAATAATTAGAATAAACGGTTTTTAAAACGTAAAGGATATTTTATTTTAATTTAAGTAGTATATAAAAGAAGTTTTTAAATTAGAAAACTAAATACTAATAATATAACTAGGAATATTATTAGTTTTAATAACCCCTATTTAAAATTTAAACTAAAAAAAAGAACGAGCGTATTATAATAATTTTAAATTAAAACTAAGCTAATTAAATTATAATTATAATCGCGCTTTATATAATCTAGCTTTAGATTATATTAATTAAGAGAGTAATAATAACCCCTCGAGATAAGGCTAGAGATAAACTAAATAAATTAGTTAACTAAAACGATTTACGTTTCTTAATAAGAATACTTATTTTTTAATAAAAGGAGTTATATATTAAATAACGAATTATAAAGCTAAAATAAAAAGCGTTAAAATAGTATAAAATAGTTAAAAAAGCTTTTTATAAGATTTTTTATATTATTAAAACTAATATAATATATAAAAAAAAAGACTAAAAAGTTTAGCTAGTTAATAATACGCCCTTTAGTAAATTAATACGTAATAATAATCCTTATTAAAAGCTTAAAAAACTTAAAAAAGTTAAAAATAAACTATAAAACTAATTAGGCCCTTATAAGAATATTATTATACTTAAGTTCTTAAATATAAAACTAGGCTCTAGATTAATAAACGACTAACTCTAAGCTATTTTTAAAAATTATAACTATTTCTTATTTTATAAATAAAATCTCTTTAAATAAATACTTTTTAATTAAAAAAAAGCGCTAGTATAAAGCTTTTTTAAATATAACTATCTCGACTTTATAATTATATTATTATAATTAATTAAGACTATATTTTATAAGGCTTAGTAAATAAAAAATATCCCGATCCTAAAAGCTCTATTATTAAAAGTTTTTAAAATAATCCGAGAACGTATTACTTAGGGTATTATTAAAAAAAGCTATATTACGTATTAAAACCCTTAGTTCTTAATAATAAAAAAAGATAGCGGTTTTTAATTAATTAACTTAGTAATTAAAGTTAATATTATTACTTTTTAAAACGCTTAGTAATTACTTAATACTAATAAGTTTTTAAAAGAATTTATTATAAATTAGCTTATTTTTTTTTAAATTTCTTTTTTAATTACGATTAAATCTTTTTAAATAAAAAGAGCTACGATTTAATAACTTTTTTAACTCTATTTAGGCTATATAAATACTATACCCTCTTAATAAGAGCGATAAATTCGGTAGCCTAATTTTATTAGATTATAACCCGCATTTTCTATAACTTAATTCCGAAATACTATAGCGTTTTTATTAATAATATCGTAATTAAAAGCCTACGATCCTGCTATAATAATAAATACTTAATTAACTATCTTAGGATCCGGCGATTTATTTACGAATATTTTTAAAATATTAATTAAGTCTTAGTTAATATCGAGCTAATTAATTATACTATTTTTAGAGCGAAATCGTAATAATACTAGCTATTTGTAATTATTATAAGCTACTTTTATAATATAAAAAAGAAACGGCCTAATTAGGCTAAAGTCCTTAAGATTTTTAAATAAATAAAATACTTAAACATCTTAAAAATTAGATCGTTTTTTAGTATTATTACTTTTTATTATTACTAACTTAAGTAATTTTTTTTATAATAGCCCTGTTATACTCCCTATTTAGTAAGAACTAATTCTTTAAATAGGGAGCGTTGTAAATCGAGGTTATAAAAATGCTTAAAGAGGCGATTATTATAACTCCTATTCTAGTTTTACTAAACTATAATACTAAAGCTAAATAGATTATTTTTATAATAAACGCTAGTATTAAAAAATAGGGTAATATACTTAGTTAGATCGTTAATAATAAGTATATTATTACTTAATATAAGAGCGGGATATAGCGTGGGCTAGAGCTTAATTATAATTTTAAAAAGCTTAAAATACGAGGTATTTTAATAAGCTTAAAGCGTTTTTATAATTATTTATTTAGGATTAACTTCTTATTAAAAACCGACGCTTAAGTCCTAGTTACTTAGATTAATAATATAATAAATAACTTATTATTAATAATAATAATACGCTAGCTCTCTTAGATTAGATTTTCTAACTTTAAAATTAAGTATATTAATAAGAAAAAAATCATTATAATAAATAGCTTTTTAAAAAAAAAAACCCCTAGCTAATCTAACTTAGTTAAAATAGAGCTTAATAAGGATATTAAGGACTTTATTAATATATAAGTCCTATAAATACGAGTTATAAAGAACTTTTTTATTATAATATATAGTCGTAATAACGTTATTATTAATTAAATATAAGAAATAAATATTCTAATTAATATACTAGTACCAAACGAATAATAGTTAGATCTTTTAAAATAAATTGCTTATTTTTTTTTATTCTAAAAACGCTAGCCGGTATACTTTTTAATTAGTTTAAACGTTTTACATAAATAGTAATACGATTTATTATATAAAATAAACTTTTATTTTAATAAGGAATAAAGACTCGTCCCTAACTTACTTAAGTAATTAATAATAAGCGCTACTAAGTAGACCTAATTAACGAAGTATATAATAAGTTTAGGTATAAGTAACGAGAGGCTATATATTTTTATTTTATAAAACGATATTACTAGCTAGGAATATACGCTTAGACCTAAAAGCTAATTATAATTTATAAAGCTTATTAAAAAGCTAGATTATAACGCTTTAATAACTTTTATATATTTATAGTTCTAATTTATAAACCTTTTTTTAAGGTCTATTTAAACGTTTAGTATATAAATAGATAAAAAGTCGTTAAGGCGCGTTATAAGTTTATAAAATACTTAAAAACGCGGATTATAACGAACGCTATATTAAAAAATATTACGAAGTTTATTTAAAAAGATATTATTTATTATTATAAGATTTATAATACTCTAATTATTAATAGGGGACGAGAGAATATAGGTATTATAATATAATTTAATTAATAATATAGTACTTAGTAGAAGGTTATATTAGCTTATAACCCTCGTACTAACGAGCTCTTTAAAAAAAGTTACTAACTTATTACGTATATACTTCGTATTTAATTAAATTAGAAAAAAAAAGATATTAAACTTATACTTACTATAGCCCTTTTTATAAATAGGATAATTATTAAAATATTATTAGGTTATATACTGTTTTATTTTATTTATAATTATTATATAACGACCCTAATTAAAAAAAGAACGGCGATTTAAAGAGTACTTAATTAAGAAAATATATATATAATAAATTAAAAAGTTTAAGCCTAATTATAAGCTTTTACTTCTTTAATAAATAACTAAAAAGCTATAGTTAATAAAATTACTTAATACTAAGCCTAAACCTATAACTAGTTTAACTCCTCGTACTCTTTTTAATTAATAAAATTATAAACTAGCGATCTAGTTCTCGTTTTTAATATTTAACAAAAAGTCAATATATTAATTTTTAAAAAACTCGATTATTATTAATAAGGATTTTTCTATATTTACTTAGCTATTCTAAACAAATTATTATATTAACTAAAAAAGCTTATTAATAAACTAATTATAAGGGCTATTTATATTAGTAATTAATTTAAAAAGTTTTTAAAGTTTTTAAAAGTCCTTTACTTATTACTTAACGAGTCTAATCTTTATAATAACTTTATTTTTAATTTAATTAACTTTTTATTTTTATAAAATAATATAATTAACGCCGTAATTCTATTTCTTAATTATAATAATAATATAATAAACTCTAGGGACGAGGATACTTAACTACTTACTAAGTAAACCCGATTATAAGTAAAAGCTTTTTAAAAAGAGTAAATTACCCCTTATTATTACTAATCCTTAGTATAGGCTACGAATTTTTTTATTTATTAAATATTATTTTATAAAGATATTATTAAATCTTATTAATTCTTTAATTATCTCTTTACTTAGATCTAAAATAAAAATATAAAGGGACGATAAAAAAAAGAATTATTTTTTAATTATTATAATTAAAAACCTAACGACCTTATTTACTAACTATATAATTATATTAAAAAACCCTACCCCTTTTTTAAGTATTTAAGCCTAGTTCCCTATATAATCGAGCTTATTTAGTATTTAGCTTAGCTTATATAACCTCTTATTTTACTTATTTTATTTTAATATATTAATAACTTTTATAAATTATAAATATATAGTTTTTAATAAAGTACGTTAGAGGGGCATCCTTAAGAATAGAATCGTACTTATCCTTCTTAGTCTTAGTAATATTAATTTAGTTAGAAACTATATAGATTTAAATCTTATATTTTTTAATATTAGTTAGGATTAGAAATACTACCTTATTACTACTTATTATATAATAATAATAATAGTTTTATTTAGAGTTAGTTCTAGATTAATTAATAGCTTATTAATTATTACTTTTTTTAAAATAGTATTTTTTATTTTTAAAATATATATAATTACTATATTAATTATTAAAGTAATTTAAAAAAAACGTACCCAAAATAGGGGACTATTTCTTTAACTAGCTCTTTAATATTAAAACTAATATATTTTTAAAAAAACTACGTATAATAGTTATAAAAAATAGTATTCCGAACGTTATAAGCCTAGATAAGTAAAGAATTAATAATAAGAATTCGTTTACTTAATTATTAAAATAGAAAGCTAAAATAACTAGCGTAATTATAACTAATAAAAACCTAACGGCTTTATAAAAATAATCTACTTATAATACCCAAATTATAAACGTACTTCTTAATAATATTCTAATTCGTAATTAATTATTAAAACTTTTAAGCTATTTTTCTTTTAGTATACTTATTAACCTAAGGATTTATAATATAGAATTTAGTATAAAGCTCTCTAACTAATTTAAAAAGAGTTAATTAATTAATAATTTTAAAAGTTTAAAAAAAAAGAATATTAAATTAGGATAAAGATTAAAAAAATTAAATAAAGTAGCGTTTACTATAGTTTACTTTTTACTAACCTCTTAAAACTTATAACCCTAAGTTTTCTAAAAATAGACCTTTTTAAAAATAAAAAAGGAATATTACTAAGGCCGGACGTCGTAACGAGTAATTTTAATAATTTAATACGTATTATTAATAACCGAAGTATTAAATATAATAAGTAAGTAAATTATATTATTAAAAAAAGAAAAGAGACTAAGTAAAAAAAGATAATTATAATTAAAAAACTATTATTTAAAAAAAGAAATAAAAAGGAATAGAGGAATTAAGAGAGGGCCTCTATATACCCCCCCCCCCCCCTTAGACCCGGAGTATTAAAGAGGAAAGTACTATAAGCCTCTTAGCTAATCGACGCTAAATTATAGCTACTATATAAAAAAAAAAGAGTAAATTATAAGATCGGGGCCTTCTTATTATTTATAATATAACGCCTTTTTTTTTAATTAGTAAAGGCCGCCCTTGTAATTAATATAAAAGAGTAGTTTCTTACTTAGCTACTTAACTTTTCTTTTTTCTTTTTTTAATTATTTCTTTATAACTATTACTAATTAAACCTCCTCTAATTTTTATTTTTTAATTTATTATATAAATACTAACCTAGTTATTTATAATAGCCTCTTTACTTCCTATTTCCCTTTTTAAACTAGATAATAAAAAAAATATAGCGCGAATTTAGGGCCCGATTATAATAAAGAACCTTAAAAACGATACTAAATACTAACTAAAAAAGTAAAATCTAAATAAATATATTACTTTTAATAAAACTAACCCTAGGACTATAATAAATACTAAGAACTCTTAGTTTATTAATTTTAATACGAACTATTAATATAAAGCGTATACTAACTATTACCTAAACTTAGTACTTAAACGAACTAGTTTTTTTTAAATAATCCTAATCCCTTATAAATTTAACTTTTTTAATTAGCTTAGTATAGAGGACGTACTTCCCTTTTTTAATTAGCGCTCTAAAGCTTTTAAAAGTTTAAAAAATTAGAAAATTTAAATAAGTTAGACCTATTATAAAGTAATAAAGATCTTAACTAATTATTATAATTTTTTAAAAATGCTTATTATATAAAAACTAAATTTAAAAATACGAGATCGAATTCGTAATAAAAGTTATAATACGAGACCTCGCTCTAGTACGTAATATAATTATAATTAAAAAGGAATAAGAAAGTACTTTTAAACTAAATAAGACCTCTATTCTAAACCTTTAAACTTAAAAAACTATATAAGAAATTAGGACTTTAGTATACTTAGTAATCTTCTCTTTTTATATTAATAATCTAGGCTATTTTATAAAAATAGTTATTAACTAGCGGGATTATATAATTTATTAATACGATCCGAAGTAAGCTTTTAAGTATTTAAAGAGGATATTTATTAATAATATCTAAATATTAAAGGCTTTTTATAATTAAATCGATACGTTTTTTTATATTTAATAACTAATTAATATAAGCGCTTATATAGTTTTTATAATATAATAGTTAGGTAAATAAAAATATAGTTTATATATACTTAAATAGTTTTATAATACGGTCCGATACGGCTAGCTTAACCTAACTTATAATATATATTAAATAATTTATAAATATTTTAAACTATTTAATAATAAGCTCTATATAACTTAGATTTAATAAATTAGCTACGAGTTTTAATACGATAGTTATTACTTTTTTAATATAATAAGACCTCTCTTAAAAAGGTTTTTTAAAAAAGTAATATACGATCAGGACTCTAAAAATAGGCCCTATACTAACTTAAATAACTCTAACTATACTATAACTAACGTCCCTAAGGCGCTAACTCTTTAAAAATCTAGTTTTTATTTACTTAGCTTTAGATTTATTAATTAAAATCTAAGAATTTATAACTTACGTAATTATAATTATTATACTCCTATCGATCTTATATATTTTAAAAAAACGAATAAAATAATTAAAAACTTTAAATAAGAACTTACTATTCTTAAAAAGTTATCCTTATTATTTTAATCCTTAAAAATACTAAAAAATACCCGAGGATCCGTAATAAATAGCGACCCTAATTAGATTTTATAAATAATTAAATTAATAAAAGTTATTAATTAGCGTCTAGATATTATTATTAATAATTAACTTATATACTTAATTAATACCCCTAAGACTTATTAAGTTACGAAGTTTTTATTAAATATATCGCTACTTAAGTTATTATTACGTCTTAGCCTAGCTCTTAATAAAACTAGTCTAAGTAACTAAAGAAATAGTTTTTTAAATACTCTAATTAAGGGCAAGAATAGCCTTATTATAAAAACTTTAATTAAAATACTAAGAGTTTAGTTAAAATAAGAAGCTATTAAGCACACGCTTTTTAAATACGATCGGGCTATATAAAAAAATAATAAACATTAATATTAAAAGCTAGCTAAGTTTTATTAAACTTTTTTATAATATTATAGAAATATATAAAAATAAAGCTAATATTCATAAAAATACGAGGAAATAATAGGTTAATTAGTACGATAACTTAATTATAAAAACTATATATATAACTCTAGTTTATACCCTTTAAATACTATTATTAATAAAAAAAGCTAGGGAAAATTAGGCTAGTAAAGGTTAAGATCGGGAGATTACTAAAGAGGAATAGGATAAGAACTAAGTAAAGTTAATAAAAAAAGTAGTAAAAGTAGAGGAGATAAAAAAAGTAATTATAAAGAAGAAAGGTAAATAGAGGGCTTAATATAATTAATTATATATAATAATTAGGACTAATTTAAAATAATTTCTTTTTATAAAGGATTAGGGAAAAAGAAATTAAGGAACGATTAAAATAGGGTAGGGTAATTAGTCCTAATAGTTCTTTTTTAAAGCTAATTAAGTATAAGGATCTATAAAAAAGCTAATTAAAAAAAAATATAAAGAAAAGGGCCCTAATTAGAAAAAAGAGCTTAGTAATATAGATTTTTATTTTAAAAATATATATATTTTTTTAAAATCGAACTAGAGCCTTTTTAATAATTTATTTTTAAATATAATAATATAAAATAATTAAGAACTTTACTTTTTTAATCTAGCTAATACTACTCTCTTCCCTCGGTTATAACTCCGTTAATTAAGGCCGTATTAACCTAATTAAAAGAGGTATTTTATATTACTTTTATAAGTATTAGTAGTTCTTCTAAAGTACTGCACCGCGAGAGTCCCTTATACCCTATACCTTTTTAATAATAACGAGGGTATTTTTAATACTATACTATTATAAGCTACTATTATTTAAAAAAGTAGCTAACTTAGCTAGGTATACGGGCTTATAAAGTAGTAGTATCGGGTACTTAATACCGCTATTAATAATCTATAGTTATAAACTTTATAAGAGGGAAAGTTAAAAAGTTAGAGAATTTTAAAAAGAATAGTTTATGAAGATAGTAGGAGTATCTATTAATATTATATATTAATACTATATAATTAATATTAAGAACTACCCGAGTAACTAGTAAAAGTAGAATATAAAATTAAAACGTAGTAATATAGCGTCCGATACTCCTAGGTTACTTTATTAACTACTTTTTATTAATTAAGTATATACGTATTAAAAAAAGAGTTTTAGTCTCTTTTTATTTAAATATAAAAAGAGTACTATTTAGATCGCTCTTATTAACTTAGGTCTTAGATAAATACCTTTAGTAATTAGTTTTTTAATTTCTAACTTTATTTAGTATACTCGTTATCCTTTAACTATATATATTAACTATATTAAAATCTCTAGCTAGGTCGTTTATTACTTTTATTTTTTAATATAAGCTCGCTTTTTAAAAAGGCTCGTTAAGGTTTAGTTAAATAAAAAGATCTTTTTTATAAAAGCTCTAAAAAGTCTCTATTTTTATTTATATATATATATATTACGTTGTCTATCGAGACAGTGGGAGTATCCATTGATACTGTGTATTAATACCGTGTAAATGATACCAAGAACCGCCCGAGCAGCCAGCAAAGGCAGAATAAAAAAAAACAAATATATATTACGTTTTTTAATCTTTTTAATAAAAAATTAACTCTTTTTATCGCTTTACTCGCTAAGTAAATTAGCTAAATAAAGTTCGTATTTAGTTTTAAAGTTTTAAAATCTAGGGTTATTTTAAAAATAAATAACTACTTACCTCGTTTATTTAAAAACGAACTAGGCTCTTTTATAGCTTTTTTTTATTTTTTATAGAGCGAGTATCCCCCTAATAGAGCAATTTACTAGGGCCGTACTATATATTACGTATTAGGGAAAACTAGGTATATTATGCTCTATACTTAATTACTAATTAAAATTAACTAACTTAACCGTTATCTCTCTTTTATTAATAGCTCCCGACTTTTTACTATAGTCCTTTAAGTTCTAGCCGTTTAAAGGGCGAGCTATACTTATTTTAATATATATAAAACCTCTTAATACTAACTTATATAAATAGCTAGATCTTATATTATATACTCCTTTTTATTAAGAGTTAAGGGGCCTTTTATATATTTCTTTATATTTATAATATAGCTTATATTAGAGGGATTTTTAGTTTTATAAAATATAATTTCTAAGTTAGTATTAATATATTAAATCTTAACGTCCGTACTAGCCCGGCTATTTATAATATTTATACTATTACTTAGCTAAATTCTATATTATTAAAAAGTACTACGCTACTCCTTAGGCGTACTTATATTAGCTATAATAACTAGGGCGTCGAGGGGGCCTAAGAATCTATCGAGCCCTAGAGGGGGGGACCTATTAAGGGGCATTTTAAAATAATAGTTTATATATTAATAAGTTTTTTTAATAAGTTCGTTTAATAAGTTCGTTTAATAAGTTAGTTTAATAGGTTTATTTAATAGATTTATTTAGTTTAAATAGAGCTTTAAGTAATATTAAAAATAATAAAAATAAAAAGAATCTTTATAAGCTTTAGTATAAGGAGTAGCTAGATATTAGCCCTTTTAGCCCTTTCTCTAAAGACCTCTACGTCGCTATTAAAGTTTAGAACCTCTATAGTTAAGGGCCGCCTCCGACTTTTATAGCTAACCCCTATTATTAACCTTTCCAACTAGCTTTATTACGTAAAAAGTAGCTTACTTATCCCGAATTATATAGCGGTTTTTATATTAAAATTATTATATTACGTTAAGCGCGTACTTAGGGTATATTACGCGTATTATATAGTTAAAAAGTATACTATATTATATAATTTCCCTTCAAAGCGTAATCCCGTTAAGGTCGATCTTTTACGCTTATAAAGCTAGAAAAGAAAATCACTACATAGCCCTTAATTTAAATAAACGAATAACGAATTTAGTATTATTTTTTAAATAAAAAGCTATTTTATTAAATATTATACTTTAAATAATAATAATTTCTAAAAGCGAGGGGATCTAGATCTTATATAAGTTATAAGCGTTCGGTACGTAATTTATAAAATACTTAATATATCCTCTTTACTCTATTTTAAAGCGTTTTTTATTAATTCTTTTTTTATAATCCTTTTTAAAAAGGTACGCTCTATAGCTATATATATATATTTATATTTAATAAGGACGTAAATTATAAGCGAGCTTTAGTATATTTATTAGTTATTATTATTTAAAATAATAAGTAAACTAAACTTTTTTAGTCTAAATTAGTAATAACTAGTTAGTACGTTACTTAGGGCTAATATTATATAAATAAGTTATAGTTAATATTATTTTTATTTAAGGTTTATTTAATAAGCTAGTTACCAATATTATACTAATCGCTTTATTAATAATTTCTTAGCTAGCTCGTTCCCCTCTTTTATTTAGCTTTTTATATATAAAAAAGCAGTTTTTAAATCGATTCTTAGCTCCTATACTTATATTTAAAAGCGAGTTTTATCCTGAATTACGATTATTATACGTTTTACGTCTTATTAGATTTTATAAATAGCTATACCTTTTTATATACGTACTTATTATTTAAAAAAATATAAAGCTTTAAATACTATATTATAGATTTTTATAACTTATAAAAAAATAAAGATCTTATTTAAATATTCGTTTTTAATTAGTATTAGCTACTTACTTTGTTTATAAACTAGTAAGTAATTAAGGAGGTTTTATAAGATTTTATAATAAGGTTAAATTACTTTTTATTTTAAAGTACGTTATAAAATAACTCATCTTATATAAGTAGTTATATAGTATTAATATTCTAAATAGCTTAGTTTCTTAATTTTTATTTTTTAAATAGTTAGTACGAGCTTTTTAAATATTACTAGCGCGAGATAGTTAGATTTAAAGTACTAGAGCTAAGTTATATCTAGTTAGTCGTTTTTTAATTAATATAAAAAACGTAAGTACTATGTACTATATATTAGAATTATATTACTAAGTAAATATCAATTTCTAAGTAGAGAATAGGACGAAAAGGGCTTATATTTAAAAAAACTAAATTAACTTCTTTTTAAATTACTTAATAATAACGTTATTAAATTCGTTTTTAAACCGAAAGGTATAGTTAAAGCCCGAGTACTAAATACTAGTTTTTTAAAAGAGTATTTCTAATACGACGTTTATAAAAAGGTTTTTAATAAAACCGATATTATAAAAGATAAGGTGTTCTATTCCGGGCCCCTTTAGTCTTATAAAAATATTTTATATAATCCTCGTTTTTTTAATAAATATAAAATAAGAGGCCGTTTTAGAGTTTATATTTTTTAAGTTATTATTTTATTAAATAAAATCCGGTTTTAAAAGCCATTAGTAATTAACGAAGTATATAATATTATAGTTATTCAAAACTATATTTTTAAAAAAGAAATATAAGTTAATAAAGGGGATAGAGAAAATAATAAAATTATTATTTTTATTACTTTTTATACTTAGCTTAGAGAGTAGGTTAATATTAATAATTTGTTTTTATATTCTGCCTTTACTAGTTACTCGGGCGGTTCTCGATATTAATTATATAATATTAATATATAGTATTAATAGATACCCCCACTGTCTCGATAGACTATTTTGTTTTAGATTTTCTAACTTTTTAACTTTCTCTTTTATAAAGTTTATAACCACGGATTATTGACGGCGATTAATATTAATAATTATAGTTATAATATTTAAAGAGTAGGTTATTTTAAAGTTCTTTTTATTACTTAGCTTAGTAATTTTAGTTATTTTTTCGGAACTACCTTAGTTATTATTACCCTATTTAGTAAGGGATTTTATATAGATCTAGCCCTTTTAAATAAGGTTAGTACGGAGATTAGTATACTTTTTTTAATTTAAATAGGAAATTATTTTTTTAGGCCTCGTTATTACCTAGCTAAATCCCCCCGACGGAGTAATCCGCCGGGGCCGTATTATATATTACGTATTAGAGAAAACTAGGTATATTGCGCTCTATACTTAATTACTAACTAAAACTATAGTAATAGTTAACTAACTCGACTATTATCTCCTTTTTATTAATAGCTCCTAACTTTTTACTACCCGTTTATAAAGCGAGCTTTATTTATTTTAATACGTATAGGACCTCCTAGTACTAGCTTATATAAATAACTAAGTTTAATATTATCTCTTTTTTTATATAAGTATTATAATTACTTAGGGGGTTTTATAAAAGCTATTTAAAGTACTTATTTATTATCCTAACTTTATATACTTCTAGCCCGCTTATTATAATTATTATAACTAGGTTAGTATTAATATACTAAATTTTAATATTTTTATTAGCCCGGCTATTTATAGCGTTTATAATATTACCTAGCTAAATTCCGTGTTATTAAAAAGTACTTTATTACTTCTTAAGCGTACTTATATTAGTTATAATAGCTATAGTATCGAGCTAGCTAAAGAGGGCGCTTAGCTCGAGAGGGGTAGACTTATTAATAAGTATCTTTAGCTTATTAATTATTAAATATATATTAAAAAGTTCTTATTAAAATAGTATTTTAACTAGCTAATTTATTAACTAGTTATTTAACTAGTTATTTAAGTAATAGTTTATATATTAATAAGTTTATTTAATAAGTTTGTTTAATAAATTTATTTAATAAATTTATTTAGTTTAAATAGAGAGTAGCTTTGGGCGATATTATAAGTAATAAAAATAAAAAAAGTCTTTATAAGCTCTAGTATAAAAAGTAAGAAATCCTAGCTTATTTAGCCCTTTTTCTAAAAACCTCTATATTACTATTAAAGTTCAGAACCTCTATAGTTAAGGGCCGCCCCTAACTATTACGGCCGACTATTATAGCTAATTATTATAACTAACTATTATAGCTAACCTCTATTATTAACCTTTTTAACTAGTGCCGCTATAAGGTAGCTTGCCTATCCTAAATTAAATAGTAGTTTTCGTATCGAAATTACTATATTATATTAAGCGCGTACTTAGGATAGATTACGCGTATTATATAGTTAAAAAGTATACTATATTATAGAATTTTCTTTAAGAGCGTAATCCCGTTAAGGTTAATTTTTTATACTTATAAAGCCGGAAGAAAACCACTATATTACCTAGCTAAATATATTCTAGCTTTATTTTGTTTATTAAAATAAGCTTTATTTTTATATAATTTATTAACTTTTAATAATAAGACGTTTTATAAAAATAGTTAATAAACGAGTTAAGAGTTATTTTATTTTATTTAGGGAAATCTAAATAATTTACTCATATTACGAATATTATAGGGGGTCGTTTACGATTTTTATTATATACCGCTTTTTTATATAAAAAGTTATTAAAGATCTTAATATAATACCTTATATTCAAAATCCCTTCTGTTTTTTATTTTAGTTTAATAATATTAATTTAGTTTAGAATAAAGTAATATAAAGTTATATAAAAAAAGGTGTTTAAAATAAGGGTCCTCTAAACTTTAAATAGTTTTAGTTATATTACTTAATAATAAGCTAAAAAAAAGTTTTTAATTTAAGTTAATAAGTTAATACTAGAGTTCGCCCTATTTATAATTATATTAAATTTCTTTTTTACAATTATAAATAAACTAGAATTACTTAGTACGTATTTTTATTTAAGAACCCGAATTACGGTATAAAAGGAGTAGTTTAAAGAATTGATAAGCTCTTTTTTCGTATTTTTTAAGATTCTTTAAATAATTATAAAAAAGATTTAGCGATTTATTAATTTATAGAATCTTTTTTTTATATAAAAGATGGTTTTAAATACGGTTTATTAAATAAAAAATGCGTATTTTTTAATAAGACGTACTTAATTCGCTATTACGGTCTTTAGCTTTATTAAAGTAACTAATTACTTAATTAAGTTATTTTTAAGTTCGATTATAGTTTCGCTTTTTATTTTCTACTTAGCTTATTATTAAATAAACTCTTTAAGTTATTATTAGTATTTACTTAAGGCCGCTTTATATACTTAATTTTATATAGTGGTTTTTTTCCGGCTTTATAAGTACAAAAGATCGACCTTAATCGGATTACGCTTTTAAGGGAAATTATATAATATAGTACACTTTTTAACTATATAATACGCGTAATATATCCTAAACACGCGCTTAACGTAATTTAATAATTTCGATATAAAAGCCGCTATTTAATTCGGGATAGGTAAGCTACCCTACTACTTATTAATAATAGGTTAAGTAATATACTTACGTAGTAGCACTAGCTGGAAAGGTCGATAGTAGAGGTTAGCCGTAATAATTAGCCGTAATAATTAGCTATAATAGTTAGGGGCGGCCTTTTTTAACTATAAAAGTTCTAAACTTTAATAATAACGTAGAGGTTTTTAAAAAAAGGGCTAAATAAGCTAATATTTATTACTCGTACTAGAGCTTATAAAGATTCTTTTTATCTTTATCGCTTTTAATATTACTTAAAGCTACTCTCTATTTAAACTAAATAAATTTACTAAATAAACTTACTAAATAAACTTATTAAATAAACTTATTAAATAAACTTATTAATATATAAACTACTACTTAGATAACTAATTAAATAATTAGTTAAGAAGTTAACTAGTTAAAATACTACTTTAATAAGAACCTCTTAGTATATAGTTAATAATTAGTAAGCTAAAGATACTTATTAATAAGTTTACTCCTTTTAAACTAGGCGCCCTCTTTAGCTAACTCGACGCTATAGTTATTATAACTAACGTAAGTATACTTAAGAAGTAATAAAGTACTTTTTAATAATATAAAATTTAATTAAATAATATTATAAGTATTATAAATAGCCGGGCTAATCTAAATATTAAAGTTTAATATATTAATATTAGCTTAGTTATAATAGCTATAATAAGTAAATTAGAGGTATATAGGGTTAGAGTAATAAGTAAGTACTTTAAATAGCTCTTATAGGACCCCCTAAGTAATAATAATACTTATATAAAAAAAGAGATAATAGTAGACCCAGCTACTTACGTAGGCTAGTACTAAGAGGTCCTATATATATTAGAGTAAGTAAAGCTCGCCCTATAAATAGCTAAAAACGGCGGAAAGTTAGGAGCTATTAATAAAAAGGAGATAATAGTTAAGTTAGTTAATTTTAGTTAGTAATTAGGTATAGAGCTTAATATACTTAGTTTTCCCTAATACGTAATATATAGTATAGCCCTAGCGGATTGCTCTATCGGGGGGATATACTTAATCTTAAATAGTATTTTATATTTTAATATATTCCTTAATTAAAAAATAAACTTAGTAAAAAGTAACGGATTTAATAAAAAATACGGTTATTTAGATTTTGAAAGTCCTAAACGTCCTTTAATCGGGCTTTAATTTAAAAAATAAAATACTATTTTAGCTAATCTTATTAATAATTAAGTTCTTATTTAAAAATATTAATAATTCTTTTAAAAATATTAATAATTCATTTAAAAATATTAATTTATTTAGAATTAAAGTTAACGAATATAATAAAAAATAAATAATATTATTAAAAAGGATATAGTAAACCGTAGTTTTTAAAAAATAACTTTTTAATAAAAGTATATAAGGGTCTAAATTAGAACTAGGTTTATAATTATTATATAGTTACAATAGGAGTATTAATATGAATAAAAGAATAGTTATTTATTAAAAATAAGAAATAGGTATAAAGCTCGCTTTAATATAAAAGGTATAAGTAAAGTAGGCCTTGGTAATTATATAACCGAGGTCACGTGACGTACGGTAAGGCCATGGATGGTTAAAGCTATTACGATAACATCTAACTTCAAGGTATAGAACCTAGATATTGCCTATATCGAAGCCACTTTCGACCCGGGAAACCAGAGTTCGGCCGCTTTAGGCATGGTGCAAAAGTGGGAGGACAATACCAATGAAATCGCAATAATAATGGCGTTTAACGTCAACGTCTTGAAGCTGTTTAAAGAATTCTATAAAGGGCTCGTCCAGGATGAAGACTTTCCCAACAGAGAGAGGTGGGCCTGCCAACAAGAGGTTCATAAGTTTGCACCCCGAGTCGACGAGGTCATTGATGAGGCCGAGATGCTTGCCTCGATGGCGACAGGGCTGGCGAAAGTTGTAGCTCGCAAGAAAGCATCGGCAAGTGATCCAAATACGAGATCAAGTTACTGTTACGAGTCATCCTGACAGCCTTCACCTTACAGTTCATCCAATTCCTTCAGGGACAAACTGCCGCTATTTCGTACGAGTTGAACGTCAAGATGTTCGAGCAAGCGAATCGAAGCGCTACCGAGGCAATCGCAATGCGGATCATCACCGTCGTTACTTTGATATATCTTCCTGCAACTTTCTTCAGTGTAAGTGTGTTGGCCTCTGGGACCTGATCATCATCTGGCCAGGTCTGACGTCGTGCCTCAAATCGCTGACCTAATGTAACACTATAAAGACATTCTTTAGCACGGATATTGTCAAATATCAAGATGGCGAAAGCTTTTCCTGGCTTGCTCTGACTAGGTTCATGCAAGTTACCGGTCCCCTGATGTTTCTGACATTTCTCATCGCTGGAGGCTGGTTTTGGGTCGAGTCGAAAAAGAGATCTTCCCCAACTCGAAGTTGGGAGAAGCGAGACAGCATGGATGAATAGCTAGGCTCTTTTTCGATTCTATCCAGGTGTCTTCCCGGCGTTAAAGAAGTTCTACAAGACCATGATCACCAAGGCGTCGTATCATATTCGGGCAATTGGTTCAGAGGGGGTGTAAATGGTGAGCTGCTCTTGTTCCGCAGGTTGACTGTAGGGTATCCCATCAGACGCAATGCCTTTACACATAGACAGCAACCCAATAGTACGTGCATGAACATCTCGATAATCTAGTACACCACAAAAGAGAAGTAAGAGGAAGGGCTTGAGGGAGGAAGCTTACAATCTGCCTAGTGCAAGCAAGGGCCAGAGCGAACAGCTGAGGCATTCGTGACCAAGACGATACTACCATCAAATCGCTAGGACTCAAGTATAGAAGAAAGTGGACCGCAAGTCACATATCATTACATTGTCTTGGGGTTCGAGGATGTTAAGCACAGCCAGTGGAACAAAGCCCACTTCAGTCAATGGTGTCTGACTCGCTCAGTATAACCTTGGTTGGCAATTATCTATGACTGCCAGAAGAAGCGTCTGGACATGGCGAAGAAGACAAGTAGAAGAGCATAAAAGCTTAGAAGAAATACCTGGATATCTGATGGAATGGTCAACATTTTCCGCGCTCGTCGATTGAAAACAAGTATCATTGACTGGGAGTGGAAAGTCGGAGACGGGATGGTTATCGCCTCCCGATGTGCCTGGACCTTGATTACGGTACCTAGGTAGTGGCCCGGAAGGACTGTGCTGATAAGGGGCGGGCGTTCTTTACTAATAACTGCCGGAACGCCCCCCTCCTCAACAGGACTCGGAACCATTCCTTTACATCATCACCACAGCACACACCCACCGATTCCGACTGACCTCATCTGTTCCGCGGGCCTATGACCGCGCCCCCAGTTGCAACACTGTAAGCGAAGAGTGCAACATGGGCCCGGACGCGGACGCAGCAGAGGCCGTGACGCCGCCGTCGACGGCCGCGGGATCCGCATCGGTACAGAAGCGTCCTGCCCCTGCGTCTGCATCTGCCGAGGTGCAGCGGTCCAAGAGGGCCAAGTACACCCCCGTCGCCTGGTAAGGAAAGACATCCAATCCACACCGTCGGTGAGGTGACCATCGCGTCGGAAAGACATGTCGCTGACAGAGTTTGACCGGGAAAAAGCAACGAGTGCAAGAAGCGGAAGCTCAAGTGTATTAAGGAAGATCACCAGGCCGTGTGCCGGCGATGTCTCTCCAATGGCGCCGAGTGTATCTTCATTCCTGGCCCGCAGCAGACGCCGCTGAGAGATCGCGAGGCCACCAACGAGAGAGATGAATCCATCAACCCGTATGAAGCACTCCCATGTTCCGACCACCGATCCAGTAGACTAATGGTCGTGACAGCTCACAATACAAGAACCTGAGCGACGAGGTGGCAACTCTGCGAGAGCAGGTCGCCAGCCTAACCTCGTCCCTCCGAGAGCTCACCGGAAAGATCACACAGATCAACACCCGGTCGCCCGCCGCCCTTGGCGGTCCGCAACATCCAAGTCCTCTGTACACGAGCGAATCCAACCGGAGGCCAAGCGAACCGAGAGAACCGCAGTTCGTCGGCCCTACCAGGTCAGCCTTTAGCCTTCGCATCGCGGAGTCCTCGCTCTCCCGCGTGCACATCCAGACGCGTGATGAGTCGCCAACGAGCAGATCCGCATCGCCGGCCGCCTCTGCGAGGGCGGTTTCCGAAACCTCAGACCACCCCGCCTCGCATTCGGCATCGCAAAAGGATCTGGATTGTCTTTTGACGTTCGAGGCTGACGAGGTTTTTCGGCTCCTTGATGTCTATCAGGATGACGTTGAGTCTGTGTACCCATTCACCAATATGAACGATGTCTCTGCCAACTTGCCGCATATCCTCGACTTTGTGAGAGCCCAGCAGAACCCGACGGCGGGCGCAGACTCGATCTCTGCCGGGGATCGACCAAAAATTGAGCTCAAGGATGTCCAGATTGTCAAAGTAGCGATTGCTACCTCTATAGTGATGGAGGCTCAAGGCCAGAATGCCATAAGTACGAAGCTGGTAGATGCGGTGGAGCCGATCGTGTGTCGTGTGTCTGGCGAAGCCTTTATCGACCTGAAAGAGCTCCAGATCATGACTATGCTAGTGAGTTCTGCGTCTCCTGCGACCTGGTTCAAGTGGCCACTGGGGCCTTCAATCCTTTGCTGACTCAACATCAGAGCATCTACTGGTTCCACTGCGGCGAGGAGTTACTGGCATGGAGATCGATCGGCATCTCTGGGCGGGAAGTATTGGAAATCGGTCTGCATCGTCGCGCGATCCTCCTTGAGAACTTCAAGGATCCCAAAGAGAGGGACCTAGCTCTGCGATGCTTCTGGTGTGTCTACGTACTAGATCGCCGATGGAGCTTCGGCACGAGTCTGTCTTTTGGGCTCATCGATCGTGACATCGATCCTGAGTTACCAGAGCCGGTAAGTTCCCCCATTGTTTGATCATTCTTTCTTGCAGACAAAGGTACTGACTATGGTCGATCAAGGGGGACGAGTATCCTTACCTGAGGTGTATGGTTGCCTATGGCAGGCTTTGTTCGAAAGTCTGGGAGGCGCTGCCGCCCTTCGAGTCACCATCACAATTCATTCCCAAGGATACGGTGGCGTTCCTTGACTTCATGACACTGAACTGGCTCAATTCGATACCGGAAGATTTGCAGCTTCGGCACCCAAGGCTAGGCCTTGCTCCCAGGATCCAGCCCCGCAGCGTGCATCGCCTCCGTACTCTGCTCTACCTGCGAGGGAACCACATGCGCACGCTCATCCACCGCCACCACGTTCTGAGCACCGCCAGTATCAAAGCAGACATGCAGAGCGCGAAGCTCGTCACCGAGATTGCTCTTGACACGATACAAGTACTTGTCCATTTGAACGAGACGAGCGACATCTATGCGCGGCAGCAGCACGCTTTCAACTACTTCTTGATGAGCGCCTTGGCGGTGATCCTCCTGGCTGTGTGTCACGCACCGGGTGTCTTTACTGAACCTTGCAAGGAGAAGTTCTTGAAAGCTGTACAGCTGGTGAAGGGGTTCTCTCGCCACGGGCATGCCAGTCGGAGGCTGTGGAAGACGATTCGAGGGCTCATGCCGAGCATCAAGTCATTGGGCCTGCGCAGTGACCCTGAGAAGGGCGACGTACCCCAGCTAGTCGACAATGGGGAGACAGATCCGAATGAGGGCCATGCCGACGGATCGGAGCAGACTGTCGGTCAAAGCGAGCGCGATGGGAGGCGGACGGAAGCCACGTGGGATGCATACGAGGCTGGCCCGCCGACAGCAAGCTCTATGCCGGACATGTTCAACATGGGCAATGACCTCATGAACCTCTTCGACGCTTTCGGGCAAGCGAATTCTGGGCACCCGGCGCCTTCAGACTTTCCCGTCGGCTTCTTTGGAGGGAATGATCAGGGGATGTCACTTGGAGATCCGGAAGAGATCTCACGGAGGTTTCAGGGACTAATTTGATACACAATCATGAGAGACCTAAGGTTCCATCGATTTCCGTCTTTTCAAATTCCAACTATTCTTTCTCGCATATTTCTAAACTACAACTTCCGTGTGAACGGAGACGCCAGTCACAACGTCATCAACAGCGGGTACCTCGAACTTCTTCCGCCCAAATGAGATGTAGTAGACCACGCCAAAGGCCAGCCACCCAGCCATTACAACAATCGAATAGTTCATGTTCTGCGGGGTAACGGGCATCGCCGAGGGGAAGGTGCTGAAGATGATCACCACAGTCATCCAGATAAAACTGATGACATTCAAGATGGGGCCCAAGACGGGACCAAGCTTGAAGGGGCCGAAGTCGGAACGGTTCAAGTTCTTCCTGCCGTGCACCAGCATGTACACGATGGGGATGATGTAGCTAAGGTACATCCCGATGATAGCCATGGACAGAATAGCGTTGAACGCGGTTGTGTTGCCGAGGTAGATGAATCCAAGCAACATCTGGAGAACCGTGATGAGAACGACGGAATGGACGGGGATCTGCTGACGCTTGTTGACCTTGCTGAGGTAATGATCGTACGGCGTGGCCTTATCTCGGGCGAAAGCCCACAGCGTTCGCGAGGTGGACGTGATGCCGGCGACGGTGGCGGCAATGGCGGTGAGGATGATCATGAGGGACATGAAGGTCGCGCCGCCGTAGGACTTTGTCACGTCCATGAAGATTTGCATAAAGGGGAATCCTGTCGGGGTCGAGAGGAGGGCTTCGAGGGGACCGGTGCAGAAGAGGAGGACGGTGCCGTAGACGAGGCCCATGATGCCGTTGACGACGACGCTGCCGACCATGGCGATTGGGACGTTGCGGCTGGCGTTGGGCATTTCCTCGGCCAAGTGGCAGGCGGCGTCGTAACTGTGTAGATGTGTTAGCGCTTGTAGAGCGGTATGAGGAGGTGGTGAGCGTACCCGAGGAAGGGATAGACGGCGCTGATGAGTCCGACGAGCCATGAGACGCCATCACTCTCCCAACCACTGGAGTTGACGAATTCAGTGAAGACGAACGAGGCCGAGTTCTTGGGTGCCATGACGCCTAGCACTATCAAGATGGAGAGGAAACCGACGACGTGGAGGACACCTGGAGTCGTTAGTGGTGGTCTTTGTTTTCGAAGCCAAGAGTATCTAATTGCTTACCGGACAAAAGATTGGCGGTGGGGAGAAGTCTGTGACCCCAGATATTCATAACCATTCCATATATCAAGATCGCCCAGTAGAACAGCATTCCGTGCCATCTTTGTGGGAGATATGAATCATGGTTGAGGATGATGAGGGCCTGGGTCTGGAGACCGGCTGCGAAGGCGGCCGAGGAGGTCAGAACAACCTGGCCACCCACGGAAATCCATCCGGTTGTAAATGCTGCCGCGGATCGAGTCGATGGTGGGCATAATGCGGCGACCCAATGGTATTGATCTTTAAGAGGAAACGAATTAGTTTCTAGCTTCATGCAATTGCACTTCATCGTCTTGTTGAGTTGAGACTCAAACCGAGCATCTTCGTAACAAAGACTCTTCAGCATTCAATGGGAAACTTTACCTCCAGCAGTCGGATAAATTGAAGCGATTTCTCCGAGCGATGAGGCGATGCAAATAGTGCAAACTGTGGAGATGATGCTTTTCACGATGTTAGTCTCGTATAACAAAAGTTGCCATGAACCCCAGCTTCGATGTCAACTTACAGGTTGTAGAACAGACAAGGTGCGCCCCCGCTAACCAAAGCTGGCGCAACAACTGTTGACAATGCCTCCCATGTTGCCATGAGACAGAGACACAGAGCTCCCAACGCCGGCAACGAGAATTGTCTCTTCAACTCCTGCGCATGCCCAAGTTGGGCGAGGCGCAGGTCGTCGCCATTGACAACGTCGGTTTGTGACTGGGAGTCGATTCTTCCTAGAGCCGCGGCGGTATCTTTCTTCATGTCGTTGTCCATCATTAACAAAAACTGTGAAGTAATTTACTATGTCGTCGTACGATCCTACTGAGTTGACCCCTGTGTATCGGGCGATTCTCGAGTTATGTACGCCATGGCTATTACATACAAAAACGGTCCCGTCTTCTCTTTGATCTTATCACCGAAAGGGTTGTCAGATCTTTCAACCAAAAACATGCCTCGAAACCTGGCTGCAGTGCCGCGAGTTCCCCCAAAATGGAGACGATATCCTGTACTGGCGGTACCGCAACAGCTTCCTGGTCTACCTTATCTTCAGCGCGAGGTCCAATCAACAGCAATGTTATAATCAGTGGCCAATCACAAGAGCTTCTAGCAAGCTTCAAGGCTGGAATCTTTAATACACTAGCTTCTGTCAATGGCTTATCTAGGCCAGGGTGGAAGATAAGAAAGCGATGGGGGCGCTCTCCTGACTCGGTGGCGTTCCGTCTTTCCGAGATGCTTCCGCGTTGTACACACAAGCGTGTGCTCGGAAAGTCTTCCGAAGGCGTGAAGCAGACAAAGCGTCTCGTCTCATTTAATGGGCCAGACTTTCGACGTAACATCTATCCATCTCTATCACAGCATCACTATCAGCAAAACCAATTGAGAGCCTCTTATAGGTGGTTCCGCAAGTTGTCTGAATTCTTCATAAAGACACAATCTTGCTCAGTCTCGACAACGACCCTGTCAACCACTTCCGGCCACACACCTCTTTAGCACCCCTCCCCTCCCTTGTTCCGACCTTCCCTACTCGACCTCTCCTCTCCCACAATGGCACCCATTCCGCACCCCTTGTCCGCTCTGTCTCCGGAAGAGACCAACCGGGCGCGAGACATTGTCCTTGCAGCGCACGGCGGATCAGTCCTGGACTTCAGAGTGATTTACCTCTGGGAGCCGCCAAAAGCAGATGTGACCAAGTTCCTGGAGCTCGAGCACTCTGGTAAACTCACAGCCTCCTCACCGAGACCAGCGAGATGCGCACAAGCCTTCTACGATGTCATTGGCGGCGCCAGCAAAGCCCAGTACACCGAGTCTATCGTAGACTTGGGCCTGGGAAAGATCGTTGACCAGAAGGTCATTGGTTCCGAGCACCAAGCAAGTCTGACTGTGTACGTCGAGCCCTTAACACCCCCACTACCTGGCTCCCAGGTTTTCGTCGAGTTCTGCAGCGCTAACATGCATACGTGCTAAGCTATGAGTTCGAGACCCTCGCTCAAGCTGTCGAGCGTTCCCCGCTCTTCAAGGAGAAGATCGCGGAGCTGCAGCTGCCAGAGGGCTTCGAGGTCGTCGTCGAGCCGTGGCCCTATGGCGCACCCGATGCCGCGGACGGGGACAGCCGCTTCTTCCAGGCCCTGATCTTCGCCCGTGACACGAGGAGCGGCAACCCCGACTCCAACTTCTACGCCTACCCCCTGCCCCTCATCCCCGTCATGGATGCGCACACCAAAGAGATTGTGCGCATTGATGAGCTGGCTACCGGTGGCAAGGGCGACGCCCTCCAGGGCAAGACCCATAAGCCCACCATTGTTGACCACTGCCAGGAGAGCGAGTATGTGCCTGAGCTGTTGCCCAATGGCACGCGCAAGGACCTGAAGCCCTTGACTGTTCTTCAGCCCGAGGGTCCCAGTTTCTCCATCACGGATGGCAACCTCATTGAGTGGCAGAAGTGGCGCATGCGTGTTACCTTCAACCCTCGTGAGGGTGCTGTTGTTCACGATGTCCGCTATGATGGACGTCCGGTCATGTACCGTCTCAGCATGAGCGACATGGTAAGTTACTTCAACACTTGTACTTAGTTTTGGTTCCAGAGCTTTCACTAACAAGATGTGCTCTAGACTGTACCTTACGCTGACCCTCGCCCACCTTTCCACCGCAAGCAAGCCTTTGACTTTGGCGATGGTGGTCTTGGTAACGCAGTCAACAACTTGACTCTTGGCTGTGATTGCCTCGGTGTTATCAAGGTATGTCTCAATGCTGAATACTCCAAAGTCATAGCAGTCTACTGACATGGTTGGCATAGTACTTTGATGGTGTTCTTACCGATGCCAAGGGAAGTGCCGTTGAGACCAAGAACGTCATCTGCCTTCACGAGCAGGACAACGGTATCAACTGGAAGCACACCAACTGGCGCACTGGCCGTGCCGTCGTCACCCGCCGCCGTGAGCTCGTCATCCAGTTCATCATCACTCTCGCCAACTACGAGTACATCTTCAACTTCAAGTTCGACCAAGCAGCCGGCATCGTTGTCGAGGCCCGTGCCACGGGTATTGTCTCCGTCGTCAACATCGACCCCGGCAAGACCGCCCCCTGGGGTAATGTCGTCAGCCCCGGCGCCCTGGCGCAGAACCACCAGCACGTCTTCTGCGTGCGCATCGACCCCTCCGTCGACGGCCATGAGAACACGGTCGTGCAGGAGGAGAGTCTGCCGCTCAAGATGGACCAGCGGACGAACCCGAACGGCAACCTGTACGAGGTCAGGCAGACGCCCATCACGACGTCGGCGGGCTTCGATGCCGCCCCGATGAACAACCGCGTCTTCAAGATCCAGAACCTCAGCAAGCCGAACCCCATCAGCGGCAAGCCCGTCGGATACAAGATCACGCCGCCGGCGACGCAGCTCCTGCTCGCCGACCCCAACAGCGTGCAGTCCAAGCGTGCGCTGTTCGCGCGCCACCACCTCTGGGTCACCAAGTACAAGGACCACGAGCTATTCGCTGGCGGTCGGTACACCCTGCAGAGCAAGCTCGAGGTCGGCGGTGTCAGCGATGCTGCTGACAGGAACGAGGACGTCCTGAACCAGGACGTTGTCGTCTGGAGTGTTTTCGGTCTGACACACAACCCTCGCATTGAGGATTGGCCCGTCATGTGAGTATCACCCTTGATTTGACAGCTATTCTGTGATTGCAGACCGACTAATAATGGAATTAGGCCCGTCGAGATGTTGCAATTGCACATTACTCCCTCTGATTTCTTCACTGGAAACCCTGCGCTTGATGTGCCTTCAAACAAGGACATTGGCTCTCAATTGACTTCGGGCAACCAGAGCTGCTGTGCTGAGAAGGAGGCTCCCATCAAGAGCAACTTGTAAACGGACTGACCAGATTGACCATCAGTCTATGTATTTTATGAAAAAGCGCTGTTTTTAGATAGAGCATGAAACCCATGATATCAGAATCATTAGTTACAATTTCATCTCAAGATTACCTTATTATTAGGCCTCGCGAGTGTTAGCTAAACCGAGTGTTTTAACTAGCACATCTCATCGTTAATCATTCTAAATATCCTAGAATTGCCTGGTGTAGTACTGGCTACTTCTGATAAAAGTAACTGTACCTCTTTGAGCCTGTTACTTTTTTCGTATATTTCCTAACACTAGAATTCGTGGACGAGGAATCTTAATTACTACAAAAGACATCAAAAGCAATACACATTTATATTAGACTACTATAATATGTCACGTAATCCGCATCTCACGAAGTGCCCGTTACGTACTAAATTACGTATCTATTTTAAATACCGTATATATAAACCTTTTCCTTTTGTCTATTTCTATTTAAATAGTTAAGCTACTTTACTATACTCCGTATACTTATTACTACGTACTATAACTTATAATAGTTATGAGCCTAGCTCTTAGTTAAGACCCTATATTATAATAACGTACTTATTAATACGATTCTTATAATCTTTTTAAAATAACTAATATACTTATACTTATTTTAGCCTAAGCTAAGTTAATTAGCTATAATAGTTAAATTAAATAGTTTAATACTTTTTATATTATAAATAAGGGTATAAAAGTTTAGAAATAAATTAACCTAAACGCTCTAGATTTTAACGCACTCCTCGACCCTTTTAAAGCGCTCACTTTACTCTCTAAATTTAAATAATTAATCTTAATTTATAATAAAAAAGAGCTACGAGCTTACTAAGTACGTTATAAACCGTTTAAGTACGATTAAAAAAACTGAGAAATCTTTTATTAAGAGCTTCTAGACCTAACTCTTAGTATAACTCTTTTAACTTCCTTAAATATAAGTAATTTATAAAACTAAGCCGGGTTTTTTTTTTTTATAAAACTAGCTTTATTACTTATTTTACATAACTAAGTCTATCCTTATACTATACTTATAAAGAGGATTTATATACTTAAGAGTATTTAAAAATAGTAAGAGCTTAATACTAATTATAAATAACTTAAAGCTTAGGAACGTAATATAATTAATACGTATATTAAACTCCTCGCTTAGTAGTTAATAAAATTAGTTAATATTACTCTTTATAAATACGTATTCTAAAAAACTACTAAGGGCGGCTCTAAGTTTAGCTTATAATAACTTATTAAATAAAAAAAAATAAGAACTTTAGCCCTCTAAAATAGTAATTAAGAATATAGTTCGAAACGAATATTATTAAACCCTTAATAAGATAAAAACCGGAGTTAACTTATAACGCTAATATAAGGAGTAGTAGTCTATTTACCTCCGAGCTAAATTATATAATATTCTAGAAATTAATAAAAAGATTACCGTACTTAACTTCTTAGTTATAGTTAAGTCTAAGCTTAACCCTATATAGGGCTATAATTTATTTATTTATTTATATATTCTACTTTTACTAACTACTCGGGCAGTTCTTAGTATTATTTATATAGTATTAATATATAGTATTAATAGATACTTATACTATCTCGCTAGACTATTTTTTTAAATTTTCTAACTTTTTAACTTTCCCTCTTATAAAGTTTATAACTACGGATTATTAATAATAATATTAAGCGCCTAACGCTACTACTTTATAAGCCCGCGTACCTAGCTAAGTTAGCTATTTTTTTAAATAATAATAGCTTATAATAATATAGTATCGGAAATACCCTCGTTACTATTATTAAAAATAATACTAATCTTATTAATATTTTTAACTTTAACTTATATATATATATATTTATTACCTCGTTTTGTTTATTAAAATTAAAAACGCTACTTCTCTTACTATTTATTACTATTACGCTATCGCTATTATTATTACTATCTAACCGTCTACTTACTTAAGCATACTTTATTAAAATACCGAGACGCTACTAATAGCTCGTTAACCCTTAGGGCTTCTTTAATAGTTAGAAATTCGATCCTATAAGTATTATACTAGAGGACCCCGAGCTATAAAAAGACCGCCTTAATAAATACTATATTTATAATATTAACTTATAAAAAACGAATAGATATATTATAATAAGCGTTACCCTTATTAGCGCCTTTTTAATATAATAAAGTAGTATAAATAAGCTTAGACTTAATAATATAATTAAGAGCTTATAAAAAGTATAAGCGAGCGTATTAAATAGAAATATTAGTAAGAAGAGGTTATTATTAAATAGGATAAGAGGAGAAAATAAAGGGTAATATTTAGTTATTAAAAAAGCGATTAATATACTATAGTAGCGAGGTTATTAATATTTTAAGTTTAGTTAGTATTAATAGTTAATAACGGCTATAGCTAGCTATAGTTAGTTATAAAGTTTTATTAAAGTACGTAATAAAGATACTTAATATTAATCCTAATAGACTAGCTTACTTATAAAGGCGAAGATAGCCCCTAATAAGGCGGACCGGACCCCAAAGGGATAGGGCTATAATATATATAAGATTTTTAATAAATTAATAATCTTTAGAACGAATACTAAGACCCTCGAGGAGATTATGTATATATTTAACCTAGTTACTTAGGACGTATATACTAAGTAGTTTTTAGAATAAAGAGGAGCTTACTCTACTTTTATAAAACGTTTTAATATAGTTAACGATATAAATAATAAAAATAATATTATATACCCTTATAATTACGTATACTTATAAAAGCCGATAGCTTATTAAAAGTTAAAATAGGTACTTATAAGCTAAAACGCTAGTAAGTTACTAATACGAATACTAAGGGGATAAGTAAAAGAGGTCCTCGCTATTATTAAATTAAATAAATAAAAATTACTCTACGATAAGTTTAAAAAAGTTAAATAGCTAAAAAATAATAAAACCCTTAAAAAACCCGGTTTTTTAAAAAGATCCTCTAACTTACTTAAAATAAGCTTATTAATAAATAATAATAAGGGCTACGTAGTCGCTATACTTATAAAGGGTTAGGATTTAAAAATAAACGTAATTTTTAGTACCCCTATAAATAGCGCTTATCCTCTATTTTAAAGTATAGTAATAAATAGTTATAAAGTAATATATCTAGTTAATAATAAGAGCCTTTTTAAACCTAAGAGTTACGTACTTTTTAATAATAATAACTACGTTAAATTAAGAATTACTATACTACTTATTATTATACGTAGTACTCGTATTATAAAGGGCGTTTTAAACAGCCCTAAGGGGAAGGGAACTTATAACCTAAAGCTTTAAAATATTACTTATATCGAGGGATTTTATATTAATATAGTTTTAAAGACTTTATTAAATAGAAGCGCACTCTAATACTATAGTTTAGATTATAGTTTACGATAGGGAACGTTTTAAAAAAGTATTAAAAAAGTATAGGGTATAAGGGACTCTCGCGGTATAGTACTTTAGAAGAACTACTAATACTTATAAAAGTAACATAAGATACCTCCTTTAATTAGGTTAATACGGCCTTAATTAACGGAGTTATAACCGAGGGAAGAGGGTAGTATTAGCTAAATTAGAAGGGTAGAGTTCTTAATCGTTTTATATTATTATATTTAAAAATAAATTATTAAAAAAGCTCTAGTTCGATCTTAAAAAAAAGTATATATATTTTTAAAATAAAAATCCGCACTACTAAACTCCTCTTCCTAATCGGGGCCCTTCTCTTTATATCTTTTTCTAATTAGCTCTCCCGCAGATCCTTATACTTAATTAGCTTTAAAAAAGAACTACTAGGACTAATCGCTCTACCCTATTCTAGTATTATTAAAAAGTAGCTTATTTAAAAGAATAACCTAGTCTTTTTTAAATATAAGCCCTTTTAATCCTACCTTTTTTTCGTAATTTTTAAGCGTGTTTTATAAAGCCTAGTTAGTATAATATTACTAACCCTTTGGGGTCCGGTCCGCCTCATTAGGGGCCATCTTCGCCTTCACGGGCAAGCTAGTCTATTAGGGTTAATATTGAGTATTTTTATTACGTACTTTAATAAAACTTTATAACTAACTATAGCTAGCCGTAGCTATTACCGATTATTAATACTAACTAAACTTAAAATACTAATAACCCCGCTATTATAATATATTAATTACTTTTTTAATAACTAAATATTACTCCTTATTTTCTCCCCTTATCTTATTTAATAATAACCTCTCCTTATTAATATTCCTATTTAATACGCTTACTTACGCTCTTTTTAAATTCCTAATTATACTATTAAGTCTAAGCTTATTTATACTACTTTATTATATTAAAAAGGTATTAATAAAGATAATACTTATTATAATATATTTATTCGTTTTTTATAAATTAATATTATAAATATAGTATTTATTAAAGTAGTCTTTTTATAGCTCGGGGTCCTTTAGTATAATACTTATAAAATTAAACTTCTAGTTATTAAAAAAGCCCTAAGGGTCGACGAGCTATTAGTAGCGTTTTAGTATTTTAATAAAGTATACTTAAGGTAGACGGTTAAATAATAATAGTAATAGTAATAATATAATAATAATAGTATAATAGTAATAAATAGCAAGGGAAATAGCGTTTTTAATTTTAATAAAAGTAACGAGGTAACGAATATATATATATATAAGTTAAAGTTAAAAATATTAATAAGGTTAGTATTATTTTTAATAATAGTAACGAGGGTATCTCCGATACTATATTATTATAAACTACTATTACTTAGAAAGGTAGCTAACTTAGCTAGGTACGCGGGCTTATAAAGTAATAGCGTTAGGTATTTAATATTGCTATTAATAATCCGTAGTTATAAACTTTATAAGAGGGAAAGTTAAAAAGTTAGAAAATTTAAAAAAATAGTCTAGCGAGATAGTATAAGTATTTACTAATACTATGTATTAATACTATGTAAATAATACTAAGAACCGCCCGAGTAGCTAGTAAAGGCAGAATATATAAATAAATAATATTACTAATTAGTTAAGGAAAATTCCGTTACTCGTATTAACGTACTTATAAGAGGTCTAATAGTACGCTCTTAAAGTATTTTAAAATAGGTTATTTTAAACTTAATACTCTTTATTAATTACTATATAAAACTTATAATATACGTATTAAACCTCTATTATAAGTTAAGTATAAAGTATATATATTATCCGAGGCTAAGTTAGTAATTTTAAAAGGACTATTCTTAAAAAGAGCCTCACGGCTATAGTACTATATATACTAAGATGTATTCTATTTTAAGCTATTTCTTAGTAAATAATATTATATACTTATAGCTTTTAATAAATATACTAAGTAACTTAGAGAGTTCTTTTTAAAAACTAAAATAAAAAAAGAAGTACTTTTCGTACTATAGAGCCTCGAAATAGCGATTTACTATTAAAAAGGGACTCTAATTTACTTTTTTAAAAATAATAATAAGACCTCCCCCTTAATTACTAATATTAGACGTATATATAAGATATAATATAGCGAGCTAGGGATTAAAATAGAGCTTCTACTTCTATATATAAAAGAACTTATAAATAATATAAAAAGAGTAGGTTAATTAGTAATTACTAAAGCTTATAAAATGCGCCTTATTATAAACCTCTTTATAAATTTATAAAATAAAATAGTATTAGTAATAATCTTTATTTATAATATTACTTTATAAGAGGTTAATAATAAAAACTTGCTTATTATAATAAAAATTAACTAATAAAAGCGGTATTAACGCTAATAATAGATAGGTTACTAAGTACATAATTCTAAACTAGTAACCCTATATCTCGGTAATCTCTATATATATAACTACTATATATACCCTTTTTATAAGGATCGTAAGAGGGGTATATATTGAAAAGAGTTTAAAATACTTCTTTATAAATATATAAAATACTTAATTAAATATATATTAGAAATATATAACTTATATAAGATCTAAGTACCCGTGCTCGAGTAAGTATTTATTATAAAGTATATTAAGTTTAATAAAAAAGTTTTTTATAATCCCGTATATAAGGAGTAAGCTATTATAAATAAGTAAATAAATTTAGTAATCTAAGAGCTATAAGAACTCTTCGACGTTAATAATAAGTTAATTCGAGTACTCGGGGAAGTAAATTTAGACTTTAAAAATACTAGTACTTAAGATAAATTTATAGTTAAGAATAGTATTATTATTAAACTTTTAATTATTTAGGACGCTAAGTAACTAATAGGCGTATTATAGAGTATAGTTAATAAGACTAAAGAGGCTATTATAATTTTATTACCGTTATTAACTCCTAAGATAACTCCCTTATATAAGCTCGGGAGTAGGGATAAAAAAAAGAGTATAATAACTAGGTTATAAATAGCTTTATATAATTTACGTTCCTCTTTACGAGCGCTTATATATACTATAAAAGTTCTTAACTTTTTAATTCTTAATAGCTCTTATTAAAACGCTAAAGTACGTAATAAACAAGGTCCTAATTATAAAAAAGTAATTCTTAATACTAAAATTAATATTAATAAAAAAACCTTATAATAAACCTCTTATACTATATAAGAGTAGAGCTTATAAAAACTACTTTATTAAGTACTAAGTAAAGCTCTATTAAGTCCTAGACGTTTAAACTAGACCTATAAACCTCTATAACGCTTTAATAATAATATTTTTATAATACTCTTATATTTAAATATAAAAAATAGTAATTATTATAACTATTATTAGGACAACTTTTTCTCTACTTTTATACTTAATTAGTAAAAAGTTATAGAAAAAAGTAGTATAAAGTATAAAATACTTTATTAAATAGTAAAAGGAATAGTTTATAAGACCTATTTAGAGCGCTTTAGAGGAGTTTAAAAACCCCGACTTACTAAAATTAACTTCTAGAGCTTACTAAAGAAGTTTAGTAATATTAAATATCTCTTATAATAACTATAAAAGCTACTTAGGGATATTATAAATATAGAAAAAGAAAAACAATAAGATATTAGTATATAAAAAAAAGTTAACCGTAATTCTAAATAAGAGAGCCCACTTTTATTAAAATAAGTATATATTTATAAGTATAACGCTACCCCCTAACGGAGCAATCTGCCGGGGCCGTACCGTATATTATGTATTAGGGAAAACTAGGTATATTATGCTCTATACCTAACTACTAATTAAAACTCCCGACCTTTTACTATAGTCCTCTAAGTTCTAGCCGTCTAGAGGGCGAGCTATACTTACTTTAATATATATAAGACCTCTTAGTACTAGCCTCCGTAAGTAGCTAGATCTTATATTATATACTCTTTTTTATCAAAGGTTAGGGGACCCCTTATATATTCCCTTACGTTTATAATATAACCCGTATTAGAGGGATTTTTAGTTTTATAAAATATAATTTTTAAATTAATATTAATATACTAGATTTTAATATCTATATTAACCTAGCTATTTATAATATTTATATTATTACTTAGCTAGATTCTATACTATTAAAAAGTACTATACTACTCCTTAAGCATACTTATGTTAGCTATAATAGCTAGGGCGTCGAGGGGGCCTAAGAATCTATCGAGCCCTAGAGGGAGGGACCTATCGAGGGGTATTTTTAATCCTAGCCCGCTAGTTATTAACTATATACTAAGAGGTTCTTAACAAGGTAGTATTTTAACTAGCTAATCTCTTAACTAGTTATATAACTAGTTATTTAGGTAGTAGTTTATATATTAATAAGTACGTTTAATAAGTTTGTTTAATAAGCTTATTTAGTAGATTTCTTTAGTTTAAATAGAGCTTTAAGTAATATTAAAAACAATAAGAATAAAAAGAATCTTTACGAGCTCTAAAAAGTAACTAAATATTAGCCCTTTTAGCCCTTTCTCTAGAAACCTCTACGTCGCTATTAAAGTTCAGAACTTTTATAGTTAAAAAAGGCCGCTTTTAATTATTACGGCCGACTATTACGGCTAATTATTACGGCCGACCTCTATTATTAACCTTTTTAACTAGCGCCGCTACTAAAGAGGGTAGTTTACCTATCCTAAATTAAATAGTAGTTTTCGTATCAAAATCACTATATTATGTTAAGCGCGTACTTAGGATATATTGTGCGTATTATATAGTTAAAAAGTATACTATATCGTATAATTTCCCTTAAAAGTGTGATCTTGTTAAAGTCGATTTTTTATGCCTATAAAGCCGGAAAAAAACCACTATATAAGTATAATGCTAATAACGAGGTTAGTAAAATAAAAGTACGTATATATATAAAAGGGGATATATAACTACTTAACCCCTTATAAAATACGTACGCTTTAACGTTCGTTATAAAGGCCTTTAGGCTTATAATAATAATAGCTACTTAATTCGACCTTAAGGCTAATTAATATAATACTATTAACGCATTCTTTAACGCGTTTATTAAGGGTAAGAAACTAGTAATTATTAAACTCCTAAAGGGATATAAGGTTATTAATAAAATAAGTAAACTTTAACGCGCTCTATATAGCCTCCGAGACTTATTAATTTTATAGTTTAAAACTTTTACCTCTATACTTCGTAATATAAATATAATATATAGCCACGAGGAGATCTATATTTACTAAACTATAAATAGAAAAGTAATACTAATATTCTAAATTAATACCTTTGTTATTTTTTATTATTAAAATAATTAAAAAGTAGCTTAGAAAATCGTTAATAATATAAAGAAATATACCAATTTTAAAAAGAACGGACTAATTAATTACTTTTTAGAGTACGGATTATATAAAACCGTTTTATTTATAAGATTTACTTTATTTATAACGTATATATTAAGCGAGTTACTAAGCGCTTCGACCTTATAAACTCGCTATATCTAGCTACTCCTATTCCTTAAGAGGAGTTTAAACTAAACGAGGGGTAAGTAATAAAAGAAGAAATAAAGAGCTACTAAGAAAAGGTTAGAAGTGTACTTTATATAGCTATTATAATTAGACTAAACGTCGCTTTTACTTATTTATAATTATTATATTTTTAACTAACCTAAGCGCAACCTATATTAAAATAACTAACCAATATATTTAGTATTTTTATATAATAAAATATCTTACGCTCTATTATAATAGCGTACTAAGTACGTAATTATTATTCCTAGTTAGAAATACTAGTTTTATAAATAACGAAGTAATATAATAAGTATCTTAGGGTTATATAATATTCCTTTTTAATAACCCTATTTAATAAAAATTAGTACACTAAGTAACGGTTACGACGTTAATTACTAAAACTAAACTTCTTTATTTTAAAAAAACTATAAAAGAGACTATAGTTTTAAAGTACTTTTTTAAAACTATTATCCTTAACTTAAGAAAAGTATAGTTAGTTAATTACGATAATTAGTAAACGATTTAGCTCGTCGTAAGAAAAAGGAAAAAAAATAGCTATTTAACTTTATTATATTAATATATAAAATATATAGCTAAGATAAGAGTATACTAAAAATAGCTTTAAAGTTACTTATATAGTAATAAAAAATATACTAGTAAATAGGCTTATTAAAAACCTTTTATAAACTAAGTTCGAATATTTCTATATACTTCTTAACTTTTATAATACATAAGAAGTTATTATAAATAGTGAAAGTAGTTAAAGATAATTAATTTAGGCTACGTTTAAAAAAAACTTAATACTTAAAAATAAATAATAAGCAAAACTTAGAGTACGGCCTAGAGGCTTAAAAATAAATAAAATAGAACTTTTCCTAGCTTAAAGGCCTAAATTCCTAAATAACCTTACCCCGTAAGGTATTTATATATAGAAATAAGACTAAGGCTTATGCTTATTATTTAAAATCTTAGTTTAAGAAGTATAAAACTACTAAGACTATAATATTAATAATAAAAAGACTAGTTATATTTATTAAAAACCGCGCTTTATATATTTTAAAGTCCCTAAAGTTATAAATAAGGGGAGTAAGAAGTAGAATAATTATTAAGTTAATAACTTAGAGTACGGGAGCGGGTAGCGTAATAAGAGGTTAGTTATAAATAATTATAATAAGTATAATTAATAATATAAGCGTATTTAAAAAGAGGGCCCAGGGGCGCGGAGAGAAGAAGTCCTTAGTATAAAAGCTAATATAGTTCTTATATATCTTAGTATTATTATTTATTTAATAAATAATACTACGGAGCTTAGTAATATTTTATTAAAACTATAGTTAGGAGTACGCTTTTTAATAATAAAAAAGGTGTCGTATAGTTATAGTAAGGGTATCGACGTATATATAAGAGAACGGATAATTTATTAAGAATAGAAAATAGGCGCGAAGTACGCTCTAATATAAAGGGTATAAGCAAAGTGGGCCTTAGTAATTATATAACCGAGGTTATATAATAAATAGTAAGGCTATAAATAGTTAAAGCTATTATAACATACCCCCCTAGATAAAATTATGTTTAGAAAAAGCGTGCCTAATTACCCGTATTATTATAAAGAGTTCTGCTAGGGGGGCTGTGTCAGTTAGCTAAGCGGGCTGTGTCCTACTTTTTCTAACCAATAGGATAATCGCGATTTTCTCAGCTACTAGCCTCGTATAAAACCTACTTATATAAACTTATATAATTCGAAAATTATTTTAGTTTTTATTATAATAAATAAGAGATCTTAATAAATCTCGATTTTTATTAATTTTAATTAAAACTTCCTTAACTATAGTTTCTAATTAACTAACTAAGTTATTAGAGCTATAGCTTTATTAATACTATCGAGGTTAGAGGAGGCTAAAATTATTTACTACGTCTCTTCGCTACTAGTCGCTAAACTTCTTTTATTTTTACTACTTAACCTCTACTTACTATTATTATTAACTACGTACTTTACGAGGCTAACTCGTTATTATCGTCGTACTTAAATACTAACTAATTACGGTATATACTCTATCTAACTAGTCGTAGTACTAGGTTCTAAGCTTTACGAGGTTATCTAAGAGCCCTTATTATTAACTAGGCTAGTACTACTAAGGAGATAGGTACCCCTAAGGAGGGGGGAGTCGGTAGGGTACTATAATAAGTAATATTCTTATTCTTTAAGTGCCTACGCAGAGTACTCCTAAAGCTCTTTAATTATCGTAACTAGTACGAAATACGGCAAGTTAGGTATATCGTACTCCTCTAATTACGCAAGGGTAACTAGGTCAATTAGTAGTACCTCTATCGAAAAGTCGCAATAGCTTTACTTTTCGCGGGCGGCGACGGCGAGGTTGAAGTGGGTGGGTTAAAGTGGGCAAGTGGAAGTGGAAGTGGAAGTGGGCAATTGGCAGTAGTAGAAATCGGTCGGAAAAATCCCTGGCCTCTCATTGGTCGGATTACTTTGGGAAAAGTAGGACACAGCCCGCCTAGCCAACTGACACAGCCCCCCTAGCAGAACTCATTATAAAAAGGTCCGTTTAAAGCGGAAAACTACTTATTAATATATAAGAATTTATTTATAAAAAGAATTATAAAATAGATGAGTTTGCACGTAGAGTTATAAATAAAGGGTAAATTAGCTATAGATTAACCTCTATATTCGTTACTATAAATAATCTCGAGGCTATATTATTAATAAAAAGTACGACTGAGGGATGGCCTCTTATTAATTAAATAATTAACCTACGGGTTAAGGCTAGTAAATATATAAATTTTTTACCCCCCGACGGAGCAATCCGCCGGGGCCGTACTGTGTATTACGTATTAAAGAAAACTGGGTATATTGCGCTCTATACCTAATTACTAATTAAAACTCCTAACTTTTTACCGCCCGCCTATAGGGCGAGCTTTACCTACTCTAATGCGCATAGGACCTCCTAGTACTAGCCCGTATAAGTAGCTAGGTCTAGTATAATCCCTTTTTTTATATAAGTATTATTACTACCCAGAGGGTCTTATAAGAGCTATTTAAAGTACTAGCTTATTATTTTAATTATATATACCTCCGGCCCGTTTATTATAATTATTCTAACTAGGCTAACGTTAATATATTAAATCTTAATATTTATATTAGCTTAGCTATTTATAGTACTTATAATATTACTTAGCTAAATTCTATACTACTAAAAAGTACTTCGCTACTTCTTAAGTATATTTACGTTAGCTACGATAGCTATAGCGTCGAGCTAGCTAAGGGCGCCTAGCCCGAGAGGGGCAGACTTATTAATAAGCATCTTTAGAGAGTTCTAGCCTACTAATTACTAACTATATACTAAGAGTAGAGTAGGTTCTTATTAAAGTAGTAGTTTATATATTAATAGGTTTATTTAGTAGATTTATTTAGTAAATTTGTTTAGTAAATTTATTTAGTTTAAATAGAGAGTAGCTTTAAATAATATTAGAAACGATAAGGATAGAAAAATTTTTTACGAGCTCTAGTATAAAGAGTAGTAAATATTAGCTTATTTAGCCCTTTTTTTAAAAACCTTTATATTATTATTAAAGTTTAGAACCTCTATAGTTAAGGGCTATTTTTAACTATTATAACTAACTATTATCCCTTTGGGGTCCGGTCCGCCTCATTAGGGGCCATCTTCGCCTTCACGAGCAAGCTGGTCTATTAGGGTTAATATCGAGTATCTTTATTACGTACTTTAATAGAACTTTATAACTAACTATAGCCGGCTATAGCTATTACTAACTATTAATATTAACTAAACTTAAGATACTAATAACCCCGCTACTATAGTATATTAATCGCTTTCTTAATAACTAAATACTACCCCTTACTTTCTCTTTTTATTTTATTTAATAATAACCTCTCCTTATTAATATTCTTATTTAATACGCTCGCTTACGCTCTTTTTAAGTTCTTAATTATATTATTAAGTTTAGGCTTATTTATACTACTTTATTATATTAAAAGGGCGCTAATAAGGGCGACGCTTATTATAATATATTTATCTATTTTTTATAAGTTAATATTATAAATATAGTATTTATTAAGGCAGTCTTTTTATAGCTCGGGGTCCTCTAGTATAATACTTATAGAATCGAATTTCTAGTTATTAAAGAAGCCCTAAGGGTTAACGAGCTGTTAGTAGCGTCTCGGTATTTTAATAAAGTATACTTAAAGTAGATAGTTAGATAGTAATAGTAATAATAATAGCGCGATAGCAATAGATAGTAAGGGAAGCGTTTTTAACTTTAATAAAGGTAACGAGGTAATAAATATATATATATACGAGTTAAAGTTAAAGATATTAGTGAGGTTAGTATTATTCTTAATAATAGTAATAAGGGTATCTCTAATACTACACTATTATAAGCTACTATTATTTAAAAAAGTAACTAACTTAGCTAGGTACGCAGCAGGCTTATAAAATAGTAGCGTTAGGCGCTTAATATTGCCGTTAATAATCCGTAGTTATAAACTTTATAAGAGGGAAAGTTAAAAAGTTAGAAAATTTAAAAAAATAGTCTAACGAGATAGTATAAGTATTTACTAATACTATGTATTAATACTATGTAAATGATACCGAGAACTGCCCGAGTAGCTAGTAAAGGTAGAATATATAAATAAATAGCTAACTATTATAGCTAATTATTACGGCCGACCTTTATAACTAACCTCTATTATTAACCTCTATTATTAACTTTTTTAGCCGGCGCCGCTACGTAAAGGGTAGCTTACCTATCCTAAATTAAATAGCGGCTTTCGTATCAAAATCACTATATTACGTTAAGCGCGTACTTAGGATATATTACGTATATTATATAGTTAAAAAGTATACTATATTATATAATTTCCCTTAAAAGCGTAATCCCATTAAGGTCGATCTTTTGTACCTATAAAGCCGGAAAAAAAACCACTACATATAAATTTTTTATTACTACCTATAGTATAAACTTTCCTTCTCTCTTTAACTTATACTTATATTATTATTATATATATATACCCTTACTTTTTATTTTTTACTTACGTTCTTATACTTACGTATTATTAAAAAAGGATCTTAGTTAATAATATCGTTTTATTTAGATACTTATCTATAAACGAATAACTAAAAATCGCGCTCGTACTACTATAATACGAGAAGTTAAAAAGCGTAAGCTTAAGGTTATGGCCTTGGGGAGAGTAATAGCTCCCCTAGCCCCCCTAATAAGCCTAAGAAAGGTAAGTAATATTCTTTATTTTATACTTTAGTTAATAATACGGCCTCGTTCTTTTAATATTAATCTAACCTCTTTATTTTAATAAATAACGGCCTTATAGCCGAACGAGTTACTTAGGAAGGTAATAGAAGTAAAGAGGGTTTATAGCTTCCTTCCTCGTTCTTTTTTAAAAACTCAAAAAAAGTCCTCGTTTTTTAAAAAAAAACGGCGTAAATAAAAAGGGTTTATTACCCCCTCCCTCACCTCTTTTTAAATAAAAAAAATAACCTCTTTTCTTAGGGGGATAGTAAAAATAAAATAAGTTTATAACCCCCTCCCTCGCCTCCCCTTAAAGAGCATAGAGTAGTTAATTATATATATAATACTTTTTTATCTATTATTACTTAAAAAACTAATTCTTAATAGCGGACTTTTTTAATACTATTTCTAGTACTAAAGTTTAATACGAGCTAGTACTTCTACCTCTCTTATTTAGTTATAAATACTTTAAATATATTAAGAGCGTCCTTAGTAACCGTTCGGATAGTACGTACTTCTTAAGTTCGTATATTAATAATAAATACTAACGTTACTAAACCTATAAAAATCGGGTTATGCTCCTATTTTTAAAGAGTATATTCGGGACCTAGGTATAAAATTCTTATATTTTAGATAAAAAGTAATAAGAAAAGCGGCAGTATTTATAGCCGCTAATATAATCTTATTTATACTTTATAAAATATATTCTAAGCTAGCCTCGTTTTATTTTTTCTTTATAAACTAATATATAGACCCTAACTTATATAATAATAGTATTATATAAGGCCCTTAAGTATAACGGTTTTTTTAATAAGGGTAAGAATAAAGGGGTTCGTATAAATAAGGCCCTAGTAAAAAAGGCGTTTATAAGCGCTTTTTTTATACTAAAGGCGTTATTAAAAAAACTTATTAAAAACGTAAAAGTATTAGCTACTTTGTTTCTAAAAGTAAACAGTATCCGAATTAAAATTAATATTTTTATTAGTTTATATATCTCTCTGGGTATATAGCCCGCGTTTAAGTCCTTTTTAAATAAGTTCGTACTTACTTTCTTAAATTAATAGCCTCTTTTTAAATAACCTAACGAGGTTACTAGAGCGACTTTATACTCCCTAACTATAGGCTACGTTTTTTTAATTAAAAACCGGGCCCCCTAGGCCGTTTTACTATTTTCTAAACGCCCCTTTATTTAGTATAACTATTTTTTATATATTTTTTATATTTAAGAACAATACGAAGTATTCGAACTTCGTTTTAAAAAGGTTCTTTATAAAACCGTTAGCTAGTATTTTATTTATAAGTATATAAACTACTTAAAATAAGCCTCTTAAGTACTCTTATTATAGTTATATATTTTAAATATTAACGTAATATAAGTAAGTTAAGATACGTTCCCCTTCCTCTATTATAAGTTTAATTATTTAATAATTATCGTAGTATACTTTTTATATATTACTAAGCTTTAGTAAGATATTTTTAAAAAGGTATTTAAAAGCAAGTATCTCTTTAACTATATATTTTAAGCTTAGTAACTTGGCCTCCGTAGTTAATATAGGTCCTATATTTTAATAAGCTACTTTTTACTAAACGAGGCTTTTAAAAAGGGAGATTATAAAACTTTATAAGGGTTTTTAGGTTTTTTTATTATTTATAAACGAGGCGTTACTTATAATTAGTAATACCTATTTACTCCCTAAGATCCCGAAGTAAATTACTAAGTATTATATATAAAAAAGGTATTATACAACTTAATTTATAATAAAATAATACTAATAAAATAGGTTCGTTAAAAACTAAGAGAGTAGGGCGTATATAAAAGCGACGTTAGGCCGGATTATAATTACTATATATAATATTAAACTAACTTTTTTTTAAAAAAAACTTAGTCTCGCTTAGGGATATAATTCTTAGGTTTCTTTTAATTAGAACTATTAATAATAGGGTTATAAGAGCGGTAGAGTTAATAAGATCGAACTTCTTAGTTACTTTTTTAAAATACTAATTATAAATAAGGTATATTTTCTAGTTAGGTTAATTATAAATAACCCTTATACCTAAATATTACGAAACTAGCCCTTAGTCTTTTATTTTATACTTCTTTTTAAATCCCTTAGTTACTTAATTAGTATTATAAACGTAGTTTTTATAATAAAAAACGAGGATATTATTTACGTAAAAGAGAACTAGTACTCGTTTAGTAAAATTTTAAGATAAATAAGGGTCCTTGCTTATAAATAAAAAACCTAGGTTTTTAAAAATTAATACTAGCTCTTCGTACTATAATAATAGAGCGTTATGAGCGCTATAAAGGGCTCGCTCAAGCTCTATATATATACTTAGTTAATAAAAGCTATTTAAAAATTTATAAATAATAAGGGGATTACCTAGCTTTTTAATTATATTTAAAAAGGCGTTTATTATATTATACTAGTAGATTTCTAAGTCGACTTAAGTAGTAATAGCTATAGCTACTCTAAACGTCTTAACTACTAGCGTCGCTACGTAAGTCTTTTTTAAGGGGTATTATTCTTAAAGGTCCCCCCTAACGTAGATTCTCGTTTTATAACGATCGAGGTAATTATTATTATTAAGCTTATAATTAAATACTTATTTAAGGGGTATTAGCTTAGATATAACTAACGCCTTATTAACTACTTTTTAAGTCTTTATTTCTTTTAGTTTTTAAATTTCTAACCGTACTACCTTTATAAATTAGCTTTTTAAAAGTTCTAATATTTTAAAAACATCCTTTTACTTCCTTAGAGAGGTAATTAATTAATTTATATAAATTCGGTTAGATTAAAATATAGTTAATAAAGCGTACTTCGTTTTAATTATTATAGTATAAATATAATAATATAATATCTAATACCCCTAAGTCGCTTCGTTAACCGCTTTTTACTAATTAAGTATATACGTATCAAAAAAGGAGTCTTAATTTCTTTTTACTTAAATATAAAAAGAGTACTATTTAAATCGCTCTTATTAACTCGGGTCTTAAATAAATACTTTTAGTAATTAGTTCTTTAACTTCTAGCTTCGTTTAGTATACCTATTATCTTAATTATATATCCTAGCTATATCGGAATTACTAACTAAGTTATTTATTATTCTTATTTCTTAGTATAAGCTTACTTATTAAAGAGGTTCGTCGGGGTCTAATTAAGTAAAAAGGTCCTCTTTATAAGAGATCTAAAGAGTCTTTATTTATATATATATATATATATATATATTATATTTTTAATCCTCTCTATAAGGGGATCGACTTTTCTTATTACCTCGCTTACTAAGTTAGTTAGCTAAGCGAGGTTTATATTTAATTCTAAACTCTTAAAGTTTAGGGTTATTTTAAGAATAAGTAGCTATTTACTTTATTTATTTAAAAACGAAGTAAGCTTTTTTATAGCCTTATTTACTTTTTATAGAGCGAGTATAAGTAGTAATAGCTATTTTTTATTATTAATTAATACGGCCTCCTTTTTATTTAAAATTCTAAGTAATTAGAGCTTAGGTTCGATTATTATAAGTAGTTATTAAATCTTATTTATTATAGTCCTCGACTTAAGTAAATAAATTACGGATTTAGTATCGTTTTTTAAATAAAAAACTATTTTATTAAACGTTATATTTTAAATAATAATAACTTTTAAAAATAAAGGGATTTAGATCTTATATAGGTTATAAACGTTTAGTACGTAACTTACGAAGTACTTAATATATCCCCTCTATTCTATTTTAAAACGTCTCTTATTAATTTTTTTTTTATAATTCTTTTTAAAAAGGTACGCTCTATAGTTATATACGTACGTTTATTCTTAATAAGGATATAAATTATAAATAAGCTTTAGTATATTTATTAGTTATTATTATTTAAAATAATAAGTAAACTAAACTTCTTTAGTTTAAACTAGTAATAGCTAGTTAGTACGTTACTTAGGGCTAATATTATATAAATAAATTATAATTAATATAACCTCTATTTAGAGTTTATTCAATAAGCTAGTTATTAATATTATATTAATTATTTTAATAATAATCTCTTAACTAGCTCGTTCCCCTCCTCTATTTAGTTCTTTTATATATAAAAAAGTAGTTTCTAAGTCGATTCCTAGCTCTTATACTTATTTTTAAAAATAAGTCTTATTATTAATTATAATTATTATACGTTTTATATCTTATTAGATCTTATAAATAGCTACGTTCTTTTATATACGTACTTATTATTTAAAAAAAGTATAAAACCCTAAATACTATATTATAGGTCTTCGTAACTTATAAAAAAACAAAAATCCTACTTAAATATTTATTTTTAATTAATATTAACTACTTACTTTATTTATAAATAAGTAAGTAGTTAAAGAGATCTTATAAGATTTTATAATAGGGTCGGGTTACTCTTCGTTCTAAAGTACGTTATAAGATTATTTATATTATATAACTAGTTATATAGTATTAATATTTTAAATAGCTTAGTCCTTTAATCCTTATTCTTTAAATAGCTAGTACGAGCTTTTTAACTATTATTAATATAAAATAGCTAGATTTAAAGTACTATAGCTAGGCTATATCCGATCGGTCGTTCCTTAATTAGTATAAAGAACGTAGGCGTTATATACTACGTACTAAAATTACTTTAATAAATAAAAACTAATTTATAAATAAAAAATAGAATAAATAAAGCTTATATTTTAAAAAGACTAGATTAACTTTCCTCTCGAACTACTTAATAATAATATTATTAAATTTATTTTTAAATTAAAAAGTATAATCAAAGCCCGAGTATTAAATACTAGTTTTCTAGAGGAGTACTTTTAATACGATATTTATATAAAAATTCTTAATAAAACTAATATTATAAAAAGTAAAGTACTTAGTCCCGGTCCCCTTTAGTTTTATAAAAATATTTTATATAACCCTCGTTTTTTTAATAATTATAAAATAGGAGGCTATTTTAGAGTTTATATTCTCTAAGCTATTATATTATTAAATAGAATCTAGTTCTAAGAGTGATTAGTTATTAATAAAGTATATAGTACTATAATTATTTATAACTATGTTTTTAAAAAGGAAGTATAAGCTAGTAAAGGGTATAAAAAAAATAGTAAGATTATTATTTTTATTAACCTCTATACTTAGCTTAGGGAGTAGACTAATATTAATAATTATAACTATAATATTTAAGGAGTATATTGCTTTAGAATCTTTTTTATTACTTAGCTTGGTAAATTTAGTTACTTTTATAAAACTACTCTTATTATTATTGTTTTATTTAATAAGGGGTTTTATATAGATCTAGCTTTTCTAAGTAAAGTCGGCTCGGAGATCAGTATACTTCTTATAATTTAAGTAAGAAATTATTTTCTAAGCTTTACTACTACTTAGCTAAACGTATTTTATTTTTATTTTATTAATTAGAGCGAGCTTTATTTTTACGTATTTTATTAGCTTCTAGTAGTAGTTCTCTTTATAAGAGTAGTTAATAAATAAATTAAGAGTCGCTTCTTTTTAATTAAGGGAATCCGAGTAACCCGCTAGTATTATAAATATTATTAAGGGTTATTTACGATTCTTATTATATACTACTTTTTTATATAAAAGGTCGTTAAAAATCTTGGTATAATACTTTATATTAAAAATTATTTCCTTTTTTTATTCTAGCTTAATAATATTAGTAAGCTCTTAGTTAAACTAGTTTAGAATAAAGTAATATAAAGTTATATAAAAAAAGGCTTTTAAAGCGAGGGTCCCTTAGACTTCAAATAACTTAAGCTACTTTACTTAATAATAAGCTAAAAAAAAATTCTTAATTTAAGTTAATAAGCTAATACTAGAGTTCGCCCTATTTATAATTACGTTAAACTCCTCTCGTATAATTATAAGTAAGTTAAAGTTACTTAGTACGTACTTTTATTTAAGAACCTAAATTATAATATAAAAAGAGTAGTTTAAAGAATTAATAAGTTTTTTTTTTATATCCTTTAGAATATCTTAAGTAATTATAAAGGAGATCTAGCGATTTATTAACTCGTATAATCTCTCTTTTTTTATATAAGAAATCGTTTTAAATACTATTTACTTAGTAAAAAAGGTATATTCCTTAATAAAGCGTACTTAATTTACTATTATAACTTTTAGCTTTATTAGAGCGATTAGTTACTTAATAAGGTCGTTTTTAAGTTCGATTATAGCCTCGCTTTTTACTTCTTATTCTTATTACTAAATAAATTCTTTAAGTTATTATTAATATTTACTAAAGGCCGCTTTATATACTTAATTTTAGGTAATATTTTACATTTTAATATACTCCTTAATTAAAAGAATAGATTTAGTAAAGAGCGACGGGTTTAATAAAAAAGTAAAGTCGTTTAGGTTTAAAAAATCCTAAACGTCCTTTAATCGAGCCTTGATATAGAGAGCGAGGTACTATTTTAACTAGTCTTATTAATAATTAAGCTTTTATCTAGGAGTATTAATAATCTTTTTAAAAAATATTATTTTATTTAAAATTAAGTTTAACGAACGTAATAGGGGTAAATAATATTATAAAAAAAGATATAATAAGCCGTAGTCCTTAAAAAGTAACTTTTTAATAGAGGTATATAGGGGTTTAAGTTAGAGCTAGGCTTATAACTATCGTATAGTTATAGTAGGAGTATTAACGTATATATAAAAGAATAGATAATTTATTAGAAATAGAGAATAGGTACGAAGTACGCTCTAATATAGAGGGTATAAGCAAAGTAGGCCTCGGTAATTATATAACCGAGGTTACGTAACGTGCGGTAAGGCTATAAATAGTTAAAGTTATTATAATAAAAGGATAATATACTTATAAAAGAGGGAGCGCTATTTATAATAGCCTCGGTAAGGGCCTAGGCTATTAGTTATAAAACGATCGGTATATTAATATATTATATAGCTAAATAGTTATTAAAATAGCGTATATATTAGCTATTACTTTTTATAAAATAACGACTACTATCCTTAGAGTTAGTATACTAAAGGGCTATTTAAAAATAGGGTATATACTAAATCTCCTGTTTTTTAAAAGCCTCTCTTTTAAGCTTTTTAAGGACTAAGTATACGTTAAATAGGCCTAGAATAGTAAAGAGAACTATACTTATTATAGAGAGTACTTTAACCTCTTAGCGTTCTTTTTTACTTCTTATTACTTTTTTAAAAAGAGCTAGCCTTATATTTTTTAAAATTTAGAATAATATTCAATACGAACTCTTAAAATAATAACATATAATATACCCTTTTTAGAGAGCTTAATTTCTAAACTAAACTTATTTTTATTTTTAAGTTTTAAAAAGAGGATAAGTAAAAGCTTATTAAAGCCTCTATTATTATTATTTATCTTATTATTACTCTTATTAATATTATTAACAAGAGCCTCGAACTGAATAAAATCCTCAGTATTTTAATTAGTAATTTTAATATTTTCTTAGCTAGGGAAGGAGAGCTTAGTAACTAGGCCTTAATAAGCGGGTTAAAGAGTACGAGAAAGAGTAACGACCTCGAGAGGCTTGTTAGTATTATTACTTATTTAAACTCTTAGTAAACTATATATTCTATATATAAAATATATTATAAAAATTGCGTAAAACTTATTATTATTTCCGGATATATTAAATATTTATATTTAGAATAAAATGAGTAAATAACTCGATAATATAAGTGCGCATATAATAAATAGGGGTACTTATAGTAATTATAAAAAGTTAAAAAAAATAATAATAACTAAGCAACGCTATAAGAATTTAGATATATACGAGGCGGCTAAGTAGCCTTAACCTTAGTAATTTATATACTAAAAATAGTAAAATACGCGTTATTCTAAATTAGAATTCTATTTATTTTAAATAAAGGGATATATTTATAATAAACGCGGTTTAAAAAAAGTATATCCCTTATACTTATTTTTTTTTATTTATATTTAACTAAATCGGGCCTTTATAAGGGTATTTAGAGATCCTATCTTAGGTATAATAGCTCCCTAGCGGTAGTAATTAGGAGGTATATTATATAATCCGTATTTTACGAAGTGCTTATTACGTACTAAATTACGTGTTTATCTTAGATACTATGTATATAGACCTTTTCCTTTTGTCTATTTCTATTTAGATAGTTAAGCCACTTTATTACACTCCGTATGCCTATTACTGCGTGCTATAACTCGTGATATAATACGAGGATCTAGATGTAGCATTGGGATTTTCACTCGATGGGCTGACTGGCAACACCGGAATTATTGTCCTCATGGCTTGCAATTTTTAAAATGTTAATTATACTACGTAGAGGACTTTATCTGTGATGCGCTGGATTATGCTAATGATGCTATAGATAGTCCGTCATATGTCTCTACCATCTAACTCATCTGCCGAATCTGTATCTCGAAGAAGCCTTGCTTTAATCTTCCAAACACGCCATGGTGATCTGAGCTACTATCTCTAGTGCAACCCCGAAAGGCTCTATGTATGATCCACTGCTATCACTTGCCTTCCTTGGGTGCCTAAGCTTGGTGACTAACATTTACCTTTCCGTAGCCCCCGTGTGTCGAGAATCGGTGTCAATTTACGTTGAGATAAGATAACCCTACGGGTAGGTAACCATCGGAACGATTCCGGCGAAACAAAACACGTCAACGAACCCCCACAAGAGATAAGAGAACGCATAGCTCGGAACCGGAAAGCACTTATTTAGATGATTAGATCGTGTGATGGTGGCGTATCGCCGACGAAGACCACAACTGTTGACACAAGGAAGTCAGGCCTTGGTCCGAGATCGGGGAGGTCCTCAAGTCAATGAGACCGAGAGCTGTGGGATGCCGATATCTACAATAAATGATATCCAACGTCTTCCATACTTAGCTTCCGTCATGCCCGGTGCGATTTTCGACAATTGCTTGTTCTATCTGACAGCCATTAATGCTCAATCAGACGGGGAGTACCCAACTGGTAAGTGCGTTAAGGACTGAAGCATCCTGGCTAATGAACAGAAAAGCTGCTTATCCTATCGACTGCTGCAGGGCGACAGTATATCCGAGTGCGGGGGAAGAACTAATCAGGCGTTATTCCGATTTATTTCTACTATATCCGCAAATTAAAAAATTTATATCTCGGAGAATTTGGAGAAAAGCTGGAGACCATTGTACTGTCGCCTTGTAGCAGGCGATGGGATATAAAGCTCTTGGTCAATGGACCATGATGTTCTGCATGTTCCAAAAAGTCCGGCCGCAACTTTCCTCTCTTTCAATTTGAAGTCTCGCAACGTACCTGCGAAGACCGAAGAGCGATTCAGTGGGTGGGCTCAGTTGTATCTTGAAATTGATAATGGATGTTCAGCATATGCCGCAAGACCACTCGCAATTGCGTCGCGATCGGTATTAGTAGGTTGACATCTATCGGCGGCAACTGACAGCCTGATGACACGCAGACTTGGTGTCATGGCATTCAGCTCGAGGGTCACTTGGTTAAGTGCAGTCCGAGCTTGTTGATGCACAAGTTATCCGGCATCTAAATATGATCGTCTGCCCATACGATGGACCTGAAATAAGTTCTGGTGCACCCAGCTCCCATCGGCCGAATTTGGCGACTCGCCCGGGGTGCATGTCGTGTTCGACAGAATTACTCCGTACTCGTGCCCGCCCCCACTTTAATTAGAACTCGGGACTCGTCACTTACTAAAGTGGGTGCTTTTTACCCAAACGGCCTCCTCAGCTAAACGGGCAGATAATCGTTATTTATATATTATTATACTCAAGCCTCGACTACCCCCTTTTTAATAGCCGCCTATTATCTAGACTATTAATTATATATAGAAGCTAAAACTAACTAGTATTCCTTATCTTCTTAGCTTTTTTTTCTACTTTAAAAACCCCCTTTTTAATAACTAAGTAGATCTTTATATTTATTACCTTAATAAGAGTTACTACTTTAATAATCTTAAATACTTATTTTTATTTAATTATATATTAACTATCTTATATTATAATAATTCTTTTCGTTTATAGCTTACTATTCTTATTCTACTTACGGGCTTTATTTACTTATTAAGCTAGTTAAGTTAGGCTAAGGTCTCTTTTTATTTAGAAGAGCTTAGAGCCTTATATAAGTACTCTATAAATAAACCGCTCGAGATTTTACTTAAGTAGAGAAGCCTCGCTAATTAAGTACTAAACCTCCTTATTAAGGGTATTTATATCCTTTTATAAATATTAAATCACGTAGTAGAGCTTTTAAATAGTTATAAATATAATAAATAATAAAGAACTTAGCCCCTAAAAAGGTAATATAATTAATTAAGAATTATAACTACGATTACGGATTTTTTTAAGTATAATTTATAAATTATATAGGTAAATACCTATCTTTTTAAATACTAAAAGTATTATAAAATATTTAAATGCCTCCTTATAAATAGACTATATAAAGCTAAGGAATTCTAGTTTAATAATATTAATATAGCCTTTTCGAACTACGAGGTCGAGTATTTTAGTATAGTAATACTTAAGGGGCTAAAAGACTATAATATTAAGAAGTTAGAGAATGTGTATACTATATAATAAAAATCTAAAAGGGATAATATCGTGTTTATTATAATACTTAATAAACTCGATAGTATAATAAGATCTATACTTATTTATAAGTAGTAGTCTCTTAGCTCCCCTAGTTCGATACTTTATATAAATATTAAAATACTTAATCTAATCTAAAGTTATTATATTATTTATATAGTTAATAAGTAAGACTCTTATAATAGTATAAAATTTAAGCTCTTTAATACTATACTACCTAGCTATATAAACAGAGCCGCTAAGGATTAAAAAAGCTAGTACGTAATTTTTAGTAATAAAAATAACCTCTATAATAATAATAAATTCTCTATTAATTAGAAGGGCGAAGTAATAGGCCCTTTTTCTCTTCGTAATAACTATACTAGATTTCTTAACCCCTATTTAGAATTTAGTCTCGTCTATATTCTATATATTAAAATGCTAGATCTTATACTCGTTAATAACCTCTTTTAACTTAAAAAAGTAAGAGTTAATAATATTCTTATTTTTAAATTTACGCCGCTTAGCGTCTAGTACTTCCTCCTTAATTAAAAAGTAATTATACTTCTTAATAAATCGACTAGCTTATTAAGAGTTAATAGTTAGAGGAGGAGATAAGTCCTTAATATTATTAATATTTATAAGGTCTTACGACTTAGTAAGTAAGTAATTAATAGTATTAATAACGAGCTTATGTTTTATAAGTAGGTTAATTTAGTCTAGATAGTTAATATAATTATAAATTACCTTTTCCTAGTCCTAAGTAAGCTTATAGCCGTGGTTAGTACGCTCTTTTAACGAATATTTATTAAAAATCCTCTAACTAAGCTTATAGTATAAAATAGAGTACTACCGAGCCGCTACTATAATTAATAATTCTAGGTCTTTACGAATAGTTATAATAGCTGCTTATATACGCTCCTTTTTAATAGTATTAAATTTGGGTATTGTAGTAAAAAGTAGTAGAAGTAGTGATATATAGAAACAAATCGCGATAATTGTGCCCATATGGCTGACGTGGCCGTTTGGGTAAAAAGTACCCACTTTAGTGGGTGACGAGTCCCGAGTTCTAATTAAAGTGGGGGCGGGCACGAGTAGGCTCTTTGTGTGGATTCAATATATTTGTTTTCTATAGTGCTCGGACACGGAGACCGAAAGGGAGGCCAGGTCGATTCCCCGAATCCAAATTTTCAATCGCCTAAATTCCTTGTCGTATCTTGTAGAACTTGAGGATTGGCACAGCTTGAGCGCCTATTGATGGGAAATAGGTTGTTTATTTTGCAGACAGCACTTGGATCTCAAAAGGATCAAGTTGAAGAAATTCTGCCTTTTTGAGCAGCCGCAAGACCCGCCCTCCGCCTGCAGGCCATCTTAATTTCCATCGTGATCGATGTGCGTCCGACAACCCCTGAAATTCCCACGTGCGCGACAATACACGCTTTGATCCTCCCTAGGCCCTTTCGCATCCTCAATGTCGCCCACATCCAAAGCCCATGTTGGCTCAAAAGCGTTCTGCATTTAAGCAGCGGTCTCGACCTTGATGCTGGCCGAGCCGGCGGACTGGTAGCCCTCGGTGGCGACGATCATGTAGTCAAAGGAGGTACCGAGGGTCATGCCAGCGTTCTTCCAGGCGGTGAAGAAGTTCTGGGTGGTGACGGTGCCGCCGACGCGCTTGCTCTCGCGAATGGCCCAGAACTGCTTGAAGGTCTGGGTACCGTCGATGGACGGGGCGTTGGTACGGGTGCTCTCGTACAGCTTGTAGACGGAACCGTCGGAGGTGACCTGGCCCTTGAGGGTACCAGCGCTACCGGGGTTGTACTCGCCGTGGTTCTCGACGATGTAGTACTCGATGAGCTGTGAAGGTTTGGGTCAGCGAGTCTGCTAATGTGCACTCATGTAGTAACAGGTCACTTACAGGGTTTCTGGTCCATCCGTAGACGGTCAGGTAGCTGTTGCCGTTGTTGACGGGGGACCAAGTGCCAGAGTACTTGATGCTCTTGGCACCACCGGTCTTCCAGCCCTTTCCACCGACAAAGTTGCCGCCAGACTGCCACTGGATGCTGTAAGCGCCAGCGGCGCCGTTGGTGTATGTGACGGGGGAGGCGCCATCGGTCCAGAAGCTGTAGAAGTAACCGTTGCTGGTTCCCTGGGAGGAGGGGGTCGAAGCGCGCTTGATGAGGTCGGTGGTCATGGGCTTGTCGGTGGCGGGGGCAGCGAGGGCGCCGACGACGGCCAAAGAGGCCGTGAAGAGAGAAGTGAATGAAACCATATTGACAGGTTGGTTTTTGATATGTACAAAAAAGGTCAAGAGAACGAATGTAGCGGTCGGAGTATGAACAGAGAGGCTGGTGAGGCTGAGAGAGGAGGAAAGGAGAGCATCGTGGGATGGGCGAGGACGAACCCCGTCCTTTTCAATCTAATTCTTTCTCGATCGTTTCTCTGGGCCCAGAGCAGCAACCGATGATGGGATGACAGGGGAAAACGGAGATTCAAGTGCCGTTTCCTATGGGTATTTGGGCATCGGTTGCATGGGGACTGGGTTTGTGTTCTCGATGGGACCGCCTTGCCCAGAATAAACTAACGTCGACCCACGTGGGTAGCATTCTTGGGACCGGGTGGGAACTTCAAGAAGTTGCTCTCTTAGCAGAGTTGCGCGAAGTTTACGAGCTTGTCGGTTTTGGGGTGACAAGAGCCCATGTGTGGTTCACTGGCTCATCACCAACCCCTGGGAAATCTTTCCCAAACGGTCGACGAGTGGCCGGCCGTGATGGGCCGATGAGGAACTGTGGGGTTCCGCCAATGGATGTGTCGAGTTTAGGTCAGGAGTCGGATTAAGTGGCCGCATCGTCGGGAGTAAATGAACCAAGCCGGGGCCGATGTTGCATGATCCTTGCTACGCTCTCCGCAATTTACGCAAGGGGCATGCTCCGGCACTGCGGCCGAGAAAGCGGTTCCTCTTTTATTTTCTCGAGAAAAGAGTCTTAGAGGCAAGGAGGCTAAGTACCTTATTATCGAAGAAAGTTAATTCTTTCTAAGTCACAAGTACAAGAATACAGTTTTAATAAAATAGTATAGTACTTACTTAGTACTTAAATTAAAATACTTTTTTAAGCTTATTATAAAAAAAAATAACTATACTACTAACTACTTACTATCGAAGTCTATAAGTAGTACTATAGTTTTAACTATAATAGTTTTACTTATAATAAATAAAAAGTCTAATTATAAGTCCTTTAAAAACCTCTTTTTAAGAGCTATAAAAGCGTCTAAGTTAAGTTAAAATACTTATTAAAATATTAATAACTAAACTAACCCTATAATAACGGCCTTAATAAACGAACTAAAAAATAATACTAAAATCCTTATTAATATTAAGTACGATTTATAAAGTATAATAACGTAGCCATAGAGTATTACTAATATATTCTACACTAAAAAGGGTATTATTAATATTAATAGAATAAATAGGGCCGTATTAATATAATACCTTAGTTTCTTTTTATAGCTCGAGGATTATTATTTTAAATAGTATTAAAAATCTATTAAAAAGCTTTTTTAAGTATTTTAATATATTTATTACTATTTCTATAATAATAAAACTCCTAGTGCCTATGTATAAGCGTAGGTTACTTATTTCTAAATAATAATACTAGCTTATTAATAAGCTATCGAAACTACGATTCTAGCGATCTCTTAATAAGGGAGAGGGTAAAATAGAGGAAAGGATAGGTAAGCAAAGGGTTAAGGTTAAACAGTGCGGAATTCGAGGGCAGGGTAGCGTCTATATGTACTGCGGCAATCCTCTAGTAATACAAAGCGATGGAGTTAAACAGTGGAGGCAAAGAGGCAGCTCGTCCGTCCCCCTATTACACATAATCGCTTGTTTAGCCGGCCATGCCGGTCTCCAGGATAGCATTTATCCAGAACAAATGACAGCTGAGATGATCCCAGAAGCCATCTTAAAGTTGGACGGGATCTCGAGCATCATCTTTAAAACAAGCTGTTAAGGTTCGGGATGGTGGCACTAGCAGCGGCCCGTGAACGATTCAGCGGCACTTGGGGGGCATGCTGCGTGACTGCTGACCTCGAGGTGGGAATAGATCTCTTTAGCCGTCGGCTGAAGTCATCTAGTGGTCTCCGGAGCAGAGGAACGGAGGCTGCGAATCTTAGCGTACCAGATTCACTACCTTTTTTTGAATCTCGCGAACAATTAGCTTCCATAGTGCCAGTGTGGGGAAAAGCATGAACGCCGAGATTTAGTCGGCCGGCTTATAAGGTCTCTTATGATAGTACCATATTTTCTTATACAGCCGGACCCAAGCTTTTGTTCAACCTAGTAATAATCTCGAAACTCGATTCCAGGCCACATTCATTCTAGCCCGCTAAGTAACCACGGGAGTCATACCGAGGACGGCTATTCCGCACCTACACGAAGGCTATCCCGCACCCATACTAGGCTCGTTCGAGGAAATAGTGGGCGAAGTAGGTAGCCGCTATACTAATTAGTTCTAGCTAACTCTAGCGGCTAGGTTACTTACATATTAGCCTAGGTAACGCGATTATATAATTATTATAGTGCTTTTTTATTAATTATATTAAGATAATTTTATATAGATTTAACTACCTAATTTCTACTTTTTTATATTTCCCTTAAGCTTTTATTAATAGATCTAATAAATAATTCGATTAACGACCTTTTTATAAAAGTTCGGCTATATTAACGAGACCTCGGCTATAGGGTAAATAAACTAAAGTTAAAAAAGTAGTAAGACAGCTCCTTATTATGCTTAGATCTTACGTATAAGCGTAGTAATTAACCGCGGCCGTTAGTAACTAAGTAGTAGTAAATAATAACGTTAAAAACGGGCTACTCGTAGAGAGTTCGTATATATTAATACCTTAACCTATAGGATAGGTATAGGGTAAGTATAATATATAATAAATATAACTACGAATTACTAATAACGGAATCGTACTCGTTAAGCTAGGTCTTTTATAAACTAAGTTAATAAGAGCTTAGTACCGAGGTAGTTAGTATATAAGTAAAGTTATTATTAATAACTAGAAAACTTACTTCTACTTATATTATTATTTAAATCTACGATTCTATAAGTATACTTATTAAATAGCGCGACGTTAAGAATACTTAATAAAAGCTATAACAGGATAAGTACGGCCCGCTCTCTTTAATATAAATCTTTTTATAAGAGCTTAATACGAACGATCATATAATATTTTTAATAATTTACTATAGCCCGATAATAGGAAAGATTAAGAGCGTATTTTAGACGTATATAGAGTATCTTAAAATATAAAAAAGGAATCCTAAATTATTTATAATAAATAATATTTATAAAGTTAGTAATTATATAGTTAAAAGTTATTAAGACTTATTAAGAGTGCAGGTTAACTATTTTAATATACTACTGTTTTAAATTAACGGTACGACTTTTATTTATATTATATTTAACGCGGCCTTTTGCTTCGTATTAAGCAAAGATATAAAAACGTTTAAATAAGTACTAAGCTAATTAAAATTAGTATACAAAGAGAGAGAAATTCCGTAGCTAAAAGTAATTATTATAAACTTTAATAATATACTAAAAAGGGCGGTAAGGGTAGTATTTCTAAATATACTATAGTAAATCTACCTTTAGTATATTTTTAAAAATATAGTATTAAATATGAAGTAGAAGTAGGATAGTATATATAAAGAGGAATCCGTAGCTACTTAGGATTCTTACGAGGCTATTTCTAAGCTTTACTTAACGGTAACAGAAAATCCCTTACTAAGTACTAGATTTAATCTACTTAATAAGTTACCGGAGTAATTAGAGGGCTCTGATTAGCTTAATTTTACTAACGTAGTTTTAGTAAATCTTTAGGAATTAACTAACTAAGTAGAGATTATAAAAAGTAAAGATCTTACGGCTAGCCCGCTAAGTTAACTTTTAACTTATAAATTACCTTAACTAACGTAGCCTATTAATAACGATTATTTACTCTTAATTAATTTACTAATTCTACTACTTCCGCGGCCCTTAATTATACTAATTCTATTATTAAATTCGTACGAGTAAACGCTTAATAGAATTCTCAAGGCTTAGCGCGCGTACGTTTATACTAAGACTAAAAAAGATTTTAACTACTACTAGGTTATATTATATAAACTCTTTAATCTTATATAGCTACGAATCGTCTTATACCTCGAGACTATTTACGTACCTTTTTATAAGTAATTTTGTACTTATTACGTTAGTCGCTTACGGAATTACGGTCTTAAAGTTACGTTACGTATAGAGTTTACCTATACCGAATTAAAGTCGTACTTACGTAATTAGCTCTCTAGTTTTAACGGTTTTTAACTTATTATTATTAAAATAGTCCGCGCGAAAGAAGTATAATTCGAAAAAGAAGTAAGTAAATAAAAGTATTATATTAAAGTGGGCTATAGTAATATATTAATAATAAGGAATCTTTTATTAATAATCTTTTTTTAGGCACTCGATTAAATCTAGTATTAATTACGTACTACTAATAAGGTCTTTTATAACTAGTTTTATATAAAGTACTTATTTTTTTATACCGGTGCTTTCTCAAGCTAATGGGGCCTACTATGCCGCTATAACTTCTTTAACTATTTAGAGTTAGGTAACTTAGCTCGGTTACTTACGAGAGACGATATTAACTATTACTAATAGTTAGATTAGGATTTAGTACGTTAGTATTAATACTTTTATTAAAAAAACGTTAACTAACTTTTTTTACCCTATTTTAGCTTACGATTATTACTCTTTATAAAGTAACCCGTGAGGCTAACCTAGAAATAATTAAGTTACGTATTAATTATTAATAATCTACCCCGATTATTACTAATAATAATACTCTCTACGGCAGGCCTACCGCACCTTTCTAAAGTTAGAATATTACCCTTAGCTTATGTAATAATTCTACTTCGAAAGAGCCCTCTACTTTTAAATACGACTTACTACCGTATTAAAATACTACCCTTACTCTTATGCTAGCCCCTACGCAGCTATAAAAAAAGCAAAAGACTACTATTAAGGCCGCTAATAAGTAATTAGCTAGTATATTACGAGATACTATTACTTTTATTATTAATACCTAAATTAACTCACGGCTTAGCGAGTTAACTACTAAAATAGTAAGACTTTAATAACCTTAATTACTACCGTAGTACTCTCTTTAATAATCTTACCGCCCTTACGACGTACCCTTGTTATTAAATTAGTAGTAGTACTACTACTTCGTAGCCTTATTAATACCTCTACTATAGCCGTAATTAGGGTAATTAGGCTAACGGTATAGTGGGTAGTAGGGGGGTAGCTAGCAGAATTAGCCTAGCCTAAGCCCGGGTAAGTAATAGTAGCAATTCTAGTATTATAATAGTTAATTCGGTAGATAATTATATATTAAGTAGTTATAAACTCGTAATTATTAACGTAGTAATTTCTGTAATAGTGTTATTATTAAAATGCACATTGAGGCTGTGCTACCCTAGTTTCTACTAAATGAGGCCTAGTATGGGTGCGGGATAGCCTTCGTGTGGGTGCGGAATAGCCGTCCTCGTCATGCCGGTACTTTAATGAGATACCTATGTTACACTGCTTTTGCCGCCGGATCTGTACGTTTGAGTCAGACGCCGCAGCGTGAGTATCTTTCGTTCTCTCTTACATTTTCCTAGGCGCGCGGTCTCAACTGACGTCAGTTCTAACTCTGAGCTGTCCCTCGCCATAAAGCTTCCGGATTAACCACACTCATCTCTCCAGAGTCCAGAGCGAACGGAACCCTACGCCATGATGAACCGGGTTTGTCTGGCCTCTGCCGATCCCTGATCTACGCCACGTTCCAACGTATGGCCGTTCTCGACCAAGCCTCCGAGTTTGTCCAACGCCTTGGATCCTCTCTGCCATAATGCCGATTTCCACGTAGTTGGATGCTTGGTGGGATCAAGTGCTGCCCCCAAGCCACATCCCCACCCAATCGATCCTGTGCCACCATCCAGCCGCTAACATAAGCAAAGCAGCGACGCCAGCGCCAGCACGCCCAGCTCGCTCTTCTTTGCATTAGCGGATGGCAAGCGAGGGACCCTGACTTGCACAACGGGGCGCTCGGCCTGCACAAACCCCGCATTTCGACGCGTCCAGACTTTCCCCCTTTCTGACCAGACCTCCCCCAGAAACGAAAGGGCAGCAAAGACAGCAGACGAGACGACGTCAGTGCGAGCTCTGGTGGCACCACCCTCCGCCCATTGGCCACCCTTTGTCGTCCTGTAAGTGAGAGGTGGCTGTCATGCCTCCTCATCAGATCATAAGTCGCACCCTTCGAAATGCGGGGTGTGTCGACCGCCGTCTCTTGCGGGTGAAGCCGTAGGAGCAGCAGAAGTGGCACAACTCAACGTCGCAGGCGGCGAGGAGTCGTGGTGCTTGCCTTCCCTTGACATGCCATCAGCGAGACCCGTCGACAACGACGACGGCTCCGAGCAGACGAGGTTTCCATTATTCTAGCTGTCATCGCGAATCTGACGACAAAATGATGCCGATGTTGTCCATTGGGGGATTGCCGCGGTCCAACTCGTGCAAGACGCACGCAAAGGCGCGGCTCAAGGAAACCCTCACGCCTGATCTGCTTGAGAAGCTCCGCCGGTTCTGGTTCAAGCATCTCAAGACCGATGAGGCCTATATCTTACCTCAGAGGAGCCAGATGGGCCGATGGTTCTACTCCGACGTCGACTTTGATGAGGCTTGCGTGTATGTTGTTCTTTAGATCGCATCGAAGATCATTCTGCTAATGTGCACCTACAGGAAGAAATTCCGCCCCGTTTTGGAGGCCATGAAGTCAGCCAAGATCACAACTCGAGACATTCTCACAATTGTGAGGCCATTCACACCTTTGCAGTGGCTCGGTCTGGTCCTGCTCCTAGACCAAGTCCCGCGAAACATCTACCGGGGTCCAGAGTCATCGACAGTCTTTAAGTTCTTTGACCCTATTGCGCGCGAAATCGCACGTCACGCCATCAACGCCGGCGCCGCGACTCACAACAGGATCAAGTACCGCGTGGCCTACCGCATGTGGTTCTACCTGCCCTTCATGCACTCCGAGGACCTGGCGCTGCACGACTTTGCTGTGGCGCAGTACCAGCAGATGAAGGACGATTTCGAGGAGCTGATGGCTGAAGACGGGGAGGTCGGCAGCGACGATCAGCGCAAGTGCTGGGGCGTATTGGCGGTGCAGAAAGAAGCTGCTAGAGACCTGCTGGAGACGAATTGTGACTTTGAGACGAAGCATCGTGACATTATTGTGCAGTTCGGACGATACCCGCATAGGAACATGGCCATGGGCAGGAAGTCTACTGCGCAGGAGAAGAAATATCTTGAGACGGGTGGCGAGACTTTCAGCGCTGCGAGCTAATCCGGTGGCCCTTTTTTGTACAACACTACTAGTAATTAGCCGTGATTTCTGATCGATGGTAATGGCATTGAGTAGCATTGGTTTCACGGGATGGGAGCAATATGTAATAGCAGCTTCAAGTTATCTGATCAATTCATAAACTCTTCTTTATTGACTCTCAGCCTGCTGTTTTGTTACGACCCAACATACATGAGAAGCCAGGGCTCGATATTATTCACTTTACTTAGAAAGCCTGGGGTTGGATGAGAAGCCCTACAATGCTTCTCGATTGCCTCTAGTTATGATTATCTTATTCAGGTCGCATTTCTATTCTAACTCCATTGTTTCTCTCTAACCCTATACCCTAGGCTAGCTATCGATCGGGATAATCCATCGTGAGCCTCGAGGCCGGTCACGTAACCTCGGTTGGTGATTACTAACGTTAACTAGTTAGGAGCCTTGCTCTGCAAACGATATTTCCACGCTAGCTTCGGCCTGATCTTGTATTTCTATTAGTACAGAATCTCTATTAATTATCTCCATGCCCGTATTGTGACCGTTCGACCTTATCTTAAACATTTAGCCCGAACCCGGCCCGACTAAAGTTGCTTTGGGCGGCTACCCAGCCTACTACGCGCATACTACTACTACCTGCGATGCGTTCAAGACGAGAAGTCACACTTTTTAATATACTGATAGATACGGTTTAGACTTCAGGCCCTCCTGACTTGAAATTTCATATACCTGCCAGACGTCTATGTATTACATGGTTCCGTGGCTGCTTGTCTGATTGTTATCGAAGGGCTCGAGTTCCGTCGGTAGAAAACTATTATTTGTATTCCGTGGATTCATAGCTCGTCTCGCTTTCCTGCGGAGTCGCCGGTAAAGATGCCGCGCGGCGAGCAGTATGTTAGCTATCATATAGATAGAGGGCTCGACAAGGGCATAGATCATAGGGCCTCCTGAGGCGTACCATGTTGGGTCGGAGAAGAGAGGAACATTGAAGAAAACGGAGAATCGAAGCGCGCATGTTATTACCCCCCCTGTGCCGTGCCATTAGTTTTGATCCCTCATCTAGTCGAGGTGAAGATGGACGCGGGAATCATGCCAGTAACTTACAGTGAACCGATGAGAAAAGTAAGTATGAAGCCAACCATTTCTGACGTAGGCATTTGCAGTTTGCTAAGGATCGGCCACGGGAGAAACATGTCGGATCGGAAGTCCAATTCGACCGCGGCATACAGTCGATCGCGCAGGGGCCAATTAGGGGCCCTATTTAGGATTATCGTAGCTAGCCTAACCTGCGGTTAGAACCTCCTTTTTATACCTACGCAGAAATTCATATAATTAAATTAATCTCTTTATTAACTTATAGTTCGAACTAATTCTTTTATAATAAGGAAACCTATACTAATTAGTAATTAAATTCTATTATTATAAATTAGTAAAATATCTTATTATATAAAAGAGATAACCTCTTAATATTATATAAAATAAGAGATTTATATTAATTAACTTTATAAAAGTAATAAAAAAAGAGGTAATTCTTAAATACTGTACGGAATTAAGTAATCGTAGCCCTTTATTACTTACGAGAGGTCGACGTTTACTACGTTAAACTACGTTAATTAATAGAACTACTTAAGTAACTAGTATTTCGCTATTATTTTAAATAGCTTTTTTACTAAATAATTTTATTACGGCCGGCTCGCGATTAGAAATTAACTAGTTAAATTAGTAGAAGGAATTATTAACGAGCGATAATTACTAAATTAGTATAATTAAACTATAAAAAATACTACCTAGGAAATTATAAAATAAGGTACCGAGAGGCTATAAAAAAAAGATCTCTAAGGTATTTAACCCTACTAAGTACGAGCAATAGGTAGTATTTTTAATAAGTCCTTAAGGCTTATAATCTTATAAAAAAGGGGGAGCTTAACTTTATTAACTATACTTAATAGTTTATATAGCTCCTCTCTAGGCTACTTAGTATTTATATTCGACTATTTTTATAAAATACTACCCTAAAAGAGGTAGGTTAAGAAAAGAAGTTATTTAGAAGTTACGGAGAGTACGAGGCTTAGGAGGTTAGAAGTATATAGAATAGTAAAAATTAATAACTAATAGAGATTACGAGACTAATTATTATATTTTTTTATAATAATATAAACGTCTATTATTATTATTAAAAAAAGGGGGTTACTAAAACCTACCCTTTTATTTTAGATAAAAAGGAGGTCTTAGTAAGTATAATAGCTAACAATTTAAAAAAGTAATAATAATTATTAAAAATAATAAAAACGAGAGTAGTAGCGAGATAGCGAGAGGAAGTAAGAATCTCTTAGACCTTAATAAATTCGTTAAGTAGTAAAAGCACGGGCTTATTATAGTTAATATATAAATTAAATATATTTCTATTAAGATTAAATATATTAACGACTGCTAATATGGGCATAGGCTAGGGTACGACCCTTAGTAAGTTAGGGTAAAGAAAAAGAAAAAGAAACCTAATCTTAAATAAAATCCCGATCCCTTATAAGTAAGTAAATATTAACCTAGATTATTAAAGAATATAAATATATAAGATCGCGGATTAGCTTAATAACGAGCAAATTAATATAATATTAATCTATTTAACTAAGGTTTATAAAAAAAAGGGTTTATAAAGGTAACTCTTATTTTATAAGATCGTAAACGACCTTAGCTACTAGCTAAATAAATAGTTTATAAGTATAAGCTTAGGAATTATAAAAGTAGTTAATAGATTTTTCTATAAGTAAGGGGTATTACTAGCGTAATTATAATTATAAAAACTATATAAACCCCTTTAGGGTCCGGTCCGCCTCATTGGGGGCTATCTTCGCCTTTACGGGCAAGCTGGTCTATTAGGGTCAATATCGAGTATCTTTATTACGTACTTTAACAAAACTTTATAACTAACTATAGCCGGCCGCAGCCGTTACTAAGTAGCTATTAACATAGCTCATCCCGTCACTAACGACGTAATACATTAATAACCTTCCGAATAGCTAAAACCTATCTCCTATTTTCCGACTTATTTAATAACTCTAGAATATCCTTTTTAATCTCTCTAAACCTCTTATTCTACCGCTACGATATTAGGGTATTAATTATACTCTATAGTTAATTAGGTATTTTATTAAAGCTATGTTATATAAGATGGGCGCTAATAATAATAATACCTATATTAATATACGTATTTTAGATCTTTAAATTAACGGTATCTAATCCGTATTCCTTGAGACGACCTTACTATAGTTCGGGGTCCTCTAGTATAATACTTATAGGATCGAACTTCTAGCCTTTAAGGCATCCCTAGGAGTCGATAATAACTAGGCGTCTCGGTATTTTAATAGTATGTGTTTAAAGTAGACGATTTAATAGCGATAGTAATAGGGCGATAGTAATAAACGGCGAGGGAAGCGTTTTTTAACTTTAATAAAAGAAACGAGGTAACGAATATATATACGTGTGCGAGTTGAAGTTAAAAGTGCTAGGGTAGATATTATAAGGTTAATATTATTCTTAATAATAGCGATAAGGGTATTTCCGATACTACCGTTATGAGCTATAGTTACTTAGAGGGTAGTAAACTTAGCTAAGTAGGCGTAAGCTTATAAAGTAATAGTGTTAGGCGCCTAATATCACTATTAATGATTTATAGTTATGAACTTTATAAGAGGAAAAGTTAAAAAGGTAGAAAATCTAAAAAAAAATAATCTATCGAGATAGTGGGAGTATCTATTAATACTATGTATTAATACTATATAAATAATACTAAGAACCGCCCGAGCAGCCAGCAAAGGTAGAATAAAAAAAAACAAAAAAACTATATAAAATCCTAGTAGTGACGATTATAAAAAAGGAATTTGTACTATAGAACTAAGTATAAGTTAATAGGGTATATAATCGCTTTAATAAATTTAAAAAAAGGGTAAACGACGTAGATTTCCTCTTTATAATTACTAATAATAATCTATTATTATAAAAAGATATATAGAGATAAAATATAGTATTAAAAGTACGATAATTAATAATTCTGCTTATTTTAATCTATAGCTCGTTACTACTATTAATATAAAATTCGGCACTAATTAGCTAATAAAAAAAGAGATAAATAACCCGAAGTTATTAATAGTATATAGCAACGTAGGGATCGTATATAGATACTAAAAATCTAATAATAAATACGAAGTAATTTATAAACTTTAAAAAGATCTTTTTAAAAAAGAAATTATACTCTGGGGGGAAGTATAAGGTCTTATAAAAAACCCTAACGATATTTTATAATTACTATAAAAAGGTCGGGAGTAGAGAATACTAGTACTATTTAGTAATTAATATCGTACTTATAAGCAAAGCCTCTAATTACTATTACGAAGTAGTACGTAATTTTAATTAAAAGGACTTTTTTAGTATTATTAACGTAATCCGAAGCCGCTTCGAGACCTACGATAAGAATCTAAAGCTCTTATCTAAGCTATAGGTAATTTTTTTTATATTTATAACTAGGATAATAAAAGGTAAATTATGAGTAGAAATCTTTAAAAAGCTTATTAATTAAATTAATAAGCTAATAAAAACTTAGCTAAATAAGGGAACTAATAAGTAAAAAGTTAGGTATTTTTATACTATAGTTTAATACGTACTAAAGGTAAAAATAACTTTATACTAAGTACCCAAAGACTACGAGACGCTCTACTCAAGGCTAAGATCTAGTTTTAATATTAAAATAAGAATACCGTACTAAACTTACCTCTAAGCGTACAACGGCCCTTATTAATAATACTAAGTCGATTAAATATATAATAAAAAAGGGAAAGAAATTAAGTACGGTAATTACTAATAAGGAGGCCTAGATTCGTTAAATAAGTAGAGATTTAACCCGCGAGTAGGGTAACGTAAGAAATAGTACTTTATTTATAAAAAGGATAGATATTAGTTAAGTAACTACTTAAAAAAAGAGCGTACTAAATCGTACGAATAATATAGAAAGTTAAGGGTAATAAAAAGTAAAATTAACCCTAATCAATTTAACTAATTCTTTATAATATATAAGGGTACATCCGGGGGCACAGAACCTGGTATAAGTAACTAAATTAACGGCCTAAAGTATTTATTAAAAAACTTAGAAAATAAGGAAGACCTTATACCCTATACTAATAAATTAGATTATAATAAAATTAATAATATTAACTACTCTTTTTTCGCCCTATTAGCCTCCGGAGGATATATAAAAATAAACGGGTAAAAAGTAGTAGAAGCTCTTAATAAGTAGGTTTTTATTTATAAATAGTAAGGGAAAGTCCCCTAGATAATAGGTATAAAGAGGGGTAAAGGGGGTAAATTATAATCTAGCTTACTAAATTTAATAATACTAAATTTACCTCTCTTAACGCCTAAAGAGAAATTAGGTACTAAGTAATTATAATAGTAGCTAGGGGGGTCCTTTTTATACTACTTAGATTATTTAAATACTAAGCTCGTCTAAGTATTCTATATAAATAAAAAGTATAACTTAGAAACTTTTTAAGGGATTATCTTAAATACTAAGGTATCGTAATAGTTAATAAGAGGAAAAGGGTAATTCTAAGTACTATAGAAAATCGTACTAATAACGTTTAATACGTTAATAATAGGTATTATAAGAATTAGCTTTAGCCTAGGCGAGGAGATCGTCGTACTAAGTACGGTAGAAATAAAGACGTACTTTGGAATAATAACTTTCTATATTTTACTTATTAATATACTATTTTTATTATATTTAAAAAATATAAATTAACTAGGTATTATATTTAATAATACGAGGAACAGAATCTTTAATAATAAGTATTTTAAAATAGTCGAACGATAATAAGGGTACGCATTTATAAGGCTTACTAACGATACGAAGTTAATTAATTATTTAATAGAAAGTAAGCTTAAATAATTATACTAAAAATTTAGCTACCCGTTAGTTACGAGGTTATATAACCTTTTAAAGCGATTACGTAACGATAATATTAAAATAGGGGCGCTAGAGTAGTTAATAAAAGTATATTACTAATACTAAATAAATACACAGAGCTTACGTAGGTTCAAATTTAAATTACGTAATAAGCTTAATTTTAATTAAGAAATTATTATCGATATTTCTTATTTAAATAATCGGCTAGTCCTATACGTAATTAACGAAGTTATATCTTTTTAAGTAGGGTAATTCCTCTAGGATTTATAAATAAAAATAATATAGGCCGCCCTATAAAAAAGCTAGATTAATATATACTAAGGACCGCTAGATAGTATTAGAACTAACGTTAGTACTAGCTTTAAGTAAGTAAAATTTAGGGAGAATACGACGGCTTATAGTATATAGCTAAAAATCGTGCTCGTTAAAGCGTACTATAGTATTAGAAAGGTAAAAAGGGTATATTAGTAACTAAAAAGGGTATTTAGAATTATTAAAAAAGAAAATTTAAATTTTACTAATAACAAATACTTTTAGATAGTACTTAAATACTATAATAATACTATAGGGCCTAACGGGCTTATACTAACGCTTTTCGTATTTAGAGTATATTTAAGAACGACCTTAGCCTTATTACCGTTACTAAATATAAACTAACGAGCCTAAGTAATTAAAAAAGTAATATAAGTACTATATAAAATAAGCGTAAAAAGGTAAGTTAATAAAATAATTATTATACGTAATAAGCCCGATATAGGAAGTAATTTAGATATATTATTAAATTTAAATATATAAGTATAGTATAAAATTACTTAATAATAAGCTAGGCTATATAAATTAATTTTTGTTAACGAGCGATCTTATATAGTTATAAGGGATCGTAATTAACCCCTCGAGGTATTAATTATAGTAATAAGACTATATTATTTAGATCCTAGCGAGGTAATTTCTAACTTATAAGAAGAAAAAGAGCTAAGGGAAACTATATAACCCGCAGTAGAAGTATAGGAAATTATCTTTAATAAAATTATTATAGTAGTACTAATAGACGATAAGGAAAAAGAAATTATTAAAAGGGTACTAATACTACTAGCGAGACGTAATAGAAGACTACGACGGTAAGTACTAACGTAGTAATTTATTACTAATAATAAGGTAATTAATACTTTTTATATAATAAAAGAGAAAGCCGATTTCGAGCTAGTAGTTAAATTACATAAGGAAGGTATAATTATAACTATTAGAAAGTTATATAAAGAATTAGATTTTATTAAAGTAGACACTCTTCGTAATTAAGGGGTTTATTAATGTATCTTTTATAACCTAGAGAAGTATATAAACCTTTATATATTTAAATTATAAATAGTTTATAAGATTAAAGGGAAAAGAATACCCTAACTATATAAGAAATCTAAGTACGTAATTTAGGAGTACGGTAACGTTAAGAAAGCGACGCTACTTATATAATTACTTATAGTATAGTACTATAATTAACGATTAATAATAGTACTAATAGTATTATTATAGAAAAAGGGGTACGAGATTTAGAGCTATAATATTACCTAGGCATATACCTAATTAGCTACAGGGCTTATAAAGAAAATCCTAGCCTATTTATTAAAAAAAATAGTTAGTAAGTACTTAGAAAGTACGATTATTAAAGTACTTAAGCTATTATATAAGCTCGTAAAATTGAGTACTTATTAATAGGCTACTTACTACGATTTTTATATTAATTAATTATTAATAGTTATATTTATGTATAACCCGTGCCTACTAGTCTCTAAGTACGTAGGCGACTAATTTAGAATTATTAAAATATAGATTAACGATATATTAAGCTTATCTAATATTAACTTTATAAAAAAAGAGGATAAGGAGCTTTAAAAAGCGGGCTTCGTAATAAAGCTAAAAGAGGTCCTTATAATAAATAACTTATTAATATTTAATAATAAGATTTTTATAATCGAGGGAGAAACCGTTATTTTTTAATAAAAGGGGTAAGGTAAGAAAATTAGCCTTATTAATCCGAACGTAATTAATATTAAAAAGTAATATAAGGCTAAGCTTATGCGAGGGGTATATATTATAAGTATATATTAGCCTAAGGTAATTTTTAACTACGATAAAGTAGCGTAGGCTATAGAACTAAATAAATAAAATATTAAAGTACTTAATAAGCGGCTTAAGTAATAGTACTCGAATCTTAATCGAGGTCTCGTTTATTACTTAATCGACCTCGTAATTAATAAGCTTTATATATTTATAAATAGTTTATTTATAAATAATAAGGACCTTATTTTATAATTAGAGTATATTATTATTTTTATTAACGAGAGTATAAGTAAGAGCGAATTTATAATATATAGTAATATAATTTATTACTTATTAACTAAAAATAAGTAAGTAATAAGAAGTATATTAGTATTAGAAGTTTATAGTATAGTTAATAATATTAATCTTACTTACGCAATTTTAATAATACTAAGGAGAATTACCGATCGACTTAGCTTTTTACTAATCTTAATAGTCGTTTATATAAATTCCTACTTACTATATAAATATCTTATTAAATTAGGAACTATAAAAGAAAAGAGGCTTATAATTAATATTATAGTTCTTAAGTAATCATATAAAAAGCGCGAGATCCTCGAGATTTATTAAATTAATAATAATAATAACTTCGCTAACGTTTTTATAAAAGTAGTACTTAATAAGGGGTTAGAATAATTCGTAAGTAATAAAAAAGTTAATATATAAATAGAAGGATAGGTTATAAGAAAAGAATAGGAAAAAGGAGGAAAAAGAGACGACTTAATAAACGGGCCCGAGGTTAAATTATACTTCTAACTATAGTAATTAAATTAATAAAAAAAAGAGAAAGTTAGTATTAGATTAGAAGTTTAATTTAACTATAGTATATAGTCGATTATATAGGGGCTAATTAGGGGCCCTATTTAGGATTATCGTAGCTAGCTTAACCTACGGTTAGAACCTCCTTTTTATATTTATATAGAAATTTATATAGTTAAATTAATCTCTTCGTTAACCCACGGTTCGAACTAATTCCCCTGTAATAGGGAAACCTATAAAACAGCATCGCTATATCCGTGGCTAGGCTCGGGATGCTGTAGCTTTGTTGGTATCCCTATCATAGGGATATTGGTCGATTAGTTCGAACCGTAGTTCTGACGAAGTAGGTTAATTAACTATAAATATATTCTACTACGTAGTAGGTATAGAAGGGAGGTTCTAACCGTAGGTTGGGCAGGCTACGATAATCGGAAATAGGGCCCTAATTGGCCCCTGCGCAGCCTCGCCGTAATACGCCGAGGTCAAATTAGACTTCTAATCCGACAAGCTTTTATTAAAGAGCATCACGTCTCCACAGGTCCCATCGCTAACATCAGCCGCTTAAGTCCCAAAGTACTTAAAAGGCCGGCAGATAAAAATTACTAGAATAAGAAAAACCACGCCTTAGAGTACGATCATCACGCCAATACCAACGATGATACGACGGTAAGCCGGAACTTCGAAAACTTAGTAGTAAAGGAGTAGAGCGGCAGGTTTAGCGGATATCACGGCGGGCGTATAAGTAAACTCGAGGGCCTTTAATAGCTATAGTGAGGTCTAGAAGGTAGTTACTATTAGTACCCCTATTATAGGGATATTAGTCAATTAGTTCGAACCGTAGTTTTAATAAAATAGGTTAATTAACTAGAAATCTATACTACTACGTAAGGTATAAAAAAGAGGTTCTAACTATAAGTTAAGTAGGCTACGGTAATTAAAAATAGTATAAGAGATTAGGCTATGAGTACTTAACTAGCGAGGCTATAATATAAGTATAAGTATATTATAAAACTAAAGCTTATAAAGTCCTTCGTATAGGCTCTGCTTTATAAAAAGTTCTTTTTTAATATAATCCGTATACTAGTCGCTAACTTATTAATAACCTATTATTATATATATTTTAAATCTATTATAATTACTCCCCCCTGACGTAACTTTAGTCCCTAAAGTTATTATATAACCTCTTTTTTAACGCTAATAATAAAACTATTAATATTATTATTTATAATAGCTTTTTTAAGGCGTTAATAATACCCTTTTTTACTTAAGAATAAGGTATTATTCCTATCTTATTATCTAATAAATATTTTATTATTATTATTTAGTATTAGCGCGCTAACTAGTTACTAAGTTAATAATACGTATTTATAATAAAGTATTCTAACTATTATAATATATAAAAGCCTACTTAACCTCGTGGTTATTATTATTACTAAGCTATTAAGTAAAGTAAAAGATTTTTTTCGTATTACTAATTATGTATTTACTTTTTCTCCCCCCCCTCTATTTAGTAACCGTTTTATAAATTCTTTTTTATATAACTATACTTTTTCTTTTTACGATATTTTTATTTTCTATATCGTTTTTTAATTATAATTCTTTTATTATACTATTACTAAGTATTTACTAAGATATTTACTATTTCGCGTATTTAGGATATATTTAATATTAAGTACGACTCTAAAAAAGGCTTCTATAGTCTTCGTAATAGTACTCTTTATATATACTATTTATTTAGCGTATATTATAATATTAATAAGCCTGTTTATATTATTAGTAGTCCCCCCGACAGAGTAATCCGCCGGGGCCGTACCGTATATTACGTATTATAAAAAACTAAGTATATTACGCTCTATACCTAATTACTAATTAAAAAAGTTAACTAACTTGACCGTTATCTCCCTTTTATTAACTCCCGACTTTTTATTATAGTCCTCTAAGTTCTAGCTATCTAAAGGGCGAGCTATACTTACTCTAATATATATAAAACCTCTTAGTACTAGCCTATATAAGTAACTAAATCTTATATTATATACTCCTTCTTATTAAAAGTTAGAGGGCCCCTTATATATTCTTTTACGCTTATAATATAACTTATATTAAAGGGATTTCTAGTTTTATAAAATATAATTTTTAAATTAATATTAATATATTAGATCTTAATATCTATATTAGCCTAGCTATTTATAATATTTATATTATTACTTAACTAAATTCCGTATTATTAAAAAGTATTATACTACTTTTTAAGCGTACTTATATTAGTTACGATAGCTAGGGCGTCGAGAGGGCTTAAGAATTTATTAAGCCTTAGAGGGGGGGACTTATTAAGGGGTATCTTTAGTCCTAGCCCGCTAGTTATTAATTATATATTAAGAAGTTCTTAATAAGGTAATATTTTGACTAGCTAATTTCTTAACTAGTTATCTAATTAGTTATTTAAGTAGTAGTTTATATATTAATAAGTTTATTTAATAAGTTCGTTTAATAAGTTTATTTAATAAGTTTATTTAATAAGTTTATTTAATAAGTTTATTTAATAAGTTTATTTAATAAATTTATTTAGTTTAAATAGAGAGTAGCTTTGGGTTATATTAGAAGTAATAAGGATAGAAAAACTCTTTACGAGCTCTAAGTAGCTAGATATTAGCCCTTTTAGCCCTTTTTTTTAAAGAGCCTCTATATTACTATTAAAGTTTAGAACCTCTATAGTTAAGGGCCGCCTCTAACCTTTACGGCCGACCTCTACTATTAACCTTTTTAACTAGTACTACTATATAAGTATATTACTTAGCCTATTATTAGTAGATAATAGGGCAGCTTACTTATCCCGAATTATATAACGGTTTTTATATTAAAATTACTATATTACGTTAAGCGCGTACTTAGGGCACATTGCGTATATTATATAATTAAAAAGTATACCGTATAATATAATTTCTTTTAAAAGCGTAATCTTATTAAGGTCGATCTTTTGCGCCTATAAAGCCGAAAAAAAAACCACTACATATTATTAGTAATTACGTTACTAAGTATATTATTTATCATATTAAGAAAAAGAAGTATTTTATTATAAGTTATCGAGTCCTTACTAATTCGTTATTAAATATTAAGCTAATAATATCGTTTTAGGTTTTAAAAGAGCTATATAGCACTACTTAGCTTACTTAGAACACTTTTATAAAGTTCTACTATACTAAGGAGTAGGGTAACCTTAACTCCCGTAAGCGTAGTTATATTTATTACGCTTTTAACTATATTATTAACGTATAATAAAAAGTTAATACCTATATTACTAACTCGTTAAAGGGTAATAAAAAGGTTTATTTTAAGTATACTACTCTTTAAGAGCTTATTACTAATTACGAATATTTAAGCTTATTAATCTTAATTATAATAAGTTATTAATAATCGTTTAGTAAATACTTCCTCTTATTAACATAAATCTTTTCTTTTTAAATTAGTATCCTTAATATTAATAACAAGGCTAAGATTATTTTTTACTTTAGCCGCTTTTAACTAACTTATTTTTATAATAATAGCTGCGCGGTCGCTCTCTAAAATAACTTTTAAACTCTATTTTATTACTATAAGTTAACTCCTTAAGGCGTTATTATTACGCATATTTCGAAATTTCTTAGTTTTTTTTATTTTTTATAAGCGCGTTACTAAGTACTTAGTAAATAATATACTTATTTATATTATTATTATTTATAACGCTCCCCCTATTATTTATAGTCCCGAGACTTAGACCCTTATTAAGAAGCGTACTCTTATTATTAACTATATTCTTAATAATAAGGACGAGGATAATTATATTAAATTTAAATCTAAGTTCAAAAAGTCCTAGTTTAAGAGGTCTTAATCTAAGGGAGTTAAGTTTAAGAGATTTAGTAATAATTTAAAAAGTTCTTTTAGTTAGTATTATAATAAGTGTTACTATTTTATTATTAAGGACTTACTAACCCTTACTTATAATACTCTCTTTTTTATAAACTAGTCTATTTTAGCCCTTAGTTATATAGCTCTAGATCTTAATATTATTAGTATTACGCTCCTCTCTCTCTAAGTAAAAGCTTTATAATAACTTAATAAGGTTATTATTCTAACTAAGGCCGAGGCTAAGAGTCGTAATAAGCGGTTTAATATTAATATATCTTTTTATAAATATTAATATTACTAAGGCCCCTTAGTTTAGTTATAATAAGAGTAGTATTTTAAAAAACGCTCTTACTCTCTAACTTAATAATAATAATAATAGCGTTCTGCTTTTTATTCTACCTCTTATTCCGCTTTTTATAGTTCTTATTATAATTTTTAATAATAATTTAGTAGCGAACGTTTTATAAACCGCTATTATTAATATATATTATACTCTATATAACTTCGACTACTTCTTTATAACTCGTTATAATATTAATAAAACTAATAGTTTTACTCTAAGTAATTAACTAAGTATACGTATAAAGCCCCCCCGCTTTATTTTTACTAAACGGACTACTATCATTAATTATTATATTTTAAAAATACGCGCTAAAAGCGCCCCTAGTATTATTAATATTATATAAGTTATTCTTTTAATATAACTAGGTCTTAGTAATCTCTTAGTAACGTATTACTAAAAGTTATAATACTATATTTTTCTTTAAAAATTACGCTAGCTAAATAAAAAGGGTTTTATAAAGTGTTATTAATTAACTTATTTTTAGTAGCCTTTTGCTACGAACTTAATATTTATTATCCTATTTTATATATATTAGTTTTTTATAACGTTTGAATCTTTTAACTACTTTTATTACCCTATTAAAGTACTTAGTAAGTTCTTACGTATTATACTTAGTAAGCTATCTAGCTTATTTAATAAAATATTATAAGTCTTTTTTTTTTATAATAATTTTCTTAACTTTTTAAACGTTTTATTTGTCCTCTAACTCTAGAAGATTCGCTATCTAGTTACTAACTATTTAGTAATTTCCTTATAATTTAAGCGAAAAAACTAAGAAAATATTATATATAGTGGTTTTTTTCCGGCTTTATAAGTACAAAAGATCGACCTTAACGGGATTACGCTTTTAAAGGAAATTATATAATATAGTATACTTTTTAACTATATAATACGCGTAATATACTCTAAGTACGCGCTTAACGTAATATAATAATTTTAATACGAAAACTGCTATTTAATTCAGGATAGGTAAGCTACCCTTTTTAGTAATAGCGCTGGCTAAAAAGGTTAATAATAGAGGTCGGCCGTAATAGTTAACTATAATAGTTAGTTATAATAGTTAGCCGTAATAGTTAGCTATAATAGTTAGGGGTAGCCCTTAATTATAAAGGTTCTAAACTTTAATAGTAACATAGAGGTTTTTAGAGAAAGGGCTAAATAGGCTAATATTTATTACTCGTACTAAAGCTCGTAAAGATTTTTTTTATCCTTATTATTTCTAATATTGCCTAAAGCTACTCTTTATTTAAACTAAATAAATTTACTAAATAAACTTACTAAATAAACTTACTAAATAAACTTATTAAATAAACTTATTAAATAAACTTATTAATATATAAACTACTACTTTAATAAGAACCTACTTTACTCTTAGTATATAGTTAGTAATTAGTGGGCTAAAGATGCCCGTTAATAAGTTTACCCCTCTCGGGCTAGGTGCCCTCGGCTAGCTCGACGCTATAGCTATTATAGTTAACGTAAGTATGCTTAAAAAGTAATAAAGTACTTTCTCATAGTACGGAATTTAGCTAGGCGATATTATAAGTACTATAGATAGCTAGGCTAGTACGGATATTAAAATCTAATATATTAACGCTAGCCTAGCTATAATAATTATAATAAGTAGGCTAGAAGTACGTAAGGTTAGAATAATAAATAAGCGCTTTAAATAGCTCTTATAGGGCCCCCTAGGTAATAATAATACTTATATAAAAAAAGAGATAATAATAAACTTAGTTATTTACGTAGGCTAGTACTAAGAGGTCCTATGCGCGTTAAAATAAGTAAAGCTCGCCCTATAAACGAGCGGTAAAAAGTTAAGAGCTATTAATAAAAAAGAGATAATAGTTAAGTTAGTTAACTATTTTAGTTAGTTATTAAGTCTAGAGCGCAATATACTTAGTTTTCTCTAATACCTAATATACAGTACGGCCCTAGCGGATTGCTCCGTTAGGGAGAAGAAAATATTATATATTCTCTAGTACTATTTTAATAAATAGAATTAATAAGCCTATTTACCTACCTTTTTAACTATTATTATTTTAATATACCTTAGTACTAATTTATTATTTTTAAATTATATATTCTTTATTAATAAGCTAACGATCTTTTTATAATTAAACTCTTTTAAAGTATATTATTTATTATAATAAGCTACTTAGCTCTTAGAGGCTTATACCTAAGCTTATATAACCTAGGCCCTAATTTCCCTAATTTTCTAAACCCTTTTTTAAACCTCTTAAACTATAGCCTTATTATTAAGTATATATTTAATATACTTAGAATAGTAATTATATAATACTATATATAAAGATACTTTTATAATAAAATATTAATTATTATTATATATAAACTTAGCTTTTTTTAACTACGCTACTTACTTATTTAGCTAGCCCTTAGTATAAATCCTTAAATACTCTTTTAATATTTAATAAGTCCGCTCTATTTAGCTATTTATTTATAAGTAATATATAGTAAATAGTTAGTAATATATCGCCCGTTCCTTAGTAAACTCTTTTTAAAATACGCTTATAAATAGCTTATTTCTATTTATAATAATACTTTTTAATATACTAAACTTATACTTAATTTCTCTATATAAGATATTTATTATTTATACTACGTTAAGTATTTTAATAATAAGTAAGAACTTCTCTAACTTTATTATATAATAAACGATAATTAATATATAGTCGTACTTAGTGCCGTTATTATAAGCGCTTAGTAATAGTTTTATAATAAAATCTATAGATATTTTTTAAAACAAGTATAAAGATAATAATAATAACTATAGTTACCCGTACGGCTTATATTTTAAGATGATAACTCTTAAATAATACTTATAGTTCTTCATATATTCCTAAATATCTTATTAAATATCGTTTTAATAAAATTTCCTTTAAATTAGCTCGAGAGCTTTTATAGCTCCTATATAATTTACTTTATAGTCGTCGTAGTATAAATAAAAAATCTCTATTTAAAAAGACTTTACTTAAGGAATAATAAGTCTTTTTTTAAAAAATAGTATACTTTATTTGTTAAGTAAATATACTCTTAGCTCTCTAGCCGTAGTACGAACTCTTATTTATTATAATATATAGAACTTATCCTTAGCTTATATAGCGGTTTTTCTCCGGCTTTATAAGTATAAAAGATCGACCTTAACGGGATTGTATTTTTAAAAGAAATTACATAATATAGTACACTTTTTAACTATATAATACTCGTAATATATCCTAAGTACGTACTTAACGTAATATAGTAATTTCGATACGAAAACCGCTATTTAATTCGGGATAGGTAAGCTGCCCTCTTCGGCTACTTATTAATAATAGGCTTAGTAATATACTTACGTAATAGTACTAGCTAAAAAGTTTAATAGTAAAGGTTAGCTATAATAATTAGCCGTAATAGTTAGTTATAATAGTTAGAGGCGGCCCTTAACTATAGAGGTTCTAAACTTTAATAGCGACGTAGAGGCTTTTAAAAAAAGGGGTAAATAAGCTAATATTTACTACTCTTTAGAGCTTATAAAGATTTCTTTTATCCTTATCGCTTTTAATATTGCCTAAAGCTACTCTCTATTTAAACTAAATAAATTTACTAAATAAACTTATTAAATAAACTTATTAAATAAACTTATTAAATAAACTTATTAAATAAACTTATTAAATAAACTTATTAAATAAACTTATTAATATATAAACTACTACCTCAACGAGAACCTACTCTCTTAATATATAGTTAGTAATTAGTGGGCTAAAGATGCCTATTAATAAGTCTACCCCTCTCGGGCTGGGCGCCCTCTTCGGCTAGCTCGATACTATAACTATAATAATTAAAATAAATATACCCTAGGAATAGTATAGTACCTTTTAGTAATACGGAATCTAGCTAAGTAATAGTACGAATACTATAAATAACTAGGCTAATACGGACGTTAAGATCTAATATATTAATACCAGCTTAGAAATTATATTTTATAAAACTATAAACCCTTTTAATATAAGTTATATTATAAATATAAAGGAATATATAAAGGGTCCTCTAATTTTTAATAAAAAAGAGTATATAATACGGGATCTAGCTACTTACGTAGGCTAATATTAGGAGGTCTTATATACGTTAAAATAAGTATAGCTCGCCCTTTAAATAGCTAGAATTACGTAGCGGAAGGTCGGGAGCTATTTTAGTTAGTAGTTAGGTATAAAGCGTATTATACTTAGCTTTCTTTAATACGTAATATACGGTACGGCCCCGGCGGATTGCTCTGTCTGGGGGATCCTTAGTTTATAATCCTCTATCGAGCCCCTTAGTTTTTAATAAGAAACGGGAAGCGAATACTATTTTACCCCTTATAAGCTCCTTTATAATAGGACGTAGGATATACTATTTTAATATAATAATCCTAGCTCTATCTAACTCCTTTTTATTTATACTAAACTATTATTAAGCGTTTATTAATAACTCTCTTACTTTTTTACCTCGAGTTATTATAATAATAACTATTATTACTTAATTAATACGCCCTATAGTACGTTATTAATATAGGAAAGAGGATTCCCCGTTTTTAAAACTAGCTAATATTTAGCTAGGATCGTAAAAAGAGGCCTTAATTATTTAAATATATATTTTAATAGTATTATTTTTCCTTTTTAAGCTAATTATCCCTTATTAAATATTAAGTAGTAGTTCGTTAATAAGACGTAGTTTCTAAGCTAGTATAAAAAGAACGTTTTTATAAAGTACTTCTCTTTTTATATAGTCTAGCTTTTTAAATAAACCGTTCGTTAAGTTTATTTTTCTTAGCTAATATTTTAAATCAAACTTAAATATTAATAACTTATATACTTATTTTACGAGCCTTTTTTAAAAGTCTTATACTAATATACTAATTACTCTCTTAAGTACTTAATAATCCGTTAGGACTATAAACTTTTATAAAAGGGCCTAGAAATAATAAACCTAATACTCTTACCTTTTTATTATAATAAGTAGTTCTTATTAACCTATAGCCTATTATTACTTTATATTCAAGAACTTTTATAATTAGTAAATAACGGGTCGTTATTTTTTATTAGCTTATTATAATAAAATTATTATAATAGCTTTAATTAAAACATTAGTCTCTACTTACGTAATACGTTAAGAGTTCTAGTACGTAAGTACGGTTACTAAAGTAAAAACGACTTTTAGTTAATTAAAAGCCTTATTTACTTTCTTAGTTTATTAGAATTCCCTTACTTACCCTTTTTCTATTTTTAATAATACTATTATCGGTATAATAATACCCGAGTATTTAGTAATAAACTTCTAATAAAAGTTATAAAACCCTAGGAATACTTAGATATTCTTAATAAAATCTAGTACTTTTTAATTAGCGATCGTTCGTACTTATAATAAGTTAATTTTAATTTGTTTAGTATAATAATATAGCTTAGGAACTCGACCCTCTTTTAATAAAACGAGTACTTCGATAGTTTAGTAAAAAGCCCGTATAGTTATAAATATTAGAGGACTTTTTTAATATTCTCTATATACTACTCTCTTATTATTAAATAGATTATTAAATCGTTTATATACGCTATATAATAAATATTTAGTAAATTACTAAGTATTTAGTAAATATATGCTTAGAATATTATAAGTACGTTTATTAGTTTAAAAAGTATAATAGTATATTTAAAATAGCCGTATTAACTCCGAAACGCTATTTTTTATTAGTTTTCTTTTTTAATTCGAATACGGTAATAAGTATCCTTAATATTTATTTTTAAAATCTATTTCGCTTTTTAAAGCTTATCTAAGAGCTCGCTAATAAGTAGTAATAAGTATTAATTCTTTATAGTTACTTTATTTAGCCTATAATAATTTATATAAAAACGTAGCGTACTATCCTTTTTAAGTACGAAAAAGATTAGTACCCCGGCTTTATTAACTAAAAATATGATACGACCGTTTACTAAGTTCTTAGTAATATATATATATAACTTATTAAGTTATTTCTTATTTAACAAATAAATAGGGTTATATAGCGGTTTAGCGCCCGGGATTAAATTAATTAAGTATCTTACCCCGCTATATAACTACGGTCCTTTTACTAACTATTTATTAAACGTTTTTACCTCTAATTAAAGCTTAGGTAGTAGGCTTTTATATAGTTCGGTCTCTACTATTTTTATAATACTTCTTATAATAATAATATATAATATATACGCCCTCTCGCGATTCTTAATAATATTACGAGCTATTGCCTCTAGTTCGGTAAAAAAAAAATAAGTTTATATAACTATATATTTATTATAATATTAATACGGATACCCTCCTAGCTTATTGATAGTTATAATAATAAAAGGTTTACTATTCCTTTATCCCTATTAACTATAGTAAATAGTTACTAAATTCTTTTTAATTACTTATAATAGTTAATAAAAAAGAGTATTAATTAATAAGCTTTTTTTTAGCTTACGGTTTTACTTTAAAAATCCCTTAATAAAAGAACTAAAGTAATAACTAGGGTTAACCCTAAGTAGGTTATAAGCCTAGTACTAATAATATCTATTTTAAAATATATATTTATATTAACTTTTACTAGCTTTTTAGTAACCTCTCGTAGAACTATTACCCTACCCTTCGTAATTATTCTTATTAATACCCTCTTTATACTTAGTATAGGTCGATTAGGTATATTACTAAAAAAGTATAGGGTATAAAGGACTTTCGCAGTGCGGTGCTTAGGAAGAACTACTAATACCTATAAAAGTAATATAAGATACCTCCTTCGATCGGGTTAATACGGCCTTAATTAACAGAGTTATAACCGAGGAAAGAGGGTAGTATTAACCGGATTAAAAGGGTAGAGTTCTTAATCGTTTTATATTATTATATTTAAAAATAAATTATTAAAAAGGCTCTAGTTCGATCTTAAAAAAATATATATATAATTAGAATAAAAATCCGCGCTACTAAGCTTTTTTTTTTAATTAGGGGCCCTTTTCCTTATATTTTCTTTTAATTAGTTCTTTTATAAGTTCTTATACTCGATCTATTTTAAAAAAAAGAAATACTAGGACTAATCGCCCTACCCTATTCTAATCGTCCCCTAATTTCTTTTTCTCTAATCTTTTATAAAAAGAAATTATCTTAGATTAGTCCTAGTTACTATATATAATTAATTATATTAAGCCTTCTACTTACCCTTCCTCTTTATAATCGCCTTCTTCGCCTCCTAAGAAGGTCTATTCTTAGAAGACTCAGGGCTATGAGTTTCGAGAGGTTAGTAAAAGGTAGACTATAGTAAGCGCTACTTTATTTAATCTTTTTAATCCTTATCCTAATCTAACGTTACTCCTTCTCAGATCTTTAAAACTACTAATTAATTAACTCTTTTTAAATCAGCTAGAGAGCTTTATATTAAATTCTATATTATAAATCCTTAGATTAATAAGTATATTAAAAAAGAAATAGTTTAAAAGTTTTAATAATTAACTACGAATTAGAACGTTATTAAGAAGTACGTTTATAATCTAAGTATCGTGGGCGGATTATTTTTATAAAATTATTAAGTTTTTATTAGTTATAATTACGTTAGTTACTTTAGCTTTCTATTTTAGTAATTAAGTAAACGAACCCCTACTATTAATTTTTTACTTATTTAGGCTTATAGTATAGTATTTAGAATACTATATTTTATAACTATTATATACGGTCCTTTTAGAAATATATCAGTTCTAATACTAAGGAGCTAGTTAAAAAGATAGTCCTCTACTTCGAGTACGTTTCTCTTTTAGATTATTTTAATAATCGATATAATAATTATATATATTTTAAAAATAAGAAATATTATTTTAAAAAGAGTAATAATTAGTAAGCTATTAAATAATCCGGAGCTAACTCTAAGTAAGGTTATTATTATTATTATATAATAAGTAATAATAGGGTAGCGTTTTTAATCCTAACTAATATCGAGAGAGTTAAGACTTTAGTTTATATAGTCTCTAACTAGATCGATATTACTAAGACCGAGGAGGATAAGTATAATTCCGTTCTTAAGGACGCTCCTTTTATGTACCTTATTAAAAACTATATATTTATAATTTATAAAGGTTATTAATATATTAAAATAAAATAAGTAGAGTAAGAGGTTATATAAGCTAAGCTAAATACTAAACGGGCTTAATTAAATAAGGAACTAGGCTTAGATATTTAGAAAAAAGGGTAGGGTTTTTTAATATAATTATATAGTTAATAAGTAAGGTCGTTAAGTTTTTAATTATAATAATTAAAAAATAATTCTTCTCTTTTTATTATCCTTTTATATTTTTATCCTAGATTTAAATAAAGAGATAATTAAAGAATTAATAAGATTTAATAATATCCTTATAAAATAATATTTAATAAATAAAAAGAACTTATAGCCTATACTAAGGATTAGTAGTAGTAAGAGGTAATTTAGCCCTCTCGAGAGGCCCTCGCTTATAATCGGGTTTACTTAGTAACTAGTTAAGTATCCTCGTCCCTAGAGTTTATTATATTATTATTATAATTAAGAAGTAGAATTATAGTATTAATCCTATATGTTTTTTTAGAGTATAACGTAGTTACTGAGGTGCGGTTTCTTAAGTAGTTTTTTTTTATAAACAGTATAGATATCCGCTTAGCTATAATAGCCTAAGTTAAGTCGTACTATATAAATATATCTAACTATATTTATAGGATTAGCCGAGGGGAGTATAAGTATAGTTTACTAAGGTAGTCCGATTTAATAGTTTAGAATCTACTTAGCTAAAAGCTTAGTATTTTCCTTAGTTAATATATTTACTACGTAAAAAAGAAAGGTAATGCGATTAATAATCGTACGCTTTTTTTTATTTTTAATTATAATAAAAGGGATATCTTTTATAAACTTATAACTATTACGCTTTTTATAGTACTAAGCTCCCTAAGCTAAAATAATAAAATAAACGTCCTTATTAAGAGTATACTAATTATAATCTTTAATAATCTAATAGTATAGACTCTAGTAGTACTAATAGCGGTCTCTAGGTCCTATAATTAGGGGCCGATTAGGACGCGTAGCGCTTATATTAAATATATAAGTAGGACCTTAAAAATAAATACTATTTTAATAAATCTTTAACTTACTTATTTCGTTAACTAGGTTAGAATTAGTAATATTATTAGTAATTACCTAGGTAACCTAGGCCCCTATTATTAGCTAGCGATATTCTTAATAATTCGGATATTAATACTAAGTATTTCTATATACTTATAAAATAAAGGATCGTAGCGAGGTTTTGGGTTAACTTTAATTATTTATAAAGAGTAAGCTATATTCCTTTTTATATATAATCGTATTAAGAAGTCCTACTTTAAACTTTACGTACTTTATTAATCTAATAAAACTATTTAAAATAACCCCGACTTCCTCTACTACTTCTTTTATAATATTAGTATAAAACCGCTTATATACGGCCTTAATTAAGCTCTTATTAATTATAATATAAAGGTTTTATTATTTAATAAGGGTAATTATATTATTAATCTTAGTAAATAGTACCTAAGTAGAGTTTAAGTTAGAAAACGAGATAAATAGTTTTTTAATAACTCTTTTAATTTACTCTTTTTTATTTAAAAAGCGGTTAGTATCCTATTTTCCGTACTTTTTTAAAAAAAAATCCTTAGCTTAGGCTTAAAGTAGTCCTCTAATTACGTCCTTAATTAGAGTTTAATAATCTCTTCTTATAATATACGTAATAAGTTTATTTCTAAATCGGTCTAGGACCTTACTAATCTCGTACTAGTCCTCGAACTTTTTTAAAAAATCTATAATATTATTGTTTTTAAAAACTATAGTCCCCTCTTAACTAGGGAATAGTATTTTATAAAACCTTATATTCTTTATTAAATTAGGCTAAGGAATCGTAAGGTCTTTAGTTTAAAGCGTAGTTATTTAGATCTAAGTAGTAATAGTACTTAAGAGGGTATTAATTAAAGTATTTATCCCGACCTACGCTATAACTAGCCTCTTTTAATTAGATTAATAAGTAAATCCGTTACTAAGAGTAAGCTTCTTATTATTAAATAACTCTACGGTCTACGGGTCTTAATAAACTATAAAAGCTAGTTTAGTAAATAATTTATTTAAAATAAAAAGGTTAGGTTTATATAATTAAACGTCCTAAGGGGCGCTAATAGTAATAAAAATAATATATTAATTATTTATATTTACGGTCCGAGGTTATTAAAAATATAGTTCGTTAATTTAGTTTATAATTTTAATAATTTTATATTAGTCTATTTATTCTAAATAGAGTTTAAAAAGAGAGGAGCGGAGCTATTTTAATAGCTAGAGCGTAGCTATTATCCTAATTAACGTAATTTAGGCCGTCCTTTTTAACCCTTATTAAGCGTATAACTAGAGTTTTAATTAGACTTTATATTAGGCCTATAGTAATATTAATTAAAATTATTAATAAGTTTAATTAAAAGCTAGTTTTCTAAGCGCCCTTAGTCCGATGTATTCGTACTTTTAAATAGGTTTATTATTAAATCTCTAGGCTATATTAATTAATAAGGAATAGTTTAATTAAATAATTAGTTATATTTATTAAAGTATTTTATTAGTTCTAATCCTAACTCGTTGTTCGTCTTATTATACTATTATAGCGTCCGTATTTAGGCCCGATCCGGTCCTAAGTATCTACGTATTTCTTTACTTATCTATTTTACTCGCTTATTAGGGTTTATTATATCCCCTTTTTATTAAATAAAAAGCCCTTTTTTATATATCTTCGTTTTTACGTCTTAATTATTTAGTTTTTCCTTTAATTAGAGTCCTATTACTTATATTTATTTTAATTATTATACCGCTTTTTTTTTACTTATTTATTTAAATTATTTCTAATTAAGTCGGGCTTTTTTTTATTTATTCTCTTATTTAAAAAAGGAAGGGATTTTTAAAAAGGGAGATTATTAAAAAAGTATAGGGTATAAAAAACTTTCGTAATATAGTACTTAGAAAGAACTACTAATACTTATAAAAATAATATAAAATACCTCTTTTAATTAGGTTAATACGGCCTTAATTAATAGAGTTATAACTAAAAAAAGAGAGTAGTATTAACTAGATTAGAAGGGTAGAGTTCTTAATTATTTTATATTATTATATTTAAAAATAAATTATTAAAAAAGCTCTAGTTCGATCCTAAAAAAATATATATATAATTAGAGTAAGAATCCGTATTACTAGGCTCTTTTTTCTAATTAGGGGCCCTTTTCTTTATATCTTCTTCTAATTAGCTCTCTCGTAGGTCCCTATACTCGATCCGCTTTAGAAAAAAGAAATACTAGGACTAATCGCCCTACCCTATTTTATTACCTATACCTATTCGTTTTTTAACGAGTTAACTTTTATAACTCTCGGCTTAGTAATAACTTATTAAATAGTTATTAACGTGATTTTTAATTAGGAATACGTTAACTTATTATTACCCTTACTTTTTAACTTATTCCTCTAGTACTTACTAAATATATAGCCTATTTTATTATATATAAAGTACTTAATATTATTATTATAACGGTTTTATAATAGCTTAGTACGGGCACCCTTATTATATAGCTTTTATAATATTACCCTAAGTAAGTCTCTAGGACTTAGTCCCTTAGGGCTCTCCCTACTCTTCTTTATATAAAAGGGGGGTATTTAACGTAGTTACTTAGATAATAAGTATAGCCTCTTTTTATTATCCTTTTATAACTAGTTACGACCTTTTTACTAACTTAGTAACTATAGTTTATTAAGCTTATATACTATATTACGTACTTTTTTAATTAAGACCCTGTAATAAATTAAGTCGTCCTATAGCTAAGATAGTAGTTTAAAAAAGAATTAATACGCCTCTATTTTTAAATTTTTTATATTTTTTATTTATTTTTCTATTCTATTTTCACTAGCTGCTCGGGCGGTTCTTAGTATTATTTACATAGTATTAATATATAGTATTAATAAATACTCCTACTATCTTAATAAACTTTATACTTTTTATACTTAGGTTATAATAAATTACTAACTATTTAATAAGGAACTAAGTAAGGGTCTAGCCCTTTTTTAGCCTCTTTATTCTTAGCTTTTTATAATACTCCCGTTCTTAAGTCTTAGGGTTTATATATTATTAATAAATAAATATTAAAAAGTTGTTTTAAAAAAGGAGGTCTTAGAGGCTCTTTTTATAATTACGCTATTATATTTAAAATAATAAAAATAACTTAAATAAGGCCTATTCGGTATACTATTTTATAGTACTTCTTATATAAAAATTATTACTTATCTTTATAATAATAATCTAGTCTACTACTTAGGTACTTATAAACTCTTTTTTAATTAGTTTATAATTATAAAAAAGAGGTTTTTTATATTATCATTAACCTAAATACGTCGCTAATCACTTAATAAGCTTTTAAATAAGCTTCTTATATTAATACCGTTCTTAGTTTTTATTTTTAATTATTATTTTTTTCATTTCAGAAATAGGTTATTATTAGGCTTATAGGGTTTATTATACTAGCTATTTTAGTATTATTCGCGCTTTTATATATACTTAAACCTTGTACGTTGAGTAATTAATTATTAATAAACGCCCTATTTATTATAAATAAGGTCCTCGGGGTATTAATAAAGTTACTAGCCCGTAAGAGTAATTTACTTTAATCATATTTTTTATCTAGCTCTTTTATAAATGCTAGTATTTAGGTAGGGCTTATTTTATAATAAGCTCGTTATCTTAAATAAAATAGGGTTAAATAGTTAATTTTAAATAACTATAACTCGTTAATATTAATAGCTTTTTATTAATAACTAAGCGTCGCTTTATTAACGTTTCGTCCGTTTTCGTAATTTATTATTACTTATACTAGGTATTCTATAAAAATAAAAGTTTTAGAATTATAAAAAATTAGGTCCCCCCGATAGAGCAATCCGCCGGGGCCGTACAGGGCCGTACCATATATTACATATTAAAGAAAACTAAGTATATTGCGCTCTATACTTAATTACTAATTAAAATAGTATTTAACCGACTCGACCATTATCTCCTTTTTCTTAATAGCTCCCGACTTTCTATTACTCGTTTAGAGGGCGAGCTATACTTACTCTAACGTATATAAAACCTCCTAGTACTAGCCTATATAAGTAGCTAGATTTTATATTATATACTCCTTTTTATTAAAGGTTAAGGGACCCTTTATATATTCTTTTATATTTATAATATAGCCCTTATTAAAGGGATTTATAGCTCCGTAAAATATAATTTCTAAGCTAATACTAATATACTAAACCTTAATATCCGTACTAGCCCGGCTATTTACGGCGTTTATACTATTACTTAGCTAGATTCTATATTATTAAAAAGTACTACGCTACTCCTAGAGCGTATTTACGTTAGTTACGATAGCTATAGTATCGAGCTAGCCGAGGGCGCCTAGCCCGAGAGGGGTAGACTTATTAATAAGCATTTTTAGTTTACTAATTACTAACTATATACTAAGAGCAAAGTAGTAGTTTTATTATTAATAGGCTTATTTAATAGGTTTATTTAGTAAATTTATTTAGTTTAAATAGAGAGTAGTTTTAAGTAATATTAAAAACGATAAGAATAGAAAAAATCTTTACGAGCTCTAGTACGAGTAATAAATATTAGCCTATTTAGCCCTTTTTTTAAAAACCTCTATGTTATTATTAAAGTTTAAAACCTCTATAGTTAAGGAAGGCTATTTCTAACTATTATAGCTAACTTTTATAGCTAACTATTATAGCTAACTTTTATAGCTAACTATTATAGCTAACTTTTATTATTAACCTTTCTAACCGGCGCTACTACGTAATAAAAAGGGTAGCTTATTTATCCCAAAGTATATAGCGGTTTTTGTATTAAAATTACTATATTACGTTAAGCGCGTGCTTAGGGCACATTGCGCGTATTATATAGTTAGAAAGTATACCGTATTATATAATTTCCTTTAAAAGCGTAATCCCGTTAAGGTCGATCTTTTATACTTATAAAGCTAAAAACAAACCACTATATAAAGAATTACGCTATAAGTACTTAATTAGCGAGGCTATAATATAAGTATAAGTATATTATAAAACTAAAGCTTATAGAGTCCTTTATACGGGCTCTACTTTATAAAAAGCTTTTTTTTATTATAATCCGTATACTAGTTACTAACTTATTAATAACTTATTACCATACGCATCCTAAATCTATTATCAATAGGGCCTCTTATTAGCCCCTAAGTGGTTAGTTACTATAGTCGAATTAAACTTCTAATCTAATATTATCGTTTTTTCTATTAACTTAATTATTATTATAGTTAGAGGTATAATTCGACCTCGGGCCCGTTTATTAAGTCGTCTCTTTTTACCCCCTTTTTTTTATTTTTCTTATATAACCTATCTTTTTATTCGTACTATTACCCTTCTTTTACTAATAAATTACTCTAACCCCTTATTAAGTACTAAATTCGTAAAAACATTAGCGAGGTTATCGTTATTATTAATTTAATAAATCTCGAGGATCTCTTCTTATTCGTACGACTACTTAAAAGCTATAATATTTATTATAAGCCTCTTTTTTTTCGTAGTACTTAACTTAATAAAGTATTTATATAAGGAGTATAAATCGGTATAAACGATCGTAAGGATCGTTAAAAAGTTAAATTAATTTATAATCTTTCTTAAATATAATTAAAATTGTATAAGTAAGGCTAATATTATTAACTATCCTATAGACTTTTAACGTAAGTATACTACGTATAACTCGCTTACTTTTTGTTAATAGATAATAAATTATAGGAATTAATAGAGAGGTATATAGAATCAATATAGAGGTATATACCTTATAGGAGTATGCGCGTCCGCTACTATAATTAGCTAAAATTTTAATTATTAGTACACTGAGATTCTATTATATTTTTTCAAAATACCTATTTATTTTCGTAATACGAATATATTTTAATAGAGGTTTATTATAAAGCTTATATTAATACGTCTTACGTCCCCTTCTTATTAAAGCTATACTAATCTAAAAGTACGCTAATATATTAATTTCTTATTTAATATTTTTAAAGTTACCCTAGCTTAAATTCTTAAAATTTAAATACGTCCTTCCTATTACGGCCCTACGAACCTTATAATTAATACGCTATAAAATAGCTCTTTTAATAACTTACGTACTGAACTTACGTTACCGAGCTCTAGCTAATAGCTTAGAGAATCTAACCTATTTTATAAAACGTTAACGCTTTAATAATAGTAATATATTATTATTTCTTATTTTAAATAATAACTATCTTAGTATTAATTAGTTTTATAAAGTTAGCGATCCTTATATATATAGCGACCTAATAAACGACCTATTACCTAAGCTATTATAAAAAATACGACTGCTATTTTACTATCCGTACTAATATATTAAAATAGAACTAACCTTCTATTTTAATTATAAATTCCTTAATAAAACTAATATTCTCTAGCCTTTTATTATTCCCTAATTCTTATTAGTACGTAATCCTCCCCTTTTTAATAAAAAGTTTAAACGGCCTATATTTAACTTTATATACCGTTTTCTAAAGGGGATATAGACTACTTAGTACACTACTCTCTTCTGAATATCGCTAGAGCCTAGTCCCTCTCCTTCTTTTAATAAATCTTAATAACCCACTTAGCCTACTATAAAATAGTTTAATAATATTTTTTAGCTTATTATACGAGTTATTAGGACTAATAAAAAGTTAATAACTAGCCTTATTTAATAATATAAATAAAGCCGTTTATAATAAGAAACGTGGGGTTCTTAAATAAACCTACTACCCTATTTACTTCTATAATAAAACCCTTTTTTAAGTTTACTATTTTTTTTAAACCGTAGCTTTTTATTATATTTAAAATAATAAATCCTCCTCTCTTTTATTAAATAAAACCCTAAATCTACCGATCCCTAGTGACCTAGAGTTAATAATAAATACTCTTTTTAATTAAGTTAATACTTTTACTAAGGCTAATAAGTTTAGTATTATAAAACGGTATAAATATATATCTCGGATAGGTTAGCTTATATAATACTTATTTTAATATAATCGATTTAATAAGCCCGGTTTTTTGAAACGTATAAGTATTAGATAGCGTAGGTCTTAGAAATATAGTTACTAATAATAAGTAATTATAAAAGCGAAAAAGGAGGGTAAGTAGCTATTATATTATTACTTAGACCCTTAGTATAGTTAATGTAATTACGGCCCTAGCCTTAGAGTATTTATATACCTCTTTTATTATAAACTTACTTAGCTAGTTAAGGATATTATTAAAATTATGAGCTAACGGGTTAGGATTCGGGTACGTAATATATGCGCTATTATTTAAGAGCAATTCCTAGAGGCCTTATTTACTTAGTGAGATATTTATAATACTAGAGCCCGTATTAATTAAAAGAAATTAAATAGATATTTACTAATAATAGCGTTAATTAAGCTATTTAATAAACGAGGGATCCTATATATCGTTTAATAAGTAGCTAATAAGCCTAATTACTTAGTTAGGCTTATTTAGACTTTTCCTTACTATCTTTAAATATAGAAATAGTTCTCTAAAATAATTAACTTTAATAATATATATAATACTAATCGCTTTAAGCTCCCTCTCTTCTAAGCTACTAGGTAGACCTATTTTAGGTCTATTTATAATATAGTATTTAGTTTTATTAATAATAAAAGATTAAAAAGGTTTTAGTTCTTTTTAATAAGTATCCGTTAACTAATTAAGTAATACTTAATCTATTAGCCTTCTATTATTATTACTAATTATAATAAGTAAATAAAAACTATACTTAATAAGTAGTTTCTTAAAGTCTAGTAATAACTCTATATTTACTATATTAACTCTAACGTTATACTTAAAGCTAAATAGAAATAGATCAAAGACCTTAGTTATAATAATAATAATAATAGGTCTAATAATAATAATTATTAATTAATTACGTAAGTAATAACCGAGATTAGTAACAAGGACCGCACCTATATTAAAATAATAGTAAATTAAACTATTTTATATACTTACCGCGGGGTATTAATTATATAAAAGCTTATTATTTTTATTAAGACGGAGTATACTTTTAAAAAAGCCTAGACTAAGCTTTATAAAGAGTTTAATAACTAATACTTAAGCTTCTAGTACCTCTACGTAATATACTTATTTTTAAAAGCATAGTAGGCCCGTTACTTTATTTAAAAATATTAGAACTTTAATACTCGCGTTACCTTTAGTACTAAGTTAAATAATAATAATATTAAGGGTTATTTCTTAAATATTCTTAGTTATTTATATTAGCTTATTAACGTTATATAGGATATAATTAGTAAATAAGAGCTACGCTTTTACTAAGCTTATATAAAGAACGAGGTACTTATAAACCGGGAGTATATAAGTACTCGTTTTAAGTACCTAAGTAAACTTCGAATAATACTTTTTTTAAAATATCTTACCTTAATTAGGACGTAAGGCCGGCTTATAAAAAAAGTAATATTATTTAATAAGAGGCTATTCTTAGACCCCCTCGGATCCTATAGTTTAGATTATACTATTTTAATTAAGCTAAGTATCCTATACTATTATAAGACCTACTTTAAAATATTAAATTTAGCTACTTTTAATAAGTAAAAAGTATATTTTTAATAATATCTTTAAAAAACGTCTTTTTAAATCTATACTACTAGATCCTTAACCCTAAGATTATTATATCCCTCTATAGTAAGTTAAAGAAATATAGTATAGCTTATTTTATTATAACTAGCTTTATTTAAAAAACGCTAGTTAGCTACTTAAGCCCGTACTACTTATAGTAACTAAGGCGCTAGTAATAAAAAGCGAGGCCGCTTATTTAAAAATAAAAATAAGTCAATATTAACTAGGCTTATAAAAAAAATAAGTTAGCTAAGTTAAAGCTAGATATTAAGCTTCTCTTAGTAATAAATAAAAAACTAGTTTAGCGTTCTTAGTAATAAGAGGATAATAAGGAATAGGATAATAAGGAATTATATAAATAAATAGCTAATATAGTTTAGTATTTAAAACAAACGGAGCTAATAAAAAGCAGTTTATAGTAATGATAAATTATTATAACTACGTTAAAAGAGGTAGTTAAGTAGACGTTACTATAATTTACTTTTTATATATCTTAAGTATATAGTAAAAAAAAGCCTTCTTTATTTAAAATTTATAAAAGCTTATATTACTAGCTTATTTAAGATTTATGAATCTTAAATAAGTAATATAGTAGTTCCGAACGAGTACGTAGGTTATAATAATATTCTTATTTTTAAAAATCTTAAACTAGAGCTTAGGTAAGAGAAGATAATAAGAATAGCTATATTAATATAGTCACCCTTACCGCCTTTATAAGGAGGTACTATTTTTTTAGATTAATTATAGTAGTAGATGCGTATATTGCTATAAAGTATATGCCTCTATATTAATCCTATATACCTCTCTATTCATTACTTAAATTATATTACTTTAAATTATAAATTTGTTCTCGCTAAGGTTCTTATTAATAAGAATAATAATATATCCTAATTATAAAGTTAGGTCGTTATTATTTATTAATAACCTATTAATAAATACGTAGAGCCTCGCTAAAGTAATCTTAATAAGCTAGTAAGTAAAACCCTAGTTACGGTTTTCTTATTACTATTATAATTAATAATTAAGAGCGTTAAAATCGCGCTCCGTAGGCTCTATAACCTGCGCACCTCTAGTATAATTAAAAGTAACCTCGGATTAATAAATACTTATAATATAGGCCCCTTAAGTAAGTTTAGCCTTATTTATTTATATATTCTGCCTTTACTAGCTGCTCGGGCGGTTCTCGGTATTATTTATACGGTATTAATATACGGTATTAGTAGATACTCACACTGTCTCGCTAGACTATTTTTTTAGATTTTCCTTAACTTTCCCTCCTGCAAAGTTCACAACCACGGATTAAGTTTAGCCTTATAATACTTCTTATAATTAGGGGATTTTAAATCAACGAGGGTAATTTTCTCGCTTTACTTTTTTTATTAAAATACTATATTATCTCCCTTAATTATTAAAATCCTTTTATTAAATACTAATAGAGAATTTAGTATAAAAATCTCTTTCAGCTTAATTATAAACTTAGCTTTTTAAAGCTCTTTGTCCTCTTTTTTTATAAATTCGATATATAATAAACCTAGGGTATTATCTATTTATGTTTTTACGATACTAAAGGGGTCGTTTATATATAAAAAAATCAAAAAATAAAAATCGTATATTAACGTAATTATTAATAGTTAGTTAATGTAAAAGTCGTAGTATATTACTTATTAATAACCCCCTAATAAAGTAATCTACTAAAGCTATACTATATATTACGTATTAAAGAAAACTAAGTATATTACGCTCTATACTTAACTACTAATTAAAATAGCTCCCGACTTTTTACTACCCGTTTAGAGGGCGAGCTATACTTATTCTAACGTATATAAGACCTCTTAGTACTAGCTTATATAAGTAACTAGATCCCGTATTATATACTCCTTCTTATTAAAAATTAAAAAGCCCTTTATATATTTTTTTATATTTATAATATAGCTTATATTTAAGGGATTTTTAGCTTTATAAAATATAATTTTTAAATTAGTATTAATATATTAAGTCTTAATATTCGTATTAGCCCGGTTATTTATAACGTTCGTATTATTATATAGCTAAATTCCGTATTATTAAAAAGTATTATACTACTCCTTAGGCATATTTATATTAGTTACGATAGCTAGGGCGTCGAGGGGGCCTAAGAATTTATTAAGCCCTAGAGGGGAGGACTTATTAAGGGGTATTTTTAAAGTCCTAGCCCGCTAGTTACTAACTATATACTAAGAGTAGAGTAGTAATTTATATATCGATAAGTTCGTTTAATAAATTTATTTAATAAATTTATTTAGTGTAAATAGAGAGTAGCTTTAAGTAATATTAAAAATAATAAAAATAAAAAGAATCTTTACGAGCTCTAGTATAAGTAGCTAAATATTAGCCCTTTTAGCCCTTTTTCTAAAGACCTTTATATTACTATTAAAATTTAGAACCTCTATAATTAAGGGCCGCTTTTAACCTTTATAACTAACTTCTATTATTAACCTTTCTAACTAGTACTACCATAGGGTAGCTTACCTATCCCGAATTATATAATAAGTTTTATATTAAAATTACTATATTACGTTAAGCGCGTACTTAGGGTATATTATATATATTATATAATTAAAAAGTATACTATATCGTGTGACTTTTTTTAAAAGCGTGATCTCGTTGAGGTCGATCTTTTATACCTATAAAGCTAGAAAAAAAACTACTACATCGCTTATTAATAAGTACTTAATTTAGCAAGGCTATATAACAGCTTTAGTATTTTAATAATTATACTTTCTAAGTACTTATTAATTATCTTCTTTAATAAATAAGTAAAGATCTTTTTTATAAGCCTAGTTACTAATTAAGTATATACTTATATAATATTACGACTCTAGATCTAGTATCCTTTTTACTATAATAATACTATTAGTACTACTATAAGGTACTAGTTATACTATTAAACCGTAAGGGATTAAATAAGTAGCGTTGCCTTCTTAATATTACTATACCCTTATATAACGTACCTCGATTTCTTATATAACTAAGGAGTACCTTTCCTTTTATTTCTTAAATTATATACAATTTAAATATATAGATATTCGTATATTTAACTAAATTATAAAGAATAAATTAGTAGACCCCTCGATTCTATAATATCTCTACTTTTATAATATCTAATGCCTTAAAAGGTCTCCCAGCTATTATAATTATACTATTCTTTTATAATTAAACTATAAGTATAAAATCTATCTTCTTTTTTACTATATAAAAGATATTAATTACCTCGTTACTAATAATAGATTACCGCGTTAGTACTTATTATTATAGTCTTTTATAACGTTTTATTAGTAATATTAATACCTTTTTAATAATTTCCTCTTCCTTATTATTTATTAGTACTATTACGACGATTTTATCAAAAATAATTATTTACTTATCTTTAAGTTACTAAGGGGGCTCCCCTAGCTCTTCTTCTTTTTATTAAACTAAAATCTCCTTACTAAGATTTATATAGTACGGTCGTACTACTATAATCGATATTTTTAGTAATTAGTCTTATTCTTTAGTAACGATATATAATTATTCATTAATCGAGATTAATTTATATAAGCCTAACTACTATTTAATAATTTCCCTCTAGACCTTAATATTTAAATTTAATAGTATATTAAAGTTAGGGTTTATATTTAGCTTATTATAAGTAGTAATAGCTTTATTAATCTATTACCTCGTATTCGTTTTTTAAAGTACTTTTATTATTTTTAATTACCTAAGCTCGCTAGGCTATTCTTAATAATAATAACGAGGTTATTATTATCCTCGGGTATATTCTAAATATAAAAAGCGTTAGAATTAGACCTTTTAAGCCTATAGTATTAGTATAGTATTTAAGTACTACTTAAAAATACTCTCTATTCGTAGTATCGGGGTACTCGTTATAGATAATCCTAAAGGCTCTTTTTATTTATTAATAAGCCCTTTTTACCTTATTAATATTATAATATACTGTTCTAAACACGACTTTTAGCTATATACTATACGTAATAGTATTACTTTTAAATTCTATAAACCTAAAACTAGTACTTATATTAGTCCTAATCCCGTTTAATAACCCTTAGTATATATCGATCTACCCCCTTTTTAATATTAATTAAATAGTTTAGCTTATAGATCCCTAAAGAATTACCCTTTTTAAAATAACATAGCCTCGTTAATAATATATAGTACTAAGTAATTATTTAAATAAAAAATATTAATAACGATCTCCTAGTCAAAATTAAGGTCGTTATGTAATTTAAATTTGAATTTATGCGCGTTTTGGGCGTTTATTTAGTACTAATAATATATCCTCGTTAGGTACTCTAGAGCCCCTATTTCTACCTCGTTCCCCGATTATTTAAAGAGGCTATATAGCTTCGTAATTAATAAGTTATTAAAGCGTTAGTATAATTACTTAAGCTTGCTTTTTATAAAATAGTTAATAAGTTTAACGTTTAATTCGAGCCTTATAAACGTATATTCTTATTATTATTTAGTAAGTATAAACTACTTATTATTAAATAGTTTATTCCTCGTATTATTAAATATAATACTTAACTAGTCTATATCCTTTAAGTATAATAGAAATAGTATATTAATAAGTAAAATATAAAAGATTATCGTACCTAAGTATATATTAACTTTGATTATACTTAGGACGCATGTTTCTTTACCTAAGCTAAAGCTAATCTTTATAATACTTATTATTAATATATTAAGCGTTACTAGCGCAATCTTTAATAATACTTAGAATTACCTTTTTCTTCTTAATAACTATTATAATACTCTAATATTTAGTATAATTCTATAGAAATTATCTAGGCCGTACTTTTTATTTATATAGAATACTTATACGAGCTTAACGTTTAAGTAATTTAAGTAGTATAAAAAGGGCCCCTCTAGCTACCCTTAAAATTAATTAATACTATATTTCTCTTTAAGTATTAAGGGAACAGAATTTAGTACTATTAGATCCGTCCGTTCGTCTACCTCCGTATTTACTATTTAAGGGACCTTTACTTACTATTTATAAATAAAAGCTTACTTATTAAGGGCTTTTATTACTTTTTTTTGTTTAGCCTCGTATATCCTCTTAAAGCTAACGGGATAAAAAAGGAGTAGTTAATATTATTGATTTTATTATAACCTAATTCGTTAATATAAGGAGTAAGATCTTTTTTATTTTCTAAATTTCTTATTATATATAAATACTCCCCCCCGACGGAGTAATCTGCCGGGGCCGTACCGTATATTACGTATTAAAGAAAATAAGTATATTACGCTCTATACCTAACTACTAATTAAAATAGTAATTAACCGACTTAACTATTATTTACTTTTTATTAACTCCCGACCTTTTGCTACGTAATTCTAACTATCTAGAGGGCGAGCTATACCTATTTTAATATAAATAAAACCTCTTAATACTAGCCTGCGTAAGTAGCTAGATCTTATATTATATACTCCTTTTTATTAAGAGTTAAGAGACCTCTTATATATTCCTTTATATTTATAATATAACCTATATTAAAGGGATTTTTAGTTTTATAAAATATAATTTCTAAACTAGCGTTAATATATTAGATTTTAATATCTATATTAGCTTAGCTATTTATAGTATTCGTACTATTACTTAGCTAAATTCCGTATTATGAAAAAGTACTATGCTACTCCTTAGGTATATTTATATTAGTTACGATAACTAGGGCGTCGAGGGGGCCTAATTTATCGAGCCCTAGAGGGGGGGACCTATTAAGGGGCATCTTTAGAATAGGTTCTTAATGAGTAGTAGTTTATATATTAATAAGTACGTTTAATAAGTTTATTTAATAGGCTTATTTAGTAAATTTATTTAGTTTAAATAGAGAGTAGCTTTAGGTAATATTAAAAGTAATAAGGATAAAACAAATCTCTACGAGCTCTAAGTAGCTAAATATTAACCCTTTTAGCCCTTTCTTTAAAAACCTCTACGTTATTATTAAAGTTTAGAACCTCTATAGTTAAGGGCCGCTTCTAACTATTATAGCCGACTATTATAGCTAACTATTATAGCTAACCTCTATTATTAACCTTTCTAACTAGCGCCGCTACGTAAAGGGCAGCTTACCTATCCTAAATTATATAACGGTTTTTATATTAAAATTACTATATTACGTTAAGCGCGTACTTAGGGCACATTATATATATTATATAGTTAAAAAGTATACCGTATTATATAATTCCCTTTAAAAGCGTAATCCCGTTAAGGTCGATTTTTTACACTTATAAAGCTAGAAAAAAACCACTATATATATAAATACTCTAAGTTTAGCGAGATAGTATGAGTATCTACTAATACTGTGTATTAATACTATGTAAATAATACCGAGAACTGCCCGAGTAGCTAGCAAAGCCAGAATATATAAATAAATAAATACTCTAAGCCGCTAATTTAGTTATTTTTATTAAGTTCTATACCTCTAGATCTACCCTTATATATAATAAGGAATTAATTAAAGTAATAAGGGCTAGTTTTACTATTTATTACTCTCGATTTCTTATACTATTCGTACGATTTAGTACGTTCTTTTTTAAAGTAATTACTTAACTAATAGCCGTCCTTTTTATATATAAAATACTTCTTTTTTTATTACTTTTATTCTAAATTAAACTAGTAGCTAGCTAAGGAGTCTAGTCCTCTAGTTCAGTAACTACTATACTTAGTTTCTCTTTTTTTATTTTTATATATATAGTTAACTTAATATTATTAATAAGGGCTATTATAAAATTAAAAGTGCGCTTAGCGGAGCATCTTAGCCTTAATATTAAAACTAAACCTTGATTTCGAATAGAGGGTCTTATAGTACTTAGGTAGTTTATATAGAGTTACTCTCGCTTCTAGGACTTTTTTATATAATAATATAAAAGTATCCGACTTTTTACTTATTTATCCCCTTATTTACTTACGTTTTTACTAGCTTATTAATATAATTAATAAGTTCTTTAAGTATTTCTAGCCTCGACTTTTTTTTTATTATTCTAGTTATAGATCTAAATAATAATACCCTCAGCTCGAATAGGAGCTCTAAACTCCTATTTTAGGTTTTAAAGCGTCTTTAAATTACGTTAATAATACTTAAAAAGTTAGTTTAATTCATAATATATACTATTTAATAATGATAATCCGTAGCCTTATTAATTAGTATAACGTTAATTACTAAATAGTATTACTACTCTTGGATTTTAACTTTTTTATAATAGTTATAAAATATTATAAGGGTTTTTTATAGGACCTCGTACTTCTTTTTTAAATATAATTTCTTTTTTAAAAAATCTTTATAAAGTTAGTAAATTATTATATAATAATAACCGTTAAGTCGGTCTCTTTATATATTTCTTACGTATTAAAATAATTATATTAACTCTATATAATTAATCGCATACCTCTCTAGTTAATAAAGGGTAAGCTACGTATTAATAATATTACTAGACTAGTTACTAAGATTAGTAAAATCGCTAATAGTTACCCCTCTTATATAATCTCTATAGCCCTTACTATAACGGGTACTAATATATTACCGTTAGTAACTTTGAATAAAAAGTCTAGTTAGTTTACCTTTTTACTAAATTCGTCGTATTTTAATACTACTTAGTTAACTTAATTCTAATTTTATAATATAAATTCGTTAATAGCGACTATTATAGCGAGCGTTTTATAAGCTTTTTACCCTACTACTTAGGCTAATAAAACGCTTCGATAATAAAAGAATTTCTTAACCCTTTTTATAACGTTCGGATTAGTACTAGTAAACTACTCGTCCTTTTAGTTATTAATATTATTAATAATCTTATAAAATAGGGGTTGCCCCTCGAGCCCCTTTTAATTATTAATTTTTATAATATATACTAATACCGTATCGATTTACTTACCGTTAGGATTATTACATCTTTTATATACTTATTTTCTTTAGTATTTTAATTTAATTTTTATTTAGTTATATAGTATAAGAATCTCTTTGTTCTAGCTATATACTAACTCGCCCCTCGTTGTTCTTTAGCTCGTACTCCTATTTATAGTAGTTAGCGTATTTAACCTTAATAAGGTCGTTTTAGAGCTACTTATTAGCCTCGTTAATAGTACGCTATTGTTACTCCCTAGATTTATTAAGGTCTAAGAGCTTCTTACTTCTTCTTATCTCTTTATACTAAGCTTTATTACTATTTATTCCTAGCCTTTTTATTTAGTTACTATCTTTCTTTTAACGGTCATTTTTTTATTACTTAGTTAATTAACGTTAATAATAGATTTTTAACTAGCTCAATAACGTCTCGATCCTATAGCATTTCTCTTTAAGTTAAAACCCGAGAGGCGTATACGTTTATTAAATAAATTATTACTAATTAATTATTTACTTCTTACTTTTTTAAAAATAGTAATTTATATTAAGAGTGAGTAATATATAAAAAAAGCTCCTTAGCGGTCCTCTAAAAGATTTCTTTTTTTTAAAGCCGTGTTTTTTTAGCCTTTTTTATACTTAATATAACTTTAATAAAAAGTTATAAAAAGATCTTTTTTAGAATAGCTATCTCTTTTATTAAGTTAATTTGTAATATTTATAATGTTTATAACTTATAGTTCGTAGTTATTATAATTTCTAAATCCCCTCCTTTTTTGTTATACTATCCTCTATACTATATTCTTAAATAATACGTAGAGAATAACTAAGGGAGTTACGAAAAGATCGTCTATATTATAGGCCTCGAGGTTATATTTATAAGATTCTTATAATAATAAGTTCTTATATATACTAGAGATTTTTTAGCTTTATAATTCCTATACGTATAGTTATTACGCTTATTAAGAACCCTACGTTATATTTAAAAATCCCTTTTTTTAATTACGTAGTACTCTTTTATATTATACTTCTTAAGCTCGTTTATTATACTAATTAACTAGATAAGTAGTTATATAAGTAGTCCCTTTTACTAATTAATTAATTAATTTCTACTCGTAAGCTAGCTATAAAAAATTTAGTTAATAAAAAAGGATTATATAAGGGTAATAATAGTAGCTCGCTCGCTTTAATACTTTTATTAATTATCGGGGTTTATTTTAATATAATAAACTTATAATAGATTTAAGATACGTACGGTAATAAGTCGCCAATAGGTTAGTAATTAGTATACGGATTATATTAAAAAAGAACTTTTTATAAAACAGAGCCTATATAAAGAACTTTATAAACTTAAGTTTTATAATATACTTATACTTATATTATAATCTCGCTAGTTAAGTACTTATAGCTTAAATTTTTATAATTCTTAAGCTTTTATTTTTATAAAGTAATTAGCATAAGTAATAATAAATTACGAAAACGGACAAAACGTTAATAAAGCGACGCTTAATTATTAATAAAAAGCTATTAATATTAACGAGCTATAGCTATTTAGAATCGATTACTTAACCCTATTCTATCCGGGATAATAAGCTTATTATAAAGTAAGCCCTATTTAAATATTAATATTTATAAAAAAGCTAAATAAAGAAAATAATTAGGGCCGATTACCCTTACGAGCTAGTTACTTTATTAATACCCTAAGGACCCTATTTATAATAAACAGGGCGTTTATTAATAAATAATTACTAAATATACGAGGTTTAAGTACGTATAAAAGGGTAAGTAATACTAAAATAGCTAGTATAATAAACCCTATAAGCTTAATAATAACCTACTTTTATAAGATAATAGAAATAATAATTAAAAACTAAAACTAAGAACGACGTTAATATAAGGAGCTTATTTAATAACTTATTAAGTAACTAGCGATATATCTAGGCTAATAAAAATACAAAAAACCTCCTTTTTATAACTATAAACCGATTAAAAAAGAGTTTATAAATACTTAAGTAGTAAACTAAATTATTATTATAAAAATAAATAATAATCTTTATATAAGAAGTACTATAGAATAGTATACCGAGTAGGCTCTATTTAAGTTATCCCTATTATTTTAGATATAATAGCGTAATTATAAAAAGAGCTTTTAAGACCCCCTTTTTTAGAGTAACTTCTTAGCGTTCGTTTGTTAATAATATATAAACCCCGAGACTTAAAAACGGGAGTATTATAAAAAAATTAAAAATAAAGAGGCTAAAAGAGAGCTAAACCCCTACTTAGTTCCTTACTAAGTAATTGATAATTTATTATAACCTAGGTATAAAAAGTATAAATAATTCGAAAGTAAAGGCGTACTAATTCTTTTTTAAACTATTATTTTAACTATAGAACGACTTAATTTATTATAAGATCTTAATTAAGAAAGTACGTTATATAATATATAAAGCTAATAAACTATAGTTACTAAGTTAGTAAAAAGGCGGTAACTAGTTATAAAAGGATAATAAAAAAAAGTTATACCCGTTATCTAAGTAATTACGTTAAATACCCCCTTTTAATAAAAAAAAGGAATAAGGAGAGCTCTAAAGGACTAAGCCTTAAGAACTTAACTTAAGAAGGGTTATAAAAGCTATATAATAAGAGTACTTATACCGAGCTATTATAAAAGCGTTATAATAATAATATTAAGTACTTTATATATAACAAAACGGGTTATATATTTAGTAAATACTAAAAAAATAAGTTAGGAAATAAGAATAATTATAAGCTAACGTACCCCCGATCGAAAATAGTATTAGTAACTATTTAATAAATTATTACTAAGCTAAGAGTTATAAAAGTGAACTTATTAAAAAATAAATAAGTATAGGTAATATACTTAATATACTTATACTAAGTATAAAAAGAGTATAAATAAGAATAATAATAAAAGATAAGGTAATAATCCTACGAGGGGTTATTAAAAAGCTAGTAGAAGTTAATATAAATATATACTCTAAGATAAATATTATTAGTACTAGGCTCGTAACCTACTTAGGGTTAACCCTAGCTACTACCTTAGCTCCTTTATTAAAGGACTTTTAAAATAAAACCGTAAGCTAGAGAAAAGCTTATTAATTAACGCTCTTTTTTATTAATTACTACGGGTAGTTAAAGAAGATTTCATAACTATTTATTATAATTAAGAAAGATAAGAAAATAGTAAACCTTTTATTATTACGCTTATTAATAAGCTAAGAGGGTATTTGTATCGATATTATAGTAAATATATAGTCGTACGAACCTATTTCTATTACTAAACTAGAGGTAATAGCTCGTAATATTATTAAGAATTATAAAAGGGCGTATATATTATATATTATTATTATAAGAAGTATTATAGGGATAATAGAGGTCGAACTATACGAGGGTTTATTATTTAAGCTTTAATCCGAAGTAAAAACGTTTAATAAATAATTAATAAAGTGACCGTAGTTATATAATAAAATAAATACTTAATTAACTTAATCCTAAGTACTAAACCGCTATATAACCCTATTAATTTATTAAGTAAGAAATAACTCGATAAGCTTTGTACGTATATCGCTAAGAACCTAATAAATAGCTATATTATACTTTTAATTAGCGAGGCTAGGGTACCGATCCTTTTTATACTTAAAAAGGATAGTATATTATATCTTTATATAAACTACTATAAACTAAATAAAATAATTATAAAAAATCGATACTTATTACCGCTGATTAATAAGCTCTTAAATAAGCTTTATAAAGCGAAATAGATCTTAAAAATAGATATTAAAAATACTTACTACCGTATTTAAATTAAAAAAGAAGACTAATAAAAAATAGTATTTCGGAGCTAATACGGCTATTTTAAATATATTATTATACTTTTTCAATTAATAAACGTACCTACGACGTTCTAAGTATATATTTACTAAACGCTCGCTAAATTATTAAATAGTTATTATATAGCGTATATAAATAATTTAATAATTTATTTATTAATAAGGGAGTAGTATATTGAGGATATTGAAAAAGTCCTTTAATATTTATAACTACATAGGGTTTTTAACAAACTATCGAAATACTCGTTTTATTAAAAAAGGGTCGAATTCCTAGGCTATATTATTATACTAAAAAGGATCGAAATTAACCCGTCATAAGTACGAACGATTACTAACTAAAAAGCGCTAGAGTTTATTAAGAATATCTAAGTATTTCTAAGGTTCTATAACTTTTACTAAAAGTTTATTACTAAATACTCGGGTATTATCGTACTAATAATAATATTACTAAAAATAAATAAGGGGTAAGTAAAGGAATTTTAATAAACTAAAGAAGTAAATAAGGCGTTTAATTAGCTAAAGATTGCTTTTACTTTAGTAACCGTACTTACGTACTAGAACCCCTAACGTATTATATAAGTAAAAACTAACGCTTCGGTTAAAACTATCGTAATAATTCTATTATAATAAGCTAATAAAAAATAGTAACCTATTACTTATTAATTATAAAAGCTCTTAAATATAGAGTAGTAATAGGCTACGAGCTAATAAAAACTATTTATTATAATAAAAGGTTAGAGTACTAGGCCTACTACTTCTAGGGCTTTTTATAAAAGTTTATAGTTCTAATAGACTACTAAGTACTTAAGAGAGTAATTAGTATATTAATATAGGATTTTTAAAAAAAGCTCGTAAAGTAAGTATATAAGCTATTAGTATTTAACTTTAATTTAAAATACTAACTAAGAAAAATAAACTTAGTAAACGGTTTATTTAAGAAGTTAAACTATATAAAAAGAGAAGTACTTTATAAGGACGTTCTCTTTATACTAACTTAGAAGTTATACTTTATTAGCAAACTACTACCTAAGTTTAGTAAAAAATAATTAACTTAAAAAGGAAAAATAATACTATTAAAATATACGTTTAAGTAGTTAAGGTCTCCTTTTATAGTCCTAGCTAAATATTCACTAGTTTTAAAAATAGGGAATCCTCTCTCCTATATTAATAGCGTATTATAGGGCGTATTAATAAAATAGTAATAGTTATTATTATAATAGCTCGAGGTAAAAAAGTAAAAAAGTTATTAATAAACGCTCAATAATAGTCTAGTATAAATAAAGAGGAGTTAAATAGAGCTAGGATTATTATATTAAAATAGTATATCCTACGTCTTGTTATAAAAGAGCTTATAAGGGGTAAAATAGTATTTACTTCTTATTCTATATTAGAGACTAAGGAGCTTATTAAAAAACTATAGGTTAAAAACGAGTTTTATATATTATAACTAGTAAGAGTTCGTGCTATAGTTCAAGAGCTAAGAGTATATTTATTTAATAAATAAAGTATACTATTTCTTAAAAAAAGACTCGTTATTCCTTAAGTAAAGTCTTTTTAAATAAAGATCCTTTATTAATATTACGACGACTATAGGGTAGGTTATATAAGAGCTACGAAAGCTCTCGAGCTAATTTAGAGGAAATTTTATTAAGAGGATATTTAATAAGACGTCTAAGAATATAATAAGAACTATAAGTATTATTTAAGAGTTATAACCCCGAGATATAAGCTATATAAGTAATTATAATTATTACTACTACTCTCGTACCTATTTTAAAAAATATTTATAAACTTTATTATAAAGCTATTACTAAGCGCTGGTAATAACGGCACTAAGTATAATTATATCTTAGTTATCGTTTATTATATAATAAAGTTCGTAAAGTTCTAATTTATTATTAAAATAGTTAACGCGGTATAAATAATAAGTATCCTATATAAAAAAATAGAGTATAAGTTTAGTACGCTAAAAAGTATTATTATAAATAGAAATAAGCTATTTATAAGCGTATTTTAAAGAGAGTTCGCTAAGGAATAGGTAATATATTATAGTAGGGTACTAAAAGTTCGTGTACACCCTCCCAGTGCGCCACCTATAGCCCACTAACTACGTCTCTTTATTACTATAAATATCTTTTCAACTTAGGTATAAATAATATAATTTGAAAACTTCATAAAATACTTAAGTATATAAGGTATATAAAACTATTTTTTATATATTTTAAAATACGTTATACTAGGACTTTATAATAAAGTATAAAAGTAGAATATAAAATAAAAAAGAATTTACTAAGAAGTACAGTGCTATTCGCACTTAAAAAGCCCTATAATTCACTATAATAGAAATCTCTTAAAACCTATTTTCTAAAACATTTATCTAACGCTTTAATAATTAAGTAAAATATGATATAACTTATATATATATTAATATAGTAGCTAATTAGTTATATAGTCATTTTTGATTTCTTTTTTTTATTATATTTAAGTTTTTATTCGCTATTGAAAAGTAGTACTTTTGCGGGATACTGTGCGCTACACACGAACTTTTAGCACCCCACTATACTAACTATTTATCGTATACTACTTATAAACGGACGGCTAAATAGAGCGGACTTATTAAATATTAAAAAGGTATCTAAGGACTTATACTAAGGGCTCGCTAAATAAATAAGTAGTATAGTTAAAAAAAGCTAAGTTTATATATAATAATAACTAGTATTTTATTATAAAAGTGTCCCTATATATAGTATTATATAATTATTATTTTAAGTACGTTAAATATATGTTTAATTATAAGGCTATAGTTTAGGGGGTTTAAAAAAAGGTTTAGAAAATTAGGGAAATTAGGGCGTAGGCTATACGAGCCTAAGTATAAGCTTTTAAGAGCTAAGTAGCTTATTATAATAAAAAATATACCTTAAAAGAGTTTAATTATAAAAAGATCGTCGGCTTATTAATAAAAAATATATAATTTAAAAATAATAAGTTAGTACCGAAGTATATTAAAATAGTAATAATTAAAAAAGTAAATAAATAGGCTTATTAAGTATATTTATTAGAGTAGTATCAGAGAATGTAGAACGTTTTCTTAGTTTTTTAGCTTAAACTATAAAGAAATTACTAAATAATTAGTAACTAAATAGTAAATTTGTTAAAGTTAGAGAACGAATAAAACGTTTAAAAAGTTAAAGTAATCGTTATAAAGTAAAGTAAAAGAAAACACTTATAATATTTTATTAAATAAGCTAAATAGCTTACTAAGTATAATATATAAGAACTTACTAAGTACTTTAACGGGGGAGTAGAAGTAATTAAAAGATTTGAACACTATAAAAAACGAATATATATAAAATAGGATAATAAACGCGAAGTTCGCGGTAAAGAATTATTAAAAATAAGTTAATTAATAATATTTTATAAAACCTTTTTATCTAGCTTAGTATAAGTTTTAAAAAAAAGATATAATATTATAACCCTCAGTAATACGTTATTAAGAAATTACTAAAACCTAGTTATATTAGGGGAATAACTTATATAATACTAATAGTACTAGTAGCGCTTTTAATACGTATTACTAAAGTATAATAGTTAGTAATAATAGTCCGCTTAGTAAAAGTATAGTAGGGGGGCTTTATATACGTACTTAACTAACTATTTAGAGTAAGGCCGTTAGCTTTATTAATATTATAACAAGTTATAGGGAGGTAATTAAAATTATATAGAGCATTATATATATTAATAATAGTAGTTTATAAAGCGTTTACTACTTAATTACTATTAAAAACTATAATAAGAATAATAAAAAATAGAATAAGAAGTAGAATGGGAAATAGGACGTTATTATTATTATTATTAAATTAGGGAGCGGGAGCGTCCTTAGAGGTACTATTCTTATTATAACTAAGCTAAGGGGCTTTAGTAATGTTAATATTTATAAAGAATAAATTAATATTAAACTACTGATTATAACTCTTAGTTTTAGCCTTAGTTAGAATAATAGTATTATTAAACTATTATAGAGCTTTTATTTAAAAAAAAAAGAGTATAATATTAGTAATATTAAGATCTAGAGCTATAAAACTAAGGGCTAGGATAAACTAGTTTATAAAAAAAAAGTATTATAAGTAGGGGTTAGCGAGTTATTAATAATAAAGCGGTAATACTTATTACAAAACTAGCTAGGAAAACTTTTTAAATTATTATTAAATGTTTTAAACTCGACTTCCTTAGACTAGGACCTCTTAGACTAGGACTTTTAGAACTTAAACTTTATATAGTTATTTTTTTTTTTATTTTTAAAAATATAATTAATAATAAGAGTACGCTTTTTAATAAGGGTTTAAGTTTTATAACTATAAGTAATAGGGGGAGTATTATAAATAGTAATAATATAAATAAGTATACTATTTACTAAGTACTTAGTAACGCGCTTATAAAAAATAAAGAAATTAAAAAACTTCGAGATATATATAATAATAACGCCCTAGGGAGTAAACTTATAGTACTAAAGTAGAGTTTAGAGGTTATTTTATAAGGCGACTACGTAACTATTATTATAAAAATAAGCTAGTTAAAGGCGGCTAAGGCGGGAGATAATCTTAGCCTTATTATTAATATTAAAAATATTAGCTTAAGAAGAGAAAATTTATATTAATAAGAAGAAATAATTACTAAACGATCGTTAATAACTTACCGTAATTAAGATTAATAAGCTTAAATACTTATAATTAGTAATAAGCTTTTAAAAAGTAGCCTACTTAAAGTAGACCTTTTTATTACTTACTAACGGGTTAGTAATATAAATACCGACCTTTTTTTACGTACTAATAATATAACTAAAAACGTAATAAATACGACCGCGCTTATAAGAGTTAAGGTTACCCTACTCCTTAGTATAACAGAACTTTATAAGGGTATTCTAAATAAGCTAAGTAGCGCTATATAGCTCTTTTAGAACTTAAAATAATATTATTAATGTAATATTTAGTAATAAATTAGCCAGGACTCGACGACTTATAATAAAACACTTTTTTTATTAAGATAATAAATAATATACTAGGTAAAGTAACTATTAGTAATATAAACGAGCTTATTAATATTACGATATATGCTAAATAAGTAGTGTATATAAGGAGTACTACTACGAAGATTACGGAAGCCTTTTTTAAAATTATACTTAATATTAAGTATATCCTAAATACGCGAAATAATAAATATCTTAGTAGATATTTAGTAATAGTATAGTAAAGGAATTACGATTAAAAAACGATATAGAAATTAAAATATTATAAGAAGAAAAAGTATAGTTATATAAGAAAGAACTTACGGAACGGTTACTAAATAAAGGGGGGAAAGAAAAGTAAATACGTAACTAATAATAAGAAAAAAATCCTTTACTTTACTTAATATCTTAATAATAATAATAACCATGAGGTTAGGTAGGCTCTTATATATTATAATAGTTAAAATACTTTATTATAAATACGTATTATTAACTTAGTAACTAGTTAGCGCGCTATTACTAAATAATATTAATGAGGTATCCGTTAGATAATAAAATAGGAGTAATACCTTATTCTTAAGTAAAAAAGGGTATTATTAACGCTTTAAAAAAGCATTTATAAATAATAATATTAATAGCTTTATTATTAATATTAAAAAAAGAAGTTATATAATAACTTTAGGGACTAAAGTTACGTCAGGGGGGAGTAATTATAATAGATTTAAAATACGTATAATAATAAGTTACTAATAAGTTAATAACTAATATACGGATTATATTAGGAAAGAACTTTTTATAAAGTAGAGCCCGTATGAAGGATTTTATAAGCTTAAGTCTTATAATATACTTATACTTATATTATAGTCTCGCTAGTTAAGTACTTATAGCCTCATCTCTTATAAAACGTTAGCCTTTTATAAGTAGTTAAAAGCTACGATTCTTTTACTTCGTTTTATTATAAAAACTCGGTCTTATTACTTGTTTTTCTATAAAATTAAGTAGTATAATTCTCTTATTACGTTCTATTTAAAGAGGTCGTCTTTTTTATATATAAAATACCTTATTAATTTATAATAATAGAAATTAATTACTGATTAGTACTAATATCCCTATTATAGGGATATTAGTTAATTAGTTCGAACCGTAGTTTTAATAAAATAGGTTAATTAATTAGAAATCTATACTACTGCGTGAGGTATAAAAAGGAGGTTCTAACCGTAGGTTAGGCAGGCTGCGGTAATCGGAAGTAGGGCCCCTCATTGGCCCCTGCGCAGCTGGCTGCCGCGGTCGAATTGGACTTCCAATCCGACAGTTACTAAGACAGCGGCGACATAGTACCCTATGCCACCTATTCTAACCATTTCCATTGAGCGTCAGTGTCTGTGATCTAGTCAATGAATGTTCCACACATCTGGCGTAGACCCATTCTTAGATCCAAGCTCACACACCATGCGACAAGGTCAGAGTGGAAAGACTCACATATCCCCACCGGCGCGCTCCCCATACAAAATACATAACATAGCGTATTACACACCAACATGGGCACTCCCATGGGTTTAGGGTTGAAGAAGCGGCTCAGGTAGAACACCAGCCAAAAAAGTGTGTTAATCACAATGAACGCGGTACTGACCCTTTCGTCCAAAGCGGGATTGTTCATCTCGACTATGTACTCTGACGACGGCGGGCTTGAGCCTGCCATGTTGAATAGAATGATTGTCGAGGAGTCAGGAAAACGAAAATCGAGTACAATAGAATTGCGCTAGTAGGCATCGTGAGCCATGGCGGATGCTCTGGATTTATGCCTCGCGCGCCTCAGTACCCAGTTTCTCTCTGATGTAGATCTCAAGAGATTGACCCATCGAGACCCTTTGAGAATACGAGTGAGCTTTCCGGCTTTTTGTTCTTCTGGCATTATATACCCCCGTGCTGTGGCATTAAATACAGCCATCGGGTCAGGAGAACTTATCCTTTCAAGTTTCGCCATCATCAAGCTAGCCTCTTGGGCTATTAGCGTGAGTCTTCTCCGGCTGCCTAAATCTTGACGGTGGTGCGCTAACCTCATTTGGCTCCTCTAGGATCCTGACAAGAACCTAGCTGAGAGAGCTCTGGGAGAGCTCGATATACGGGTTTGTGGCGCAGTTATCACACTATATACCAGAACTCGGTCACCGGAATAGCTCAGCATGCCACCCGTACGTGCCCTCATAAACCCAAGTGCTTTATTGTCACTGTACATGCTAGCTGACTGCGTCCTATCTATAGCTGACGTATAAATACGCGACTAAATCTCTGATTGCCTTCTACTAATTGCTCTATGTTAGTGCCAGACTCCATCAATCAAAATGAATCGTCGCCATCAAGCGGCTTCGTCATTGATACCAGAAGATCACACCAACACCTCCACAATCTCCACTATCGAATCTCTTGAACCTGACGCTTTCGCCTCCCTTATACCTTCCCTATTACCGTTACGGCCAAGCTCGCCTCGCAGCAATCGCACAGAGTCGTCATTCGTGGACTTAGCTCAAGATATCGTCCTAAGGAGAGCTGGCGAGGCCGCAGCTGCTGCCGTGTTGAGCAAGTATCTTCAACCCCCCTTTGAAGATCAGGATGCGGTCGACAACGCCAACCTCATCGTCGATATCATCATGAAGTTGTCTTTTGACGATATGCAACTTTACCGCCCTGCAATGGAAACCATTGCTACCAGCGATCGTGTCGCTGCAGATCATCTACAAAGGCCTCTTTTCTTGGAAGATGATGCGAAATCGATCATTCGGTTCGCTAACGATCGCAACGCCATCTGGGTGCACACGTACAAGTTTGATGTTATGGCCGCGCGTACCCTCAGAGAGCGGATCAAAACACCAGAACAACTTCAGCCTCTAGTTCCAGGTCTGTTGGACTGGCTTGCTGATATAAACTGGCCGCCCTTCAAGGCTTGCTGCGACGCCTTAGCCGTCTTCCCGGAGGTCACCGTGATGCCGATTCGAAATCTTCTCTCATCGGCAAGGGGTGACGGGGGATGGCTGACTTATGTGTTGCAATATATCACACATTGGGTGCCCGTGGGGGAATTGTGGGAAGAATTCAAGCCGCAGGTGCAGGCACTGATGAACGACGCTAAGGGTGATGAGGAAGAATGGGAGTTGGCAGATACGGCCCGCGAATGGTTGAATATGCTCGATGAACATTGGGAAAAGGGAAAGCTGCGTCAGTAACAAAGATACTTGGTGTTCATTCTGTGGTTGACTCAATTGATGTTATCCTATTCGGTTTCGGCCGCCTTTGTTAACAGCTGTGCCCGGAAAGCAAGGTCTATCCAACAGCAGACAACAAGTCGCGACGCCCCACTTCTTCCTATTATAGGTAATCACTGAACTTCATGTTGTGAAATTGAGCATCGCTCTGAGTTGATATAGAACTTTTGATGAATGTGTGAGCTTGAATTCTCTATTCCCTTTTGCGACGATTATCCATTCTCCATCACCAATGGCTTTTCACGTATCGACACTGTTGCTTTGTTTTCTCCTGGGCTAATATTCAGATCTCTCCCTCTCGTCTGGCTTCTGCTTCTAGTGCTCATTGGAGACGTCCGTCCATCAAAGATATATCCTTCCTAGCTGTTTGCCATAGTGGGGAAAGCGGTCCATTTGTCTGCTCGATTGCCGGAAGCGCCAGCATTACCCCATGATTTCCAACATTTGTCCGGTTACTGCTGTCGGCCAACGTTGCAGAGGGTATGCTCTCGGGGCCTCGACAGTCGCAGGCGCTCATTCGAGTGAACGCCAATAATTTGTTGAGCACGACGAATTCGACTTTGAGCTTGACACTGTAGACGAATGGCTTGCACATTGTCTGAATCTCGAATTTGTCGCTGTATTCCAGAATAATCAGGCCTGTGTCTAGTATGAAGACAACAGCAAACAGCGAAGCCAAGTGTCGCACCATGTTTGTAACAGCCTTTGGTTTGATTGCACTCAACGGCTTGAGGCTTTTGTAGCCTTCGTACAGGAAGAGAGATGCGATGATGGTCTCCTGGATGGTGAAAACGACGAGTTCGACCTTTTCGTATATCTTGAAGGGCATTACGTATTGCTTGGGGCTAGTATTGGCGAGGAAGAAGATCACCGTCTCCGGGATATGCATCGTGACGGCGTTGAAGATGATCATCGTTAAGATCCAGCGGATCTTCCGCTGGCTGTGAACAACCAGGTGCAGCCGCGACCAAAGGACAATGGCCTGGCCTGTGACCATCGAGTACCAAGCGATCGGGATGATGATACTCGATGCGAAAATCGTTTTCTGGTAATAGCCAAAGTACCGCAGAATAAAGGCGATCACATTGATGTTGATGCCAGTATTAGACACGATCATACTCCAGAAGTATCTTCCTCGTCGGCGCTTGAACGTTGTGAATACGGAGAAAAAGGTTTCGATCGTATTGTAGTATGCGGTCGCAGCGAATACAATCATTACTATCGCCTGGACCTGCGAGACCGAGATGGTGCCCGTCTCTCCAGCCATCTCTCAGTCGAGAAGTCCAACTCGGTAAATCGACGGCGCCAGTAGTAGTTCGTACCTTGGGGAAGGCATTATGCAAGAGGAACACAACCGAGCGGTGGCGGCGGCGTCATCAAGACGAGATGGAAGATGCGACGGCGCACGCAGCCTTACTACGTAGGGTAGAATGGATGCTCACTAGTACTTAAGACGAGCGCCATTCATCTGCCAGCTGCAGACTGCACTCTCATATGCAGGTTCACGACCCCAGGTGCTGCCACAATAAGGTTTGGGAACCACCCCACGAAGAAAGCTTATTTGCTGTGTGGGTGCTACCGATCCGCGTCGACAGTGAAACCAAAAAGATCGCAGAGCCAGTCAGGGTCTTGTTACTGACTCGTTTGATGCTCCGGCTCTCTAGAGGAGGCGAAGCAGGCGGCGACGGTAAGTTGTGTGTAACGTCCGTACACTACCTGGTCGCTGTGAATTTGGATTACACCGCGAGGTTGCATAAACTCAATATGCTTTTCAGGAAGGTCGAAGCAGCTCGCCTCCAACTATTGGTTTCCAAAGACATGGCAAGCTTGATGAGTTGCTCCGTTGCCTCAGAGTCGCCGGGGAAGCGTGGACAAGTGATTGGTTCTGGAGAATTCACACGGAAGAAGACTGGATGTGGTTCGAAGCTGTTCTTTGTGGAGTTCAGATGGCAAACAAGTTTCCTGGGGGACCGGAAACACTATGGAGATCTGGCCGTTTGAAGCGCAGGATGGGTTCTGCCCACGGATAATAAAATGAGGACTACTCTGGTCGAGTCTGACGTCTTTGTCTGCAGATCATTGCAAAATTTTGCTTAGCTTGAGACAGATAGACTTCCCAAAGTTTCCAACATGTGTTGATCGAAAAGTGTAGGATTGGAATCGAATTCTAGTTCGCCGAGTAACCACAGATGGCTTTACCGTTAAGGAAAGTCTGGGACTATCGAGGATACATAAGCCGATTTGAGCAACTCGACTTTGAAGCAAGATAATAATCCCGTCTTCTACATGGATGCTCCATAGAGAAAGATCTAGCTGTGTGTCAACTCTCTTTCGAATGCTTGATTGAGTGTTAAATAACAATTTCGAGCTGGGTTTGATAGCGCACTGGGATTTATATCACGTAAAAGGAACACCGAAGTGCTCTCCTCAATACATACGCTGATGCTTTCACTCGAATTATGAATTTGGCTTAGCCTGTGCTAGACTCATGTCTTAACTTTACATAAAGCACGCAGCCTGATAGAGTTATCTATCTTCACGTTTATCGTCGAAAGCTCGAATTCACTTTCGGGCAAGGCTTCTGCTCATCGATCCTTCTAATATGGGCAGAAAGTTTCATCATCCTTCTACATTGAGGCTCCATGAATCAGTAATTGTTGATGAGGGAGCATAATTGAGTCACGAGAGTGGTAATACACGTGAGCCTAGCTTAGTGACTAAAATAGATCATGAGAGGAGAGAGACTGCATGAGAGTTGCGATTCCGAGTTGGGGAAATTGAGACTAGCCATGCGCTACGACTGCACTCGCGAAATTTACGGCTTGAATGGAAAGGGTTGACTTCATGTCTCTAGTACGATATCAAACTTTGAGATCCCGCCTATGAAGATTGCGATACTTTGCTAGTGACACTACATCTTTCTTGAGCGAGACATAAACTTCAGAGGTTTGCTTTTTTTGCTTGAAACATTCGAGGTGTCTCCGTTTAAGTTTTCCAAGTTTAGAGACAAGTCAGGGTTTTTAGGATAGACTCAAAGATCCTTTGCGATAGCTCGTAAGTAAACACTTAGGTCTTCGAGGATTGCTATTTAGAACTAAGAGTTCATTAGGACGGGTAAAGTAATATTGTTAGTTTCCCTATTATAAGGAGATTGGTCGATTTATTCGAACCGTGGGTTAATGAAGTAGGTTAATTAACTATAAATCTATATTACTACGTAAAGTATAAAAAGGAGGTTCTAATTATAAGTTAAGTAGTTTATAATAATTATAAATAGGGCCCCTTATTAACCCCTACGTAGCCTCGGCTAGATACTAAGGTCGAATTAGACTTCTAATCTAATACTAACTTTTTTTTATTAATCTAATTACTATTATTATTACTACGATTAGAGGTTTAATTTAACCTCGGGCCCGTTTATTAAGTTATCTCTTTTTATCTCTTTTTTTTACTTTTTTTATATAACTTATTTTTTTTATTTATACTATTACCTTTCTTTTATTAATAAATTACTCTAACCCCTTATTAGGGGCTACTTTTATAAAAATATTAGCGAGGTTATTATTATTATTAATCTAACGGATCTCGAGGATTTTTTATTATTTATATAATTACCTAAGGGCTATATAATAGTTTTTTTCCGGCTTTATAAGCATAAAAGATCGACCTTAACGGGATTACGCTTTTAAAGGAAATTATATAATATAGTATACTTTTTAACTATATAATACGCGCAATATATCCTAAGCACGCGCTTAATATAATATAGTAATTTTAATACGAAAACCGCTATATAATTCGGAATAAGCAAGCTGCCGTAGTAGCGCCGGCTAAAAAGGTTAATAGTAGAGGTCGGCTATAATAATTAGCTATAATAGTTAGTTATAATAATTAGAAGCGGCCTTCTTTGACTATAGAGGTTCTAAACTTTAATAATAACGTAGAGGTTTTTAAAAAAAAGGCTAAAAGGGCTAATATCTAACTACGTACTAAAGCTCGTAAAGATTCTTTTTATCCTTATCGCTTCTAATATTACTTAAAACTACTCTCTATTTAAGCTAAATAAATCTATTAAATAAGCTTATTAAATAAACCTATTAAACGTACTTATTAATATATAAACTACTACCTAGATAACTAATTAAATAACTAGTTAAGAGATTAGCTAGTTAAAATACTACCTCGTTAAGAACTTAAAAATACTCCTCAACAGGTCCCCCCCTCTAGGGCTCGATAGATTAGGCCCCCTCGACGCCCTAGCTATCGTAGCTAACGTAGGCACGCCTAAGGAGTAGCGTAATACTTTTTAATAATACGGAATTTAGCTAAGTAATAGTATAAACGCCGTAAATAGCCGGGCTAATACGGATATTAAAATCTAGTATATTAATACTAGCTTAGAAATTATACTTTACGGAGCTAAAAATCCCTTTAATATAAGCTATATTATAAATATAAAGGAATATATAAGGGGTCCTCTAACCTTTAATAAAAAGGAGTATATAATACGGGATTTAGCTACTTATACGGGCTAGTACTAAGAGGTTTTATATATATTAAAGTAAGTATAACTCGCCCTCTAAATAGGCGGCAAAAGGTCGGGAGTTAATAAAAGGGAGATAACGGTCGAGTCGGTTAACTATTTTAATTAGTAATTAAGTATAGAGCGCAATATACCCAGTTTTCCCTAATACGTAATATTGTCGGATCGGAAGTCTAATTCGACCGCAGCATACAGTCGATCGCGCAGGGGCCAATCAGGGGCCCTATTTAGGATTATCGTAGCTAGCCCAACCTGCGGTTAGAACCTCCTTTTTATACTATATAGAAATTTATATAGTTAAATTAATCTTTTTATTAACCTACGGTTCGAACTAATTCCCCTATAAGAGGGAAACCTATACTAATTAGTAATTAAATTCTATTATTATAAATCGGTAAGGTATCTTATTACGTAAAAGAAATAACCTCTTAATACTATATAAAATAAGAGATTTATACTAAGTAACTTTATAAAAGTAAATAAAAAAAAGAGACGATTCTCGAATACTATACGGAATTAAGTAATCGTAGCCCTTTACTACTTACGAGAGGTCGACGTCTATTATGTTAAACTATACTAATTAATAGAACTACTTAAATAACTAGTATTCTACTATTACCTTAAGTAGTTTTTTTACTAAATAACTTTATTATAGCCGGCCCGCGATTAGAAATTAACTAGCTAAATTAGTAAAAGGAATTACTAAAGAGCGATAATTATTAAATTAGCATAATTAAACTATGAAAAATACTACTTAGGAAACTATAAAATAGGGTACCGAGAGGCTATAAAAAAAAAAGATCTCTAAGGTATCTAACCTTACTAAGTACGAGTAATAAGTAGTATTTTTAATAAGTCCTTAAGGCCTATAATCTTATAAAAAAGGGGGAGCTTAACTTTACTAACTATACTTAATAGCTTATATAGCTCCTCTCCGAGCCGCTTAGTATTTATATTCGACTATTCTTATAAAATACTACCCTAGAGGAGGTAAGTTAAGAAAAGAAGTTATTTAGAAGTTACGGAGACTACGAGGCTTAGGAGGTTAGAAATATATAAAATAGCGGAAATTAATAATTAATAAAGATTACGAGACTAATTATTATATTTTTTTATAATAATATAAACGTTTATTATTATTATTAAAAAAAGGGGGCTATTAAAACCTACCCTTTTATATTAAATAAAAAGGAGACCTTAGTAAGTACGATAGTTAGTAATTTAAAAAGGTAATAGTAGTTACTAGAGATAGTAAAAACGAGAGTAGTAATGAGACGGCGAGAGGAAGTAGGAATCTTTTAGACCTTAATAAATTCGTTAGGTAGTAAAAGTACGGGCTTATTATAGTTAATACGTAAATTAGATATATCCTTATTAAAATTAAATACGCTAGCGATTATTAATATAAGTATAGGCTAGAGTACGACCTTTAGTAAGTTAGGGTAAGGAAAAAAAAGAAAAAACCCGATCTTAAATAGAATCCCGATCCTTTATAAGTAGGTAAATATTAACCTGGATTATTAAGGAACGTAAATATATAAAATCGCGGATTAGCTTAAGAATAAGTAAATTAATATAGTATTAATCTATTTAACTAAGGTTTATAAAAAAAAGGGTTTATAAGGGTAACTCTTGTTTTATAAAATCGTAAATAACCTTAGTTACTAACTAAATAAATAGTTTATAAATATAAGCTTAGGAATTATAAAAGTAGTTAATAAATTCCTCTATAGGCAAGGGGTATTACTAACGTAATTATAATTATAAGAACTATATAAAATCCTAGTAGCGACGATTATAAAAAAGGAATTTATACTATAGAACTAAGTATAAGTTAATAGGGTGTATAATCGCTTTAATAAATTTAAAAAAAGGGTAAACAACGTAGATTTCCTCTTTATAATTACTAATAATAATTTATTATTATAAAAAGATATATAGAGATAAAATATAGTATTAAAAGTACGATAATTAATAATTCTGCTTATTTTAATTTATAGCTCGTTACTACTATTAATATAAAATTCGGCACTAATTAGCTAATAAAAAAAGAGATAAATAACCCGAAGTTATTAATAGTATATAGCAACGTAGGGATCGTATATAAATACTAAAAATCTAACGATAAATACAAAGTAATTTATAAACTTTAAAAAGATCTTTTTAAAAAAGAAATTATACTCTAGGGGGAAGTATAAGGTCTTATAAAAAACCCTAACGATATTTTATAATTATTATGAAAAGGTCGGGATTAGAGAATACTAGTACTATTTAGTAATTAATATCGTACTTATAAGCAAAGCCTCTAATTACTATTACGAAGTAGTACGTAATTTTAATTAAAAGGACTTTTTTAGTATTATTAACGTAATCCGAAGCTGCTTCGAGACCTACGATAAGAATCTAAAGCTCTTATCCGAGCTATAGGTAATTCTTTTTATATTTATAACTAGGATAATAAAAAGTAAATTACGAGTAAAAATCTTTAAAAAGCTTATTAATCGAATTAATAAGCTAATAAAAACCTAGCTAAATAAGGGAACTAATAAGTAAAAAGTTAGGTATTTTTATACTATAGTTTAATATATACTAAAAATAAAAATAACCTTATACTAAGTACTTAAAGACTACGAGACGCTCTACTCGAGGCTAAGATCTAGTTTTAATATTAAAATAAGAATACTATACTAAACTTACCTCTAGGCGTATAACGGCCCTTATTAATAATACTAAGTTAATTAAATATATAATAAAAAAGGGAAAGAAATTAAGTATAGTAATTACTAATAGGGAGGCCTAGATTCGTTAAATAAGTAGAGATTTAACCCGCAAGTAGGGTAACATAAGAAATAGTACTTTATTTATAAAAAGGATAGATATTAGTTAAGTAACTACTTAAAAAAAGAGCGTACTAAATCGTACGAATAATATAGAAAGTTAAGGGTAATAAAAAGTAAAATTAACCTTAATCGATTTAACTAATTCTTTATAATATATAAGGGTACATCCGGGGGCATAAAACCTAGTATAAGTAACTAAATTAATAGCCTAAAGTATTTACTAAGAAACTTAGAAAATAAAAAAGACCTTATACCTTATACTAACGAATTAAATTATAATAAAATTAATAATATTAACTACTCTTTTTTCGCCCTATTAGCCTCCGGAGGATATATAAAAATAAATAGGTAAAAAGTAGTAAAAGCTCTTAATAAGTAGGTTTTTATTTATAGATAGTAAGGGAAAGTCCCCTAGATAACGGGTATAAAGAGGAGTAAAAGAGGTAAATTATAATTTAGCTTACTAAATTTAATAATACTAAATTTACCTCTCTTAATATTTAAAAAGAAATTAGGTACTAAGTAATTATAATAGTAGCTAGGGGGTCCTTTTTATACTACTTAAATTATTTAAATACTAAGCTCGTCTAGGTATTTTATATAAATAAAAAGTATAGCTTAGAAACTTTTTAAGGGATTATCCTAGATACTAAGGTATCGTAATAGTTAATAAGAAGAAAAGGGTAATTCTAAGTACTATAAAAAATCGTACTAGTAACGTTTAATACGTTAATAGCGGGTATTATAAGAATTAGCTTTGGCCTAGGCGAAGAGATCGTCGTACTAAGTACAGTAGAAATAAAGACGTACTTCGGAATAATAACTTTTTATATTTTACTTATTAATATACTATTTTTATTATATTTAAAAAACATAGATTAACTAGGTATTATATTTAATAATACGAGGAACAGAATCTCTAGTAGTAAGTACTTCGAAATAGTCGAACAATAATAGGGGTACGCATTTATAAGGCTTACTAATAATACGAAGTTAATTAATTATTTAACGAAAAGTAAGCTTAAATAATTATACTAAGAATTTAGCTACCCGTTAGTTACGAGGTTATATAACCTCTTAAAGCGATTAGGTAATAATAATATTAAAATAGGGGCGCTAAAGTAGTTAATAAAAGTATATTACTAATACTAAATAAATACACAGAGCCTACGTAGGTTTAAATTTAAATTACGTAATAAACTTAACTTTAATTAAGAAATTATTATCAATATTTTCTATTTAAATAATCGGCTAGTCCTATACGTAATTAACAAAGCTATATCCTTTTAAGTAGGGTAATTCCTCTAGGATTTATAAATAAAAATAGTATAGGCCGCCCTATAAAAAAGCTAGATTAATATATACTAAGGACCGCTAGATAGTATTAGAACCGATACTAGTATTAGCTTTAAGTTAGTAAAATTTAGGGAGAATACGACGGCCTATAGTATATAACTAAAAATCGTACTTATTAAAGCGTACTATAGTATTAGAAAGGTAGAAAGGGTATATTAGTAGCTAAAAAGGGTATTTAGAATTATTAAAAAAAAAATCTAAATTTTACTAATAACAAATACTTTTAGATAGTACTTAAATACTATAATAATACTATAGGGCCTAACGGGCTTATATTAACGCTTTTCGTATTTAGAGTATATTTAAGAACGACCTTAGCCTTATTATTATTACTAAACATAAGCTAACGAGCCTAAGTAATTAAAAAAATAATATAGGTACTACGTAAGGTGAGCGTAAAAAAGTAAGTTAATAAGGTAATTACTATATACAATAGGCCTAATATAGGGGGTAATTTAGATATATTATTAAATTCGGATATATAAGTATAGTATAAAATTACTTAATAATAAGCTAGGCTATATAAATTAATCTTTATTAACGAGCGATCTTATATAGTTATAAAGGATCGTAACTAACCCCTCGAGGTATTAATTATAGTAGTAAGACTATATTATTTAGATCCTAGTGAGGTAATTTCTAACTTATAAAAAGAAGAAGAGCTAGGGGAAACTATATAACCCGCGGTAGAAGTATAGGAAATTATCTTTAATAAAATCGTTATAGTAATACTAATAAATAACGAGGAAGAGGAAATTACTAAAAGGGTACTAATATTACTAATAAGACGTTATAAAAGACTACGATAGTAAGTACTAATGCGGTAATTTATTATTAATAACGAGGTAATTAATACTTTTTATATAGTAAAAGAGAAAGCTAATTTCGAGCTAGTAATTAAACTATATAAAGAAGGTATAATTATAATTATTAAAAAGCTATATAAGGAATTAGATCTGATCGAAGTAAATACTCTTTACGATCGAGGGGTCTATCGATTTATCTTTTATAACCTAGAGAAGTATATAAACCTCTATATATTTAAATTATAAATAGTTTATAAAATTAAAAAAAAAGGAATACCCTAGCTATATAAGAAGTCTAGATACGTAATTTAAGGGTATAGCGACGTTAAGAAGGCGACGCTACTTATATAATTACTTATTATATAGCGCTATAGCTAATAATTAATAATAGTACTAATAGTATTATTATAAAAAAAGGGGTATGAGATTTAGAGCCGTGATATTACCTAGGCGTATACTTAATTAGCAACAGGGCTTATAAGGAAAATCCTAGCTTATTTACTAAAAGAAATAGTTAGTAAGTACTTAGAAAGTACGATTATTAAAGTACTTAAGCTACTATATAGGCTCGTAGAATCGGGTACTTATTAGTAAGCTACTTATTATAATTTTTATATTAATTAATTATTAATAGTTATATTTACGTACGACCCGTACTTATTAGTTTCTAAGTACGAAAGTAACTAATTTAGGATCGTTAGAATATAAACTAATAATATATTAGGCCTATCCAATATTAACTTTATAAAAAAAGAGGATAAGGAGCTTTAGAAAGCGGGTTTTATAGCGAAGCTAAAAGAGGTCCTTATAATAAATAACTTATTAGCGTTTAATAATAGAATTCTTATAATTAAGGGGGAAATTATTATTTTTTAATAAAAGGAGTAAAATAAGAAAATTAGCTTTATCGATCTAAACGTAATTAATATTAAAAAGTAATATAAGGCTTAGCTTGTGTAAGAAGTATATATTATAAGTATATACTAGCCCGAGGTAATTTTTAATTATATTAGAGTAGTATAGGCTATAGAACTAAATAAATAAGACGTCGAGGTACTTAATAAGTAGCTTAAGTAGTAGTACTTAAATTTCGATCGAGGTCTTATTTACTATCCGATCGACCTCGTAGTTAATAAGCTCTATATATTTATAAATAGCTTATTTATAAATAATAAGGACCTTATTTTATAATTAGGGTATATTATTATTTTTATTAACGAGAGTATAAATAAGAGCGAATTTATAATATATAGTAATATAATTTATTACTTATTAACTAAAAGTAAGTAGGTAATAAGAAGTGTACTAGTGTTAGAAGTTTATAATATAGTTAACGGTATTAACCTTACTTACGTAATTTTAATAACGCTAAAGAGAATTACTAATTAACTTAGTTTTTTATTAATCCTAATAGTCGTTTATATAGATTCTTACTTACTATACGAATATTTTATTAAATTAAGAATTACGAAGGAAAAGAGGCTTATGATCGATATTATAGCCCTTAGGTAATTATATAAAAGGTATAAAATCCTCGAGATCTATTAGATTAATAACGACGATAACCTCGCCGACGTTTTTATAAAAGTAGTACTTAATAAGAATTTAGAATAATTTATAAGTAGTAGAAAAGTTAATATACGAATAGAAGGATAGGTTATATAAAAAGAATAGAGAAAAAAGGGAAAAGGAGACGACTTAATAAACGGGCCTAAGGTCGAATTATACCTCTAACTATAGTAATTAAATTAATAAAAAAAAGAGAAAGTTAGTATTAAATTAGAAGTTTATTTCGACCGCGGTATATAGTCGATCGCATAGGGGCTAATTAGGAGCCCTATTTAGGATTATCGTAGCTAGCCTGACCTGCGGTTAGAACCTCCTTTTTATATTACGTAGAAATTTATATAGTTAAATTAATCTCTTCGTTAACCCACGGTTCGAACTAATTCCCCTGTAAGAGGGAAACCTATAAATATATAGTACGGCCCCGGTAAATTACTCCGTTAGAGGGACTTAACTAGTTTATATCCCTTAAGTATAATAAAAATAGTATATTAACGAGTAGAATATAAAAGACTATTATACTTAAGCGTATATTAACTTTTACTATACTTAGAGCGTATATTATTTTACTTAGGCCGAAGCTAATCCTCGTAATACTTATTATTAATATATTTAATATAACTAGGGAGATCTTTTAGAGTACGTAAAATTACCCTTTATCTTTAGTTAATTATTATAATACCCCTATATCTAGGATAATCCCTTAGAAAAATATTTAGGCCGTATCGTTCGCTAGTATAGGATATTAGTACGAGCTCTATGTTTGAGTAATTTAAGTAATATAAAAAGGACCTTTTTAATTACTTTTAGAATCGATTAGTACTATATTCCTCGTTAAATATTAATAAAATAAAATTTAGTACTACTAGATTCGTTCATTTATCTATATCCGTTATCTAAGGGATTTTCCCTTACTATCCGTATATAAAAGCCTATTTATTAAGAGTTTTTATTACTTTTTATTCTTTTAGTATTATATATCTTCCTAAGGCTAATAGGGTAAAAAAAGAGTAGTTAGTATTATTAATTTTATTATAATTTAATTTATTAATATAGGGGGTAAGATCTTTTTTATTTCTTAAATCTCTTATTATATACGGATCCTCTAGTTTATTAATTATACTTTTACTTAGTTCTATATCTCTAAATCTACCCTTATATATAATAAGGAATTAGTTAAATCGATAAGGGCTAGTTTTTCTATTTATTACTCTCGATTTTCTATATTACTTAAATAATTTAATACGTTCTTTCTTAGAGTAATTACTTAATTAATAGCCGTCCTTTTTATATATAAAATACTTCCTCTTTTATTACTTTTATTCTAAATCGAACTAGTAGCTAACTAAGGAGTCTATTCCTCTAGCTTAGTAACTACCGTACTTCTCTTATTTTTATATATATAATTAACTTAGTATTATTAATAAGGGCTATTATAAAATTATAAGTACGTTTAGTAAGGTATCCTAGCCTTAATATTAAAGCTAGACCTTAGCCTTATATAAAGGGTTTTATAATACTTAAGTAGTTAATATAAAGTTACTCTTACCTCTAGGATTCTCTATATAATAATATAAAAATATCCGACGTTTTACTTATTTATACCCTTATTTAGCTATATTTTTACTAGTTTATTAATTTAATTAATAAGCTCTTTAAGAATTTTTAGTCTCGTCTTTTTTTTTTTATTATTCTAGTTATAGACCTAAATAATAGTACCCTTAGTTTAGATAGGAGCTCTAGGTTCCTATCTTAGGTCTTAAAGCGACTTTAAATTATATTAACTATATTTAAAAAGTCGGTTCGATTAATAATACGTATTACTTAGTAATAATAATCCGTAATTTTATTAATTAGTACGATATTAATTACTAAGTAGTATTATTATTTTCAGATTCTAACTTTTTTATAATAATTATAAAATATTAAAAGTGTTTTTTATAGAACCTCGTATTTCTTTCTTAAGTATAATTTCTCCTTAAAGAAGATCTTTATAAGGTTAGTAAATTACTTTATAATAACGACCATTAGGTTAGTCTTTATATAGTCGATCTTATACCTCTTTAACTAATAAGAAGTAAGTTACGTATTAGTAGTATTACTAAGTTAGTAATCGAGATTAATAAGATCGTTAGTAATCGCTCTTTATAAGTAGTCTCTATAGTCCTTATTATAGTAAGTATTAATATATTACTATTAGTAATTTTTAATAAGAACTCCGGTTAGTTTACCTTTTTACTAAATTTATTATATCTTAATACTACTTAGTTAACTTAATCTTAGTCTTATAATATAAATTCGTTAGTAATAACTATTATAGCAAGGGGTTTATAAGCTTTTTATTTTACTATCTAGGCTAATAAAACGCCTCGATAATAGAAGAATCTAATAGCCCTCTTTATAACGTTCGGATTAGTACTAATAAACTACTTATCTTTTTAATTACTAAGGTTATTAATAATTTTATAAAATAGGGGTTACCCCTCGAGCCCCTTTTAAGCATATATCTTTTATAAAATATATTAATACTATATCGATCTACTCGTTATTAAAGTTATTAAAGTCCTTATATACTTATTTCTTTTAATATTCTAGCTTAATTTTTATTTAATTATATAATATGAAAATCCCTCCTCTCTAACTATATATTAACTTACTTTTTATTATCCCCTAACTCGTACTTCGATCTATAGTAATTAGCGTATTTAATCTTAAGGGAGTTATTTTAAAACTACTTACTAGCCTTAATAATAGCGTACTATTATTAATTATTAGATTTATTAAAGTCTAGGACCTTCCCGCTTCTTCTTATCTCTTTATACCGAGTTTTATTATTATTTACTCCTAGTTTTCCTAGTTAAATACTATCCTACCGGTCTTTTTTTAGTTACTTAATCGACTAATATTAAAAATAAACTCGTAAGTAGCCTAACGACGTCTTAATTACGTAACGTTTTTTTAAAATTAAAACCCAAGAGGTATATACGTTTATTAAATAAATTATTATTAGTTAGTAGTTTATTTCTTACTTTTTAAAAATAATAATCTTATGTTAAGAGCTAGTAATATAAAAAGAGCTCTTTAATTGTCCTCTAAAAGGTTCTCTTTTTATTATAATAATTATAATTTTAATAAAAGGCCGTGAGAAGATCTTTTTAAGGGTAACAATCTCCTCGTTAAGTTAATTTTTAGTACTTATGATACTTACGACTTATAAATTATAGCTATTATAATTTCTAAATCTCCTCTTTTTTTTTTATTTATATATTCTGCCTTTACTAGCTACTCGGGCAGTTCTCAGTATTATTTATATAGTATTAATATACGGTATTAGTAAATACTTATACTATCTCGCTAAACTATTCTTTTAGATTTTTTAACTTTTTAACTTTTCCTCTTATAAAGTTTATAACTACGGATTATTAACGGCGATATTAAGCGCCCGACGCTACTACTTTATAAGCTTACTACGCACCTAGCTAAGTTAGCTACTTTTTTAAATAATAATAGCTTATAATAGTATAATATCGGAGATACCCTCGTTACTATTATTAAGAATAATACTAACCTCACTAATATCTTTAATTTTAACTCGTATATATATATATATTCGTTACCTTATTACTTTTATTAAAATCGAAAATATTACTTCCTTTATTATTTATTACTATTACGCTATTACTATTACTATTACTATTTAACTATCTACCTTAAGCATACTTTATTAAAATACTAAGACGTTATTAATAGCTCGTCGACCCTTAGGGCTTCCTCAATAGCTAGAAGTTCGATCTTATAAATATTATACTAGAGGACCCCGAGCTATAAAAAGACCGCCTTAATAAATATTATATTTATAATATTAACTTATAAAAAACGGATAGATATATTATAATAAATATTACCTTTATTAGCACTTTTTTAATATAATAGAGTAGTATAAATAAGCCTAGACTTAATAATATAATTAAGAGCTTAAAAAGAGCATAAGTAAGTATATTAAATAAGAATATTAATAAAGAGAGGTTATTATTAAATAAAATAAGAGGAGAAAATAAGGGGTAGTATTTAGTTATTAAAAAGGTAATTAATATATTATAGTAACAGGGTTATTAATATTTTAAGTTTAGTTAGTATTAATAATTAATAACGGCTATAGCTAGCTATAGTTAGTTATAAAGTTTTATTAAAGTACGTAATAAAAATACTCGATATTAACCCTAATAGACTAGCTTGCCCGTAAAGGCGAAGATGGCCCCCAATGAGGCAGACCGGACCCCAAAGGGCCTCTTTTTTTATTATACCGTCCCTTATACTATATTCTTAAATAATATCTAGGGGGGGTAATTAAAAGGGCTATAAAGAGATTATTTAAATCCTCGAGGTCGTATTTATAAGACCCTTGTGGGGGGTTCTTTTATATATTATAGATCTCTTAGCCTTATAATTCTTATACTTTTTATTATACTTATTAAGAACGCTATATTTAAAGATCTTTTTTCCTTAATTACGTAGTACTTTTTTATACTATACTTCTTAAGTTTATTTATCGCGCTAATTAATTAAGTAAGTAGTTATTCTATAAGTAGTTCTTTTCCCCCGATAGAGTAATCCGCCGGGGCCGTACTGTATATTACGTATTAAGGAAAACTAGGTATAACACGCTCTATACCTAATTACTAACTAAAATAGTAGTTAACCGACTCGACCATTATCTCCTTTTTATTAACTCCTAACTATTTACTATAGTTTTCCTAAGTTCTAGCTATTTATAAAGCGAGCTTTACTTACTCTAACGTATATAAAACCTCTTAGTACTAGCTTATATAAGTAGCTAGGTCTATTATAATTTCTTTTTTTATATAAGTATTATTATTACTTAGGGGGTTTTATAAGAGCTATTTAAAGCGCTTACTTATTATTCTAACCTTATATACCTTTAGCTTACTTATTATAATTATTATAACTAAATTAATATTAATATATTAAATCTTAATATCCGTACTAGCCCGGCTATTTATAGTACTTATAATATTACTTAGTTAAATTCTGTATTATTAAAAAGTATTTTACTACTTTTTAAGCGTACTTATATTAACTACGATAGTTATAGTATCGAGCTAGCTAAGGGCGCTTAGCCCAAGAGGAATAGACTTATTAATAAGTATCTTTAGCTTATTAATTACTAACTATATACTAAGAGAGTAGGTTCTTATTAAGGTAGTAGTTTATATATTAATAAGTTTATTTAATAAGTTTATTTAGTAGATTTATTTAGTTTAAATAGAGAGTAGCTTTAAGTAATATTAAAAGCGATAAAAATAAAAAGAATTTTTACGAGCTCTAGTACGTAAATATTAGCCTATTTAGCCTTTTTTTAAAAAACCTTTATATTATTATTAAAGTTTAGAACCTTTATAATTAAGGAAGGCCGCCCCCGATTATTATAGGTAACTATTGTGGCTAATTATTATAGTTAATTATTATAGCTAACCTCTACTATCGACCCTTTTAGCTAGCGCCGCTGCGTAAGTATATCGCTTAGCCTATTGTTAATAAGTAGTAGGGTAGCTTACCTATCCCGAATTAAATAGCGGTTTTTATATTAAAATTATTATATTATATTAAGCGCGTACTTAGGATATATTGCGCGTATTATATAGTTAAAAAGTGTACTATATTATGTAATTTCTTTTAAAAGCGTAATCCCGTTAAGGTCGATCTTTTGTACCTATAAAGCCGGAAAAAAACTACTATATAAGTAGTTTTTTTTATTAATTAATTAATTAATTATTTAATTTCTATTCGCGGGCCGGCCGTAAGTAAGTTAATTAATAAGAAAGGATTAGATAAGGTTAATAATAATAGCTCGGTTACTTTAATATTTCTATTATTTATTATAGTTTAACGTAATAGACGTTAGCTTTTTATAAGTAATTAAGTGCTACGATTCTTTTATTTTATTTTATTATAAAGATTCTACGTCTTATTACTTACTTTTTATAAGGTTAGGTAGTACGATTCCCTTATTACGTTCTGTTCGAGGAGGTCGTTTCTTTTATACGAGATATTTTATTAATTTATAATAATAAAAATTAATTACTAATTAATATTAGTTTTCTTATTATAAGGAGATTAGTTAATTCATTTAAACTGTGGGTTAATAAAGTAGGTTAATTAATTATAAATATATATTATTACGTAAGGTATAAAAAAGAGGTTCTAACCGTAAGTTAGGTAGTCTATAGTAATCGTAAATAGGGCCCCTCATTGGCCCCTGCGTAGCCTCGGCCGGATGCCGAGGTCGAATTGGACTTCTAATCTGATAAATACCTTATTCGCTTCTCTATTATTCCATGTCCAATTCTCTCAACAGCACTATTAAAGACATGCGCTCCTGCACATAATCTATATTATACAGTAACCAATTCTAGAGGGAGAGGTTTTATATTCAAACCTCGTTTTTATATAGTGGTTTTTTTCCGGCTTTATAGGCATAAAAGATCGACCTTAACGAGATTACGCTTTTAAAAGAAAATATATAATATAATATACTTTTTAACTATATAATACGCGTAATATATCCTAAGTACGCGCTTAACGTAATATAGTAATTTCGATATAAAAACCGCTATTTAATTTGGGATAAGTAAGCTACCCTCTTTAGTAATAGCGCCGGTTAAGAAGGTTAATAATAGAGGTTAGCTATAATAATTAGCTATAATAGTCGGCCGTAATAATTCAAAGCGGCCTTTTTTAACTATAAAAGTTCTAAACTTTAATAACGACGTAGAGGTTTCTAAAGAAAGGGCTAAATAGGCTAATATTTACTACTTTTTAAAGCTTATAAAAATTCTTTTTATCCTTATCGCTTTTAATATCGCCTAAAGCTACTCTCTATTTAAACTAAATAAATTTATTAAATAAACTTATTAATATACAAACTACTATTTTAATAAGAACCTACTCTATTCTTAATATATAATTAGTAATTAATAGGCTAAAGATGCTCGTTAATAAGTCTACCCCTCTCGAGCTAAGCGCCCTCGGCTAGCTCGATACTATAGCTATTATAACTAATATAAATATACTTAAGAAGTAATAAAGTACTTTTTAATAATATAAAATTTAGCTAAGTAATATTATAAGCGCTATAAATAGCCGGGTTAATACGGATATTAAGATTTAGTATATTAATATTAGCTTAGTTATAATAATTATAATAAATAAGCTAGAGGTATATATAATTAGAATAATAAACTAGTACTTTAAATAGCTCCTATTAAACCCCCTAAGTAATAATAATACTTATATAAAAAAAGAGATTATATTAGACCTAGTTACTTACGTAAGCTAATACTAAGAGGTCTTATACGTATTAGAGTAAGTAAAGCTCGCCCTATAAGCGGGCGGCAGAAGGTTAGGAGTTAATAAAAGGGAGACAATAGTCGAGTTAGTTAACTACTATTTTAGTTAGTAGTTAGGTATAGAGCGCAATATACCCAGTTTTCCCTAATACGTAATACACGCTACGGCCCCGGCGGATTACTCCGTCGGGGGGAACCTCGTTTTTATATATCTGGCATCAGTTTTCTTTTGTAGAATTTCAAACTTTCCAGGCGAATAAGACTCTGCAAGTGGCGCCATGTTAAGTGTCAAAGTCGGAACTTCATCGTAATCAGTACCTTAGGAATAGAAACAGCCCTTTGACGGATTGCCAATCCTCCTTCTTGATTCATCAAAGCTCTCATACGCAAATGAAGTGGCCTGAGATTTATTCGGATGGAGGCATACTATATCGACTATTGATAACCCACAGAGCATATACCTCACTAGCCTGTCTTTTCTTTAGCAATAGACTTAATTAGAGTCTTCACCTCATCGTCCGACATCTCTTTGACTCCAAGCATAGGGTTATCGTCTTTGGGCCAAGGGCCAGAGAAGTCCGGCCTAGAGTTCGCATAGCGTATCATGTCGCCAAAAACCTTCATGCTGTAGTTACCCGCCTGGAACTCTTTCAAGGCTCCAGCAAAGACTTGGTCCATATTTGACTTTGACTCAGTCCAACCGTCAGTCCCCAACGCTTCCTTGCACAGGTCCACCATCTGCTTTTGGCTTTTGTTGACAGAATGCACGTGAACAGGCTTGTTTTCAGTCTCCACTGGGTGGAGCAAGGCCCTTGAAACGGCTTTGCCAGTTGATTCGAGCGTAGTCCAGACGTGAACATTCTCCCCTTCGTTGATATAGTCAACTTTCTTGTTGTAGATGTCGATGTTCATGAAGCCGGTCCGAAGGTTCCAATCTAGGAACGCTCCATTGCAGATAACACTCCAAGTCATTCCGGTCTCTTCACATTTCTTCAGTAAGTGCATGTCATTCATATCTTTCTTGAAGAAGACGGGCACCGAGTGGACGTTGCGGTTGTTGAAATCCAGGCTGAAGTCTGATGGAATGAAACGATACACTCGAGCTGCAGCGGCAGCATCTATCAATCTCGTTGGAGTATCGTCGTGAACAAGAGTGCAGTCCACAAAAGCCTGGTGGCCCTGTAAAGCATCTCTAATAGCATCAAAAGAAGTGAAGTCGACGACCTTGACATTTACACCGTCAGGGAAAATGCCCTGTTTGCGGACCAAGACAGTCACATCAAAACCATCTGCAAGCAGTGCTTTCAGAGTTGGTCTTCCAACATTACCAGTTGCCTTGCATTGTTAGTTACGGACCATTTGCCTAGACGATGCTTAAACACGAGCTTACTCCTGCGACGGCGACTTTCTGAATCTTAGGCATCATGTTGAAAAGTGTTGACACTAGTATGAAGTAGGAGAACTCAGATGGGCAGATCAGTCCAAGATCCTATATCGATGGTGATTTGGCGTATCAGAGCCGCCTCCGCCTCTGAAGAAGTATTTATGCCGCGCGTTTGATACACAGAATTTCGGGGGAGGGCTCGCGCGCCCATCGAAATAGGGCGCACTTCGGTCACCCGAGGAAGGCATCAACCGCGTCAGCAACCACGCATTCAAGACGTTAAATGTGAGAAGTCGTGGTATCTGAGTCTCGAAGACACCGTCCGCCCACTATGTGTAAGATTGACCATTGGGCCGGACCCCCGGTTTGACAGACGCATCCTCCCGCCCCAAATCCGAGCACAAGTTGCGTAACCTTGTTGTATGTCACGCAACGTCACTTTTTGAACGCACCCACTTCTATCGGGGCAGATAATCCTCGTGGTTCGGTGCATACTTGCATCCGCGTCTGTCTCAGACCGTCCGATGTATCTCGGGCTAGTCGGCCACTTGAACTTATGTCACGGCAGAGGTTCTATGGGAAGGGAATCCAGTCCCCTAATGCGAGAATATGTGCGCAGGAGATCAACCTCAGTGCATGGGATAAGCCTGAGATTTGTCTTGGCATCTGAAAAAGCATCGGGGATTTCCTAGATGCTTCCTCTTGGCCCATTCACCACACGCATGGTTCCAGTACTCATGTCCTACGGGTACTACATAGGTTAGACGAAATCTTGGCAATCTTAACACGAAGCAACTATCACTCCAAATTATGGCTTCAGAAAAGTTAATTGCAAACTGCTGGACTATCGCTATCGACCAATGATCCGTCTAGGTATTCCAATCAAACTGCATCGTGGATACCTCATCTAGTGGGTGTTGGTTACAGAGAAGCCCTTGATGGGGTAGTGGAAGTTGACGTGGTGAGACTCAACCTTGCCGCTGGCAGGAATGTACACAGACTTATCGGCGGCTCTGCTCTTCTCCAGACTCTCCCATCCCAGAGCCGCGACGAAGACCTTGCCACCGCCATCAACCTCTTCGGTTGAAAAACCGCTGGCAAAGTCATTGAAGCCATCCATACCGCGGACCTTCTCGAACTGAGCTCTCATGTCGTCCTCAGACATGGTGGAGCCGCTGATAGTGATAGTCTCGGCGATGGGAGAGTCGATGGCGGCTCTGGGTGCGTACGGGACGAACTTGATGAAGTACGACTTGACTGGGCCGGTCATAACTGTCTTAAATTCCTCCATCGCCTTTGCACACTCAGAAGACGCGAAGAAGCTGTCGCGGGACTCCTTTGACTTCCAGCCTACAGTAAGAATGAGAAGTGTCCTGATCACAAAGGCACACTGAATGTGGGCTTACCAGAAATGAGATCAAGAACCTGCTCGTTCTCGGACCAAGGTCCCCATCGTGTGCGAAGGTAGCCGTCCTGGGTCTTCAGGGCGAGGAGGTAGGTCTTGAGAGGTTCCTTCCAGTCCTCCTTGGTACCCTTTACGGGGACGATCATGCGCTCAGTGACGCCTCCGGCAGGTGGTGCAGACATGTTGATGGTATTTGATTTAGATGGATTGAGAGTAGAGTTTAAGTTATTTGATGATGATTGCAGAGGTTTTCTTTGATTATGTAAATGTGATTGTTGATAATTGATGATGATGATCTAAAATCTCTGCTGGAGGTGATTCAAGGTTGGTTATATACTGATCAACTCGGGCCCGTGTTCTTCGGAGCCGCTTTCCAATACAATGGTATTTTCTGGGTGCATGACAACGAAGGCGAGAGTCCGACAGTGATCTTACGGCACGACACTACGGCCCGGCGGCTTTCGGTGGAGTGCCACATCCTATGTCCGTTTTGGGGACTCCCGCGGCTGCCACCACGTCAGGCCATCCACGCCTGGACCCTCAATGTCAAAGATCATGCTATCCGGAGTCAAGCTTGCGGCTGTATTGCTGTGGGGTTGCCAAATATGGCGATATTCTGGAAGGAAACATAGCTCTGGGCCCCCGAGCCGCGTCGTTGGCGCCATTGCGAACCCAGGGCCTTAGCTCTTCCGCGACGTTTCTAGTTGCGAGATAGCGCTGTCAAATAGAATGATGGAGTAGAAATACCGAATAAGAGGTTTCAAGCATTCCTTCAAAACTTCAGACGAACTTGACAAGGGTAGTCACTTGTCTTATAGGGAGCGGGAGCGTAAGCTCTGCATCTCTTGTGAGACTGCTGCAAGTCAGAACACAGACGGTGCAGCATGAGGGCTATGACGTTGAAATGATAGAAGGGAACAGACAAGAATCAGTGGCAGACTTCGCAAAGAGAAGCTTGCCGTTTTGGGGTATCCGATGCTTTCGAAACCACACGGCGGACAAAGCGGCGGTGAGGTGGGGGATCGACGAAGGACCTCCGCAAAGTCTAAGTTTCATAAACATACAAGGAGGAGACGGGAAACATTTCAACACCCTGTTTGCTTGACTTGACATGGTCCGCGCTCTTCGGCACTGCCATCCCGTCGGATTCTCGTTGATCGCTTTCGCACCTCGCTCAAGGCTACGTGTGCTTTCTACCCACCATGCATCCGATGCTCCGTCAAGCTTGCATGTCCGCCGGCCGCTCACCTCCTAGAGCCAGAAAATGCCACAAGAGTGAAACCAGGGGCGCCGACAGCTGGCGTGGCTTTCCGTAACACTGCGGCATTGTTTCCATTGCCCCGATAGCCCTAGTCCGTTGATCACCCCGGCGGTCATCAGGGAAACACCAGTGCCCGGCCCTCCGTAAATGCGGACGGGATCAATTTGGCGGGTCTTTGTTCAAGGGCTTATATCCTTTCCGATGCGATGCGAGAAACAGGGGAATTCAGCCACGTCGACGATGTGTCTCCGATCTCTAGTTGTAGGTATTGACAATGCCACAATACCCAAGTGACTGGGCAGAGACGAAGTTTGCATAAGTCATTGTACAAGCCAGATGTAAATCCGTACACACTCGGAGTTGCAAAGAGATCTCAATTCCCGACAGTATCAGTTGAGTAATCACAACTCACGAACCTTTATCACCGTTTCTAGAAACCCTTTCGTTTAACTCGAGCATTGTCTGTTGCGGGAACTAAGGTACCCTGCCTTGTTGAGAAGAACTTATTTGCACTCGCGCGTGACCAAGTAATGAGCCTATCTTATTATGGATTTCTTAGATTGTGGGAGAAGTCGGGACTGACAGTGCTCAATGACGGGCGAACGAAACATCTACGCTAATTGAGAATCAAGGCTTGAGCAATTGATTCCAATTATCCAACATGTATGTGCTTTCCCACTTTAATATACTTTACGTCATATTACAAAAATGTTAAGCAATGCGTCTCTGATTCGTTATACGTAGAATTCGAAGAGAAACTCCGGAGAGTTCTAAGCTTCTTCCGCTAACTCACGTTGCCAAGTTGCACCTCACCAACCCGCTTCTTTCCCAATACAAATAGCTAGCCAGCAGCTTCGTCACACGGTGCAATGTTAGTCTCCTTGAACTTTGGGAGAGAAGTAGGAAGACATGTAGGGCCCAGTCTCGTTGTAGTTGTACGAGACATAAGACAATCCACCTGGCTTAGAGTAGTCCCTACCAGGCCTGAAAACCATTAGCTTTCGTGAAATGTTCAGTGTCATGACTTGAGTCGACTTACAGTTTGGAAGTTTCTGTGGCACCACGGTAGAACTTGTCTGCAGACTCGTCCCATCCCAATTTTCTCAGGGTTTGTGCAAAGTTCTTCATAGTCTGCGCATCGCTGCTTGCAGTCTGACCCCACGGCAAGTGTGCCTTGATATCGATGCGTTCCGCTCCAGGCTTCAGCTCGAATGCAAAACAGATGCCCTTGTGCAGATTTTGCATATCTCTGGCATCTTTCCGTTGATCCGCCATCATGCCTTGGGGCTCATCCAGGAGTAGATGCCACACCTTCTCCGCGGTCTCTACACCTTTCAACGTGGCTTCGTCGGTCTGAGCCCCACCAAGTGTGAAGACGTCTGCCAGCACTGACTTTGCGTTTGAGGTTGTCCGAGCATAGACCTTGACGCGCGCCTTGTTGGGGTCGATGCAGTCGACAGCCATCATCTCAACTATGCACGGCTCCTTGCAAGACGCCAAATACTTTTGCAACTTTGTGGCGGATGCGGCGAGCCTGTCTCCACAAGGCTGCAACTTTGGAATCATGTCGAAAACGAGATCTGATGTCGTCGCTCCTGTCGCGAAGTGCTTGAGGACTGGAAAGTGATAGGATTTGAGAATGCGCTTCGAACGCTTCATGTCGTAGGCGAGGAAGAGTTGCGGTATACGTTTAACAAAAGAAGGCATCGCTTGACGAGCAGCGGCGGCTTCTTGGGGTGTGACAAACCATGCGCTGACGAGTTGCTCGTACCATCGCATATCGACGTCGGAAGAGACTTGAGAGAGTATTGGAACCATGGATCTGCCAATATCTCCAGCGAAGGGGTCATCGGTAGAACCGGCAGTATCTCCTAGGGGCTCGAACGTGTAGCGGATTACACCGTCATCACCTTTGGTGAAGTTCCACGATGGCTCAAAGGTAGATCCATCGTAAGTCAACAGCGGCCTCACTTTTGCCTTGGGTGTTGGTATTCCGAACGAAGGTACGACAACATCGCGGAACACGCGCAAGTGGTCTGCCTTCTCTTCCGGTGTATATGACTCTGCGCTGTTGAGCAGGGTGTTGAGGAGTGGTGCGCATTTATCCCACCACCACCGGTGCTTTGGGTTGAGGGGAGGGTCAATAGGGATGGTAGCATCGTTGACACTTGAGGAGAAGGCGTTGAACTTCTGAGGAGACCTTAGCGGTGCTTCGAGGCTATCCTTTACAGGATTGTAGATGGCTGCTGGTGCCATGCTGGAGACTGGTCAAAGGAAGTATGTGCAGTGTGAGAATTCAGAGGAATGAGATGGAAATACTAACTAATCATGCTCAGATGACGCTGACATGCAAGAGGTAGGGCATCCTTAAATCTTTATAGCTTCACCAGAGTCTGGGCATCCTAATTAAACACCGTTCGCCTCAAGTGATAACTTCCCAATTAGATCTACGTTGCACTCCTTCAACCGAGATACTGATGGACATGAAGATTAGGCCGAGGGCCGAAGGGCACTGTCCTCCAGTTGGACAGGTCTGTCCGTCGTGGTCCTCGAAAGGTCGCCGTCTACTTCAAAGGCGAGAACAAACATTGAGTTTGATCAGGTATCAAGTCACGACAACGTCACTGCAATGCAGTTGTTTGGTGGACTATCGTCCTTCGGGCAGTGCATGGATATGCTGACTACTTACGGGCACTTACTCAGTCCTAGTAACCTTTCATCTTGAAGTTGAACAAGGAGGCTGTGGCCTGCCTGCTGTCAAGCTTAGATACCCGGAAGCCGCGTGCTTAGTTAAAACGCGGAGATACTTCGAAACAAACAAGGACAGCCTAGCCGAGTAGCTCTACAAAGATCAGGCGAAACCATAAGCCATGGCAGCGTATGATTCACTTCGTCAGCGAAACACTCGAACTCGTGGGTATTTGTATAAGGCAAGTAGAGATGGCTTCTTGTCGGCGCCCGCCACTTGTCTACTCAATGTCATTCTGGAAAGCTTGGCCGAGGGCTGAAATCCGAGTTCGACAACTTAAACACAACTCTAAACATCCCACTTGATCAGACGATATGGCCACGGCAGAGTTGGCCAAGATTACGAACTCGCCGCACCTTCCGCAATCATCGGCAGTTTTTCATTGCCTTTCCAACGAGACATGTAGTCTTGAGCCTTTTCTGCACTTCACTAGTCAGGTGAGGATGATTATACGGACGTTCCCATCGGACTCTTGGAAGTTTGATTCAATGCCACGCAGCCAGTTTGGGGAATTCCAGGAGAGCCGCTCTCATCAGGAACGGGCCTTTTGATGTAGAAGATGTTTGATATCGAGCAGTCCAAGTGCTACTCCGCGCTTACGGCCCCGCGCGGACTAGATCCGCGGTCATCTATGGAGGCCGAACTTCCGAAGATCCGTCATTGTATGAACATTGGCGAGCTAAGCTCTAGAGCTCAGCTGAGTATAAGCTCACGGGCGTCATAGACTGGAAGCTCTCGTCAATAAATGAACTCTTCCCCCTCTTCAAGGAGAAGGTTCGCGACCACAACTGTATGTGTGGTTACGAACGACAACATTATTAAAGACTACATCATCTCCAAAATTCACGAAATAATTCCTCGAATCTTCAATACTGTACTACGGTTACAAGGCCTCTAAAATTATGGCACCAGGCGTCACGTCGGCGAACGGGGGGCACGCATCGAACGGTGCGGCGCCAGCTCCTCGGTTTCTGCCCCCTGGAGTATCCGCGGAGAAGTTCCAAGAGTTCGCAGCAAGCCTTCAAAAGGCAGTCGGAAAAGACAATCTCCAGATCATCACCAGAGATACCCAGCTGGATGATGGCGACTATCAGACCGTCGATTGCCAGACGCACGACATGCACTCTCTCTACGAGCGTGAGGAGTTTGTTGGCAGCGCGCTCATCCACCCCCGAAATGTGACAGACATCCAAGCAGTCATCAAGCTCTGCAACGAGTATCTCGTTCCTGTGTGGACGTACAGCAAAGGTCACAATATCGGCTACGGCGGTGCCGCTCCAAGAGTATCCGGAAGCTTGGTGATGAACCTGGGAAAGCACATGAACCGCATCATTGAGGTCAATGCCACGGACTGCTACTGTCTCGTTGAGCCCGGTGTCACCTATTTACAGATGCAAAAGTATCTTGATGACAACGGGTTGCGGGACAAGGTGTGGCTGGACTCACCGGAGCTCGGCTACGGCTCCATGATTGGAAACGCACTGGACCATGGCGTGGGCTTCACTCCCTACGGTGATCACTGGATGATGCACTGTGGAATGGAAGTTGTGCTGGCCAGCGGTGAGGTCGTTCGTACTGGCATGGGTGCGATGCAGAGTCCCGAGGGCCGCAAGCAGGCGGCTCAGGGGGTACCGCCTCAGGATCAGCATCAGAACGAGTGTTGGCAGCTATTCCCTTATGGATTTGGTCCAATCAACGACGGAATTTTCTCCCAGAGCAACAACGCAATTGTCACGAAGATGGGCATGTGGGTAAGTTTGAACTCATGAGAGGGGGCCAAGTTGGTCACAAGATGAGGCAAAGCTGACTGATGGATACATGTAGCTCATGCCCGCACCCCCTGGAATTACTCCCTTCATGGTGACATATGAGAAGGATGAAGATCTTGAGGCCGTCGTCGATATTATTCGTCCGCTTCGTGTGGTAAGTTGCTGCTCTGAGACTTGATGAGTAACGCAGCTCACAAAAACTCTACAGAACATGGTTCTCCAGAATGCTGCCAGTCTCCGTCACATCTCGCTCGATGCGTCGCATTACCACCCCCGCACAGCATACACTGATGATCCCAATACCCCGCTCACGGAAGAGCAACTAGATGCTGCGGCGAAGAAGGTCGACCTTGGCCGCTGGGTTTACATTGGTGCGGCCTACGGACCGGAGCCGATCCGCAAAGCCCATCTCGAAATCACTAAGCGAGAGATGACCAAGGTTCCCGGAAGCCGATGGTTCCTGCTTGAGGATCGCAAAGAAGAGCACAGCACCTTGCACTGCCGTGCTGACACAATGCGAGGCTTGCCGACATGGGATGAGCTCAGATGGCTCAACCAGTAAGTGCCCAAACGCCCCAATTCAAGGTTACAGCTTTGACCAGTTTACTCAGGTGGATTCCTCACTGCACATTCTTGTCTTTCTCGCCAATCTCCAAGGTTGATGGCAAGTCTGCCATGAAGCAGTACACGATGGCTAAGAAACGCTTCGCGGAGGCGAAGTTGGACTACTTTGGTATTCTCAGCATTGGCATGCGTGAGATGCGTAAGTCATCCATCACCCAGCTCGTCGCTCTGCCATTACGAGGCGTTGAAGAAGATTGCTGACGCGAGGTTGCACAGACAACATTGTGTGCATCGTTTATAACAGGGAGGATCCTGACATGCGTCGCCGCGCGCAGTGGCTCGTCCGTACCATGATCCAGGATTGCGCTGACAACGGCTGGGGCGAGTTCCGTACTCACGTCGCTCTCATGGATCAGATCGCGGATACATACGACTTCAACAACCATGCGCTCGGCAAGTTGAATCAGACCATCAAGGATGCGTTGGACCCGAATGGCATTCTGGCACCTGGAAAGAGCGGCGTTTGGCCCAAGAGCTACGATAAGTCCAAGTATGTCCTCAACAAAGACTACATCAAATAAGTAAGAGTGGGGCTCGAACTATAGTATTCATCATCACATCACGCACGCACAGTTTAGCAATTGAGAGTTTCTCTTGCCATAAGGTTTTCAGAATATGGCTGGCTTAACCCTGAATGATGAATGAAGTCCAGCCGATTTGCCGGTGAGCGTTATGCCATGGAACAGCCACACCCGCGTTGCGAACAGCCACTGAGGGTGTCAACATGAGCGGTTGGGGAGCGCCAGCAATAGACACCAGGCAACGGGCGAGAAACCGCGATCCTCCGCCGTTTTTGCGTGGCCCGGTCATACTATCCTTCAAAATTAGCTACGGCTCGAGAACTTTCAACGAAGCATATCGCTTAATAACCAGCCCTGATGGTCTAGCGGTATGATTCTCCCTTAGGGTCTTGACGACACAACTGGGAGAGGTCCCAGGTTCGAATCCTGGTTAGGGCCCAGTTCTTTTGCTTTTGATCACCATTCGACAGATACGCCTTGTTCTTCTGTGTGCCCAACATTTTCGTATGTTAAGCTGTGATAGAGTGGACAATTTGCTACAAATCGCGTGCCCACACTCTAAATCATCTAAGAAATCCCAGCCCCTGTCTGGTCTTGTCTCTTTGACAAGATCAGGCCTTTCTGGTAATAGCTTTGTTATTCTTTGCACTTCCATTAGTAATGATGATCGGCTTCCAGCATAAAGCGCGAACATCCGTGGCCTCGGTTTCAGATCACCGACAAACATTTTCAGTTCCCAGCATTTCCGGACTCCGGATACGGGCCGTGTCAAGTTGATCAAGTTGAGACGAAAGCTCCTGCTGGGGAAGGCATGCATGGAATCTCAGACGCATCAGCATGATCAGCATTTACATTGGGCGAAGGATTGTTTCGGTATCGGGCAAGGTTCAATAGACTTTCTCTACATAAATTTTCTTAGAAGCTTTGCTAGCAGGCTGATCTGGCTCTGGTCTCAGTCTCGGTTGTTGTTCATGGCCTTCCCCAAAGAAAACTGTCCCTCGCGTGGAAGGACCTTTGAATGATCTGTCGTCATTTTGAGAGGCAAAGTCACGAGACTTTGAAGCGAAAGCGGTTGCGCTCCATGGCCTGGCATACACCTCTCTGGCTCATGACTTCGCCTGTCAAGTTTTTATAGGCAACTTGGTAGCACCTTCATCCACTGAAGATCAACCGTTTACACTATCATTTGACAGACATTGGAACTAAACTGGCTGACGGCATTCTTCTTCGATATTCAAAACCTAAAGGTTAGAGTTGAGGAATAGAAGCAGATCTCAAGATGTCCAAAGAGTCCGCAGACCCAACCGTAGCTCTGGTGACGGGTGCCAACCAGGGCATAGGCTACGAGATTGCCAAGCGACTGGCATCGGAACATCCTGATTACCACGTCTTCATGACGGGGCGACGGAAGGAAGCCATCGAGAAGGCAGCTTCAGGGCTCCAGGAAGCCGGTTTGAATGTCGAGCCTTTAGTTCTGGATATCACATCCGATGACAGTATTAAATTGGCCGTCGACACAATCCGCACAAATTTCGGCCATCTCGACGTCCTCATCAACAATGCTGGAATCCTCTTGGGCAAGCCCGAAGACTCGATCCGGCTGAAGCTCGCGACGGTCTACAACACCAACGTCTTTGGTTCCATCGCCGTCACAGACGCTTTCATCCCTCTCCTGCGCGAGTCTTCCAAAGTGAAGCGCATCGTTTTCGTCAGCTCGGGACTGGGGAGTCTTGCGATTCGGACGGATCCTAGTCTGGGTCCGGTGAGGGACTTTATCGAGTATGGTTCCAGCAAGGCCGCGCTCAATCACGCTGCGATGACTTTCGCGTCTAGGTACAGGGACGACAAGATATGGAAGTTTAATATTTGTTGTCCTGGCTACTGCGCGACAAATATGAACTCGTACGAGGGGCCTGATGAGGCATCACTGGGATCGGTTCAGGCGGTGCACTTGGCGACCTTGGGACCTGATGGTGCGAGCGCGACGTTTTCCAACCGACATGGGCCGATCCCGTGGTGAATGCTCGGTGGGTTGGCTAGGCAGCGGGAAGAAAGTTAGTAGATACATGTTGAAATCATAGTCCCACATCGATACTCTCAATCGCATGATGGACTGATAGGCCTGACCATGGGGACTCAGAATGAACAAGGGGATATTCGGGAATTACGTCTTATAGCAATCAGCCAATATGGGCTCTCAGCGTGATAGATTGTAGCTGTATCCAATCACTTACACGCCATTTGGCTAAGTAATTGTTGTGCTGGCGTGACACCAGTCGCAAATGGGTCTGAATGTGTCCGGTATGTGGCTAGGGATCAGCGACAGCGCGCCAATTGGGCGAATGTCTCCATGTTTCTACAAGGGCGCACCTGTATCAGGTTCCCCGCTCCAAATCATCTCGCACTTCAAAGAGAAGCACTCTGACCAGATTGCACCTTCAGTTGTCTTCATCGATAACCATATCGAACAGATCAACGGTCTCTACAATGGATGGACAGCCTGTTAGACGACCCTACAAAGGCTCATGCCATTGCGGTGCGACGCAATATATCGTCTTCCTCTCGTTTCCTCACAAACTACCTCCGGCGCGTGTCCCTAGGGCCGAATCGCGAACGCATCAAGACTTCTACAGATGCAACTGCACCACCTGCCACAAAGCCGGAATCTTTCACATGCGCCTTGGCTCGGCCCCGGATGACTTTCTTCTCCTGAAGCCCCTCAACCCGTGCAACGACTTGGGCGACTATACGGTCTATGAGAAAGACCTGCACTTTCTCTTTTGCAAAGGTTGCGGCATGCGTTGCTTCACATTTATGGGGAAGGGCGAGGTGGTGGACGTAGATCTAACGGTTCTAGGAGTCGGCGCTGGGACCGACTCCGGGTCGGAGGAGAAGGAGGCCCGCAGCAAAGGCGGGCCGGCGGCTACGGCGACGGCGGGCGAGAAGAGCATGACAAAGGTGTGGAGACCGAAGAAGGAGGGGTGGGTGGAGGGCAAAAAGTTCGGAAGCTATTTGAGTGTCAACGGATATTCCGTCGACGCCGGTCAGGAGGGATTCGATCTACGCGAGATAACGGAGAAGAAGTGGGTTGGGTATTGCGATTGGCTTGAGTTTCATTCCGAAGGGTCTCAAGGGACTCGACATGATCGGCCCTGGGAAGGCGGCGCTTATTGAGCTGGTGAGGTTGGTTCGAAATGGGCCGGTTAGTCAAATCCCGGAGTGATAGGGGAATGAAGCGAACGCGTTGAAGTGGAGTTGAGCTGAATGGCAGGCTGGTTGAAACCTGGCATATCTTGGTTACGCCCGGTAGGACGGGGCTCATCGGGATATGGATTTCCTCCACATCCATAAAATGATTCCGGCCCCTGATACGAGCATCGATCCTGACTTGCTCCTTTCGCTCCTTCGTAGTATCATTTCGTAACAAGTCTGCCGATAGCTCTGATATCCAAGATGATTCGCACTATAACAATGCACTATTGACATCCTTGTTCGAGTCGTGTGCCTCTGGACATTGCTGACGGAGTATCACTGCGGAGGTCTGCATTCCGCTCCCGGCTGACTACCGCGCAGCCAACGGAGGCTTAGCGGAATTCAAGATCTATCATTGCCCCCCCTATGACAGTCGCATTGTGAAACGATCTCCTTGCTATCAAGAAGACTATGGAGATTAGCAAAACTCTAACCCCGCATTTTCCTTATCATTGGGTCTGAGTTGCATGGAGAAAGACGAACTTGTAGGGAGACATATCTTGGCGCTATCTTCATCGGGTAACGAACCACCCTGTAGTATTGCAGCTATTACATGCCGCGCCCACATCCGGTCAGCCAGCAGCGCCATCCAAGAGATATATAAAAGGAAGCCTTCGAAGGGTCGTCCGAAATCAGACGAGCCCGTCAACTTCTTACTTTTCACCTGCAGTTGCATCTCCTCTTCACATGTCTTTGCTCTCAAACCTTGCATTACGTATCACCAACTCCACCCCCGCAGCAACAACAACATCAACAACAACAATGACCAACACAAGCAAAGTTGTCAAGGTGGCCGTCACCCAGGCTGAGCCCGCCTGGATCGACCTCCCAGCCGCCGTCGCAAAGACATGCAAGCTCATCGCAGAGGCCGCTTCCAATGGGGCTCAGCTCATCGCCTTCCCTGAGTGCTGGATCCCCGGTTACCCCGTGTGGATATGGACCCGCCTCATCGACTTTGATCTCAACGTAAAGTACATCAAGAACTCGCTTCAGCTCGACTCGCCCGAGATGGCCACCATCCAGGCCTGCGCAAAGGAGAACAACATTGCCGTCTCACTCGGCTTCTCAGAGAACGACAACCACTCGCTCTTTATCGCGCAGGCCCTCATCGGCCAGGACGGCGAGATCAAGGTGCACCGCCGCAAGATGAAGCCCACGCACATGGAGCGGACCATCTTTGGCGACGCGTCGGGCCACTGCTTGAAGAGCGTGGCTGAGCTGCCCTTTGCGCGAGTCGGTTCTCTGGCGTGCTGGGAGCACATCCAGCCCCTTTTGAAGTATAACACGATTGCCCAAAAGGAAGAAATCCATGTCTCGGCATGGCCCAGCGTCACGCCTCATTCCGGCGGTGGCCCGGACATGTGGTCGATGAGCGCAGAAGGTATGTCACCACAAATGCCGTTCCGGGCGGAATTTCACATTCCGAAATTCCGGCGTCTTGATGAACTTGAACTAACCTAGATGATTAGGATGCCACAACCTCTCTCGCACATACGCTATTGAGTCAAACGCCTTTGTTCTCCACAGCACGGCGCTCATCTCCGAAAAGGGCATCGCGGCGCACAGCAGTGCGGGCGGCGCCATCATGTCCACCCCTGGCGGTGGAACCTCTGCCATCTTCGGCCCGGACGGCCGGAGGCTATCGGAGCCCGTCGATGAGAACACGGAGACCATCATCTACGGCGAATTGGACTTTGACGCCATCCACAGGACAAAGATGTTCGCGGATTGCACCGGCCACTACAGCAGACCGGATCTTTTGAGGCTTAATGTGGATAAGGAGATTAAGATCCTGGTCAGGGCGGATGGTAGTGTTGCGAAGGTGCCGAAGGAGGAAGAGGAGGAGGCTGTGCTTGTTCTCTAGATACCTATTTCATAATTGCCATTTTCTTGTCATTCTAGCAAATCAAACTTTTCATCCATAAACTACCATCGCTTCGCCCGAGATTTCCTGATCATTCAATCGCTGCATAACACCAAGATTGCCACAAAAACCTTCCGAACCACACGAGGGTATAGGTGTTTTGTAGTACCAATACATTGCATCCATGAGCCTAATGCTACACATATCCGGGACAATCCCCCGCCTCTTAATTCGTTCATAACCCATTGTTAGTCGAAAGCCAATTGAAGTCTTCGCAATCCGTGAGCCCCTGAAAGGCCTGGAGAAAATCAACAGTACCCATAGGGTTCGTCCGCTCACCGCTCAAACCAGAAACATCGAGAGTTCCCAGAGACGCGAAAGAGCTCATGTCCAAGGTGCTAAAGTCCACGGGTGGCGCATCAGTCGCAGTAGCGCCGTACCCATCCCACTCATACTCGAACTGAACCTGGTTCACACCACTCAGGTCCGCCTCGCCCATGTCCCTACTCCTGGGCTGCGTAATATTCGCGCCCAAGTCACTCTGAGCATCGGGCGCTGTAGCCGCAGACTGCTCGATCTGGTAACTGAACTCGATGGGCAGAGCCCTCATCACCCCCCACCGCTGCGCGAGCACACGAATGATCTTGATACTCTTGACGGCACGGGCAGGCCACGAGACCTGAAGCTCGCGCAGGAGCTCAAGACACTGCCGGAGCCAGTAGGTGCTCTGGTGCCGCAGCGCCGGCGTCCAGCTGGTCGCGTTCATTAGGTGCACGATGGCGGCGCTGAGGAGGTGGTGGATGATGACCGGGTTCGGGGAGATGTCGAAGCCGTGGGCGCGGCGGTACGTCCGAACGAGTCGGGAAGTCGCTGTTGCTGCTGCGGTGAGAGAGCGGAGGACGAGAAGCAAGAATTCCGAGTTTTGTCTCTTGCTGCTGCTGTTGTTCGCAGTGTTCCCGGGCTCGGTTGTCTCTGAGGTTTGTGAGATTGCGGCAAAAATGCGGAGGAACGGGGGCATGGTGATGAGGATTGTCATTTGGTAGGCTAGGTGGAATTGGATAACTGGTTTCGGGGTTGAGTCTCCCGACAGATGGAGCCTATCATCGCGGGAGCGGAAGAAGGCGCTGAGTGCGTCCTGGCTTGCTACGAGGATGCGGACTTGTTGCGGTATGGGTAGAGATTCGAAATTTATTGAGAAGCTGAGATCGATGTTACTCACGAAAGTCCATCTTCTGAAATCTGTGTGGGAGACGGGGAAGCAGGACTTACACCTGGTCCATGTACTGGTCATGCAGATACCACAACTTGCACTGCCATGCAAAAGATACTTGACCTAGGCCCGCCTTAGAGTTCTCAAAGGTCATCTCAAAGTCCGGTACGTTTACTCTCCGCCACGGTAATGCGCAGTTACGGCCTAGAATCGAGATGGCTGTCCGGTCAATGATGTAAAACATCCAAAAAGTGCGAATCTCCTGCTCCGTAGCCTCCAGCTGCCTGGCTTCGCACTCGTCTAGCGCCAAGACGTGCAGTCTCAGATGTACGCACATGCCGGCGGCCATGGAGATGAACATCCAGCCAAAGTGGTCTCTCCCCATAGCCAATGAGCGCCACGACATCATTGACAGCCCCTGGATGACCTTGAGTGTGGGATTCTGCCGGCAGCAGGTGAAGATGAGGCTTTCTGCGAACTGCGCGAATGCATCTCCCATGAGGGTAGCATCTGGTCGTCGTGTAAAGGTTGTGCCTGTAGCGATGATGGCACTGTGTAAGAATGCTTCATCTGGGGTTTGGTAAGGGTAGTTGTGCAGGAAGTCGGTTGTCGTGTACGGCGTGAACTGAAGTTCTTGGTTGATGTTATCCAAGAACAGATCCGCCATCTCGTGGATGAGGCCCTTTTGTCGACAGTAAACGAGCACCTGTTCTGGAGGGATGACTTGGTGGGCCATGGGTACAGCTGGCCGTACGGGATCGACTGCATAGTGAGACCCAGTGGCAGGGTCGTCGATGATGGTTACCCCATCACCGACATTCGTTCTCCAAAGCATTACACACAACTCTTCCATTGCCATTTGAGACCTCTCCTGTGTCCCTGAGTCCTTACTCGCACTGCCTCCATGGTCTTCTATAGAGACAACGTCCTTGGTCTCCTCGTCGTCCCCGCCGACTGCGAGACCTTCGGTGGCGTCACCTCCATCGAGACTTTCTCGGAGGGTTGCATCGGGCTCTGCAGACTGAGATGCGCGATCACTCAGAGACAGTGCCGGGGAGGGCTCTTTCTCAACGCTTTGCTTCTCTAGGGCCAAGAGCAGCGATTGTACTTGAGCCTCGAGGGCTCTGACGTAGTCCTCATCCCAGTATTTCCGCCTGGATGATTACGTTAGCGACATAGTTCGGTGGCTACTTAGCATTGCTTATAGTTGACGTGAACCATAAGTAACTAGTAGGTGACACACTTTCTGGGGCGTTGCTCAGTGTAAACACATTCCCTGTTCTGCCTGCTGCACAAGGAGCATGCAGGACGGGCAGCATCGCACTGCCGACGGGAGAAAGTCGTTAGTCACGGCAGTTCACGAAAGGACTAGGAGACTAGCAAGGGAGTTCGGGGAAGTTGGTCCTTCCCCGTGGGGTCTAGAATGGAGTCTAGAAATGGAGCAAAACTTTGGGAAAGTTCTTCTTCGCGCGCGGACGACCTACTTTTCGCTTCCCCGCCCTGCACCGGTCACAAGCGAAGCTTGTTGGTTTCTGGGACATGGCCGTGTTGGGAAGAGACCTGCTCGAGGCACTGGGGGGGGGGGGGGGGATATTTGTCGGATCTCAAAGTTGGGTTCTCTTCTCGGCCACGCGCAGCGCCGAGTAAGTAAGCTTACCCTTTCCTTTCTCGCGTCTGCAAGAAAGGGGCCCGCGACGTTGGGGCGACTCACTTCATCCGGCTGCCAACGGTTTGTTTCCTTTCATCTGTGTAGATCGACCACACCCTCTCTGCAGGCGGACGAATCCAGAAAGAGGGGGGTGCGAGACCTTCTGGAAGACCTGATGGCAGGGCTTGAGTCGTTCGAAATGACTCTGTTGGCGAGCGACTGACGTCTCACGTACGCGGTGTTGTTCGGTGGTTTATCTGCGGGGTGGAGACCTCCGCAGGATAAGCCTAGGGCGGACGGTGCATTGAGCATATCATAAATGTCATAAATGGCACCGGGGCGGAGATGAGGGGTTTGCGAGACATTTCCCAGGGCACGAGGGGGCTGACAACCCTGACATGCTGAGTGGCTGCGGATGGTCGGAAAGATTTCCGATGCCCACGCTGCAAACTTCCCAGCTGAACTCTATATCCATATGATGGTTTCTTTTTGTTCTCTGTGAAGAAAGGGGCCTTATCTTGGGGGATCATTGAGATAAAGAACTCACGAGCGCGGGCCACAGCTCAGAAATTGTCGATGCGGAGAGTCAGGGTTGGCGAGTCATGTATCAAAGGGCTATTGGCAACACCTGACGAGGCGAGCGCCAACGGCTGATGTTCGTACAGAGAGCCGGTAATAGAGCACCTAACTTTCAGCTTCGTAAACAAAAGTATTATTCAAAAAGTAGATCATAGCTGAGTGCGCTATCACAAGTCCCGCCGCGAATCAATGATGAGCTGGTAAATGGTGCGGTGAGAGGAGCCAAAAGTAAGAACGTTGAGCTCTGCCGGCAGAAAATCTGCTTCTGGTGCGAGATGGTCTAAACTTACATAGAGGAACATGACGAGTTCAGTTGGTACTTATTAATTGATACTTGAGTAGCTCTCTCTCGATTGGAACGCATGAAGTATCTCAATTCGGCGTCAGCAAATGCCTCTCATAACTTTGCCTATGTATATGGAGGTATATGTATCCAATAGGGTGGGAACAACATGCGCTTTTGTGTTGAAGCCTTGCCTTCGGTTCTCGGATGGGTCGCCTGTTGAAACCCAAAAGAGCTCAAGCCTTCCACTCACCCACCTACTTTATGCGTCAGCTCTACATACTGAATATACATAGCAGCATTAGTTAATACAAGTGTATCACTCAAGATGTCTGAGATCATGATCATGGGGTGTGAAGATGTTGAGGCATATCGCCGATCCACTTGTCAACACTAATTATCTCGCAGGTAACAGGGTGATGGCACCCATAGTCGCACAAGATCGAGTGATAGGATTACTACAACCTGTTTGCAGTCTACTACCGTGCGCACATAGCATTTATACATAATACTGTGAGAAGAAATCAGATTTATAATTGGCATTGCAGGCTTCGCCGAGTGAAGTAACGGCTTATGAACACTGCCCCGATCGTGCAAGCTGTTGTGGGAATGGACTGTTCCTCGGCACACCAGATTTTTTAGCCACCGAGCCCCCGAAGATTCTCATACACAATCACAAGGAACAGTATGTTCCCATTCTCGGGCCACAGAAGTGTCGTGGTCACATTAGTATCTTCAGGGCTTGTGGAGTTGAGGTAATTGTTCATGTTACCTTGGTAATAATTGCACATAATACCGAGAGACTTTGAGAGACGGCAAAGCACAGAAATATCCGGCCTGACCCGTTGGCTTCCATCAACAAACCTCGCATGAAAATATGATGTCTCGTCGAATCCTTCGAATATCAACAATGGGGCACTGCGGTCCTCCTCACTCGTTGACCGAGATGTACCTCACTAATTACAGAATGTGTACCGAATGGCTTTAGGATCAATCATAAAGTCGTCGCGACATCAGATCCTACGGTACTATCACTTTCACAACCCCACGAATGAGCAGTCAATATTCTCCTTAATCCTTCCATAAAGTTCCTGTGATAGTCTTGGCGGCTCACGGGGTGGTATGGGTAAGCGGGCTTCATGTAGGCTTACTGCATTAGGACGTACGAGCCTATAAGATGTCGGTTGAAAAGGCACTGTCGAAGTGATGACTGAGATCCTATGTTGAAAGAGTTCCCGGTGCCTTGATCACCTCAACCTAGGTACCGTCGAAACTTAAGTGACCATAATCAAGTATCATGTATCATCGAAGGTGATGACCACACGACCGCAGCTAGTCCTCAGAGAAGGCGCGTCCTAGCGGCATAATGCGAGTCTCCAGATTCGTGGAATCTTGTTTGTTTGAAGGATTCAAATGTGCACATAATTGACCGGCAGAAATGAGAATGAAGTACCTCGTAGCCGGGATTGTGAGACCTCCCTCGTAGAAATGACACAAATGGCCTAGAGCAAGAGCAGTATCAATACAGTTGGGTATAAAGAGGTGCAGGTTCGTCGTTTTCGAAAGCATAACTCAACCCTCTCTGACCACCATCATCTTGAAATAATCTAGTACACTGAGTGCCAGTGTTCATCACACTTCACTGATGTATGTCCTTTCGATATCGAGTTGTGTGCATCTCAAACAATTCCTTTGAGAGTTGAGTTATTCTAACAAGTTCAGCTACACGCAACTGCTCAGTCCCATCCGAAATGAAGCTCATCGCCACCGTCGCCGTTGCTTTGGCGGCTCTTGCCCTAGCTGCGCCCAACCCCGAAGGTCAGACGCCTTCAATCAAACTCAGCAAGGACTATGTCGACGCCATCGTAGCCGCGTATCCCGATGTCCATAAACGCGACTGTAGCTTCGACTTTAGCTGTGGCTGCATCTTCTGCGTCTAGTCTTTCGAAGGCCAAGGCAGAAGGTATGGTGTCAAAAATTTGCTGGAGGGCAGCCTGCTTGATAGGCTCTCAAGCAGTGTGGGTGGATGTCTCTGCGGGAAGGTTACAAAGTACCAATGCACTATGGAATCTGTTTAAATTGAACTGTTGATCGTTTTTGCAAACATCTAGAATGACTGCCCGTAGTCTATTACTTTGTGCATAGCAATTTCTCAAATGATTGAATTGTGATTGGAGATGACACTGATTTTACCTTGTCTTGCCGGATCACAAGATCTACTACCTTCGTAAATGATACGTGTAGCCTGGCCGTACGAAAGAAAAGCCAAGCAAAACATATTCGGAAGAATGCAAATTCCATTTAAAGCTGCGACAAGCACACTATCTTATCTGGTTACAATCTCTAGCTTTTCGAAACGACGATTGCGCAAACCGGCGCTTACGCGGTTCCCTCGTACCATTTCAAAGTCCAGTCAGGCCAGCATTCGTTTCAAACTTTTGGTGGAGATGATTGACTGCGACGTGAGTCGGAACGGTCGATCACCGACGCGAATCCGAGCACAGGGCATTGTTCCGCTCTACCGGCCGACACACCCTGCCCCTCGTCGGCGCCGGCCGATCGGAGTCCGGCAGCACACGCCAAGGCTAAGGCGGGAAGACCCGCGCCGGGAAACTGCTCCGGGAAAGCGGGGCGACCTCCGTCTGCCGCAGATGAACGCCGAGGAGAACGGGCAGGAGACGATGCTCCGCCCTCCTCTTTCCCCCTCCTCGCCTGTGCAGCTACCCGCCCTCGCAGGTTCTCCCTTCCCGAGCTGCCGTTGGTGTTTCCATCTGATTCTTCGATGCTGCAATCATGATGAAATCGCGGCCGAAGAGTGGGGGAACCGCATTGATGACGTCAGGAGGGAAATCATCGGGCTTTGTCAAAGCGAGCAAATCCCCCCCAATCTTCACGAAGGAGTGAAGGGAAACAAGCACGATACCATCAACAAGTTTTCGAACTAAGCAACCAACTCTCATCCAATCTTCAAACGTCAAGCCCAAGTACCCACGTCTTGAACGAATCGAGCAGGTGTCTGCTCAGAGCATCACTGCAATCTCGCTTATCGACCACCATGGCTACCAAGCCGGACGCAAATGCCGGAGATCCCATCAGCACCGAGAACCAAGTGCTTAGTGCTGGTGCTTCAGTAGTGCAGGTACGTTCTTCCTCTCTGACGAATTACTAACATTGTATCACAATCTCTGACACCGAGATAGGACTTCGCACCATTAAGCAATGTCTGCGCTCACCTCAACGCCTTTCACGCATATGCCTCTGACCCTACACGCGTGGTGGAGGCAAATCATTACTGCGGGCACTTGAACGAAGATCTCCGTCAATGCATACTCTACGATAGCCCCGCGAAGAATGCGCGCATCATAGGCATCGAGTACATGATCACACCAAAGCTCTACGAAACCTTGGACTCGGGGGAGCGAAAGCTCTGGCACAGTCATGTGTATGAGGTCAAGTCAGGCATGCTCATCATGCCACAGGGAAAGCTGCCGGACTTGGCTTGGCAAGCGGCAGAGGATAAGGAGATGGAGCAAGTCGTCCAGCTCTATGGAAAAGTGTTCCACCTCTGGCAGGTCGACAAAGGCCACCAGCTGCCCTTGGGCGAACCGCAACTCATGACAAGCTTCACCCAGACCGGCCAATTGGACTTTGCCAAGTACGTTGGCGACCGAGACAAAAGGTTCAACTCAGATTATAAGCAAAAAGAGGAGGCTCGGAAGCATATTGCGAGCCCGTCGGTTCATCCCGACGCTGACCAAGCCTGGAAGGAGAAGGACAAGAACAAGGGAGTCTCGTAATGAAAATTGTCAAACACTGATGAGGTTGATGCGACAACGATTACATCGGGGCTGTTGCATGCAAGTAAAAAAAGGTAATCTGCGAGGTTGATGCATCGCTTCCCGCCGAGGATGCCACCGTTTAACATTATCAGTTATTGACTAGTCGCATAAGGTTGCAGGCGGGTCGAACAGGAGTTGTTCCTGGCGGGAGGCGGCGGAGGGGCGGCGGACATTGCAGGTAATAGGTTAGTAATATGGGCAAACACGGGCTATTTGAGAGACCAGAGGCGAGCACTAAGGTTTTACAGTTGCGGAGGGCAGCGCGAGGCGAGATTAATCCCATCTGAAATCCCATCATGATTTATTTCACCCCCCGGAGGCTAGGGGCCCGGTCGCGAGACCAGAGGTTGTGGATATCAGAAGCCAGAGGGTTGGCGAGTGACGAGTGACGACACAGAACAGGCTCAGAGTAAAATGCCGAGCTATCCCCTTTTACTCTCTCATGGCTCGATGTCGTTGCTTCAGATTCGTCTCGAAACGTCCCTTCTTTTGAGTCCACCCCCCCCTCCACCTCCAGTGACCAGTCTCCTCCCTTCACGCTCGACGCAGCCCACCCACTTGAGGCTGCTGGTGATCGAATGACACCTGCTCTTGGCTTCCAGATGTGGGCCAGGGGTGAAACGTGAAGGGTAGATCCTGGTCTTATGATCCCAGGCGCCAGCAGGGATGGCACGACTCCTTGCAGCAATCTTATGGATCTCGCGCGTCTCCTTTCCGTTACGGAGAATTTTTAGGGTAGTGGTGCCAGCGGTTGGCAATCTACGCGGAACCGCTCGCCGGAAGAGAAGAGACACAGAGCGTGAGAGCAGGAGAAAAGTTCTGGACTTGGACTGGCGGACAGAAGAGCGCGCTGCTTGCCGGCGCGGCACCCCAAAGCACGCGAGAGAAATGCAGTGTACGGAGTTTTCCATGTCCCCCTCCCACACTTCCCATGCGCGCCATGCAAGGTACGCTCGCAAGCCTTCAGGTACCCGTCCGCTAAATTGTACCTTAACTGGCATACGGGGATGCCGGTGGGAGAAGATAGATTGCTCCCCAGACTCACCAAGAACAGAGTTCACTATCGGTAGGGCTCCTCTGCTCGATGCACTGCACTCCAACTCTCTCTCCACGCTCTTTACTGGAGCTAAGTGGTCTTGGCTACATACCAAGCAAGTCGAGTCGAAGTTGATCTCCCGAACTTAGCTCGTCTTACCTATCAGTAGCGCTGATCACCATGGACCCAGCGACAATGAGGCTCAGCTGAACAAATTGTTCCCCCATCTTCTCGTCCGTCGGACTAGCGTGGACGCCACGATCTGGGTTGGATCTGACGGATTACCCGTCCCGTCGCGCGTCCGTGGCTCCTTTTGGGCTACAATGGCGACCAGCCTTCGGCCGGTCTCCGAGCGCGAGTCTCAGGATGGGGGCAATACACCAGACGAGTTCCCACGTTCTCTGCTTCCTACCCGCGTCGGGAAGAGCCCACGCTTGCGCCTGTCAACGTCAAGGCCTCAGGAATGGGACGAAAGGAGAAGGGTGAGGGTAGGGGAGGGGGGTAAGGAGGCGAAGAGAGAAAACAAGAGTGAGACTGGGAGACTCCAGAGAATGAGAGTGATGAGAGTGTGTGAGAGCGTGAGAGCCGGCTCACCTCGCCCGTCTCGCCGCGGCACCGCTTCTGGCTGTCGTATGCGCGCTTTGGTGCTTTTGTTCTTGGCGTCTGTATCACCTCGTCGAGTCTGTGACCCCCTTTGGGCCGAGAAGAGATGGGACTATCCTGGGAAACAGACGAATGGGACAGCGCTGACCCCCGGGAGAAAACAGGGCCCGTATGCGAAATCGTTGCTCAAAGCGTCCAGAGTTCAGCGAGCAAACCGCAACCTTTCAACTCTCGCCAGGCTTCCCGCCCTCCACTCCGTCGACACTGTTCGACTAGGAAGTCTGCAGTCCGCTGCCGTTGTCAGAATTGCTTACTATGGAATCTCCTAATGCTCTATGAAACACGCTCGCCTCTTCAGAACAGCGCCCCCCCCCCCCAGCGCGTAATCGTCCGACCTTTTTCTTTCCATCTGTCTCGGCCCTGCCAAACACGGCTAGTCGCCGTTTATGAAAACTAGCGGTTGACTCGCCGTCACTATGTCCGTCAATCAACAGGGATCATGAGCCAAAACCCTCCTTCAGATCCACTGTCACTGAACTTCTGCCCCATCGTGCCCCCATGTGAGCCTCCTCCTCCTCCTCCTCCTCCAACCGCCTCGCTACCAGCCGCTTGACCAGGTCTCGAACCAACGCGAACTGCACCGCAACATGGACCATGTTGGCCATGCTATTACTGCCCATACTGGTGGCCACTCTCATCCACTTCAACCTCGAGTGAGGTCCTGACCCCCCCCCCCCCCCCCCCCCCCCCCCCCCCCCCCCCCCCCCCCCCCCCCCCCCCCCCCCCCCCCCCCCCCCCCCCCCCCCCCCCCCCCCCCACCCCCCCCCCCCCCCCCCCCCACCGTGCCCCCCCCCCCCCCCCCCCCCCCCAAGGTTCCATGGCTCGTCCCTTTCTCCCCCTACCACACACCACCACCACCCCCTTCAGTCCCCTACCCTCCATCTGCCAAGATACGTCGGGTTCAGGGTTAGGTCGCGACTCCGCCCAGCACCACAGCCTTGCGACAAGAGGTGTTGCAGATTATCTGAGCAGATCAGCGTACATCATGGGCTGGTCGACGTTTGGCAGTGTTTGCGTCGTTTCGGTCCTCGACCGCGAGCCTTCGTATAAGACGACCTTTTCACGGCCTCGTCTCGTGTTTAAGTTTCCCTTCCCCTTCTCTCTACCTACACATCATATTATCCTCCTCTGCGCCTACGCTCTTTCACCGGGCTTTTCCGTTTTTCCTTCTCTTTTCACTTCTCCCTTCACTTCGTTCCTTTAATCGTGCTGGCACATTCCGACTTAGTCTCTGCGAGACAAGATGCTTTCTTTCACGGATATTGTAATCGGCTCGGCCTTCCTGGCCGTTGCCCATGGCCACGCTGCCATTCTCGGTGCTCAGGGAGACTCCGGCTCACCTGCTAGTATCGGGTTCCTGGGTATGTTTTGCGCAAAAGGGGAACGAGCGGGAAGAGGATATCACGATCTTTGATACTAACCCTGATATTCAGTCGACCCGAACATTGCCCGTAACTGCACGACGATCAACCCCTGCCAGCAGGACGCCACGATCATTCGTGATGCCGAGATCAACAACAACGTCGTCAACGAGTGCGGACGCACCGAGATTGCTGGCAACATCGACATTGGCGAGAATACCGAAAACGCCCTGGCAGCGAACCAGGTCACACAGGTTAAGGCGGGCGGCACGGTCACAGTCACTATCCACCAGGTCAACGCCGATGGTGCTGGTCCCTTCTCATGTGATTTGGATCAGACGAGCAACTCGCTCGCCGGCACCGGCCAGATTCCTCTTGAGGTCACCAACAACGTTCCCGGCACCAACGGTTTCTCCCAGGCAAAGGCTCAGCAGTTCAACGTCACTGTCAAGATGCCCGCTGACATGAAGTGCACTGGAGGTTAGTTGAACACGCCGAATCGCCAACCTGATATCAGAACTAATATGACTTTCACAGCCTCGACCGGAAACGTCTGCACTGTCCGCTGCCGTAACAACGCCGTCGCCGGACCATTCGGTGGCTGCTTCCCCGTCCAGCAGACCGATGTCACTCCTACTCAGAACACTCCCCAGAACATTCAGACCGCCGCCAAGTTGAAGGGTGTTCTCTCGCAGGTTCAGCAGGATATTCAGGACTTCCCCGCCGCCGCTGCCGCCAACCAAAAGGACGGAACCCCCGAACAGCTGGCCGCCACTGACGCCGCCAATAAGGTCTTGGGCGCTCCCCCCGTCACCGTCAAGGAGTTCCCCGTCGAGAACACCGGCCCCAGCCAGACCGGAGGCAACACCGCTGCTGCTCCCCCTGCCGCTGACCCCAACGCCGGCAACGCCAACGCTGGCAACGGTAACGCAAACACTGGAAACAACGGCGGTAACGCCGGCAATGCCGGAAACGCCGGCGGCAACGGACGTGCACGCGGCAAGGGCCGGGCTGGCAAGCGTGGCAGAGCCGCCAAGCGTGAGGAGAGCGGATCCCTTCGATGGGCCAAGCGCTACGTCGTGCCCGGTGCCGACTTCCAGCCTGAGGTCATGCCATGAAGAGGATCTTCTTAGAATTGAGAGAAGTTTCAGCTTCTTTGCTAGCTGACGGTAGACGAACGCTCTGAGCCAATTCTTTCCCTTTTTTCACGTGGTAATCGTCAAAAAGATTGTGGTTTTCCCTCCTAATTCAAAGTCTCTACAAGTACAATCCTCTTTGTTGAGTGAGCGCACAGAGACACACAAAACCGCGGCGAACTCAAATCTTGGGCAGAAGGGCGAAAGCAGCAAACTTTACTTTGCTTTGCTTTGCGGAGACCTGGAGAGCGGATGCGAGTCTTTTTTCTTACACCCAATACATCTTTTTTTACTCGTTACTTGTGTGTACACATTATAAAAAATTCATAGCCATGATTTGATGTCAAATCGTCTGCTGTGCTCCGTTGCAATAATCTGATGGTGACAACTGAACAACACTAACATGATGGTGAAAGGGGACTTAACAGCAAACCGCCGAAGCCCAGCCAAATCCGGCAATGACGACGGATCCGAGACGCTCGCACAGAGGCAGAATTTCCTCTTTCCGCGTTCACTCGGGTGTTTTTGCCAGTATGCAGTAGGCCGGGGCATGCAGCCGAGCTGTGCATCCCAAAAAAGACTTGACTTTGCGTTCCTGAAACCGACGCGGTGGAGTTCCAAGAGTCTTTTTCTCCCTTCGCCCGGTGTTAAACAAACCATAGCCCGTTATTTCCCTGCTGTGCCTCCCACCCCATCAACCACGCCGTGTTCGAAGAGTCCCGTGCTGAAACGCACAGATGCTACGGATAGTCAGCGATGCAGGGCCGGCCGGATAAGACCAGGCGCATGGTCGTACGATTGGGGAGACATGCAGTTTCTCAGTTGGGAATGCGAGGCGGCGGGTTCAATGCTACAAGCATGTGGCAATACCGCCGGTGCTGATACAAGCAAGGCAGGTCAGAAGGAACAAAGCGTTCAGTGTTCACTTACTGCCGGTTTCCTATTATTTCCCTTTTTGCAGAGTGATAGGAAAGAATGTCAGACAAATGGTCCGCCACAAGAGATGTTCCAAAGTGCGATGTAGGTATCCGCAATGTTTCGACCGGGGAGTTTAAGGCACGGAAAAGCGTGCGGCATCATATTGCATAATACCATGAATTCTAAGAACCCCTCTTAACAAACGATAACCCATGACTGTGTATTGGTTTGGGTGTCGTTCTTGGCAGTGTATATAATCAGACTTTCCCTCCACAAGTGATTGATCTACGTGTGTATGCCAATGATTCCACTTATGTGATTCGAGGGGCAGCGCTGCTTCTGCGACGTTTCTGCTAGGTTTGACTATTGCAATATGCCAAGCCTTACAAGCGGGTTTAGGTCTTTTGGCTTCAGCGATGAGTCTGGACATTATCCTCAGGACCTGCGTTAGCTCGCGGGGGAAAGCATGGAGATCCCCCTCAGTGAGTCCGGTTCAGTGGACACTGGGAGGGACTGCCAAACCTCGATTAACCTCGGAAGCTTAGTTATTACTACCTTTTGAATTTCGTTACCGTCTTTAGTTGCATTGAAAGTTTCCGTGTCAAGTGTGTTGAATGGACTAGTCCGTCTGCATTTGATACAGAGTTTGTTGGTACCTTGCATATGATTGAGAGTCAATAATGAATGATCTGAATGCATCCTTCCACATGATTGATATTCACACCTACTATGAATTGCAGAACTGCGAGTCCCTGAGAAGATCACGCAGATTTTTGTCGCTCTCTCATCGCGAGAATCGTCTCGTTGTTGCTGAATCCCATCAATGCAGCACCAAAAACTTGGTTGATGGTCGGTGATCGCTCGGCGTCTGTTCTCTCAGTCATCGTTTCAACCGTTTCGACGACAGACTGGGGAAACCTAACAATTGCAAAACTCTGTCCTTTCGTCTGCTCATCTAGTCCCAATCGGTAGTTCATCGAGAAAGGATGCACAGTAGATCCCGGTGAGATGAGAGAGTCAGTCACGACTGCACTGCACACCGACCTTTCTTGCTTGTTTGATTTGCTGAGCATGATTGTCCGTTCTGTTTCTGAACGTCAACCTTGACCTACCTATTGGGCTTGCACCATTACAGTGGCTGGTGCAATCAAGAGTCGGGGGTTTTCTCTGACGAAACAAACGGCCGATCTTAAAGTTGACTTTCAACACGCAGCCTGACAAGAAACTGACAAAGAGGGATGTTTGGTTGGCCAGACTTGCTCTCATGATGAGTCTCTCTTCAGCTTGCGCTCGGCCCCCCAAGTCTGAGTTTGGATCAGGATATAAAGTCTCGAGCCTCAACCTCCATCGCGGGGTTCGCGATTTTGGCAAGTCTTATCTTCCTACCTGATAAGCTCAGAATGTTGCTGATGCCATACTTAGTGGAAGAGGCTTAGATTACCACACTCATATTCCCGTGGACTTCGCACCGCCCAACTTTTTGAACTGTCTATTTCGGATAAGCTTCATCTCCTCACTGAATCATAGTTCCAACGGCGCGGTAGCATCCGTGACCTAGAGTTGCTGCTAATTCTCCACCCGAGTTGCCGGCTCGACGGTCAGATAGTGTGGGACGAAGTTTAATGGTTCTCGCTATTCACCCATGTTTAAGCCAAAGGCGCTCCACCGTGCGGCTTGATATTCCGTTAGTGTATGGTTCAAGATCTGTTTCCTTTGGACGATGCAATATCCATGCCAAAATGGGAGTACACCTGAATGACTTTCCATTTCGGCTCCGAGATCTTAAGCCGTTGGTAAATGGAGACCGAGCATACCATCTCCGAGCCATTTCCTGTCTCGGATGGCAACGCGAACATTGGCCTTCTCTCATGGCCAAGACGAGGCCAAGCCGTCAGACACGGAGCCTCAAAGCTTCGGCTTCCACACCGGAGGCGCGCTAGAGGCGGGTAAAGGTGATTGAGGCTGATCATTTACAATCCAAGAGTGCGGTACGATACCCTCCGTAACAGGCATCAACAAAATTAGCGCTCTCAAGGATTTCTGCATGCATTCGATTCCCGGGGCCCGAAATTTGGAGGAACCATGGTACTTTTGCACGAGATAGAGATTTAAGATATGGGAATCTAGAGTAGCATTAACTACGTAATGAAGCCTTATACCTCAACTAAGCAGCGCCGAACCCGGGAGAAGACGAGGACCGTACTCGGCTGAGTGACTTCGATAGGTGGACTGTTCTTGACGGTCCGTCATTCCGCTCGATGCTCCGTGGGCCCACGGCCCCACTACCGGCAGTATGAAGCCGCAAAACAGGCATGTCCTGACTAGAAAAAGGGGGCCAAAAAGTAAATTAGACTAAGGGGGAAGATTGAGGAATGGGATAAAGAGAACTCAACTCTGTTTTCTCGTCAGACATAGTGATTCCTCAGGCGCAGCTGCAAGCATTACGGTCAAGGTCTGGTCGCATTTCGTTGCGGTTGAATCTGAAAGTGGTGAGCCAAGACCCAAGGGCATTGTCAACTTTGACCGGATGTCGGCGGTTCAGCACCCCACGTTGGTGACTGTGCACGATGGTGGACCGAGTTCCTATTGAGAGAGATTGAGGCAAATACTATTAATCGCAGAGCGGACGGAGCAAACTAGGACGCATTGCTGTTGAGCTGGGATTGAAAAATTTCTCCCCACGCCAGTTTGCCGAACAAGCAACTCTTCATCGATAACTTGCCACGCTTGCTAGTCTAACTGAGACTACCACTACGTCTGCCGCATATAAGTTGATTGTTGGGGTAAGTTGACGCCGTCACACCCGCGTCAGTAGCTTCGGTAATGCTCAATGAATGCCGTGTCCTCCGGTGCAAGCAGGGGCGGCGGATATTACTCGTCCAATCGCATGGAGACGCTTCTCCCAAACGGAGGGCGGTGGGAGATATTCCGCCCGGATGCCCCTTGCATAGACCCCAACTTGGCTTTGCTTGACTTTGCGGAGAAGACCCACGATGTCACCTTACGACGGGTTGCGGCAAACATGTGCTGTGTTGACTCGCTCAACCGACTCCCTAACCCTGCGTCACCAGTCCTTTGGACCTTGTGGTAATTAATCAATGTGTTGCAGACGGCTGCCACGAAAGAACCAAGAGAGCCAAGTTGCGCCCCTCCCGGATCAAGCTTCGCCCAGCAGGCTTGGTCTGCCTTGGTCTCTCTGAGTCTCCGTGTAATTGACTCTGGCCACGTTCGTCCAATCCCACCTGCCCTGAGGCCCTCAATACAGACTTAGGCAAGGCGGGAAGACGTCCGATCTTGCCTATCCAGGCCCACTAGACAATCATCAACTCTCCAATGATCGATGCATCCCGGGTTACTGTTCCCAATTGATGCATCACGACTCACTCCGAGCCGCTCGCAGGAGCTCCCAAGCCCCTAGACGGAAATTAAGCAGTTTGGAAGGAAGTGGAAAGAGGAGGGGCTAAGCGCAACCACATCATGATAGTTCAACCTTGAACGGGGGATCGAAACAGTATGTGAGAGTCTATATAATGTGTCCGAGGCCATCCGCACACTTTTGGCTTTTGTCTCCTCATCCCAAGCCACTCGCGACATTCTTTTCCGGCACTCCAATTCATTCTTTTCATGTTCAGACCCGTCTGATCATCTTTACACACTCTTTTCTCCCATCCGTTCTTTATCGACTTGACGTCCGAAGATATCTCATCACCACCATGTTGACCAAGGTTTCTGCCCTCACGGCCCTCGTGGCCGCTGTTCGCGCGCAGCAGGTCTGCACGCTCAACGCGGAGACCAAGCCTGCGCTTACCTGGTCCAACTGCGCGGCCGGCGGCGCCTGCACCAAGGTCGACGGATCCGTCACCGTGGATGCCAACTGGCGCTGGACTCACAAGACCGACGGCAGCACCAACTGCTACACGGGCAACAAGTGGGACACCTCCATCTGCACCACCGGCGAGGACTGTGCCTCCAAGTGCTGCTTGGACGGAGCCGACTACTCCGGCACCTACGGCGCCACCACCAGCGGCGATGCCCTCAACCTCAAGTTTGTCCAGCAGGGCCCCTACAGCAAGAACATTGGTTCTCGCATGTTCCTCATGGACGGAACAGATAAGTACCAAATGTTCAAGCTCTTAGGCCAGGAGTTCACCTTTGACGTTGATGTCTCCAACCTTGGTGTAAGTGAAAGCCTCAACTTCGTTTGAAGAATGTGTAGAGAAGCAGCTTGACTAACAAGTTGATCATAGTGCGGTCTGAACGGCGCCTTGTACTTCGTCTCCATGGACGCTGATGGCGGCATGTCCAAGTTCCCTACCAACAAGGCTGGTGCCTCCCATGGAACCGGCTACTGCGACAGCCAGTGCCCCCGCGACCTCAAGTTCATCGACGGCAAGGCCAACGTCGAGGGCTGGGTGCCTTCCTCCAACGATGCTAACGCAGGCGTCGGAAACATGGGCTCGTGCTGCTCCGAGATGGACATCTGGGAGGCCAACTCCGTCTCCACCGCCTACACCCCTCACCCCTGCGAGACGGTCGGCCAGCTGAGCTGCAACGGCGACGCCTGCGGAGGCACCTACAGCTCTACCCGCTACGCCGGCCAGTGCGACCCTGACGGATGCGACTTCAACAGCTACAGACAGGGCAACACCACCTTCTACGGTAAGGGCTCCCAGTTCGCCATCGACACCTCCAAGAAGATCACCGTCGTCACGCAGTTCGTCGAGACCGGCGGCGCCCTCACCGACATCAAGCGCTTCTACGTCCAGGACGGCAAGGTCTTTGCCAACTCCAAGTCCGACATCACCGGCGTCGAGGGCAACTCCATCACCACGGACTACTGCACCGCCCAGAAGAAGGCTTTCGGCGATGAGGACGTCTTTGCGCAGAAGGGCGGTCTTGCGCAGATGGGCAAGGCTCTCTCTGAGGGTATGGTTCTCGTCATGTCTGTCTGGGATGACCACCACTCGAACATGCTCTGGCTGGACTCCACCTACCCTACCAACGAGACCGGCCCCGGCACCGCTCGCGGCACTTGCGGCACCGACTCTGGCGTTCCCGCCGATGTTGAGTCCCAGGCCCCCAACTCGAACGTCATCTTCTCCAACATCAAGGTCGGCCCCATCGGCTCTACCTTCAACAGCGCCGGAACTGCTGTAAGTACCACTTTATAGATCTCTCTGATTGCTGTTGCTAATCATACGTGTGTTTCAGTAAGTTGCTGAGACTTGACTTCCGCGGCCGCCGTCACTTCTACCACAACTTCATTTCTCATGTGGGTTTGAAGTGAATGTTGGTCTATGTGTCGAGACGAGCGTGGCATATATCCTTTTTTCGGTTGTACATGTTTTCTAGACATTTCAGTGTATATAAATTGGGCATGGGTCTGACCCTTGCAGACAAGTGCAAGAGATATTGGCTTACAAAAGTCTTTAGCTAACCATTTTACTTGACATATGCTGCCTATTGCCTTGAATGTGGATGCCTGCCATGCTGTTACGTCGGCCAAACAATAGAAAAGATAATCCCATGACTTGAGTGAATCTCCTTTCTCCCGCCCAAAGGTCGGGACGTGGATATACCTTGAGCCTGTGCTATAGTTGTGCCATGAAGGCAAGATAAAAAAATACATATAGCATCTCTCGGTACACTCACGGAGAAATGCCTAATAGATTTCGCTTACCCATTTGGCGCTTTTCTACAACTTTGGTGTTATTAACCGTGTTTTCCATGCCTTGGGCTGGAACTAGGTTTCCTGCCCGATAACTAGCATTTCTCGACAGGACAATGAGTCATAGACCGAATGTGTGTACTCAACATCTTGTGTGTATGGCCTCGTGCCCATACAATACGTTATGACAGGCTTATGATTTGGTCTAAGTTCCTTTGATGGAAAATTTCCCTTGCAGATATCATAGACTTGACTCCCTCTCAAACATGTCCCGTCGCTTTGCTCAGCGCAACCTGGCGAGAAATGAGTCGACTTGGTAGCGCATCATGACACAGGACACCACAGTGGATCTGCGGTCTCCAATGACTGATTTACAGGGCAATTCCCGCCGAGACGCTAACCCCAACCTGTGTCCGAGTCTCTGTTGCAGGCCATTTATAGATGCTGAGGAGCTCCCACGACTTCGCAGGTGTTCCGAAACTTCAGTTTTTATAATCTCAAAACCTCATTCCGGCGCGGGGTCTCCGCATTTAAGAGCTTCAATAAGGACACATTTCAGCGACAGCCACTGCATACAGGAACTTCATCATGGCCGATAAAACAGAAGGAAGCGCTACGGCTCGTAAGCCAGTGGTCTTTTTGTAAGCTCAATACCTAACTAATTCTAAGAGCTGAGATGCCCAAGAAATAGTTGCATACTGACTCGTCAGGGAACAGCGACATCGACAACTGTCTGTACTCCAGAAGTCAGTCGACCAATTCTTCCGCGCATCAGAATTCTGGGCAGCTCAAATGGACTTACTAGCGTTCTTCTTTAGGTCACAAAATCCACAACCTCATGGCAAAGCTTATCGAGCAGTATTTTGAGACACACCTATCACTGGGAGAGGAGGAAGCCTCCAGATTGACGAGAGAATACTACAAGACATACGGCCTGGCAATCGAAGGCTTAGTCCGCCACCATGAAATAGACCCATTGGACTTCAACGCAAAGGTGGATGACGCGTTGCCTCTCGACGACATCCTAAGGCCCGATGCAGACCTCCGAGCGCTGTTGGAGGATATCGACACCAGCAAAGTCAAACTCTGGCTCTTCACGAATGCCTACGTCAACCATGGAAAGCGAGTTGTGCGACTTCTTGAAATCGATGACCTATTTGATGGTCTGACCTACTGCGACTACGCCCAGTACCCATTCGTCTGCAAACCAGCCAAGGAGATGTTCCGCAGGGCCATGGAACAGGCAGAGGTTGAAACCCCGGGAGACTGTTACTTTGTTGGTAAGCTCTTGACTCCCAAAAACTTTGGCACGGTGGTCCAGCACCGCTGGTCTCAGTTCGTGAATAGATGACTTGTACTAAAACCTGCAGATGATTCCTACGATAATTGCAAGAGCGCGAAAGAGCTCGAATGGACGGCCGCCCATCTCGTCGAAGAAGGGTTGCCTATTCCCGAGATACAGGCTTCCCAATTCCAAATTCGTCATATAAGAGAGCTTCGTGACGTTTACCCTCAATTCTTCAGGTCCAGCGCCTCGAAAAATTAGATTGAGATACAAAGATGATGCTTCCGCGGGTCACATAAAAAGGAAATGACTAGAATCTAGACAAATCACAGACGCTGAGACTAAGGCACGATTCCCCGGTAAATGGTTGACATCGTTGACAACAACAAATTGCGCGCTGTGAAATGAAATTGCTTTTCAAAGGATGGGTGGAGGATGGGTAAACTCAAATGCCCCCATTGCGACTTGGTCTCAAGCAATAGCAAATAGCGGTGCTTCAACCACGAGATCTACAATCTAGAGATCGATGGTCAAGTGGACGGACAACTCAAAAGAATGGTACCAATCGTGGTGAACATATTGTACTCCTCAGTTTTGGGAAAGGCCAGGTGTGATTAAGTTCCTTAGCCCGATATGTCTTCCGTAACAGAACATGTGCTGCCTGGAGATTTAATGTATCTGTTGCATATTTGACTGCCATCCGATTTAGTACAGCATGCATAAGGCGTCACCCACCTTTATGCATACGTCGCCTTTGTTTAACGGATATCCCTTGCATATTAGCAGAGGGGCTTGTGGTGGATCTCTTTCCGCAGGCAGCTCCACGTGGAATAGTTTATTATCCACTAAAGAGGTCGAGATCTTAATAATCAGTTAGTCACCTTGCCAGAGTGGTTAATGGGCTGGCCTGCTAGCTTGGGACATTTATCCTGGAGAGTTGATAGCCAGTGGCTTCGGTCGCGCAGGTTCGAATCCTGTGGGTGACGACTACAACTTTTCCCTTTTTTACGACCATTTCGTGGCTACTTTTTGGCGCCGCCTACAAGATTACACACACGTTTGTGTGAATGCAACGGTCTTCTGTTTCCTTGACTCATGCCGCAAAGTGTGCTTGTCGCGCCTGTCCGAGCTGTGTTGAAGAGACGTGATTTACTAAACCTACCCGTAGACAACGTGTAAAATGTATTCGATGAATGCACAATGATGTAGGACAATGTGAATGAAGTCAGATTGAACCGACATGTCAGCTCCATTGAAGAAGACTTAATCACAAACAAGCAAGCTGGGCCAGAGATCGATTGTTTTCCGCTGGAAGCAAGCGCACACTTTAGGCAATTGGACCCCATAAAGTGGCGCATCTCTCTCTAGCTGGGTTCCCCGGCCCTGTTGCTCGTGTTCTATTGCGCCATGCTTCCCGCCCACGCCGTCCAAACTGGAGACACTCTTAGCAGGACCATCTGACGTGTGAGGGTGCTCGCTGCCGCTGAAACGTTACCGTGATGGACATAAGAGAAGCCAAGTCCGGCGGTTCTCGTCGTTTTCGTCATCTTGTGGGCTCGTTTACTTGCAGCGAGCCGAGGCGAAGAAAAGCAAACTCCCTAATACTACTGCGCAGTGCCTCAAACGGACCAACGCCATCATCTCTAGTACGGCTCCTTGCAAGAGATATACGAGCTTTTGTCATCCTCCAATTCACCAATGTTGTTTTTATTTATAAAGATCGACCCGATCAGCGTCAAGCACTTGGCCAAAGTTTGATTAGTGTGCTGCAGCTTCGCCCTGTGGCCCACCCCCTTTCCCCGATCATGGCATTCTCCCCAGAATTTCCCGGCACCCGACGCCCCGGCAAGTTACCTCCTCCTCGCACTTCGAGGCAAATACAGTGACTCGTTGGTCGCGGCGGACGCCGTGGGAACGGCGGTGACTACCAAGAATAGACCGAATAGGGACATTTCTAGAGTACTGAGTACTACCTTACTGCTCACATCATGCACTAGGCCCAACTGCCCAGTCCGTTTACCCGTGCCATCGAGCATGCTCTAAGACATTGCTTCGATGGCGACACGAGCCGCAGCGCCACCCGCTTGAGTCGGAGCCGTGCATTCGGCTGGCACGGGTGACCCGGGACCGCCCAACGATGTCATGCCCAGGCGACTTTCGCCTACGGAGATATTCTTTGGGGATCCTGACGTCGCCTCGTACGAAAATAGACATGGGAGTACAGACGACAAGGGTCTCTAGCAGCGTTCATTTGACGTTTGTGATGGAAATGCTTAAGAACATCAGACAACCCCCTTCTCACCTACTTCATTCCCTTCTCCCTACAGTCAGACTTACTCTAAGCAACTTTACTTCCGATATATCCAAACATCGCAGCTACCCTGTACGATCTAATCAACTAAACTTAATACAAACATCTACCCAATTTCTCAAGATGCAGTTCCGCGCTTCTCTCGCTGCCGCCGCCGGCCTCTTCGCCATGGCCAACGCTCGCATCTACGGCATCGCCTTCCCCGAGACCGTCAAGGCCGGTGACGAGGTTCAGGCTATCATCGAGACTGAGAACTACATCCAGACTGTCGCGGATATCGCGATTGCCTTTGGAATCGCCCCCGAGGCCTCCGCCTACCCCGGAACTCTCGGCCAGAACGTCTTGGGCTCATTTTACCTCGGACCTGGTATGTTTTCTCGAGACAGCTACGCTGATACTTTGCCGCCGTTTCCTAACACACGATACAGAAAAGTCCAATGTTCTCGACAACATCACCGAAACGGTCACGATCCCTGCTGGTCTCGCAGCTGGCAAGTACGTTGTCTCAGCTGGCCTGTATAGCTTGTACGGCGCCTCCTCGTCCTCGACCCTGTCCAACTACAACGTCACCGTCATTGTCGGCGACGCGACCAGTGAGACTTACGTTGGTAGCCAACAGTAAGTTCGATTGATCACGATCACGAGAGCATCTCATTGCATATAAATGGCGTTGGACTTGGATTTCCACTTTCCATGCCTGTAGGAGGGTTCATTGCCCAGAGTCGATCACGTCTGAGCTGGGCTATATATTGGTAGAAACTTGACATTTGCGCACATCCAAGACCAAGTTGGCCATTATTACAAATACATTCGAGACTACCTATCATGTGACTCTGTTACTAAGAACCCGCCTGTTCTCAGGCTCGGAGCTCCAGCCAGTACTATTGCAACCTGCGCAGATAACAACATCTAGGGGGACAGAGTAGAGCTGGAATTGAGTAGGTACCCGCAGCACCGCACTGATGCCTTGCAAGCCCTGTAGCCGCTGAAGCCCACCCCACTGAAGACCTCGGCTCACGATTTTTGACACATGTCGATTTGAACGTGAACATGATGTCTGAGCTACCAGGCACTGATTCTCGGATAACGATTGCAACACTCCCACGCTAGGTACACATCGAGTGCAGCTTTACTGGAGAGCGAAGACGCCTTCTCATCATACATATAAGTACGAGGGTCATGAGCAGCGATGTAGTGGTACTGAATCACCGGGTCCTTATTTCCATTGTACTAGGTTGTGGGCACTTGCAGGTTCACTAATCTCAGTGGCCGCGAGCATCACCAGATTCACATGAAGGATAGGCAATTCGGTATCTCTGGCGGTCTGATCATCTGCTGTCTAAATGGCCGATTTTTTCTTCTCGAAGAGCACGATATATAGAGCTTAAGAAAGTAGCGCGTATATGTGGCAGCTCTTAATAAGGTCTCTTGATAACAAACATTGTGTGCTCCCACACTAGGTTGCATTGCCCTCACCAACCTATCAGCCGTACCTTTCAAAATCACGGGGATCAACATTGTCGAGGAATCTCTGTAATTGATTGATGATCGTTTCACTACCAAACTATCTTTGAGCCATGGAGATCGGGGGATAAATATTAAGAAGATGTCATCGGTTTACACACACTCGCCAGTGGCGCAGCAGTCATTGCCTGGACTCTACGATATCGTTACAAATTTTTGCTCCCATGAATTCGAGACCACGCTCCTTCGTTTGAATTAGTCTTCGACCCCAGTCACGATGTCTCAACTAAGGTGAGGTAGGTTGATTGCTTTCCTGGACACCTGATCGTTTCCCTTGGCTCCTCACTTATCGAAATGCTATTGATGATTAAGGCGACTGCTATAATTCTAAGAGACAAGTACTTATTCGTTCTTCCTAACCAGTGCAAGGAAGTGACCGCAAATGCTCGCTCGCGGTCTCTGCGCGTCTCAGTTGCACAGAGCATAGAAAGGTAGCATGGTTTTGGCTGTACCGGATACGCGTGTTAACAAATATCGATACAATCCCATTGTGAATTCGAGATTGCCGGTTCAAGAGCAGACGGACGGGAAAGACCTGAAAATCAACAAATATTCTGCTTTGTGCTTTCCAGTCGGGATGTCCCAGTCTTGCACTAGATGGTCGTCCGGCGCATGGCATAGTCCTTCACACAGATATGATATCACATGTCGACTAGCCTGGTCTTTCGAATCCAAGGTCAAAGCGCTGGGCACTCGAGGGCCTTACTTTCTGTCTTATTATCAGATAACAAGGTCTATGCTACATGAACGTCGTCGAACCTGTGATTGGCTTCGTACTCTCTCTACCCTCATTGAAAGGTTAGAGAGGGTTCAGGGCCAGATAGCATGCTAACATTGATCGGCCGAGGTAGGGTCATAACTCGTATTCCGATCACGCAGGCTGGAAATACATGCTGAAAGGTCAGCGAAAGATAGTGCTGGTCTTCGGAGTTGAATTACCCCGTCAAGGTGTCTGTTCAATCCTCTGTGTCAGCGGTCATGTCAAATAACACAACCGTAACGTCGGGAGCACTGTGGCTTGAAACGACTTCACCAACGTGCATCACCGGATCGGGGAAAGTAAGTGCGAATAGCAGGAAGCCTCCTCTAAAATTATAGGTTGGCAGTGTCTTGTGGAGGCCACATGTACACAGTACTCTTGAACGGCTGTAGCAGGCTGAGAAACCATTATGAAATTTCGATAAGGCATTTCGTGGCGATTCTCCATCCCAGATGAGGTAGTCTACCACCATAATTTCTAACTCAAGAGGACTCGATCGCATCGGGTGGATGAAACAATGCGTCTACCTTGAGTGCTCCTCGCTGACTTGGGGTAAATTCCCGCGAAAAGTCATTGTAATCCTTCCTTTGTCCCCAAAACGGGTGGTCACTTCTCACTTTCTAGATCGATCGTGGATAGATGCTTATTCTCTTGCTCTGTCACACAAGCGCCGGGAAGGTTGCATTGACCTTCCTGGTCGCCGCTGTCACTTTACGGGAATTTTCACTTGGGCATGAAGACTGGACCAAAGCTCCATTTCCAAGCTCATGTTATTGGTCAATCTTCCCACTTTCCGTGGCTGATATTGCGCACGCCCCGATCAACTAAATTGAGACGAACCCATCCCTACCGAGTTGCAAGTTTGTATGAGTCGGACCGAGGTCTGATCCCAGAAATCCAGGGACTCCAGTGCTGGGATAGGGCACATGTTGAAGAAGGAAAACGCTGGTCGGATCCTGCTCCGTCGAGTCAAACTTCCACATCATCTTTTGATTCTTGAGTGTGCCAAAACAAGAGGGTTTTCAACTAGCCCGGAGAGGAAGCTAGCAAGCTTGGGCGCTGCGGGACGGAAATGTTTACCAGCCCGAATCCTTCGCTAGCCAACAAACAATTCTTCAACGCTCGAGCCCCATCATCGTGTCGTCATGTAGTACTCGATGGTCTGGCCACAGGGCCACATCCATGTGTGCAGGGTTACATCGCATCCTCCGCGTCACCATTCATCTCACGGCCATCTGGCCGAGAGCCTGAGAGGGAGAGGACGCTCGGGCTCTGGCGGATGATTGAGATTGCAGCAGATATCGCGACAATCACCGCGGTAGGCAACTCTGGAGGTATAAACGACGGCTGATATTGACACAAGAGAAGCCGAATGGCACGTCATTCCCGGTACCCGAGCAAAATAACCGTCCCAGAACGCCATCTTACGGAGCAAACATGCTTCATCTCTACGCAGGTGGATCGAAATGTTGCCGTGCATAGAATTTACAGAGAAAGTCTCTTGGCGGACATCCTGATTGACCCGAATTGAATTGTTTGCGAGTTGGAGACCAAGACTAGATCGGCGATCCTACGTACGGTCGCAGCAAACATGCTCTGAGATGTTCGGGACGTAACAATCGCAACACAAACTTTGGCAAATCGCGAATCACGCAGATCTACATTGTCGATACTGTAACAATGCCAAGCGCCGTTGAACCTGGCGTGATCTGGTCACATTTATTGTCTGCTAGCAAGCCTAGTTTTCGTGTTGATAGGAGTTGAACCGGCTATCGATGACAGGTTTCCACCTCGGGTATCGGTGATCTCCTAATCCCTGTTTAACAACACGAGGTGATGTGCACGTTGACGCCCACCTCCGACGAACCCCACAATCTCCGGGTTCCTGACATGAAGGGACTCAACCGTCGAGTTGTCAGCAACGATGCCGACGCCCCGTTGGGCTGGGGAAAAAGGACGACATCCAGGCCTCAAGAACGGCCTGATAATTAGCGCAAAGGGAGCACCGAACCCTGAGCAGCAAACACAGCCTCGGATGGTGGGGATACCACGTTCAACAGGAGTTTTTTTCTTCATGCAAAAACGTCTCGATACTACATAGAGCAGCCGGACTCGAAAATCGGGGACGGGACCAGGTTCCGGAGACAAATGTCACCCTGTTTTGCAAGCAACACCCAGCCAAACACCCACCAAGTCGCGGTCCAAGCACAAGCTAACGAGGTACCTGGACCACGGATTTCTGCCCTGTCGTCCACTCTTGCGCTCAATTCAGCCATTCGCTATCACCAAGGCTCCTCTGCCATAGTAGTTCGAGGAGGGCGAAAGCAGGTTTCAATGGGTCCAACCCCTCTCGCCCTGGCGAGCATTCCCCTGCTTGACGCCAAGTGCCGGAAATGTGGTTTGGGACGAGACTGCTCGAGCGTGCATGGTGGGATGGAGATATCAAATTGTTGCCGGGGCCTGGGTTGTGCCTGGCGGGTTGGTTCCGTGGCAAGTTGGAGCTGGTTCAAGAAAACGCCAAACGCCCTCTTTGTGTTCCTCTCTGGAAAGTCTTTTCTTTTTCCTTCTTTTTCTGAAAACGTCCACTCACATGGCGGCAAGTTGAGACATTCGCGTGCCATCCGAACAAGCAAGGTTTCGCTCTCGCTACTAGCGAAGAAAGTATTGTCCTCCTTTGATTAAGCGACGTTCTTATTTTTGCGCCATAGAGCAGTCTTTCACTAAGCCATGGCGCCTGGCTATGACGTCGATCATAACGGTCCGCCTTATTCTCGCACCGGGAACGGAAACGCTGCAAAGTCAGTTCCCACAGGGCCCATCGACGACGAGCTCTTTACGCGGGTCCTACCACGGGTAGACACCACGGCCATCGAGACGGCGCGCATTACCATTGGCCAAGAGTCTGAAGACAGTGATGAAGAACATCCACGACCTCAGTTCCGGCGGTCTCTTTCGGAGTCTAGTCTGATGCTAGGAGGAACCGGAAAGGACTCCGATGGACTACGGGATACGGCCTTAGGAAAACAAGAAAGAAATGGGACAACGGGGGCAAATGGGAAATCTCATTCAGCGAGAGACAGCACGGAACTCAGTCGCCCTTCCAGTCCTCTATCTCGGACAGACATCGTATCCCGGGATTACTCACCACCACGGCGGCTTTACACAAAGTCTGACAGGGACATAGTAGCTGTGCCTCCACGCCAGTCTTCTCGTCCCGATCAAGCTAGCATTGACAGCCCCGAACGAGTGCTCAAGCGACACGATTACAATACGCCGCAGCGACCCCCGCGCGCCGAGGAGATCGAGGCCGCAAAGAGACTCTTGGCACAAGTCGCAGAAGAAGAGGAGCTCTCCCACCAGAGCATGGTGCGATCCTCCAGCGCTGTCCGATCAGCAACACCTCCCCCGATAGGAGGCCGACGACCGCGCAGGATCATCTACGACGACTCTGAGGAGGAAGAGGACCAGCATCAAGACCCCGTCGACGAGGAAGAAGACCACGGATACCACGACTACCGCAATGAGACACGCCATGGGCACCGAAGCATAGCAACGACCCCCGTCACTGCCATCCACGCACCTACGGAAGATTCCCGCCCGCCGGCGGCGCAAAGTCGCCAGACTCGCGGCCGACCGACCACCTCAAGAATTTCGTCGCGTAAATCATCGCAGCCGCCTCCCCGATCTCGAGCAGCCGAAGCCCTCGCCGCACACAAGAGAGAGCTCAGGACGCCGGTGCTTGATCATCATCGCTTGTACCTCGACGCCGAGCCTCCACCAATCAGCCAGAGACGCCCGCATCAGACATCGCGCGCCGCTCGAAGGCAGACGTACAATAAGCAGCAGTATTCCGACATGGAAGAGGAGGCACTAGACTACAGCGTGAAGAATGGCCTCGGGGGCTCGACCCTGACGTCAGATTATCGACCGCCGACGGCGGCACGGAGGGCAATGAGCGATGATTCTATTTCGATTTCGAGACAATCTATTTCGAAGCATAGCGTAACGAGCAGCGGGTCGTCGAACCGTACTGTTGATTTCTTCGGACCTGGTATTTTTCAGGTCGTCTTGCATAACCCGACGACTGTGCACCAACTGCTGAAGTTTAGCGAAGCTCGATTCTGCAGCGAAAGTGTTGAATTTCTCAAAAAGGTGAGAGGCTAATACATCAGTGCAGTATCTCAAAGCATCGTCACTAACGGCACCTTCGCACTATAGGTCGAGCAATACCAAACAGTTCTCAATGACCTAGCAGGGATTATGACGAGCATCCATAAGGACTTCCTTGCCGACGACTCGTCAAAGCAGATCAACGTCAATGGGGAACTGAGAAAGTCCGTTCATGGCGACATGAAGTCATTGGTTACGAAGACGCTTCCGTCCATGGAAACACTGTTTACGGATCTTCAAGAGAGCGTTGAACAGGATGTCTTCCGAGATATCTATCCTCGGTTTGTGCGCTACCAGATGGCACTGAGCGCAACGAGGGCCTTAGCTACCAACCGACATAGCTATCAAGGACTCGGTGATTGCTTTTGCTTGACGAATCCTGGGTAATTTGACGCCTTCCCATGACTCTCTTTATCTCGTGCGCATGCTAACTTCTGAGTAAAGTCTTGCAGATAACCCAATTGTCTTTGCTTCAGATGGATTCATCAAAGTCACTGGTTATACTAGACCCGAAATCATTCCGCGAAACTGTAGATTCCTCCAGGGTGCGCATACGGATCGCGTTCCTGTCCGACGATTAAAGAACGCGATCGACGAGCGAAAGGAGTCTGTTGAACTCATCCTGAACTACAAGAAGAACGGAGATCCTTTCTGGAACTTGCTCTATGTCGGTAAGTAAATGTAAACTTGGCTGAGAATGCGGCAATCCTACCCTAGGATCGTGCTACAGGCACTCGAATGCGCACACATACATCCTCAAGTCAAGTTTTCTTAAGGCTAACCTGATCCTCCTACACAGCCCCACTCTACAACGAAGCCGGCAAACTGGCATTCTTCATCGGCGGCCAGATTAATTGCTCAACGACTATTCATAGCAATGCAGACGTGATGAGAGTTCTGTCGACATCTACCAATGACGACGTTCAAACCCAGGATACCAAGGTACCGCCGGCACCTTTACATCGCGCAGGTTCTCAACCTTCGGCTCGAAAAGCATTCCTGAAAGCCCTGGGGATGAAGGTCAGCGATGACCATGTGCCCAACGGGATCGCCGCCGATCCGGGCATGGAGAGCAAGTTGTTGCACAAGCTAGAAGGACGCGACTTGAGCGCACAGATGAAGGAATTTTACACTGCTTATTCAAAAGTGAGTTACTCCCACCCCACCGAGCTTGCTATCCTCTAGCAGCGAACCACCCTTACTAACATGAACGTCACAGTACCTAATTGTCAGCTACGACTCTTTCATAATCAAATTCTACTCTGAAGGTATCCTGGAAATGCTGCACCCGGCGAACAACACCGTCGGCCTGGTCGCGGGCCAGGAGGTCTTCCGGTTCCTCAAGCAGAACATGGTCAACCACCAGTCCGACTACAAGACGCGCGTACGGAACGCCCTTCGCACCGGAGCGCCCATCAGCGTCGAGGTCCGTTTACAGACTCGGAGGAGCGCGTTGTTCCGCGGCGACGAGAGGTTCGTCACGCACTGGACGCCGTTGAAGGATGAGAAGTCTCAGGTGCACTGGGCTGTCGTCACTTTGGCGCCCGCGATCGAGTAATGATTCATTGGTGGGGGTGGAAAATAGACCTGATGAAGTCGTGCTCTCGGAAAGCGCTCATCAATCTTGTCAGCATTACGAGTAAATACCCTTCCTTCCTCTGAACTGAGGTCAGAAAAACATACTTCTGCCAAAGTTTGGCTGCCTAGTCCCATTTATAGACTGCGTCTCGAAGCGAATAAGTTCCCACATTCAATTTTTAAATTGACATGGCTCTTAAAGTCGCAGTGTCCAGTCTTTATCTGAGGTCAAGCTGGCGAATCATATGGATTCCGTGATGTTCCGGCGCAAATTAACGCAATTAACTTACGAATACTTGCTTCTTTTAATGCCAGGCGGAAAGTGCTAGAGCAGATTGATACTGCCTCGGACTAATAATGGCCTGCACTTGGTAGAAATGATCCCTTGAAGAAGACTATATGTCGGATTAGAAGTCTAATTCGACCTCGGTATACGGCCGAGGCTGCGCAGGGGCTAACGAGGGGCCCTATTTATAATTACTACAAACTACCTAACCTATAGTTAAAACCTCCTTTTTATACTTTATATAGTATATTAAAATAGTTTAATTAACCTACTTTATTAACTTATAGTTCGAACTAATTAATTAATATCCTTATAATAAGAATACTAATACTAATTAGTAATTAATTTTTATTATTATAGATTAATAAAGTATTTAGTATAAAAGAGATAACTTTTTTAAATAGAACGTAATAAGAGAATAGTATTACTTAACTTTATAAAAAGTAAGTAATAAGATATAGAATCTTTATAATAAAATAAAGTTAAAGAATCGTAGCCCTTAATTACTTACGAAAGGCCGACGTTTATTATATTAAAATAATCCTTAATAATTAAGAGAAATATTAAAGTAATTAAGCTATTATTATTAACTTTATATAATTCTTTTTTATTAATTAACTTACCTACGGCTAGTTAATAATTAAAAATTAATTAAATTGATTAATTAATTAATAAAAAGAACTACTTATATAACTACCTACCTAATTAATTAGTATAACGAACGAGTTTAAGAAGTACGATATAAAAAAGTACTACGCGATCGAGGAAAAAGGATCTTTAAGTATAGGGCGTATTAAGAGGCGTAAGTATTACGAAACTAAAAGATCTATAGTATATAAAAGGACTACTCCTAAGGGGCTTATAGATATAATTTTAAAAACCTAGACGATCTCCTTATAGTCTTTTTAACTATTTCCCTAGATATTACTTAGGAATATAATATAAAGGGTAGTATAATAAAAAAAAAGAGATTTAGAAATTATAATAACCGTAATTTATAAATTACGAGTATTATAAGTATTAAAAATTAGCTTAGTAAAGAGGCTACTATTTTTAAGAAAATCCTCTCGCGGCCTCTTATTAAAATTATAATTATTATAATAAAAAAAGAATACTTTAGAGGGCTATTAAAAAGCTTTTTTTTTATATTACTAGCTCTTAATATAAAAATTATTAATTTTTAAAAAATAAGAAGTAGATTATTAACTAGTAATAATTCGTTTAACGAACATATACGCTTCTCAAGTTTTAATTTAGAGAGAAACGCTACGTAATTAAGACGTTATTAAGTTATTTATAAATTTATTTTTAATATTAATTAATTAAATAACTAAAAAAAGACCGCTAAGATAGTATTTAATTAAGAAGACTAAGAGTAAATAGTAACGAGGCTCGGTACGAGGAAATAAAAAGAAATAAGAAGGTTTTAAACTCTGATAAATCCGGTAATTAATAATAATATACTACTACCGAGGCTAGTAAGTAGCTCTAAAACGACCTTATTAAGATTAAATATACTAGTTACTATAGACCGAAATACGAGTTAAGGAATAATAAAAAGCGAGTTAGTATACGGCTAGAGAGGAGGAATTTTTATATTATATAAATAAATAGAGATTAAACCGGAATACTAAAAAAAGTAAGTATATAAAAACTTTAATAATCCTAATAATAAGTAAATTAACGTAGTATTAGTCTATTTTATAAAAATTTATACTTAAAAAGGGCTCGAAAGGTAACCCCTATTTTATAAAATTACTAACGACTTAAGTAATTAAAAAGATAAGTAGTTCGTAAGTACTAATCCGAATATAATAAAGAGGGTTATTAAATTCTTTTACTATCGAGGTATTTTACTAATTTAAGTAGTAGGATAAAGAGTTTATAAGACGCTCGTTATTATAGTTATTACTAATAAATTTATATTATAAAATTAGAATTAAGTTAACTAAGTAATAATAAAATACGACGATTTTAATAAAAGGGGAAACTAACTAGAATTTTTATTAAAAATTACTAATAGTAATATATTAGTACCCACTACGGTAAGGGCTATAGAGATTATATAAAAAGAGAGGCTACTAACGATCTTATTAATTTTAATAACTAACTTAGTAACGTTATTAATACGTAGCTTATTACTTATTAATTAAAGAGGTATACGATCGATTATATAGAGTTAATATAATTATATTAATACGTAAGGGATACGTAAAGAGACTAACTTAATAATCGCTATTATAAAGTAATTTATGTATTGTGTAATTTCCCTTGAAAGCGTGATCCCGTTAAGGTCGATCTTTTGTGCCTGTAAAGCCGGAAAAAAACCACCATATAAAGTAATTTATTAACCTTATAAAGATCTTTTTTAAAAAGAAATTATATTTAAAAAGGAAATACGAGGTTTTATAAAAAACTCCTATAGTTTTTTATAAGTACTATAAAAAAGTTAGAATCCGAGAGTAAGAATATTACTTAGTAATTAATATTATACTAATTAATAAGGTTATAAATTATTATTATAAAATAGTACGTATTATTAACTAAACCGACTTTTTAAGTATAGTTAACGTAATTCGAAGTCGTTCTAAAACTTAAAATAAGAGCCTAGAGCTCTTATTCGAGCTAAGGGTATTATTATTCGGGTTTATAATTAGAATAATAAAAAGAAAGTCGAGGCTAAAGATTTTGAAAAAACTTATAGATTATATTAATAAGCTAGTAAAAACGTAGCTAAATAAGGGAATAAATAAGTAAAAGGTTAGGTATTTTTATATTATTATATAAAAAGTACTAAAAGCGAGGGTAACTCTATATTAACTATTTAAGTATTATAAGACCCTCTACTCGAGGCTAAGATCTAGCTTTAATATTAAAGTAAAAATACTTTAATAAACGTACTTATAATCGTATAATAGCCCTTATTAATAATACTAAGTTAACTATATATATAGAAATAAAGAGAGAGATATTAAGTATAGTAATTACTAAGCTAGAGGAATAAACTCCTTAGCTAGCTATTAGTTAGAGTTAAGATAAGAGTAATAAAAAAGAAAGTATTTTATATATAAAAAAGACGGCTATTAGTTAAGTAATTATTTTAAAAAAGAGCGTACTAAATTATATAAGTAATATAAGAAGTTAAGAGTAATAAATAGTAAAACTAGCCCTTATCGATTTAACTAATTCCTTATTATATATAAAAATAGATCTAGAAGTATAATTAGTAGCTTAGAGGATTTATATATAATAAAAAATTCGAAAAATAAAGAAGATCTTATTTTATATATTAATAAAGTAGATTTTAATAAAATTAACGAGATTAACTACTCCTTTTTCGCCCCGTTAGTTTCTAGAGGATATACGAGACTAAATAAATAAAAAGTAATAAAAGCTCTTAATAAGTAAGCTTTTATTTATAAATAATAAGAGAAGATCCCTTAGATAATAAATATAAATAAATAGACGAATTTAATAATACTAAACCCTATTTTATTAATATTTAAAAAAGAATTAGTACTTTTTTTAATATTTAAAGAGAAATAGGGTACTAAGTAATTCTAAGGATACTTAGAGGGGTCCTTTTTATATACTCTAAACTACTTAAATACTAAGCTTATATAAGTATTTTATATTAGTAAACGATATAGCTTAGATATTTTCTAAGGGATTATTTTAGATATAGGGGTATTATAATAGTTAACTAGAGGTAAGGGGTAATTTTATATACTCTAAAAAATATCCTTAGTTATATTAAATACGTTAATAATAAGTATTATAAGAATTAGCTTTAGCTTAGGTAAGGAAATATGCGCCTTAGGTATAATAAAAGTTAATATACGCTTAGGGACGATAGTTTTTTATATCTTACTTATTAATATACTATTTTTATTGTACTTAAAGGATATAGACTAATTAAGTATTATATTTAATAATACGAAGAATAGACTATTAAATAATAAATAATTTATATTTATTAAAAAGTAATAAGGGTATACGTTTATAAGGCTCGAATTAGATACTAAATTTATTAATTATTTTATAAAAAGAGAGCTTAAGCGATTATATAAGTACTTTAGCTACTTATTAATTATAAAGCTATATAACTTCCTTAAGTAATTAGGGAATAATATAGAAATAGGAGCTCTAGAATACTTAATAAAAATATATTATTAGTATTAAATAAACGCCCAGAGCCCGCGCAAATTTAAGTTTAAATTATATAATAAGCTTAACTTTAACTAAGAGATCGTTATTAATATTTTTTATTTAAATAATTACTTAGTACTATATATTATTAACGAGGCTATATTATTTTAAAGAGGTTAATTCCTTAAGGACCTACTTATTAAAACTATTTAATTAATATTAAAAAGAGCGTAGATCGATATATACTAAGGGCTACTAAATAAGATTAGGACCGATATAAATACTAGTTTTAAATTAGTAGAGTTTAGAAATAATATTATTATATATAGTATATAGCTAAAAATTTTACTTATTAAGGTATATTATAATATTAATAAGGTAAAAAGAGCTTATTAGTAATTAAAAAGAGCGTTTAAAATTATTTATAATAAGTACTCCGATACTATAGATAAAGAGTATTTTTAAATAGTGTTTAAGTATTATAATAATACTATAGGCCCAAAAGGACTAGTTCTAATACTTTTTATATTCGGAGTATATCTAAGAACGATAATAGCCTCGTTATTATTATTAAACATAGCTTAGCGAGCTTAGGTAATTAATAAAATAATAAAAGTACTCCGAAAAACAAATATAAAGCGCTAAATTAATAAGGTTATTACTACTTATAATAAGCTAAATATAAGCCCTAATTTTAATATATTATTAAATTTAAATATTAAAGTATAAAGGGAAACTACTAAATAGTAGTTAAGCTTATATAAATTAATTTTAGTTAATAAACGTTTGTATATTATTACTAAAGACTAAGACTAACTATTTAAAATATTAATTATAGTAATATAACTATACTATATAAATCCTAGCGGGGAGATATTAGCTTAATAAAAAAAAGAAGAGCTAGGGGAATCCCCTTAGTAATATAAAAAAGAGTAAGGGATTATTTCTTATAAAATTATTATAGTAAAATAAATAGATAATAACGGCGAAGAAAAGGCGATACTTATATTACTAAAACGTATAAGAAGACCTAAATAAAAAGTACTACTTTAATAATTTATTATTAACGACGCTATAATTAGTATATTCTATATAGTAAAAGAGAAGGCCGATTTTATACTCATAACTTAATTATAAAAGGATAGTATAATTATAATAACTAGGAGACTTTTTAAAAGGATTAGACCTTATAGAAATAAATATATTACGTAATCGAGGGGTTTATTAATTCATTTTTTACGATTTAGTTAAATATGCGAATTTACGTATTTTTAAATCGCATATAGTTTAAAAAATAAAAGGGAAGGGTACTTTATAGCTATATAAAAAATCGAAGTACGTTATATAAGGGTATAGTAATATTAAAAGAGTAACGTTATTTACTTAGTTACTTATAGTTTAACGCTATAACTAGCGCCTTATAATAGTACTAATAGTATTATTATAATAAAAAAGATACTAGATCTAGAGTCGTAATATTATATAAGTATATATTTAATTAGTAACTAGGCTCACGAGGAAGATCCTCGTTTACTTTTTAAAAAAGATAATTAATAAGTACTTAAAAAGTACGATTATTAAAGTACTTAAGCTATTATACGGCCTTGCTAAATCGGGTACTTATTAATAAATAACGTACTATAACTTTTATATTAACTAATTATTAATAATTATATTAATATATAATCCTTATTTTTTAATCTCTATATATATAAATAACCCCTTTAGTATCGTTAAGATATAAATAGATAATACCCTAGGTTTATTAAATATCGAGTTTATATAAAAGGAGAATAGGGCATCTCCGATGCCACCGTTGTGAGCTACAGTCACCTAGAGGGCGGCAAACTCAGCCAAGTAGGCAGCTCATAAGGTGGTAGCATCGGGCGCCCAACATCGCCGTCAATGATCCGTGGTTATGAACTTTATAGGAGGAAAAGTTAAAAAAGTAAAAAGTTTAAAAAAAAATAGTCTATCGAGATAGTAGGAGTATTTATTAATACTATATATTAATACCGTATAAATAATACCGAGAACCGCCCGAGCAGCTAGTAAAAATAGAATAAAAAAATAAATAAAAAGAGAATAAGGAGCTCTATAAAGCTAAATTTATAACTAAATTAAAAAAGATCTTAATATTAAAATTCTTATTAGCATTTAATAAAGGGATTTTAATAATTAAAAGAGATAATATAATATTTTAATAAAAAGAGTAAAATAAGAAGATTACTCTTATTAACTAAAAATCCCTTAATTATAAAAAGTAATATAGGGCTAAGCTTATTCGAGGGGTATATATTATAAATATTTATTAACCTAAGGCTATTTTTAACTATATTAAAGCTGCGTAAGTTATTAAGCTTATAAAGAGCGATTTTAATACTCTTAATTAATAATTATAATAATAATAAGAATATTATAACTAAGGTCTTATTTATTAGCTTATTAAGCTTAACTTAATAAGGCTTTACGTATTTATTAATAAATTATTTATAAATAGTAACGACCTAACTTTATAATTAGGATATATTATTATTTTTACTAACGAGAAGCTTAGTAAGAACGAATTTACGATCTAGGGTAATATTATTTACTATTTATTAATAAAAAGTAAATAAGTAATACGTAGAGTACTTATATTTAAAGTTTATAGTATAGTTAACGGTATTAATTTTATATATATAATTTTAATTATACTTAAGAAGATTATAAATTAATTTAACTTTTTTATAATCCTTATAATTATTTATACTAATTTATATTCGTTATATAAGTACTTTATTAAGCTAGGTATTATAAAAGAAAAGAGGTTTATAATAAATATTATAGCCCTTAGGTAGTCGTACAAATAATAAGAGATCTTTAAAATTTATTAAATTAATAATAATAATAACCTCGCTAACGCTTTTATAAAAGTAGTACTTAATAAGGGACTAGAATAATTCGTTAGTAAAAAAAAGGTAATAATATAAATAGAGGGATAGGTTATATAAAAAGAGTAAAAAAAAAGAATAAAAAGAGATAACTTAGTAAACGGGCCTAAGGTTAAATTAAACTTTTAATTATAATAATAGTAATAGTAGTAGAAGTAGTAGTTAAATTAATAAAAAAAACAAGTTAATATTAAATTAGAAGTTTAATTTAACCTTAGTATACGGCCGAGGCTACGTAGGGGCTAACGAGGGGCCCTATTTATAATTATTATAAACTACTTAATTTATAATTAGAACCTCTTTTTTATACTTTACGTAGTATATTAGAATAGTTTAATTAACCTACTTCGTTAACTTACGGTTCGAACTAATTGACTAATATCCCTATAATAGGGATACTAACACTATAATTGCGATGATGGGAAAGCCATTGGTAGATTGAGTTCACTGACCAAAGCTAAATGCGCCTCGTAATATGGAGCTATCCGCGTATCTACACGTATGTATCCCCGACATGAGTCAGAGAGCGCATTACCTGCGAGAGGGCAGTAAGATTGTAAGAGCGATTATGTTAGTTAACCCTCACCAAAGGAGTCCGTAAAGTGCTTGGACTCAAGGCAGAAGTATGACGCTAGGGCACCCTGAATACATCAGATGTCTTGAGGCCACAGAGCCATGATGTGGTCCTCGGAAGTTTCTTTTTTGTGCCTCTTCGTTGGCTCACTGCTGAAAACCACGGTCTTCAATGTCGATGGAAGACCATCTCAGAAACCAGTCTGTCGTAAGTGCACGACGTAATCAATTGGACAATAACGGGCCTCGCTTCTTATTTCGGCCCCGGGCTTCAGGTCCGCTTCAAGCAGAAATTCGAGCTGACTACGGCACGAGTCATTGCTGTGATGACCTAAATCTCACGATGATAGTACAACAAAGTCAAAATCGCGCATTGGCATGATGCCAAGCCTTCGGCCGATAGTTGGTGCGACTAACTGGACGAGTCGCGACAACAGACGAACTGGTCAAGGTGACATCCAATGTACTTGGGATTATAGGAATGCAATGTATCCGAAGCGAATGAGGCTTGTCGAGTTTATCTTCTCGAGCTAGCTCTGCATACGAAAACGAGGCGTAGTCACAGCGTTGAGTAAGTAGTCAGTTTCCATCTAACAAGCTTCAAGCTATGATGCCGGCCAATCTGATCCGGAACGTCGTCCTATAGTCATATCCAGGTCGTTGAAATATGCGGCAGAATTGACGACTATACACCAGTATCTCTGGGTATTTGTACTGCTTGTGAGCCCCTTCGAACCTGGTAAGGTAGTCAACAAGCTATCTCCATCAGCTGCTCAACATCACGCTCATTAGTAGGCTTCTAAAAGAACTACATTGCCATTCTTTTACAAGTCAGTACATCACCAAAGAAGCCTCGATGATTCAAAGACTTATACTAAAAACCAACAGATCAAACCCCACAGGCTCTACAACGATGCAAATCTCTGCCTCCCTCTCTTTCCTCGCCATCCTTGGCATGGTCAGCGCCGCAGCGGAATGCCCTCGCGGCGGTGGCGGTGACGGACCCTACTTGCACAACAAATATCGCGTGGCGCCGACAAGAGTTGGGCAGACGAACAACTACGACTGGGCCGGAACAACCATCTCCGTCAAGATGCAGAAAAGCAGGGACTCCTGCGATCCGGAAGGCGACTGCGACGACGACATCACTTACAACTTCAAGAACAGAGGCACCAAGTCGGTCCGCGTTCGTATCGAAGAGAGCTACAATGATTTCATGGGCCTCGTTCTCGCTCCTGGAGCGGACTGCGATTTGAACCGCTACTTCACTCGCGGTGCCGGACCTTACCAGATTTCTTTCGCAAATTAGACACGACATATTCTGAGCCAATATGTTTCTATAACATGTCCCTTTGGGTTGAGGGGAATCATTGGATATACGTGTAATTAAGTTCGCAAGACCGTTCATCTTCTTGGGACTTCTCAGCCGGGGGTCATTCGCGTCCCGGCATCAGGGATATCTCCGAGAGTCTATCACGCAGAGCAGCAGCTATCTATTCATACACTCTGAGTCCTTGAAAGGCATCTTGACACTTGATGATTAAGTGAGACGGAAGTACGATACGTCAAGTGATGCCCCTACCACATTGACTGTAGCGCTGCTCAGGGCTACGTGCAGTCACTTGAGTAAAGATGACTGTTTCAGCTTCCTCTCAAGGATTTGGACCGAGCAGGCTGAGCCGTGGAGGGAGGCTAGTTATTAGTATCCCTATCACAGGGATATTAGTTAATTAGTTCGAACCGTGGGTTAACGAAGTAGGTTAATCGAACTATTTTAATATATTACGTAAGGTATAAAAGAGAGGTTCTAACCGTAGGTTAGGTAGTCTACGGTAATCGTAAATAAGGCCCCTTATTAGCCCTTATATAGCCTCGGCTATATACTAAAGTTAAATTAGATTTTTAATCCGATACTAACTTTCTCTTTTTTATTAATTTACCTACTACTTTTATTATTATTATTACTACTATAATTAGAAGTTTAATTTAACCTCGGGCCCGTTTACTAAGTTATTTCTTTTTACCTCTTTTTTTTATTTTTTTTATATAACTTATCTTTTTATTTATACTATTACCTTTCCCTTATTAATAAATTACTCTAATCCCTTATTAAATACCGCTTTTATAAAAGCGTTAGTAAGGTTATTATTATTATTAATTTAACGGATCTCGAGGATCTCTTATCGTTCGTACGACTATTTAAGGGCTATAATATTTATTATAAGCCTCTTTTTTTTCGTAATACTTAGTTTACTAAGGTACTTATATAATAAGTACGTATTAGTATAAATAATTATAAAAATCGTAAGAAAGTTAAGTTAATTTATAATCCTCTTAAGTATAGTTAAAATTACGTAAGCGAGGTTAATACTATTAACTATATTATAAACTTTAAATACGAGTACGCTACGTAGTACTTACTTACTTTTTATTAATAAATAGTAAATAATATTACCCTAGATCGTAAATTCGTTCTTATTAAGCTTCTTATTAGTGAGGATAATAATATATCTTAATTATAAAGTTAAGTTATTATTATTTATAAATAATTTATTAATAAATATATAAAGCCTTATTAAGTTAAGCTTAATAAGCTAATAAATAAGACCTCGGTTATAGTATTTTTATTATTACTATAGTTATTAATTAAGAGTATTAAAATCGCTCTTTATAAGCTTTATAACTTATATAGCTCTAGTATAGTTAAAAATAGCTTTAGGTTAATAAATACTTATAATATATACTCCTCGGGCGAGCTTAGCTTTATATTACTTTTTATAATTAGGGGATTTTTAATTAACGAGGGTAATTTTTTCGCTTTATTCCTTTTATTAAAATACTATATTATCCCCCTTAATTATTAAAATCCCTTTATTAAACGCTAATAAGAATTTTAGTATTAGGATCTCTTTTAGTTTAGCTATAAACTTAGCTTTATAAAGCTCCTTATTCTCTTTTTTTATAAACTTAATATTTAATAAACTTAGGGTATTATTTATCTATATCTTAATAATACTAAAGGGGTCGTTTACGTACGTAAAGATTAGGAAGTAGGGATTATATATTAATATAATTATTAATAATTAGTTAATATAGAAATCGTAGTACGTTACTTATTAATAAGTACCCGATTTAGCGAGGCTATATAATAGCTTAAGTATTTTAATAATTATATTTTTTAAGTACTTACTAATTATCTCCTTTAGGAAGTAAGCGAGGATCTTTTTCGTAAGCCTAGTTACCGATTAAGTATACGCTTATATAATATTACGACTTTAGATCTAGTACCCTTTTTATTATAACGATACTATTAGTACTATTATAAGGCGCTAGCTATAGCGTTAAACTATAAGTAATTGGGTAAGTAGCGTTACCTTCTCTTTTATTATATAAAATATATTAATTATAGCGTCGTTAGTAATAAATTATTAAAATAGTGCCTTTTATCTAGGTCTTCTTATACGTCTTAGTAATATAGGTGTCGCCTCTTCCTCGTTATTATTATTTATTTATTTTATTATAATAATTTATTAAGAATAATTTTTTACTCCTCTTTATATTATTAAGAGGATTCCCCTAGCTCTTTTTCTTCTTATTAAGCTAATATCTCCCCGCTAAGATCGGTATAATACGGTCGTACTATCGTAATTAATACTTTAAGTAGTTAGTATTAGTTTTTAATAATAATATATAAACGTTCGTTAACCGAGATTAATTTATATAAGCCTAATTACTATTTAATAATTTCTTTTATACTCTAACGTTCGAATTTAGTAATATATTAAGGTTAGGGTTTATATTTAGCTTATTATAAATAGTAATAACCTTATTAATCTAGCGCTTTATATTCGTCTCCTAGAGTACTTTTATTACTTTATTAATTACCTAAGCTCGCTAAGCTACGTTTAGTAATAGTAGCGAAGCTATTATTATTTTTAAGTATACTCCGAATATAAGAAGCGTTAAAACTAGTCCCTTTAGGCCTATAGTATTATTATAATACTTAAATACTATTTAAAAATACTCTTTATTCGTAGTATTAAGGTATTTATTATAAATAATCTTAAACGCTCTTTTTAATTATTAATAAGCTCTTTTTACTTTATTAATACTATAATATACCTTAATAAGTACGATTTTTAGCTATATACTATATATATTAGTATTATTTCTAAACTTTACTAATTTAAAACTCGTATTTATATTAATCCTAATCCTATTTAATAGCCCTTAGTATATATCGATCTACGCTCTCTTTAGTATTAACTAAATAGTCTTAATAAGTAAGTCCCTAAGGAATTAGCCTCTTTAAAATAATATAGCCTCGTTAATAATATATAGTACTAAGCGATTATTTAAATAAAAAATATTAATAACGATTTCTTAATTAAAGTTAAGCTCGTTATATAATTTAAACTTAAATCTACGTAGGCTCTAGGTATTTATTTAATATTAGTAATATATTTTTATTAAGTACTCTAGAGCTCCTATTTCTATATCGTTCTTTAATTATTTAAAAAGGTTATATAACTTTATAATTAATAAGTAACTAAAGCGCTTATATAATTATTTAAGCTCTCCTTTTATAAAATAGTTAATAAACTTAATATCTAATTCGAGCTTTATAAACGTATACCCCTATTACTTTTTAATAAGTATAAACTACTTATTATTTAATAATCTATTCCTCGTATTATTAAATACGATACCTAACTAGTTTATATTCTTTAAATATAATAAGAATAATATATTAATAAATAAGATATAAAAAATTATTATACTTAAGTATATATTAATTTTTATTATACTTAGGGCGCATATCTTTTTATCTATACTAAAGCTAATTTTTATAATACTTATTATTAACGTATTTAACGTAACTAAAAATATTTTTTAAAGTACATAGAATTGCTCCTTACTTTTAATTAACTATTATAATACCCCTATATTTAAAATAATTCTCTAGAAAATATCTAAGCTATATTGTTTACTAGTTTAGAATATTTATATAAGCTTAGTATTTAAGTAATTTAGGGAGTATAAATAGGACCCCTCTAGGTACCCCTAGAATCGCTCAGTACCCTATTTTTTTTTAGGTATTAAGAGAGGTACTAATTTTTTTTAAATATTAATAAAATAGGGTTTAGTACTATTAAAATCGTTTATTTATTTATATTTATTATTTAAAAGATCTTCTCTTACTATTTATAAATAAAAGCCTATTTATTAAAAGTTTTTATTACTTTTTATTTATTTAGCCTCGTATATTTTCTAAAGGCTAATAGAGCGAAAAAGGAGTAGTTAATCTCGTTAGTTTTATTAAAATTTACTTTATTAGTATACGGGGTAAGATCTCTTTTATTTTCTAAATTTTTTATTATATACGGATCCTCTAGGCCGCTAATTATACCTTTGGATTTACTTTTATATATTACGAAGAATTAATTAAATTAACGAGGGTTAGTTTTATTATTTATTACTCTCGACTTTTTATATTACTCGTACGATTTAGGACGTTCTTTTTTTAAGTAATTACTTAACTAATAGCTATCTTTTTTATATATAAAATACTTCCCTTTTCGTTACTTTTATTCTTATTTTAATTAGTAACTAGTTAAGGAGTCTATTCTTCTAGCTTAGTAATTACCGTACTTATCGTCTCTCCCCTTATTTTTATATATATAGTCGACTTAGTATTATTAATAAGGGCCGTCGTATAATTATAAGTACGTTTATCGGGGTATCCTTATTTTAATATTAAAGCTAGACCTTAGCCTCGAGTAAAGGGTCTTATAATACTTAAGTAGTTAATATAAAGTTACCCTTACCTCTAGGACTCTCTATATAGTAGTATAAAAATACTTAACTTTTTACCTATTTATTCCCTTATTTAGCTACGTCTTTACTAGCTTATTAATTTAATTAATAAGTTTTTTAAAGATCTCTAGCCTCGACTTTCCTTCTATCGTTTTAGTTATAAACCCGAATAATAATACCCTTAGCTCGAATAAGAGCTCTAGGCTCCTATTTTAGGTCTTAAAACGACTTTAAATTATATTAACTACGCCCTAAAAGTCGGTTTAGTTAATAATACGTACTACTTTATAATAATAATCTATAGCCTTTTTAGTTAGTATAATATTAATTACTAAGTAGTATTATTACTCTCGGATCTTAACTTTTTTATAATATTTATAAAAAATTATTAAGGTTTTTTATAAAACCTCGTATTTCTTTCTTAAGTATAATTTCTTTTTAAGGAAGATCTTCGTAAGGTTAGTAAATTACTTCGTAATAACGACTATTAGGTCGGGCTCTTTATATATCCCTTATATATTAGCGTAGTTATATTAACTTTATATAGTTAATTATATACCTTTTTAATTAATAAGTAGTAAGCTACGTATTAGTAACGTTACTAAGCTAGTTACTAAGATTAGTAAGATTATTAATAACTACTCCTCTTATATAATTTCTATAGCCCTTATTATAGTAGGCGCTAATATATTACTATTAGTAATTTTTAATAAAAATTCTAATTAGTTTACCTTTTTACTAAATTCTTCGTATTTCGCTACTACTTAGTTAACTTAATTCTAATTTTATAATATAAATTCGTTAGTTATGATTATAATAACGAGTATCTTATAAGCTCTTCGTCTTACTACTTAGGCTAGTAAAATACCTTAATAATAGAGGAATTTAATAACCCTCTTTATTATATTTAAATTAGCGCTTATAAACTACTTATTTCTTTAGTTACTTAGGTTATTAACAATTTCGTAAAATAGAGGTTACCCCTCGAGCCCTTTCTAAGCGTAGATTTTTATAAAATAGACTAATACTACGTTAATTTACTTACTATTAGGATTATTAAAATCTCTATATACCTACTTTCTTTAGTATTCTAATTAGATCTCTATTTATTTTTATAATATAAGAATTTTTTTTTTTTAGTTATAGACTAACTCGCTCCTCGTTATTCCCTAACTCGTACTTTAATTTATAATAGTTAGTATATTTAATCTTAATAAGGTCGTTTTAAAGCTACTTACTAACCTTAGTAATAGCGTATTATTATTAATTACCGGATTTATTAAGGTCTAGGACCTTTTTATTTCTTTTTATCTCTTTATACTAAGCCTCGTTACTATTTACTCTTAATCCTCCTAGTTAGACGCTATTTTAATAATCTATTTTTAGTTATTTAATTAATTAACGTTAAAAATAGATTTATAAGTAGCTTAATAACGTCTCGATTATATAATATTTCTTTTTAAGTTAAAAACCCGAGAGGCGTATACGTTCGTTAGATAAATTACTACTAGTTAGTAGTTTATTTTTTTATATTGTACTTCTTAAGCTCGTTCGTCGTACTAATTAATTAAATAAGTAGTTACGTAAGTAGTTCTTTTTATTAATTAATTCATCGATTTTATTAATTTCTAATCGCAGGCTAGCTATAAGTAAGTTAATTAATAAGAAAGGATTATATAAGGTCGATAATAATAGCTCGGTTACTTCGATATTTCCGTTAATTATTAGGGGTTATTTTAATATAATAAACGTTAGCTTTTTATAAATAGTTAAGGGCTACGATTTCTCTATTTTATTTTATTATAAAGATTTTACGTTTTATTACTTATTTTTTATAAAGTTAAGTAGTACGATTCTCTTATTACGTTTTATTTAAAAAAAGTCGTCTTTTTTATATTAAATACTTTACTAATTTATAATAATAAAAATTAATTATTAATTAGTATTAGTATTCTTATTATAAGGATATCAGTTAATTAATTCGAACTATAGGTTAATAAAGTAAGTTAATTAAACTATTTTAATATACTACGTAAGGTATAAAAGGGAGGTTCTAACTATAGGTTAAGTAGTCTGTAGTAATCGTAAATAGGGCCCCTCGTTGGCCCCTGCGTAGCCTCGGCCGTATGCCGAGGTCGAATTGGACTTCCAATCCGACACTAGTAGCTAGTGGATATTACGCTGGACTTACGTAGGAAGCTAATAACACGGGGTTTGGCTGGTGACTTTTGACATCTCTGCGCCAGTCACGACGCGCTAGGAAAGTCGTGTCACGTATAGCTCTATGAGCAATATAAGACTCTCAGCTCATCTCTAGTGAAGGAAGTTGCCATCTTCTAAAAGGGCTTGGTCTATTGCTCGTTTTTAGCCGATGGTAGGTTTCCGTATTTTTCTCCCCTACGTACTTCAGTCTTACTCATGATTAATTTAGAGTTTTGCTATTGGGGCAGTACCATTTGGCTACTGGGGCAGTAATCTACTTTATTAGCCAATCAGAGCCTGCCTCCCGACCTCTAAATTTTTTAACCCCGCTACACCTACCTACGGGCTACCTAGCGTAATTACTTATAGTCGTAATTATATAAGGTAGCTACGGGTACGTATAGTTATAATTACTTATAGTCATAACTTTTTATAATCGTAATTACCTACTTAATTACTTATTTAATTATCTTTTTAATAAGTAATTATGACCGTATATATCCGTAGTTATTTTATATAATTATAACCGTAGGTAAGTACGACTATAGGTAATTACGCCGGGTAGCCCGTAGGTAGGTATAGCGGGTATAGGTGTGGGGTTATGGTCCGAGCTCTAGAGCTATGAGCCCTCATTAGTTCACAAAGTGGATTACTGCCCCAATAGCAAAACTCTTAATTTATCCCGCCGCAACGTGTCCCCTATCTCTCAGTATTTCCTTCTATTTCTATCCAGCGCCCGAGGAGTCAGTGGTACAAGAAGTGCTGGAGGTAAGTTTAATCCATCCCAAATGCAGCAACTAGGAGGGTGCTGAAAGACGGCTATTTTGTCCCGCAAGTATAGTTACATTTGCTCAGGCGGAGATCCTACAGACTACTGACACCTTGCAGCTGGTAACGATTAGAGAAGATGCACAGTCAACGAGAGCTAGTAGATACGGGCCGCAAGAGTAAATAGTTTACCAAATCCAGACTCTCGCCGCATTAAGATTTGAGAACGGCAATTGACATGAACTTACCTATGAGAGCCAAACTCATCAAGCTATATCATCTCCATATGATGAATTGTGTTACTCTGTTTCGCGAGACTTAGTCGCTGAGTTTTCTGTCATTCTCCGGGAGACCAGAGAGAAGAACGAAGGATGACTGCCTTCACAATTCCTCCGTCTTCCGGTCTTCCATTCTTTGGCTGTCTTGACTCTCATGTCAGGTAGCTCATGAAGACTTTGGACATATTGATTCCCGGAAATGATGTGAAAATGACAATTTACTTGGAGCATAATCAAGAGGGGGTTTCGCGATAGTTTGATGTCGACGGGACTTGGAGTTTGTATGGTGTGTGTCATGGCGTGCTTCCCTTGACAATTGCCATTGCGGGTCGCTTTACAGTTGAGTCAATGTCATGATGGCGCTGTCGATATCAGTTGGAAAGTATTCAATGCTGCTCTCTGACCGAAAACGACCTTGGGATTTGATATCGAATTGCTAAATGCTTCTATCATCCAAAATTCCGGTTCCCTCGGCCACCGTGACTCGAATTTTGCGGGGTCTGTTCAGGCCCGGTCGATTGGACCATATCACAGCCACTGTCAATAGAGTCGCGTCCCTCTCCACTCAGCATCATGCGGCCGTTCTATTGGCGCGTTGACCTGCTGGATTCGGTTAGTTGATGGTCACTTACAGCTCCAATGCTTCTTCAGCTACGGCACATCATCTGATTTTTCTTGGATATGGACAGGGAAACAACCTTAAACTCTTATTTGCAAAGAAACAGAAATGTTTCAACGATGCCTCCTGGTTTTCTATTTGTTCATGTTTGATAGTGTTGTAGTGCTGAAATCCTATGCTACGGATGCAAATCTTGATGCTTGGGAAACTCTAGGTCTCACAAAAGTAATATGAAGGTAGTCCGTACCATTGAGAGAACCCATTCCATCAAGACTATCGACCATAGACCGCTAGGGACTTTTAGTTCAAAATTCAGTAGTATGCCTCGTTGCCCCTACGGCTCTCCATTGCATGCTGCCAAGAGCCTAGCATCTCGCTTACAGAACCGCAACGTCGTGATGAATGTGGACAGACCCTTGCTTAGAGAGTCATTCATTGAACTGGACTATGGCATCTGATATCGGCCTTGGCATCGACACGATGACTTTGGGGCAATATAAAGACCAGTCCGCAGACGCTAGAATTTCTCGAAGTTCCAAAACATCAAGCTCTTCATCTCTGCAATCTTTCTCCTTAAATACTCACTCTCTTTTCGGACTAAGTCCTTCCATAAACATGGCTATACGGTCCCTCGCCCTAGGGTGGTTAGCCATCTCGTCGCTTCAAATCGGTGCTCAAGCCCAAGACTTTCGCACCAACTGCGATGAGATCTGCGAAGCTGCGTACCGTTCTTCACTAGCTATCGAAACCAAGGAATGGGTCAATGTCGACGTCAATGTCGATCCCTTCTACGCCAACCCATCGAACCTCTCAGACTACGCCGTCGGAGACTTGGTAAAATGGCAAGACCTCACGGGCACCCAGGCCGCTAAGATCTGGACCGTCCCCGCTGGCATGTCCCTCTCTCGCTTCTTCTACATGAGCGAAGATATAGACGGCAAGCCCCTACCCGTTACCGCGTTCGCACTGCTCCCATGGTCGAACCCCCAGGGCAAAGACAAGCCCTTCCGTACCATTGTCTGGGCCCACGGGACTGCGGGCTACAGTCGTGAGTGTGCGCCTACCAATCATAGAGGACTCTACTATGAGTGGGAGGCGCCCTTCATCCTCGCCCAGGCAGGTTACGCCGTCATCGCACCTGACTATGCTGGCCAGGGCAGTGACATTCCCCAGGGCTTCATGTACGAGTCAGGCGCACTCCATGCTGCTGACGTGAGCCACAGCCTTCAGGCAGCTCGCAAAGCCCTCGGTGAGCGGTTGTCCAAGGAATGGGTTGTCGTTGGACACAGCGAGGGTGGCTTGACTGCGTGGCGCACCAACGAGAGAGAGGCAAAGGCTGGAAAGGCCACTGGCGGATTCATCGGTGCCGTTTCGGTTGCGCCTGCGCTTCGGCCCTTGTCACTCATCCCCGAGTCATTCCGCCGCGCGGCCGGAGGCCCCGTAGGAGATGTGGTATCCGTCTACTTCCTCCAGTCTCTGTCAAAGCTTTTGAAGTCGATCCGGATAGAAGACTACGTTAGCGACATTGTTGCCAGCCGTATTCCTCTATCAAACCAGGGATGTCTCAAGACCGGCGGTACTATCTACGGCAGCCTGACTGAGACTCAGCTGTACAAGAATACCAGCTGGCTGACACACCCCGATGTCATTGACTGGCAAGAGCGCTACAACGGAGCCGGCGTACACCAGTGGGCAGCCCCGATGTTGGTTGTCCAGGGCACCAAAGATATTCTCACTTACGCCGAAACTATGGTGCAGGACTTTGATGCAACTTGCAAGGCTTTCCCCGAGTCGCCTGCAGAGCTGCTTCTGTATCCCGAGCTCGGTCATGACCAGGCTTTCCAGGCGTCGCATGTCGATTATCTGGCTTGGGTTGCGGATCGATTCGACAACGTCTCCGTTTCCTCTCGCTGCAGCAAGAGGACTATCGAGCCTGCAACCAACCACCCCTCGCTCATCCATCAAACTTGGCAAGGATCTCCTCAGTAATTGGTAGCCGATGAGTGTTTTGCAGAACGCAACGCTCCTAGATAGGATATGTGTTGGGCCAAAGTAGTTGTGTATTGCTGCGGATTCTCGGAGAGATTGTGTTTGTTTGCTTCGACGGCCATAGAGGTCTAAGATTTCTTTCCTTCTTGTACATATTTTGTTCTTCGTCGACACTTTGAAACGACAAAGCCTCATTAAACAGGACATTCATTGAACATGATTTTACCTTTATAGGTGGAAATCTCCGATAACGATGAGGTCCCTAATGAAAATAACCGTTTGCTTCCATCAATGACTCCTTGAAAACCCCGGTTTGCTATCGCCTTAGATCGTCAGGCTGTAATAACTTGGATTCTAGGTCCATCAACTTTGAGTCGTTAAATGAGCTTATGAAGTACTCTGGTTCAAACACCAAAGCAAGATACTTCCAGTAAGAGGAAGATACTGATACAAGCCAAATGCATCACGTTTGTGGCCTGGGTATGCCTTCGCTGGGGAACGTATGTGAAGTGAAGCTGATTGTGTCGTTTGACACATCGGTAATGGAATGCAGGCCAAGTTGTCAACACATTGTATCAGCGAGCACCTGCAGGTACCAGGCCTAGTTGAACCAAGATTCCGGGACTTGGTCTCACGCAAAGAGCTCCACAACTCTCGGCAGATCTACAATACTACACCGGATGAACCGCCATGGTGAGACGAACCGGAAGCTTAATCCGAGTCTTGAATAGACGCTTGGATCACAAGTTAGAACCTTATTCCAGACATACCGAGGGTTTCCTGGCTCAAAGGGGCTTCGTGCTCAAGGACACGACATAGTGGCTCTGCGTTTCCACCAACGTTTTGAGTGATGGCAATGACCAAGTCTATTAATGTTAGTCCCCTGCGACAAAATGTTGTACACCTCCCTTTGATTGACCGACTCATTCGAAAAATGGCTCAGGTGGGATGAGGAAAATTAAAGAAGGCTGCACTGCACATCTGGTGTGCGTACGTTAATGATGGCACAGCATTACTCCAAGTATAGGTAGTTGTGACTTGACAATCTGCGGATTGTCAAGCATTCAATAAATGAGACGAACAGAGCCTTGTCGAAACGCGGCCGTCTACAGGCTCTTTGCTGATGCCCTGTAATGGTTAGTTATCCCATCTTCTTTGACTAGTGTGTCGACTGAGCTAGATTTCCAGCCGTTGATGGCACTTCTCTCGCTTGCCGAGAACTCGTAGACTGTAGCGAGCCCCTTAATGGGTCTTAATTCTCGTGCAGACCAAGGTAGAGGAGTTTCATCTCGTGAAGAAAGCTTAAATAGAGAGGCTAGCCTCATTCTGGTGCTCAAAGCGTTGAGACGGCATTATATTGACTCGTGTGCGTGCCAAAGCTGGCCCAAGCTAGGTAGAGGAGTTGCGGGAGAATGCGAGACTGAGTCAATCATCTAAAAGTGATAGAATCGACAGTGTAACAATTTGCTTGGCTCGAAGAGTCTATGAGGTATTTGTTTTTATGTTCTGCCTTTGCTGGCTGCTCGGGCGGTTCTCGATATCGATTACACAGTATTAATACACAGTATCAATGGATACCCCCACTGTCTTGATAGACTATTTTTTTTTTAGATTTTCCAACTTTTCAACTTTCCCTCCTGCAAAGTTCGTATCTAATTACTATCTGTCTGAAGCCATGCAGTTCTCCGGCTTCTCTGGCGCGCTTGGCGCAATGTCACTCCTGTTTAGCATCGCCGAGGCAGGGTGCGCTGAAGTTGGCTCCGGCGATGGAAACAACCCACTAAGATGCACATCATACTCCATCCCGAGAGACATCGGCACTAGCGTCACCGTCGGCTTGCAAACCCTTTCGATCGGCAGAACGAATCCAACCCAAAAGACTTACGAGAAGGAGTTTTTCTTCTACGATATGAAGAACGAGGTCAACTACCAGGTGAACTTTGCTGTGCAGTTTTGGAACCCAACGACCAACAAGGTAAGCAAAAGACATGTGCCCCTCCCCGGCCATTGATGTCGGGGTGTCTACATGGAAATATGGTGAAAACGCGGAAGCAACAATGCTAATTGTCGACATTGTATAGAACGCATGGAAAACATACAGCTTGGCAGCAGGAGAGAAGTGCAACATCAGCTTTCAATCAACTTTACAGAATGTCAAGCTCACTTGCTAAGGAGCTTGCGCGATGGTGGGGAGTTCATAGAGAGAGGTCTGTTGACAACTTCTTGACTTGATTGTTCAATGTTGATTGAGAATTATGGAGTTGCAACGGGAAATTTTACCTCAGATACCATGCATACAGAGAATTCAGCGGAAATCAACTTGCTTTCCCACTTTACAATGGCTTAAAGTTGCTCGTCCGGCACAAGGCGTTCCCAAGTTGGAGTTTTGGTGTGGTTCTGAACTGACTCGGAGAGCGGCTGACGCTCCAAACTCAGCTGAGTTGCAGGCGTCAGCTGACGCTCCCAGCACAGAAGAAGCACAGAGATAGGCGGCAAGGGCCGAAAAGGTGTCTTTCGGCGCTGCCGGGCTATGCATTGCCGTGGCGCTCTCCGTTATGTTGCGACATGAAATGCTCAATCAAGAGCAAACACGGAATCAATATCGTCGGGCCATGATATTCCCGTGCTGCGCGCAAGCTCCAACAGCGAGCCTGAAAACGAACCATGACCTCATTCCTTTCGGCGCAAATTACGCTCGGCGAAGTCCATGATACCATCAATCTAGGCGCGCCGGCCAACATGGCCCGACAGAACACCTTCCAAGGGACTGGACTGCCCGCTCTGCCAGCTCTGGACTGCTACGCCGCGAGGACCCGACGAATGAGAGCACATGCTTACGAAGAGAACCCGGAATGCATCGTTCGACTTGCAGAGTCACGCTGAGCACAGCTGGGCAGAGACACCACGCAGAAAGGTTCAGATCTTCAAAATCCTTCCAACCAACGGGGGATAGCGTAAGAGTAATCAGGCTTAGTGCAAGATCTTGCCCCCATTTGGTCCCAAAGGAGCCATGAAAGAACAGGGGTTCCAGCCTTCTCCATGCCCAAAATTTGACAGTTGGGTCTTCTGCAGCTTGGAGGGAACCCCCCGGAAAATGAGAAAAATGACAGACCCGCGCCATCGGGACACACATCACACCACCAAACCACCAGATCCGGCCGCAACACCGCACCACCCTCGAGCAGAGTCGAACTATCAACAGACAACACCGGGAAAGATGACCACGCCAACCACACTACGCTCGGGAGAAGCAGGTGAGAGGCAGGCGAGTTCGAATACATAAATGTCTTCAACGAAGATGGGGGGAATCACGATCTTAGATGCACTCCAGTCTCACATCGACCACACAAAAGCAAGCTCAACTCTACAGTGTTTCAATTACACAAAAGTCCACTACAACTATTCCCCGGTTTACCTGAACCACCCCATCGTTCACACTCACACGATCTACAGCCACCTCACTTCAACCCACAACTCTCACAATGGTCAACCAACCCGCCAGAATTCCCACCACTACCCCGGCTCTTGCCAGGTTCCTCCCCGCTGCCATCACCGTCGGCATTGGTAAGCCCAGTTTTCAGCCCTACCAAGTCTCCAGTGAAGCCAACTAACACACCTCGCCTCGCAGTCTCCGCCGTCGCCCTGAACATCCGATCCCAGCTTAAGACTGAGTCTCAGCAAATGGATCGCTTCTTCTCTAAGTACAACAACCCTCAAAGCGAAGCCGCCCGCCAAAAGGTCTTCGAGGATCCCTCCGAGGACCCACGCAGAAGCTGGTTCAACGCTCTGGGCCGATCGTAAACCCTCGCAGCTCAGAGCTGCTTCGGGAGAGATTCTTGCACATACTACCTATTCATTGCTGGGGCGTTTTCTGTTTGTTCAGGGAAAGGATGATATCATTGGCTTTGGTGGTGAAGGCGTCTTGCTTCGCTTTGTTTTGCTACTACCCTCGAGGCATACAAAGAGAACATGTGGAGGGGTAATTTCTAGCTTAGACAAGTATTCGTCGGATAGGTCGTTTCGATAAACAATGCCAAAGAGTTAAATCAAAGGGACCTACTTCATCAATGACAGACGTAGCCATCGATATGATCATGCTCAATCTACCCATATGGTAGTATGAGTGGCCGGTCCGCACTGCCTGAGCATCGACTTTACAGCCCTCTGAAGAGAACGATAATTATGTAGGTTCTAAGAGTCAAGTCCTTGATATTAGCCGAAGATTCTGGGCATAGCTCTGATGACACCAAGACAACTACAAACCGGCACCCCAAGACTGAACCATCTCCTGACATGGGATATCTGTCAAAGTCATGAATACCAAGAGGACGTGTACCGTACGAGACATTCTCTACGCGCCATGTAATTACAGATATCTTAGTATCATCAGAATCCCAGCATTCAAAGTCAAGCAAGAATCAAAGTTCTGTGAATAAGACTTATTGAATTAATCGTTATTCTAGTTACCATCCCAATCAACTACTTTATTATAGCTCAAGAAGAAAACATGGTCGTGCCTAATATTATTGACACCCACGGTTCCTTCATGCTATGACTGATCATATCATAAAAGGTTGATTTACGCGCCGTTGCCGTTGTAGGCAACGAGGTTGGGGCTACCGGACAGGGTGCCGGTGACGCGGCCGGAGGTGCCGAGGGCCTTGATGCGGCTGGTGACGGCAGCGGGGGTAGAGAGACCCTCAAGAGCCTGAAGGTAGACGGCGAGACCGGCAACGTGGGGGCAGGCCATGGAGGTACCGCTGATGGTGTTGGTGGCAGAGTTGCCGCCGATCCAGGCAGAGAGGATAGAAACACCAGGGGCGAAGATATCGACGCCAGCACCGTAGTTGGTGAAGGAGGCCGGGCGCCAGCTGGAGTCAATGGCGGCAACGGTCAAGGCGTTGGGGGCGTTGGCGGGAGACTCGCTGGAGACAGGGAGGGGGTTGTGGTTTTCGTCTCCGTTGCCGGCAGCGACGACGGAGAGGACGCCCTGGGTGTAGGCGGCCTGGATGGCGGAGGTCCAGGTGGTGGAGGCGGGGCCACCGAGGGACAGGTTGATCACGGAGCGGGCGGCGCGGGACTTGGAGGTGATGTCGTTGACGGCCCAGTTGAAGCCGGACAGAATAGAGGAGGTGGTGCCCTGAGCGCCCTGGAAGACCTTGACGGAGATGATGTTGGTCTGAGAATGGGATGTTAGTATCAATTACGCAAGAAGCTTATAGGAGTGAACTCACCGACTTGGCAACACCGTAGGTAGAGCCACCAATGGTACCGGCGACGTGAGTGCCGTGGCCGAGGGTGTCGGTGTGGGTGCCGGTGAAGACGTTGAAGCCGAGGGTGACACGGCCACCGAACTGGGTGTGGGTGGAGATGACACCAGAGTCAACGACGTAGGCGTAGGTGTTGGCACCGGCAGAGGTGTCGTAGATGTACGAGGTAGAGCCGGAGGTCTTGTGGGAGATGGATCCCAGACCCCAGGGAGCACCAGACTGGGTGGTGAGGGCACGCTCCTCAACCTCGAAGTCAGAGAGGTACATGTAGTAGTCAGGCTCGACGACAGCAACCTGTATCATAGTGTTAGAGGTATGCTTATGTGATATCTTGAGTGGCTGATATTCGTCAACTTACGTCGGCGCTGGCCTTGATCTCCTCAATGGTAGCCTCATCAAACTCGCCAGAGTAGGCGTTCCAGTTGCTGATGTTGAAAGTGTTCTCAACACCGACAGTGTCACGCTTGCTCAGGGAGCGTCTGTGGACGTCGGCGACCCAGTTCAAGTGGGACTCGACGCTGGCAGCAGCACCCTCCTTGAGGGTGATGATGTACTTGCCAGGGGCGGCCGCGGGCTCAGCGCGTCTGTTGACGGCAGCGGGGGCGGCGAGGACTGCCGGGAGCAGAGCTCCGACGGCGAGAGCGAGGCGGCGAAGGGAGGCCATTGTAATGATGAGGAGAGAACCGAGGAAAAGAAGTGATCAGAGGAGAGCGGATGGGGCTGAAGAGACAAAAGCTGAAGATAGGGCGGAAGTCGTGTCCATCTTTATACTGGATTTCCAAGATATCGACGGAGGCTGAGATGGATGGAGTTGCTGTCGATTCCATCTTTGATATTGCGCATATCGGTGTAGTATCTTGCATGATGTCCCGCCAAGCCCTACGGCCTCCAGCTTGGAGCTGTCAAGCTTCCTAAACTGGTCCTAGAGCGAGAGGTGCCAGGTGCTTGAGCAAGGAAAGTTGTGGATTCCCCGACTCCATGGGAGCACGCGAGAACGAACATGCTTGTTTAGGAGCTATTTCCTTCCAGAAAGCTAAAGCTGACCTGCTTCTTTACCCGCTGTTTCCAAGCGCGCCGAGCTTTTTGGCTCAACTTCCTTGTCTCAGGCCTCCTCCCTGGTTGATATCTGGGAGTTGGATCTTTTGTCATGTTGTCTATGTGTTTCTGGCGCGGGTTCACGCTCCGATTACGGCAGCATAGTCAAGCGAAAAAGGCGTCCCGGGCTTTACGCCGATGGATCGAACTTCAAAGAACATCAAATCTGATTATCTAAGATAAATGAGAGGACCGACCACCACTAGCCCCGCTGAGGCAGAATTGTGGTTGGCTGTAGGCATGAATTGACTCGAGCTGATCTACCATTGAATGAGACATTGGAAGGGGTTTCCGGCTCTTGATTTGCTTGGGAGTTGTTTACCAAGACCGTCGGAGGTTACCTTAGCAGAGGAGCCATATTAGTCCAACTTATGCTTAATATGGAAGGTCGCGTGTTGACATTGGTTGGGCCACCCGATGTAGGGATTACGAACGGACCAGGACTTAATTAAAAAGCTACGCAAACTCCACACGCGCCCTAACCTCTTCCCGCCTGCCACATCCGTCCTGATTTCCGACCATAGAGGGGGTCTCGCAATAGACTATCTGGAGGTGGGAGATCCCCATATGGCCCAATTGCCGACCAAAGAGCACTGGCTTCGCGGTCTAAACTAGAAAGCTGCCCCGATGCGGTCTCTGATCAGCGAGGTTCAGGTACAGGACCATGCGTGATGGTGGGTGAATGGCCTGGGGCAGAATATGCGGGTAAGCGCTGTTGCATTCGAGGGGGACATGGACTCTGGCGCAACTCTGCAGCTGCGGCCTTCTGTGTTGAGTGAAGACACCAAGAAATGACATATTGCCTTTTCCCACAACCTCGTATTCCTATCGATCGTGTGGGTTCGCATTCTGGATCCGACGTCGGAAGATGCAAACCGACATGCAAACATCTAGGTTGGTGAGTAACCTTGAGGCGAGTAAGACGATGCGTTCATCCCATGTCTGCGTCGGCGGCCAGCTTCCTGAAATGACCATCAAGCCTGTTGATGAAGGTGTCTTCCCATTTGGAAATTGGCGCGTGCGAAGGCGGTGCTTTTCCGTGCTGGCTTGTGGGGTAATGCGCGCGGATTTCTCATTCAGGCTGTTCAATACGTGCGGCGATGACAGTGGCCATGCCAGCTTCACTGATGCCACTGGATGCTCCGCCCAAGAGCGCGCCAGTTAGAAGCGAATAGCGCCCGACTTCCCTTGTGCTGATAGTTGATTAACGCTGCGGAGTCTTCGCCAAGAGCCTCAACTAGGAAGCTCGGCTTGCTTCGTTGACTGGGGTCAACTGCCGTTTAACGTTTGACTAATTCAAGCGAAGGAAGAGGGGCGCGTCTGGACGGGGCCTCTCGGGGATGATAGTGAAGTCGAGTGGCTGAGGGATTGAGGAATCTAGGGGCAGCGAGAGAAGGAGGGAGAGGAAAAGGCCGGATGGGCTCGGTACCGCCCGATCGCGTGACTCGCGTAATCATACTCAATGGCAGGCTTCATATTCAGCAGTAGCAAGCAGGATATCTGCCTCTTTCTCGTCCGTGCAACGTATCTCTGTCTTCCTCTCTTGGTCTTCTCGTGAGGTTCCGGGTTAGCAATCCCCCCGTGCGGGCCGTGGGCGGCGGCACTGGCAGAGACATTGATGAGGCTTGAGAAGAAAGAACGTTAGGGGCAAACGAGAGATGACGGCATGCCGCATGCCCGTCTTGGAACCAGCGGTGGATGTTTTCCGTCCCGGCCATAGCTTCCCCTGATATTTCTCGGCACTGCGCAGACATCGCAGATATTCTGGGGCCAGGCCGGTACGGTGGAGGGAAATAGGAAGGAGATAAATTACCTAGCCGCGCTAAGGGGTATTCGCTCAGACTCCGCTGATGTGGCATCACAAAGGTCGGCCATTCGAAAAGAGCTTCTTGGACATCTTCCCACGGTAGTCTCGCGGGGAGCCGAGGTGTCGTGCTCGGATTCGATTTTCCCACTTATTCACTGGGACTATCATGCAGTTAGATCGTCTGTTCTGCCTTTTTGAAGTCAGCGTAGTTTGCGTTAGCATACAGAACCACGACAGCCCGGTGGGTTGAATCCGAGAACCACATAGTGCGTCTATGCGTGGCATGTGAAGACTCCATCGATCCTCGAGGCCCCATTTGACGAGGTCCATTTCCGGGTTGCCAAGCAACAGGCTCTGTGGGGCCGATAGGGACTGGGTTCGTATTGACACCGGCTTGGCACAGATATTACAGTGTCAGCATGTTGCTGTGCAAGAAGTTGAAGTCATCACGACCTTGCGTTTGGGTTGAAAGCTCCCAAGCTTCATAGTGTCGTCCATGAGGCTCTGCAAGACTCTCGGATCCCGGATCAACTGTTCGTTTCTGAAGCTAAGGTAGAGAATAAGGTGCATGTAACCTGCGGTACTGGTGGGTTGTACTGCCTAATCGGGCAGGCTGATGTCTGGGCCTCTGGGAGCAAACCGATAACCACCCACATGCCGGCTAACCAGACGGCCCCCCCCAGTCGCTGTATGCAATGCGACGATAGATCCCACCCGGTGCAAAATGCTTCAGTGACCACGAAGCCAAAGATACATTCTCAATGCCTGAGAATTCGAGTCACTGAACTGACTATGGTCTCAACTGAAGCTCGTTTCTCCGTTCGCGAGGCTCATTCGTTTGAGTATAATCGGCAATCCATTCCTTTACACAATGCGCCTATTCTACGAGAAACGCGACCGCGTGCAAAGCTTGAAGATATGCCTGAGGAGAGTTCTTGAGTATCGCGGCGGAAGATAGGAAATTTCTTTTAGTTGGCAACCCCATGTCTAGGGCGCTGTGCATAGCGCTGCGCTCTATCCGCATTCTGCAACCTGCCAGACTACTGGGATTACAATAAAGGAAGCCGCCCTATCCAGAGAATCGGGTCAGAGCACACTTCTGGCAACCTCTTTTTAGCCTTACAAGATAAGCTTGCATGCGTGTCGCGCCTTTGACTGGGCCCCCAGCGTCGGATTGCAGGCATTCACTCTAGATCTCGATTACTGATCCCGGCCGAAGTAGGCAAAATTTGCATTGATGAGCAAGTTTCGAGCAAATTCGATATTGAAAAGGCTGCGTGACTATATGATTTACCTAGTATGGTGCAAGTAGAATAGAACGAAACTTGTACACTTCAATCGCTTGGGAACAAAACAAACGTAAAGGACATTCATAAGTGGTCAAAGACAACTAGAATCTGGATCGCCAGTCAGATAACATAAGATATTGACGTATTCCGCATACCTCGATAGTTGTATCGGTGGCTTATTAAGTCCATCTGGGATATTCTGTAGCAACGAATCACAGTAGTCAACTCCATGTCGAACGTTTTGAAGATATCCCAAATATAGTCACCAAATTTAGTTGAGAGCTTGTTGTCAACACCAGACGGCATCATCTACTATATTCTTGGAGTCTGAATACAGGCTTGTTGATGTCTAGAATTCTGAGCTTGACAACAATGCAGTTCAAGTCCACGAACACTTTGCTTTCGGTAACTGCTTGGTACATTTGAAGATGCTCAAACACGAAGCAGCCGATAATCCTCGGACAGAATCCCATAGTCCATCTTGAGAGGTTCTTTGGGTCTTTAATATTATATGGAGGCAATCTGAATCTCGTATTTACTCTTTCAGGCGGAGGCATCCGCACCCGAAGCTCCTTTGAGGTTGTCTTTGGTGTGATTACTTGCGTTACCCTCGAGCTGAATAAGAAAGTCAGAAGTCAATAAAGCACCTCGCTCGTAACTTTGTGAGTCTTGAAAGGCACTTAACTTACCCCAATGAGCATGCGCTTATCTCCAGGTACAATCATCTCGAAGCGATCGTTTATGATACCGTACTCGAAGTACCCTAGTCGGGCAATTGGATTCGTCTTGGACACATCAATCCTCCCATCCGTCAAGACGCTGTCATCAATATGAACGCCGACAACTTTGCCAAAAATAACATCGACAGTTCCCATCGGCGGTTTCCCGGGAAGGCGCACTGTCTGCATATACTCGCACTCGAAGCGGACAGGCGAATCGGCAACCATGGGTACGGACGTCTTCAGACTCTTTGACCAAGTCTTCTTTAGGCCAGCTCTCTCAAACTCGTCCTCGTTGGGACCGATGGCTTCCGCCGAGATGTTGACGCTTTCCCGGAGGGGGTACGTTGCGAGCTGCCAGCAGAAGCTTCCGGTACGCTCAATGTTGTTGACGGTATCTTTTCGGTCTTCAGCGTAGGTTTGGTTCGCGCTGAACATGACCATGGGCGGGTCAAAGCTGACGTTTGTGAACTGGCTGTAGGGAGCTACGTTGTGCTCGCCTTCGGGTGAGACGGATGAGATCCATCCAATCGCACGAGGTACTACGCATGCCTAGACACGTATGTTCAGCTGGAAAGTCGATAGCGTCTTTTGGGATGCGATTGGCAACTCACTTTGAATGGATCGTATGGTAAACCATGATCATCAACACCGGGCTGGTAAAACATTGTAAACAAGGTTGTGATAGTCGAAAAAATGCTCAATGAACTCTAAGCGTGAAAGGTTACCCGAAGATCGAAAGTTCAGTGACTCTATGTAGTTTACTTCTTGGCAACTTATAACCAAAGTCAGGTTGAAGTCCGAATTTCCCTTGGTCGGTGAAGCCAACTGATGAAGTGAGGGGTCTATTGAACTCCCGCCGTCGTCCGACACTCGGAACCGTTTGACGTCACTGGGTCGGAGTATTCGGCGCTTCAGTAGCTGCGCTTTCGGACAATTCGGGCCCAATTTCACATGCCCACTTGCCGATTTGCCGTAATACCTGACTGAGAACCAAACAACTGTCCACCGTAAAGACGAAGTGAACCCTTGAATTATCTTGTTTGTAGACTTTCATCATTTTTGCTTGCTCTTATTTCATCATGATCGCTAGCCTGTGCGCAGCTTCCAACGGCGTGAATGCCGACTCAAGTATTCAACACACAGCACCAGGGACCACGGAACAATCCCCAGCAAGCAGTTTCACATGACCTAAGGCGTGGTGCCATCGAACATCGTAAACCTGGTAGTACATCAAGTCTCGTGGAGGTAGGTAAAATCAAGACTGATTTATAGTGGTATCTTAAGTAAACGCTACTAAGTTCAAAGAGTCGGGCGACATTTGACGGGATAGTAGATATACCCTGCAAGCCCTCATCGGCAACAACTCGTCCTCTTAACCATCTAGGCCACCCAAGCTTGAGGATCGACGGCTCTAGGCTTCAGAGTAGCTTGTGCCGTAGCGGCGGGCGACGACACGGAGCTGGTGGACCCGCCGGAGGTGGTGTCGACGATACAGTCGCCCTTGGCCCCGGCTTCGACCTTTGTGCACTCGTCGTTTGTAAATCTGGAGGGCACCTTGACGCACAAGCCTGCGCTCTCAATCTCTCCGCCCTTGGAGGTACACAGGCTTGAGATACCTTCCAGGCTTACGTCAAAATTGCTTGCACTCGCGCAACGGCAACGGAAGATCTCTTGGGAGACTGCTGCACTGTAAGTCGGTTAATATGTGCATTTTTTTCAAAATACACAGCGAGTGTACTTGCCCCAAGAAGGCCACGGTCATTGTAAGGACGGATGGCTTCATATTGAACGCTCGAATTGATTGTTGAAAGATAAAGATGCAATTCGAATGCTGGGTTCGGAAGAGAATGTTTGTTTCTGTATCAAAGTGGGAGGTGGTGTTTGGCTGCTCGAGAAAGTCGAGACTCGAGAAACTATTTAGGCCGGGCCTGGGGTATTTATCCCACATGAACCGATTTGTTATCGGATGGGTCTTCGGTTTGCTGCATTACCTACATTGCACTCACTTCACGTTCTCGATGTCGTAAGACTTGGGCGCAGCTGGCTGGGTGCATCACCAAGCACAGCATTGACTGACACGAACCTTGCAGCCAGAGCAGCCAGAGACTGCTTCTAGAAGCCGGTGCTGCTAACACGAAACAGGAGCTGCCCTGCTGATGCAAAACTGACTTTCGAGCTGCGGGCCAATGCAGACTGTCTTCGTTACTAAAATAAAGTCTGAAGCAACTGGAAGGGCACTGGTACCCAAGTTTTCTCATACTTGACAGCGGGCGTCGGACGATCCACTTGAGTAGAGTCGTTCACTCGGCGGCGCTCTTGGCAAGGCGCTGGCAAGCTGTGCTTTGCATCCCGAGGCCGCCAGCGATCGTCAGAGACGTCCTTGGTACAGCCTGGAAAGTGGAGTTATTTGAACTCTAATCTTATGAATAAAGGTCGAGAAAGGTGATGATGTGACAACTGCAATATAGCCGAGACTTTGGAACAAGCGGACTTTCTGATTTTGACTTGCGTGCCAAATTGAAGCATCGTTTGCCGAAGGACATTCTCCGCCGAGGCGACAACCATATTAAAGTATTCGCCAAAAGTGTCAATTGATGACTTTCATCACCACATCCACCAGTGCAGAATTTTGATAGAGAGCTTGATCAAGTACGTGTATCTTAGTTCGCCTGGCACAAACCAGAGCCTTTGGCGGCTAGACGGCCATGCTCTATCACCCAGGTGTTTCATGTTCTGAGTCCTGCGTGCGGGGCCGGCCACCCCGACATGGAGGCTCCGGCAAGCTTGGACAGAATCTGTAACTTGCTCTCGGCGACGACGGTTTTTATGCTGCCGCATGATATTATTCTCTCTTTGGCCCAGTTCCTCAGCGAAGTAACTTACGTGCGTAAATTAGTAGTCATTGAATCCCATCGTGCCAACTTTGGTCTGGTCGAATCGGTCATATTAACAAAACATAGAGTCAAGAGGGATTCGATTTCTAAGCGGACTTGCGACTACACGGTGTCAAATCAGACATCTTATTAAAGGGACAAAGATTTCGGAATGAATAGACATGAGGTGGCGTAAGTAAGAGTAAAGGCTAGGCAAAGAGAGTTAGGGTTATTGGTTTCCCTATTACAGGGTAACTAGTTCGAACCGTAGGTTAACAAAGAGATTAATTAAACTATATAAACTTCTGCATAAGTATAAAAAAGAGGTTCTAACCGTAGGTTAGGCTAGCTATAATAATCCTAAATAAGGCCCCTAATTAGCCCCTATATAGTCGGCTATATACTACGGTTAAATTAAACTTCTAATCCGATACTAACTTTCTCTTTCTTTTATTAATTTAATTATTATAGTTAGAGGTATAATTCGACCTCGGGCCCGTTTACTAAGTTATTTTTTCTTCCCCTTTTTTTCTATTCTTTTTATATAACCTATCCTTTTATTTATATATTAACTTTTTTATTACTTACGAATTACTCTAACCCCTTATTAAGTACTACTTTTATAAAAGCGTTAGTAAGGTTATTATTATTATTAATTTAATAAATCTCGAGGATCTCGCGCTTTTCGTACGATTACCTAAGGGTTATAATATCGATTATAAGCCTTTTTTTTTTCGTAGTTCTTAATTTAATAAAATATTCGTATAATAAATAAGAATCTATATAAATAACTATTAGGATTAGTAAAAAGCTAAGTTAATTAATAATTTTCTTTAGTATTATTAAAATTGCGTAAGCGAGGTTAATATTATTAACTATACTATAAACTTTTAATATTAGTATACTTCTCGTTACCCGCTTATTTTTAGTTAATAAGTAATAAATTATATTACTATATATTATAAATTCGCTCTTACTTATACTCTTATTAGCGAGAATAATAATATACTCTAATTATAAAATAAAGTCCTTATTATTTATAAATAAGCTATTTACGAACACGTAAAGCTTACTAACCGTAAGGTTAATTAGGTAATATATAAGACCTCGATTAAAATTTAAGTACTACTACTTAAGCCGTTTATTAAGTACCTCGACGTTTTATTTATTTAGTTCTATAGCCTATATTACTTTAGTATAATTAAAAATTACCTTAGGCTAGTATATACTTATAACGTATACCCCTCGTACGAGCTTAGTTTTATATCGTTTTTTAATATTAATTACGTTTAGATTAATAAGGCTAATTTTCTTACTTTACCCCTTTTATTAAAAAACGATAGTTTCCTTTTTAATAATAAAAATCCTATTATTAAATACTAAGGGGGTATTTGTTATAAGGACCTCTTTTAGTTTCGCTACGAAGCCCGCTTTTTAAAGCTCTTTATTCTCTTTTTTTATAAAGTTAATATTAAATAGGCCTAATATATTATTAGTTTATATTCTAACGATCCTAAATTAGTTACTTTTATACTTAGAAATTAATAAGTATAGGTCGTATATAAATATAACTATTAATAATTAATTAATATAAAAGTCGTAATAAGTAGCTTACTAATAAGTACCCGATTTTATAAGCTTATATAGTAGCTTAAGTACTTTAATAATCGTACTTTCTAAGTACTTACTAGCTATTTCTTTTAGTAAATAGGCTAGGATTTTCTTTATAAGCCCTATAGCTAATTAAGTATATGCCTAAGTAATATTATAACTCTAAATCTCGTACCCCTTTTTTTATAATAATACTATTAGTATTATTATTAATCGTTAGCTATAGCGCTATATAATAAGCGATTATATAAGTAGTGTCGCTTTCTTAACGTTATCGTACTCCTAAATTACGTATTTAAACTTTTCGTACGGTTAGGGTATTCTTTTCTTTTTAATCTTACGAACTATTTATAATTTAAATATATAGAGGTTTATATACTTCTTTAGGTTATAAAGGATAAATTAATAAACCCCTCGATTATAAAAAGTATTTACTTTAATAAGATCTAATTCTTTATACGGCTTTTTAGTAGTTATAATTACGCTTTCCTTACGTAGTTTAATTACTAGCTCGAAATCGGCTTTTTTTTTATTATATAAAAAGTATTAATTACCTCGTCGCTAGTAATAAATTACTACGTTAGTACTTACTATTATAGTCTTTTATAACGTCTCGTTAGTAATATTAATACCCTTTTAATAATTTCCTCTTCCTCGTTATTTATTAGTATTACTACGATAATTTTATTAAAAATAATTTCTTATACCTTTATTACGGGTTATATAGTTTCTCCTAGCTCTTTTTTTTTTATAAATTAGAAATTACCTTTTTAAGATTTATATAATATAATCTTATTACTATAATTAATACCTCGAGGGGTTAGTTACGATCCCTCGTAACTACGTAAGAGCGCTCGTTAATAAAAATTAATTTATATAGCCTAGCTTACTATTAAATAATTTTATATTATACTTATATATCCGAATTTAATAATATATCTAAATTACCCCCTATATTAGGCTTATTATATATAATAATTACCTTATTAACTTATTTTTTTACGCTCACTTTATATAATACCCGTATTACTTTTTTAATTACTTAGGCTTATTAGTTTATATTTAGTAATAGTAGCGAGGCTAAGGTCGTTTTTAAATATACTCTAAATATAAAAAGCGTTAATATAAGCCCGTTAGGCCCTCTAGTATTGTTATAGTATTTAAGTACTATTTAGAGGTATTTATTATTAATAAAATCTAGATTTTCTTTTTTAATAATTCTAAATACCCTTCTTAGTTACTAATATACCCTTTTTACTTTTCTAATACTATAGTACGCTTTAACGGGTACGACTTTTAGCTATATACTATAAGCCATTATATTCTCTCTAAATTTTACTAACTTAAAACTAATATTAGTATCGGTTCTAATACTATCTAGCGGTCCCTAATATATATTAATCTAGCTTTTTTATAAAACTACTTACACTATTTTTACTTATAGATCCTAGAAGAATTACCCTACTTAAAAGGATATAGCTACGTCAATTATATATAAAACTAGCTAATTATTTAAATAAAAAATATTAATAATAATTTCCTAATTAAAGTTAAGCTTATTACGTAATTTAAATTTAAACTTACGTAGGCTCTGCGTATTTATTTAGTATTAGTAGTATACTTTTATTAACTACTCTAGCGCCCCTATTTTAATATTATTATTACTTAATTATTTTAGGAAGTTATATAGCCTCGTAACTAATAAGTAACTAAATCTTTAGTATAATTATCTAAGCTCACTTTTTGTTAAGTAATTAATTAATTTCGTATTATTAATAAGCTTTATAAACGCGTACTCTTATCGTTATTTAACTATTTTAAAGTACTTATTATTAAAAATTCTATTCCTCGTATTATTAAATATAATACTTAGTTAATTTATATTTTTTAAATATAGTAAAAATAGGGTATTAATAAGTAAAATATAAAAGGTTATCGTTCCAAAGTACGTCTCTACTTTTACTATACTTAGTATAATAATTTCCTTACCTAAGCTAAAGCTAATTTTTATAATACTTATTATTAACATATTAAGCATTATTAATACGATCTTTTATAGCGCTTAGAATTACCCTTTTTTTTTATTAACTATTATAATACCTTAGTATCTAGGATAATCCCTTAGAAATTATCTAGGCCGTACTTTTTACTCGTATAGAATACTTATACGAGCTTAGTATTTAAGTAATTTAAGTAATATAAAAAGGACCCCTCTAGCTACTTTTAGATTTACTTAGTATCTTATTTTTTCTTTTTAAGTATTAAGAGAGGTAGCGTCTTCTCCTTAAGTATTAAAAAAGTAGACTTCGGCCTTATTAAATTTACTTTTTTAATTACCTCCGTATTTATTACTTAAGGGACCTTCTTTTACTATCCGTAAATAAAAACCTACTTATTAAGAGCTTTTATTACTTTTTATTTATTTAACCTCGTATATCCTCCCGAGGCTAATAGTATAAAAAAAGAGTAGTTAATATTATTAACTTTATTATAATTTAATTTATTAATATAGGGGGTAAGATCTTCCTTATTTTTTAAATCTCTTATAGAGTATAAATATTTTAAAACGCTAAACTAACTACCTTTGCTAGGTTCCGTACCCCCAGATCTACCTTTATATATAATAAGGAATTAGTTAAATTAATAAGGGCTAGTTTTACTATTTACTACTCTCGACTTTTTATATTATTTATATAATTTAGTACGCTCTTTCTCTAAGTAGTTACTTAATTAATATCTATTCTTTTTATAAATAAAGTACTACTTTTTATATTACTCTATTTATAAGTTAAATCTCTACCTATTTAATAAATCTAGGCCTCTTTACTAGTAATTACTATACTTAGTTTTTTTCCTTTTTTTATTATACGTTCGATCGACTTAGTACTACTAATAAGGGCCGTTATATACTTAGAAATAAGTTTAGTATAATATTCTTACTTTAATATTAAAACTAAATCTTAGCCTTGAGTAGAGCGTCTCGTAGTCTTTAGGTACTTAGTATAGGGTTATTTTTATTTTTAATATATATTAAACTATAGTATAAAAATATCTTACTTTCCGCTCGTTAGTTCCCTTATTTAGCTAGGTTTTTACTAACTTATTAATTTAATTAATAAGTTCTTTAAAGATCTTTATTTACGATTTACCCTCTATTATCCTAGCTATAAATATAAAAGAAATTACCTATAGCTCGGATAAGAGCTTTAGATTCTTATTATAGGTCTTAAAGTAGCTTCGGAGTACGTTAATAATACTAAAAAAGTCGTTTTAATTAAAATTACGTACCATTTTGTAATAATAATTATAGGCTTTACTTATAAGTACGATATTAATTACTAAATAGTACTAATATTTCTTAATCCTAACCTTTTTATAATAATTATAAAATATCGTTAGGGTTTCTTATAAAACCTTATACTTCCCCCTAGAATATAATTTTTTTTTAAAAAAGATCTTTTTAAAGTTTATAAATTACCTCGTATTTACTACTAGATTTTTAGTATTTATATACGATCCCTACGTTATTACATATTATTAATAACTTCGGGTCGTTTACCTCCTTTCTTATTAGTTAATTAGTACCGAATTTCGTATTAGTAACGGCGACGAGCTATAGATCGAAATAGGTAGAATTATTAATTATTAAACTTTTAGTACTATATTTTACCTCTATATATCCTTTTATAATAATAGATTATTATTAATAATTATAGAGAAGAAATCTACGTTATTTACCCTTTTTTTAAATTTATTAAAGTAGTTATACGCCCTATTAACTTATACCTAGTTCTATAGTATAAATTCCTTTTTTATAATCGTTATTATTAGGATTTTGTATAGTTCTTACGATTATAATTACGTTAGTAATACCCCTCGCCCATAGAGGAATTTATTAACTACTTTTATAATTCCTAAGCTTGCGCTTATAAACTATTTATCTAGTTAGTAACTAAGGTTATTTATAATTTTATAAAATAGAGGTTACCCCTATAGCCCTTTTTTTTTATAAACCTTAGTTAAATAGATTAATACCGCGTTAATTTACTTATTATTAAACTAATCTATAATCTTATATATTTATATTTTTTAATAATTTAAGTTAATATTTATTTATTTATAAGGGATCGGGATTCTATTTAGGATTAGGTTTCTTTTTTTTTTTTTTATACTAACTCGCTAGGGGTCGTACTCTAGCTTATACCTATATTAGTAATTACTAACGTATTTAATTTTAATAAGGATATATTTAATTCGTACGTTAGTTATAATAAACCCGTACTTTTATTACTTAACGAATTTATTAAAGTCTAAGAAATTCCCGCTTCCTCTCGCTATCTTACTACTACTCTCGTTTTTATTATTTTTAGTAATTACTATTACCTTTTTAAATCGCTAGCTATTATACTTACTAAGACCTCTTTTTTATTTAATATAAAAAAGTAAGTTTTAATAGCCCCTTTTTAATAATAATAATAAACGTTTATATTACCGTAAAAAGATATAATAATTAGTTTCGTAATCTTTATTAGTTATTAATTTCTATTATTCTATATACTTCTAGCCTCCTAAGCCTCGTACTCTTCGTAATCTCTAAATAGCTTTCTTCTTTAACCTACCTTTTTTAGAGTAGTATTCCATAAGAATAGTTAAATATAAATACTAAGTAGCTTATAAAAGAGCTATATAAGTTATTAAGTATAATTAGTAAAGTTAAGCTCTCCCTTTTTTATAAAATTATGGGCCTTAAGGACTTATTAAAAATACTACTTATTACTCGTACTTAGTAAAGTTAAATACTTTAGAGATTTTCTTTTTATAGCTCCTTAGTACCCTATTTTATATTTTTTTAAATAGTCTTTTTTTATAACCTAATTATAGTTAGGTAATTATTATTTTTTTTAGCGGTCCCTTCTATTACTTAGTTAATTTTTAATTATAAGCCGGTCGTTAAAAAATTATTTAGTAAAAAAGCTACTTAAAGTAATAATAAAAGGTTAGTTACTTAAGTAGTTCCGTTAATTAACGTAGTTTAATATAATAAATATTAACCTCTCGTAAATAATAAAAGGCTATAATTACTCAATTCTATATAGTATTCGAGAATCGCCTCTTTTTTTATTTACTTTTATAAGGTTAATTAGTACGAATCTCTTATCCTATACGGTATTAAGAGGTTATCTCTTTTATATAATAAAATACCTTACCGATTTATAATAATAGAATTTAATTACTAATTAGTATTAGTTTCTTTATTATAAGGTAACTAGTTCGAACTGTGGGTTAATAAAAGATTAATTAAACTATATAAACTTCTATATAAGTATAAAAAGGAGGTTCTAACCGTAGGTTGGGCTAGCTACGATAATCCTAAATAGGGCCCCTAATTGGCCCCTGCGTAGTCGGCTGTATGCCGCGGTCGAATTAGACTTCCAATCCGACAGGGGTGTATTCCAGCATGGGCTTAGATTCGTTAGTGACGGGGTATAGCAATAGTGGATAACTTTGTGTTTAGATGCCAATGCTTTACAAACCGCTTGATAGATAAATCGAAAGTCTATATTTAAGATCTGTCTACAGTGCTTTTGCTTGATATGTGAGGGGGTCATGTCAGTCTCGTAGGCGGCTGGTTGACATCTGCAGTTCGCCTGTTGCCACAAAGAGAATCTGTCTATTGCATCGCTATGTGAAACAGGGAGTCCGTCATAGATTGACGTGTAAGTTGCATTTCAACCATAAATGGAAGGCTCACGCCGTTTGGGCAGCCAATCAATTCAAGATTCGTCACGTACGCTTGCATTGCGATTGACACCGACGCGTTTAGCGGAGGCCCCTTCGAACTGGCCTCCCGGTTGAAAGAGGCGTGGATGATATCCGTCTCGTGGTAGCCCAGCGGCATGTTGATTAGAAAGTTGTAGGCATGCCTTCGCAGAGTATTGATGAAAAAGTCATTATCATTGCTGATGAACCAAGCTTCGGCATTCGGTGCAGGTGTGCCTTCGAAGGGCATTCCTCAGTACCATTGAACACTGTGAAATATAAGTTCAACTCAGTCAAAAGAGCAACTGGATCTTGATTCCGTAACTTGTGATTTTGTGCAGATCAATTCATTCAGGATCAAGTTCTCACTACCAACACTTAAACGTATCCACGGTGTATTATGCAACCTAAGTAATAGGTACCCAGGGATGAGAATATATGGACATCCTGTCGAGGTATGTGACTGCTTCCAGCGGCTCCGATCCGCTCACTCATGGTTATTGTCCTCTACAACATGCGCATGTGTTTCCAACGCAAGTTTCTCCGTCTTCCGAGCCACCTCTTCGGTCAGTCTACCCTCGTTGCCATCAAGAATGACTGCAGTCTCTTCCAGGCTCATCTTTCCTGTTTCCACAAACAGGAAATACACCACCACAGCCTCAAAAGCCAGCCACACATCATACGTGATGTAGTACTTCCACTTTGAGTTCGTCACGCCAATCGGATTGGCGTACTGGTTAAAGATCAACGCCAGTGCCACGAACAAGTTGTAAAGAACCAAGCCTTTGGCACGCAAGTTGAAGGGCAGAATCTCCACGACGTAGGTGACCTGGAGCGCGCCCCATCCCACGGTGAACGTGACGTTGTACAAGAAGATCATGGCCAAGACACCCTTTGCGAGGCCCGGGGATCCTGCGCCAGTGAGGTCGGTTTGCTTTTCATATGTTGCTTGAAGTGCTGTCCAGATGACGTAGCACACGAGGGATCCGATAGTCGAAGCGAGAAACATCGTTCGGCGGCGGAAACGGTTGACGAGAACGGAGGCGAGGAGACCCCAGAACAATCCCCACAGAGTGATGAGGGCGTTTATTAGCGTCTGCGTGTCTTGGGAGGTATACCCGATCGAGTTGAGAATCAAGGTCAGGTAGTAGCTGATCAGACCGTTGCCGCTCCTATCAAGATAGACTTAGATGGTGATGAATAGGCGAGGTAGCAAAGCGTATGACTTACCACTGTGAGAAGAAACCGACAGCAAGAATGATGAAAAAACGGCGCCGGTTACCTGGTGTCTGGAAGAAAGCCATGTACGACGTAGTCCGCGATGCTTCCGCCTCCAACCTCAGTGCCGTCCTAATTTCTTCCATCTCCAATGGAACGATGAGGTCAGAAGCATCGCCGTTGGCGTGGTACTTCACCAACAGCCTCTCGGCTTCCGCATCCCTCTCTTTTGAGATGAGCCATCTCGGAGACTCTTCGATAAAGAAGCACAACCCGAGCTGCACCACGCTCGAAAGTCCCTGCAAGATCGAAGGAATCCTCCAAGCCCACGTGTTCCCGATTCGAAATGTACCAAAGGTAATCCACGCGGCGCTCAAAGCTCCCAATCCCCAGAGAGAATTGTAGATGGATACTAGCGGCGCTCGCTGGGAAGGGTACGCGAGCTCCATGATCATAAGAGGCGCGGCGGTGATATTGAGCGCGAGGCCGAAGCCGAGAACACCGCGAGCAACGATGAACATGGCGACGTTCTGGGCTGCGCCTTGGAGGGCGACACCGATAAGGAGGATGGAGGCACTGACTAGGAGGGCGGGTTTGCGTCCGAAGCGATCGCAGAACCAGGCGCAGAAGGGGAGTGCGAGGAGCTGGCCCACGTTCTGGATCGCATTCAGTCTTTCTGATGTTAGGGCAGACTCAGCGTTGGATGAATGAGAATACTCACAGTCCCAGCTCCTGAGCTCCAGGGTTATTGAATGATTCCTGCCATGTGTCCAGAGACTGGAGGCCATTCATCATTGAGCCATCGTAGCCGGTTGCGTAGCTCGATACCAATGAAAGCGCGATGACACAGTTGAGCTTGACGATTCCCGAATTTGAGAACCAAGCGAATGCCCCTCTTTTGTTCGCGATAGCAGCGTCAACAGTAACGGGGATACCGTCGGCCGGCTCAGTTGTTGCGGCAGCGTTTTGCGACATTGCTGCGGTCGAAGAACGAGACATTGCCTATCAATCCGAAGACACCCAACATGGCAGAATCCCGTAGGGACGGGGGATACGGTGTCGTAATTATGCTACGAGCTCCGAGATAATAACAAGCCAGGCCCGATCCGTTCGTATCCCACTCGGCTTCCGATAGCAGGCTCGATGTTACTATGTCCGGCCAACCTCCGGGCCGGAGTCACGTAGGACATTTCACAGAGTAGAGATTGTTGGGGTCGTGTAAACCTCAGCCTGCCGATAGGAGCTCCCGAGGGGAGATCAGGAGATACCGGCGGGGTTTTCTCAAAGGATCCATGGGCTCGGGTAGGCTGCGCCTATCAGCCGCTGGCGAGATACTCGGGCGAAATGCGTCCGAATCAGGAGCGACGATAGATATGCCGCTGGTAACATGACCTCTGTAGAAGTGGAGGCTGTACCATCCCCTCGGAGACTAGGTCCTGCACTATCGAATCACGCAGCTTTACAAGCACTGGATATCGGGTTTGCCCCAGCAGCCTCTATGATCTTCCCGACGTTTATCCCCGGCTTTCTTATGGTGCCATTCCCGAGACCAACGCGTGGTTCTTGGATCTCACCCCGCAAACCCGTTTACCTAGACTCCGCCCAAGCGCAGCTCACTAAGACCAAAGTTGGGGTATGTAACCTCGCCCGGGGTACGGTGATGGTCCACCGGTTCCGGCCCGGTTCGGACCGGGGTTTGTAGAGCTGAAAATGGTATCTGTGATTGGTGGACCTGTAGAGAGGCTAGGGAGGCTAGGAGCAGTTCGGTCGAGGAAGCCTGAGTGAGGTTGGCGTGAGGGGTTGATGATGGTGTTTCTTGATGAGTGGTGATCTACCCCCGGCTAGGTGCTCGCGTGTGAACGGAATAATTGATCAATTCCCTTATGACTTGCTATGATATCCACTATGTGATAGCTGAGGGTCACTTTCGGTATATAGTAGCTGGCATGAGACGGCAGGGAGATGGATACGTCAGGTTGGAAAGTGTTTCCCGGCTTTGCTCCGTACTTCTCATCGCATTCCTACAAGCACCATGCATCTCAAGTTAGCTGTCGCTTCGCTTGTGGCCTCTGGCGCAACGCTAGGGTCCGCCGCGGCCAGCAAGCCAAAGCTTTCCGCAAGTAAGTAAACGCCAGAGACATAGCAGAAATCTAGGATATCAAGTAGGTAGTCCAGATTGACTTACACTACTGTTTAGATGCCCAAAGTCTATTCGACTACTCTATGGGGGTCCAGGACTCCAGATGGGACGACTCGTACAACCTTATTTGGTACCAAGACAAGGGTCCGTGGTCCGTCCGCTTCACGGCTTGGTACACGGCGGGTCTGCTCCATCGCAATGAGGGCGACGACGTGGAGAACGCAAAGGCGGCGATTGAGAACATGTCAGTCGGTTGGATGAAGAGTTTAAGAGTGGTTGAGAGTGCTAATTTGTGGACTACGATGTAGTTTGGCGAGCCAGATGACCTCGGACTACGAATCGGCGTGGTATGGCACTTTCAAGCTGTCGCCCGACGAGCCGGACCCAACGCCGGATTCTGAGCTGTACCCTCCCAAGATCTATGTGAGCATAATCTAAGTGCAAAAGCGGTGGTTGCCAACCCAGACGCAATCCGCTGACCACAGATCTAGACTACTTACGACCCAAATTGGAGAGAATTTATAGGGTGAGTCTTTGGAAACATTGAAGGAGTCCAACATCATGGCATTTGGAAGGGTTCGAGGACGAACAAGGATCCAATGATACTAACATGATCCAGGACTCAACTAGTACAAGACGTCGAACTTTACTCTGATCTCCTGGGCGCAGACCTCGTCAAGAAAATTGAAGATGCGCTCGAGATCCAAGCCATTGGCGCAATGAGGCGCAACGGTAGCTACCCCGAAGGCGATAACCTCATACTGGGATACTCCAACCCGGGCCTCATGCGTGCCCTTACAGTAGGCTGGATCGGCGCCCGTCGCAGCAACGCAACCTTTATCAACTTCGCAAACACTCAAGGGTCCCAGCTGCTTGAGCTCTTCAAGTCTAACGGCTCAAATACCCTTGGGGAGTACAATGCGCCAAACTACTACGGCATGGACGTTTGGGCTCTAGCTGCCAACATCGCCTATGGTCCCCGCAACGCAACACTGACGAAGAACGCCGAGTACATTCTGACGAAGCTGTGGGATGACATTGCAGCGCACTATAACCCCTACCTGGGCAACCTCGTCGGCCCTTATGACCGCGCTTACACCCGCGACATGACCAAGCACTCATCCATTCTGCCCATGTACTGGTGGGCCGTCTTCGGGCGCGAGTACGGGCCTCAGCCGCCCAAGGGCGAGGGCGATTTGCTGTTCGATGCAGCTCAGGGCGCGGCGATTGCGCTGGTTTCTGACACAGTGGCCCGGCACATCTCCAACAGCACAGCGGCGGCGCTCAAGGCGAAGGGCCCCTGGGCCGGCGAGCGCAGCATCACGCGCGAGGTCAAGGACAAACTGGATTCGGACGCCACGCGCACGACGACGTCGTGGGTTAGCGCGCCACTCATGATCGGTGGACAGGAGCTTGCGGAGACCAAGAACCGCGGGGATCAGTTCGTGCCGGCGATCGTGCACTGGGCTTCGGACCCGTTGCACACGCCGTACCCGTACATCGGCTTCTTCCTGCTGTACCCTTCGGCATCGACCATTTCGGCCGTGGCGGGCGAGAGGTCACTCAGCGTGTCATATCCGAACAGCACGCAGGAAGGGTCTGATATTTTCACGTTTGCGCTATCCGGGATTCCGCCTGCGTGGACGCTGGGCGGGAAGACGATTACCGGATTGGAAGAGCTGCCGTGCCTGAGCGTCAATGTTTCGGCCCCAGGGTTGGACAAGCTGCCGATTTCCTATGGGCAGCAGTTGAGAAACCACTGGTATTATAACGTGTCTTACGCGGTTCCTGCTGGGTTCGAGGGTGTTCCCCGGGTTGATCTGACGATGGAGTATACTTGTGACATCTGAGCAGAGTTGTAGACGAGGTATTATCGGGAACATGGTCCTTCGACCGGATGAATATTAGTAATTAAGTTGAGCGCGCGACAGAATGTACCAGGACATGAGGTCCCTATGGCTAGCTGCCACGCCACCTTGTAGAAGCAGTTGGTCAAGCCCCTCGATTTCTGATGCCATGATTGGGAAGCAGCATTAGCTAAACGAACTGAACCTGAGAGAACTGTCACATTAATATCTTCCAGAGACGCGGGATCTGTACCCGTGACCATGTGAAAGTGTCCCAACTCTTAGGAATGACTGTGCAAGTACTGCATTATGCCAATCTTATCATCGGCTACTGAGGTAGGTAAGTGATTCTGCTACTCAAAAAAAATTATGATGCAGATTCAAAGTCAATTGATGTCATTTGGAGATTTGACTTTGCTGGACCGCACGCTAGAAGCCACGGTAGCGACGCTCCGTTGGTGCCTCGGGGCCATCCGTTCTTTTGGTTTGAGGCTTCTTCAGCCGCTGAAGTGAGGCTCAGTTTTCACATTCGCGGTCAGTGTCACTCTGAAAGTTTCCAAGATGAGGGCGACGTTTGGGTTCTCAGGCCAAGATTTGCCCTCGTTTGCTTTGCTTTGATTTGATTCCTTCACCCCGCCTCACCGCCGATTCGTATCGATAGCTATATTAGTCTCATCTTGAGCTAAAATTTGCCCTGTGAGACCCTGGCCAAGGCGCCCCTTGTTAGTTTCAGATTGAGTAAGCCAGATTCAGGTCGCTGGCTTCGGAAAATCCAACCGAAAACGATTGCAAGGCTCTCTCCTCCTGTCCTTTGAAGACTTGAGAGTCATCTTGGATTCTTCAAGAGTCTCGTGAACCAGTCGAAAGAGTCTAGGAGTTGACAGTTGTTCGCTCAACAAAGGATGGAATCCCAGTGGTTCAAACAAAAACATGGCAGCAGGGGAGCCAAAGGAAGCGCACCCCGACGGCGCCGATTAACCGCAGCAGATCCCTGGAAACATCTCCACTGTTTGTCTCAGTTTGGCGTCTCGTCTCCCTTAAGAGAAAAAGAAGCTTTGACGCTCGTGTCACAGAGGAGGCAAAGGACTGGAAGAGCGGTAGAGCGAGGGCAAGGGACTCGAGAAGCGTGGCATTTGGGCAGACAGCAAACACGGCGGCTCCCCCTCCTGAGCGTAGCGCGCCCCTCCGATCCTTCCGATCACCGTACTAATTTCCACCCTTGAAGGAGCTCCTTTTGAGGCTTTTGGGAGGCGTTCGTTGATGGCGGCCTTATGCTCTTTGTAGCTCTTGAAAGTCTAAGGTTCGACCACGTCGCCTCCGTTAAGCGCCGGCCGTCACTTTGTCTTCCTTTGTTTCTTTGCTGCCTGTTCGGGATCTTCCCACCCCCTGAGAGCCGAGAGGGAAAAGACACAGCCTTGCTTTTCCACACGTCATCTGTCAGCAACTTTTGGTCGATTTTCAATTCAGACCCTTTACATTATTCACTCAGTCAATCGCACATACGTACTCATATGTACTCATAGACTGACTCTGTGAACGCCTAATCTGAGAGAGAACACGCCCTGGGAGGTGTGCGAGAGACAGACGAGGCGAGAGGGCCAAGTAAGGGATCGGTGAAGGTTGAACACAGAATGGGCGCCGGCGATGGTCCCCGCGTCGGGGACCGCCCATTCAAGGACATGGACGACGACTATGACCCGTCGTCGCGCCGGAGCGCCGACGAGGAGGCACAGTTCCTAGCCGAAGGAGAAGAAGGCTACGAGCTCGAGGAGAGCACATCCAGCACGCCCTCGCTGCTCTCGCAGCAGAAGTTCGGCCCTCACGTCCCCCACAAGCGGCACTGCCTCGCCGGACCTCAACCGCCGCGCGTACATACCATCCGGCCCGTCCTGCCCGCCGTCCAGGAAGCGCCGCCGCGTCTGCTGGACCTCGTGGCGCCGACGCCGCGCCGAAAGGCCGTCGTCGTTGCCGTGTTCCTGGCGTTGTGGGCCGTCGCCTTCTCCATTCCACTCGCGTCGTCCCGGGCGATCAGGGATGGGCTCGGTAGGGAAGTCATTAACCTGGACTGCGGCGACACCCTTTGGCGCTTCAAGAATGGGTGCGGGCTTGACGGTGCCGACTGCAGGCCCTTTACGAACTCTTCATTTTCTTTCAGGTGTCCGGCAAACTGCATGGCTCACAAGTTGTTGAACCCCCACGCCGTCGGTGACCGGGAGATCGTCTACCAGCCGCTGGTCGTAGGCGACGAGATCTACCGCGGCGACTCCATGATTTGCGCTTCAGCGATCCACGCAGGCATCGTGACGGACCTGAGCGGAGGCTGCGGCCGTCTTCATCGTGTCGGCCAGCACGCAGGGTTCAATAGCACGACTAAGAACGGCGTCGAGACCGTTCCGTTTGACTCGTACTTCCCGCTGTCGTACAACCTCACTTCGGACCCGTCCCTTCAGTGCGGCAAGCCTGACCCCCGCCAGGCTCTCCTACCGACATCCATGTTCTTCACCTCCATCTTCTCCCTCTTCACGACGAGCCCGGCGTGGCAGTTCTTCGTCTCCTTTGTCGGCATCTTTGCCCATGTCAGCTTCGGCTCCGATCCGCCCACAGCATCGCGGCACGCTGCCTCCGTCCTGCCGGATCGTATCTCCAAGTTCACGGGTCGTCTGCTTCCTGCACTCTTCTGCGCCGCCGTGCTCTACCGGCTCTGCGTCAGACGAACCCTCACGGATCTGAGGGCCCAGTTCGAGAAGACGGCACTCTGGTTGGGAGGGTTCTGGTTCGGCGCGCTGTCGAACTATACCTTTGGATGGATGCCGATCCAGCGCCTCACGGCACACGACATTGAGCACCAGCCTGGCGCCAAGCCCGCGCTGGCTCTCATCTTAATCATCCTGACCTTTGTGATGGCCAAGCAGGTCTACTTCTTCTGGCTTGAGGGGAGACTACCCCGGTTCCTTGCGCTTTATTCGCTTTTCCTGGCTGCCGTCATTGTTGGCGTCTCAATTCCGGGTGTGGACCTCCGCGTGCACCATTACATCATGGCATTCTGTCTGCTCCCTGGTACCAGCATGCAGACGCGGACGTCTCTGTTCTACCAAGGGATGCTGCTGGGACTCTTCGTCAACGGCATCGCGCGATGGGGCTTCGACTCGGTTCTTCAGACGCCCGATGAGTTGCGCGAGGACGGCCCCTTCAACTCGCTGCTCCCGCAAATTGCGAAACCAATCTTCTCCACGGGCTCCTTTGAGCCCAGTGTGACCTTCAGCTGGCTCGTACCGCCAAATATCGCCAACGAGTTTGACGGTATCAGCGCTCTAGTCAACGACGTCGAGCGGTTCCGGTATTATTTTGCCGATGGCCCCGTCGACAACGAGTTTGTGTGGTTGAGGAAGGCCAAGATGGTGCTTCCCGAGTATTTTAGATTTGCGTACATGAAGGACGGTGTGACGCTAGACTATACACAGGCCGGGACCTGGTTCTCGAACGGGTCGTGGGTGATGCCTTCATAGTAGACTTTAGCATAACATTTGCATGACCGGATAGAATGGAAGGGGGCGTTTAATCGTGGCTACTTTGTTTATTGGGGAGCGACATGGATCCTACAAGATAATCAATCACATCTTAACAAGCGTCTTCAAATTTCTTGACATGAAGTCAATCGTTAAGCAAGCAAGGGTTCGTTGATACATGTAAGCACCAGTGACATTGTCCTGCATGAAGATACTTTCAGCCCCTTGGTGCGAGCAGCCAACCAGTTTACCCCTCGATCTGAGTGCTACACTGCCCAACTGACTGCCTTGAGGGCCATCCCAAAACGATTTACGAGCGCCCGACGCGTACTGTTGAGCTGTTTCTCACGGTCTTTCTCTACTCCGTCCACCCATAACCCGCGTGGGATGATGGTGTCATTGAGCGCCCCACAAACGCTAATGTAACGCGTCGGCTCGAGTATCCTTCCCTGGTTCCCCGTCTCTAATGACCGAAGCCGAAGAAAGTTCCAAGAAGCCGGCCGAGTGAGTTAGGTGTTCTCCAGACCCGCCGACCGGCTCCAACCGAACATAATCTTCAGAGAGCGAGAGTCTGACAATCCGGGAGGAATTAGGCTACATTTTACTACTTAATGACTCACCGTCACGACATTCCTTCAAAGTGCACTTTCTTAACTTAAAGCTAAACCCCAATCCTCTCATTCAAACCGACAGTAATCCATGTGTTCTTCCTACCGGGTTTTGACTAAGGATTCAAAAAGACATTTCACCACTTTGATTGGGCGCGCAAGAGGTAGTGTCAGCACAATGTCAAGAGCCAAAGTTGAATTGATCCCTTGGGATCCCAAGTCCCCAGACCACGTCACAAGAATGATAGATCAGAGAATAGCATGCGGCTGGGCCTCGGACCTAGTGCCGCAATGGCAGGAGAACCAACGAACCGGATTCAAGTGCATCTACTGGCTTGTAAGTTTTTGCTTTCACAAAGGGGGTGCTATTCGAATTGCCAAACACAGCGATTCATTGAGACTGGCGCATCTCTCCTCAATCTCCATATTGAACGTCATGTTCTGTAGCAGTGCATCCACTAACCGCGCTCACAGGTACTTGCAGATGAGGATCCTGAGCGAGAAGCAAGGCTGGCAAAGCACATCGCCGAACATCCCAAAGTCAGTTTAATCCCAATCCCATTAAGCCCCCTCTCGTGCGTGCATCAATGCTCACAATTGTTCCACAGGAGAAGAACCCCATTTTAGACACAGCAGAATCCATCAGCGCAACCCCGCGAACCCCAACAGGCACATCCTTCCACCCTGTCGGCCACATTTCTCTCGACATCGACAATCCCGCCGCGGCGCCCCTCAATCTCCCGATCCCAAAGGAAAATGTCTACTGGATCAAGAGCCTCTACGTGTCATTCGCACTGCAGAGCTGCGGTATCGCCAGGGCCGCCATGGACTTGGTTGAGAGCATGGCCACCAGTGAGCCGCTCTGCGCAAAGACACTCATGTTGGATACGGTCTCTAAGGAGGACCAGTTGAGAAAGGAGTCCATGGCTGTGGCTCAGGGAAAACTTCCGCCAGTGAGTTGATTCTGCTTCCTTTAAAATCGTTGCAAGTTGTAGACGACTGACATGATGGTTTCACGTAGACGCCGACACATGCATGGTATGAAAGAAGAGGATATAAACTGGTCCATACCATCAACAACTTCTACGGGTTCCCAGAAAAGGATCCGGATGGCAACTTGCTCATTCGAAGAACGGTGTTCTTACGCAGAGATCTTGTCTAGCTTATATTCCTAAATACTCGGCGCGTGCATGAAAATATCTAGATCTAAATCCGGATACAATTGTCTATAACTTGCTGCAGTAGTGAGCCTTTAATCGGTCTTTTCAGTGTACCCAGGCGACCCCTTCCCCTTCATCTGCATAATCGCCTGGCCTCCCGGCTGCCCGCCAATCACGCTCATCTTCATCATCTTCTCATAAAATGGCACAGACTTGTCCCAGCTATCGGTAGCCAACACGCTCTTCCTCAGATACGGCATCGGCTCGAGCACCTCCTGCACGCATCCCACAAGCCATCTTCCCAGGCCTTTGCCTTGGAGCGTGGGGTCAACCCACACGTCCGTGGTGTAGGCAAAGGATACAAAGTCGGTGACGACACGCGCGAAACCGATTAGTTGATGGTACTCCTTCGTCTCGGTGCCGCTGCTGCCGCTGGATTCTTTTTGAGAAGTGGCGGTGTCGTAGAGGCCGAAGCAGAGTGAGTTTCCAGCATTTCTCTCACGGAGGACTCTGGTATGGCTTTGGTCCAGTAGACGGCTTCCGACGCGAATGCAGCGTTGAGTTGGGTGACGGAGACGAGAGATGCATCTGTCGAGATGAGGTACGAGTCTCTCGTCCAGCGGCGATCCCGCATTTCGGTGCTGGGTGAGGCCATGGTTGAGGCGTGTATATCGGAATGATGTTATTGGCGGAGCGCGTGGGTAGATTGTGTAAATTGCTTGGAGTTGCGCCTTTCGAATGACAAGTCCCACAGTAGGGCGTTATCTTTTGGGATTTCACGAAAGACGATCAGTAAAGTATGGTATGAATTGTGAAAACTCGGCTAGGCTGAGAGAGAAACTGGCCATGTTATATCTGTATTTGCTATCTACGGAAGGAACTTTGGTGCGCGACTCAACTCGGGTCTCGATCCGGTCCCCGGTATCGACGTCGGGAGGGCCCCACATTGGCAGATGGTCTCGGTCAAACTGTAAATACAGGCAAACCGAGGCCGAGGTGAAGAGGATCCAAGCCGGGAGTTAGAAACTAGTAGGTAACCATCCAAGAAAAGTTGGGGAATCTTCTGCTCTTCAAATTCATCAGAACCTGTAACGAAATCGTAAAGATATCGCCGATGAGCATAGGGCACACTAGAAATCAATCCGGCGTATCGGGCGTATCTCAGATCTAGTGTGCTTGAGAGCACGCCATGGGTGCCGAGTGCTTCTGCCACCCAAATATAAGAGCATCAAGCGTGACTCATTGGATTGTACGAATACGAATACGCGGGCCCAACTATAGGAAAAAAGACTTTAAGAAGAATGCACATTCCCCCAAGTGTCCAGATAGCAAGTATAAATCGTCATACTTGATATCGTGACCGCCGTCGCCTCGGATCATGGGTCCTGTCGCGGCTCCTCTCGCGGCTCCTGTCTTCATAGACTACGTGCTCCTCTGGTGTCAGAAACTTGGTCTCATAATAGGCCTTCTGAAAATGCCACCACACTCGCCAGCCAATCACGATGGCGATAGTGAAGGGCAAGCTGACGGCCCAGTAGATCCAAAACTGTGGCACGACGGTGGGCTCGGCACCGCCGTCATCGCCGCTTGACGATGAAGCTTGCCAATTGAAAAAGGACATGCTAAAAATTGTCTGTCGAGAAAACTGGTCAGCGATGCTTCGTGAATATGTGCCAGCAGTGCTGAGCACCTCAAGAGTCAAGACTAAAGGCAGTCCAACGACATGGTAAGACTTACGGCTACAAAGGTCGGAGGAAGAAAAACCATCGTCACCACTGCCATTGTCTTCATAGCTGTGCTGTCCATTCCGGCTTGCGCTGCGACTTGCCCGGCTTGTGTTGATTGCTGCATATTGAGGCTATTCCCGGCTTGGGCGACGAGATTGTAGAGCTGACGTGCGTCGAACGTTAGCGATGATGGATGACTTCACTCTTGATCCTCGCTGCATCGATGTCTTTCAAAATTTCTTACCACGTTGAATTGAAGTTCCAGCCTGGACTGCATCCTAGTTGCATATGATGAGATAGACTGCGCATCTCGCTCCAGAAGGTCGATGAAGCCGCAGAGCTGCAGATCTGCCTCCGGGGGCGTATGCGCCTCGCGAGGATGAGCCTTGACATCGTCATTGACACGGCGGAGAAACTTGACGTATTCTTCGTCCCACTCGAGAGTCTCCTTCATATTGATTACATCAGTGGCCGTGGTGCTAATCCGTGCGGTCGTGTGAATCCTCGGCTTCTCGCCCAAGACCATAGCCTTCACTTCTTCCACAATGCGTTGATCCTGGACGGTTCTCCCGGAAAGCCGAGCTGTCTGGGTGACCCCGATAGCCTTTTCAATTTCCGCTGTCATGGAGCTCAGCTGCCTTCTCATGTCCTCTGCTCTGGTCAAATGCCGTCGGAGGAACAAGGTGGGGAGAAGTAGGGGATAAGACAGGAGTCTCCGTGATGACTTGAGTATCTCCTGAATAGCTTCAATGTGAGGTACAATCGGTTTCTTGGTGAACTTTAACTTGTTGGAGAAGATGTCCCAGCCGTGAATGAAGGCAAGAGTTGTGCGGGCCTCAAAGTGGTGGGACATTGCCATGCTTAGATTTCCAAGCTGGAACATCTGAGGCTGCTTTATTGTTAGGGCTGGAGGAGTACGTTATCAATTGATCACTGGCGTGTGCTGGAAATGTTCTTGTATTGCCCGTACCTAATGCCTCGAGTGAGGTTAACGGCCGACCGCTCAAGTTTTTCTTGAATTTCTGTCGGATTGGAAGTCCAATTCGACCGCGGCATACAGCCGACTGCGCAGGGGCCAATTAGGGGCCCTATTTACGATTATCATAGCTAGCCTAACCTGCGGTTAGAACCTCCTTTTTATACTTACTACGCAAAAATTTAAATAGTTTAATTAATCTCTTTATTAACCTACAGTTCGAACCGATTACCTTATAATAAAGATATTAATACTAATTAGTAGTTAAATTTTACTATTATAGATTAGTAAAGTATCTTATTACGTAAAAAAGACGACCTCTTAATATTATATAAAATAGGAGATTCGTACTAATTAATTTTACGGAAATAAACGAAAAAGGAGGCGATTTTTAAATACTATACGGATTTAAGTAATCGTAGCCCTTTACTACTTACGAGAGGTTAACGTTTACTATATTAAATTATATTAATTAATAGAACTATTTAAGTAATTAGCTTTTTACCGTCGCTTTAAGTAGCTTTTTTACTAAATAACTTTTTTATAACCGGCCCGTGATTAGAAATTAACTAAGTAATAAAAGGGACTATTAAAAAAACGATAATTACTTAATTATAATTAAGTTATAAAAAAGATTATTTAAAAAAATATAAAATAGGGTATTAAAAAGCCGTAAAAAGAAAATCTCTAAGGTATTTACCCTTACTAAGTACGAGCGATAAGTAGTATTTTTAATAAGTCCTTAAGGCCCGCGACTTTATAAAAAAGGGGGGCTTAACTTTGCTAACTATACTTAATAGCTTATATAGCTCTTTTACGAGCTACTTAGTATTTATATTTAACTATTCTTATAGAATACTACCCTAGAGGAGGTAGGTCGAGGAAAGAAGTTATTTAGAGATTATAGAGAGTACGAGGCTTAAGAGGCTAGAAGTATATAAAATAGTAAAAATTAATAACTAATAAAGATCCTAAGACTAATTACTATATTTTTTATAGTAATATAAAAGTTTATTATTATTATTAAAAAAAGGGGTTACTAAAACCTATTTTTTTATATTAAATAAAAAAGAGGTTTTAATAAGTATAATAGCTAGCGATTTAAAAAGGTAATAATAATTATTAAAGATAGTAAAGACGAAAGTAGTAGCGAGATAGCAAGAGGAAGTAAGAATCTCTTAGACCCTAATAAATTTATTAAGTAATAAAAGTACGGGTTTATTATAACTAATACGTAAATTAGATATATTTTAATTAAGATTAAATATATTAATAATTATTAATACGGGTATAAGCTAGAGTACGACCTTTAATAAGTTAGAGTAAGGAAAAAAAGAAAAAAACCCGATTTTAAATAGAATCCTAATCCTTTATAAGTAAGTAAATATTAACCCGGACTATTAAAAAACGTAGATATATAAGATTATGAATTAGCTTAATAATAAGTAAATTAACGTAGTATTAATCTATTTAACTAAGGTTTATAAAAATAAGGGGTTATAAAAATAACCCTAATTTTATAAGATCGTAAACAACCTTAGTTATTAACTAAATAAATAGTTTATAAACGTAAGCTTAAGAATTATAAAAGTAGTTAATAAATTCTTTTATAAATAAGAGGTATTATTAACGTAATTATAATTACGAGAACTATATAAAATCTTAATAATAACGATTATAAAAGAAGAATTTATACTATAGAACTAGGTATAAGTTAATAAGGCGTATAATCGCTTTAATAAATTTAAAAAAAGAGTAAACAACGTAGATTTCCTCTTTATAATTACTAATAGTAATTTATTATTATAAAAGGATATATAGAAATAAAATATAGTACTAAAAATACGATAATTAATAATTCTATTTATTTTAATCTATAGCTTATTATTATTATTAATACGAAATTTAGTACTAATTAGCTAATAAAAAAAAAAGTAGACGACCTAAAGTTATTAATAATACGTAGTAATATAAGGATCGTATATAAATACTAAAAATCTAGTAGTAAATACGAAGTAATTTATAAACCTTAAAAAGATCTTTTTAAAAAAGAAATTATATTTTAAAAAGAAGTATAAGGTTTTATAAAAAACCTTAATAATATTTTATAATTATTATAAAAAGGTTAAGATTAGGGAATACTAGTACTATTTAGTAATTAATATCGTACTTATAAATAAAGCCTCTAATAATTCTTACGAAGCGGTACGTAATCTTAATCAAAACGACTTTTTTAATATTATTAACGTAATTTAAAACCGCTTTAAAACCTATAATAAGAATTTAAAGCTTCTATTTAAGTTATAAGTAATTTTTTTTATATTTATAACTAGGATAATAGAGGGTAAATTATAAGTAGAAATTTTTAAAGAGCTTATTAATTAAATTAATAAGTTAGTAAAAACCTAGCTAAATAAAAGAACTAACGAGTAGAAAGTCGGATATCTCTATACTATAGTTTAATATATACTAAAAATAAAAATAACCCTATACTAAGTACTTAAAGACTATAAGACGCTCTACTCGAAGCTAAGATCTAGTTTTAATATTAAAATAAGAATATTATACTAAACTTATTTCTAAGTATATAACGGCCCTTATTAGTAGTACTAGGTCGATTAAATATATAATAAAAAAGGGAAAAAAGCTAAGTATAGTAATTACTAATAGGGAGGCCTAGATTTATTAAATAAGTAGAAATTTAACCCGCAAATAGGGTAATATAAAAAGCAGTACTTTATTTATAAAAAGAATAGATATTAGTTAAGTAACTACTTAAAGGAAGAGCGTACTAAATTATATAAATAATATAAAAAGTCAAGAGTAATAAATAGTAAAACTAGCCCTTATTAATTTAACTAATTCTTTATTATATATAAGGGTAGATCCGGGGGTATAGAACTTAGTAAAAGTAGCTAATTTAGCGTCCTAAAATATCCGTATTTTATAAGAGATTTAGAAAATAAGAAAGATTTTACTCCCTATACTAACGAATTAGATTATAATAAAGTTAATAATATTAACTACTCTTTTTTTATACTATTAGCCTCGGGAGGATATACGAGGCTAAATAAATAAAAAGTAATAAAAGCTCTTAATAAGTAGGCTTTTATTTATAAATAGTAAGGGAAGGTCCCTTAGGTAATAAATACGGAGGTAGTTAAAAGGGTAAATTTAATAGGGCTAAAGTTTATTCTCTTAATACTTAAAAAAAAGACGCTACCTTTCTTAATACTTAAAAAAAAGAAATAAGATACTAAGTAAATCTAAGGGTAGCTAGAGGGGTCTTTTTTATACTACCTAGATTACTTAAATACTAAGCTTATATAAGTATTCTATATAAATAAAAAGTATAGTTTAAATAATTTCTAAGGGATTATCTTAAATATTAGTATATTATAATAATTAATAAAAAGAAAAGGGTAATTCTAAGTACTATAAAAAATCGTATTAATAACGCTTAATATATTAATAATAGGTATTATAAGAATTAGCTTCGGCCTAAGTAAGGAAATCGTCGCCCTAGGTATACTAAAAATAGAGACGTACTTTAGAACAATAACCTTTTATATTTTACTTATTAATACCCTATTTCTCTTATATTTAAAAGATATAGATCGACTAGGTATTATATTTAATAATATAAAAAATAGAATCTCTAGTAGTAGGTACTTCGAAATAGTTAAATAACGATAGGGGTACGTATTTATAAAGCTTATTAATAATACGAAGTTGATTAATTACTTAATAAAAAGTAAGCTTAGATAATTATATTCAAGATTTAGCTACCCGTCGGTTACGAGGCTATATAACCTCCTAAAGTAATTAAGTAATAATAATATCGAAATAGGGGCGCTAGAGTAGTTAATAAAAGTGTATTACTAATACTAAATAAATACGCAGAGCCTACGTAAGTTTAAATTTAAGTTACGTAATAAGCTTAACTTTAATTAAGAAATCGTTATCGATATTTTCTACTTAAATAGTCAACTAGTCCTATATATAATCGACGTAGTTATATCCTTTTAAATAGGGCAATTCCTCCGGGATTTATAAGCAAAGATAATATAAATAGCCCTATAAAAAAACTAAATTAATATATACTAAGGACTACTAAATAGTATTAGAACCGACGCTAGTATTAGCTTTAAGTTAGTAAAATTTAAAAAAAATGCGACGGCCTACGGTATATAGTTAAAAATCGTACCTATTAAAGCGTACTATAATATTAAAAAGGTAAAAAGGGTATATTAATAATTAAAAAGGGTATTTAGAATTATTAAAAAAGAAAATCTAGATTTTATTAACAACGAATACCTCTAAATAGTACTTAAATACTATAACAATATTATAGAGCTTAACGGGCTTATACTAACGCTTCTCGTATTTAGAGTATATTTAAGAACGACCTTAAACTCGCTACTATTACTAAACGTAAATTAATAAGCCCGAGTAATTAAAAAAGTAATACGGGTACTATATAAAATAAGTATAAAAAGGTAAATTAACGAGGTAATTACTATACGTAATAGGCCTAATATAGGGGGTAATTTAGATATATTATTAAATTTAAATATACGAGTATAGTACGAAATTACTTAATAATAAGCTAAGTTATATAAATTAATCTTTATTAACGAGCGCTTTTACGTAGTTATAAAGGATCGTAACTAACCCCTCGAAGTATTAATTATAATAATAAAACTATATTATATAAATCCTAAAGAAGTAATTTCTAATTTATAAAAAAAAAGAGCTAAGAGAAACTATATAACCCGCGATAGAGGTATAAGAAATTATCCTCGATAAAATCGTCGTAGTAATACTAATAAACGATAAAGAAAAAGAAATTACTAAAAGGGTACTAATATTACTAACGAGACGTCGTAAAAAACTACGATAATAAGTACTAATATAATAGGTTATTACTAATAACGAAGTAATTAATACTTTTTATATAGTAAAAGAGAAAGCCGATTTCGAGCTAGTAATTAAACTATATAAAGAAGGCGTAATTATAACTATTAAAAAGCTATATAAGGAATTAGATTTTATTAAAATAAATACTCTTTATAATTAAAAAGTCTATTAATTTATCCTCTACGACCTAGAGAAGTATATAAACCTCTATATATTTAAATTATAAATAGTTTATAAAATTAAAAAAAAAAATACCCTAGCCGTACGAAAAGTTTAAATACGTAATTTAGGGGTACGGCGACGTTAAAAAGGCGACGCTACTTATATAATCGCTTACTATATAGCGCTATAGCTAACGATTAATAATAGTATTAATAGTATTATTATAAAAGAAGGGGTACGAGATTTAGAGCCGTAATATTACTTAGGTATATACCTAATTAGCTATAGGGCTTATAAAGAGAATCCTAGCCTATTTACTAAAAAAAATAGCTAATAAGTACTTAAAAAGTACGATTATTAAAGTACTTAAGTTACTATATAGGCTTATAAAATCGGGTACTTATTAGTAAGCTACTTACTACGACTTTTATATTAATTAATTATTAATAATTATATTTACGTACGACCCGTGCTTACTAATTTCTAAGTATAAAAGTAACTAATTTAGGATTATTAAAATATAAATTAATAATATATTAAGCTTATTTAATATTAACTTTATAAAAAAAGAGGATAAAGAGCTCTAAAAAGCGGGCTTCGTAGCAAAACTAAAAGAGGTCCTTATAATAAATACCCCCTTAGTATTTAATAGCAGGATTTTTATTATTAAAAAAGAAACTATTATTTTTTAGTAAAAGGGATAAAATAAGAAAATTAGCCTCGTCGATCTAAACGTAATTAATATTAAAAAGCGATATAAGGCTAAGCTTATATAAGGGGTATATATTATAAATATATACTAATTTAAAATAACTTTTAACTACGCTAGAGTAGTATAAGCTATAGAACTAAATAAATAAAACGTCGAGGTACTTAATAAACGGCTTAAGTAATAATATTTAAATCTCGATCGAGGTCTCGTTTATTACTTAATTAACCTCGCGGTTAATAAGCTCTACGTATTTATAAATAGCTTATTTATAAATAATAAGGACTTTATTTTATAATTAGAGTATATTATTATTCTTATTAACGAGAGTATAAGTAAGAGCGAATTTATAATATATAATAATATAATTTATTACTCGTTAACTAAAAGTAAATAAGTAATAAGAAGTATATTAATATTAAAAGTTTATAGTATAATTAATAGCGTTAACCTCGTTTATATAATTTTAATAATACTAAGGAGAATTACTAATTAACTTAGCTTTTTATTAATCCTAACGGTTATTTATATAGATTTTTATTTATTATACGAATATCTCGTTAAATTAAGAACTATAAAAGAAAAGAGGCTTATAATTAATATTATAGCCCTTAAGTAATTATATAAAAAGCGCGAGATCTTCGAGATTTATTAGATTAATAATAATAATAACCTTATTAACGCTTTTATTAAAATAGTACTTAATAAGAGGTTAGAGTAATTCGTAAGTAATAAAAAAGTTAATATATAAATAGAAAGATAGGTTATATAAAAAGAATAAAAAAAAGAAAGAAAAAGAGACGACTTAGTAAACGGGCCCGAGGTCAAATTATACTTCTAACCGTAGTAATTAAATTAATAAAAAAAAAGAAAGTTAGTATCGGATTAGAAGTCTAATTTAACCGCGGTATATAGCCGACTATATAGGGGCTAATTAGGGGCCCTATTTACGATTATTATAGCTAGCCTAACCTGTGGTTAGAACCTCCTTTTTATACTTACTATGTAGAAATTTAGATAGTTTAATTGATCTCTTCGTCAACCCACGGTTCGAACCGATTACCCTGTAATAGGGATACCAACAATTTCAGATGAGCGTGATGGGTGCCTGTGTTCCCCTCCAATATCGGTAGAGACACAGGGGGCATCCCAATGACGTGTTCGACCGACAGAAAAGATTTACGGCTCATAGCGAACTCTAGAGGTCGAAACCCTGAGCGTTCGCATAGCAGTATACGGACTTGTGCCCTTGGACGGGACTGTCGACCTGCGGATAAAAATTTGCCCCTTTGAAGAAGCCAATCATCAACTTCGAAGTCTTCCAGAGGCCCAGCAAGAATCGGCACCTCTTCAAAATCGCCTTTCGAATAGTGTCTAATCAGCATGGTTTCTGCTCTCCAGTGCGGCGCAAAGAGGAAGTTGAGATCATACCGTCCTCCCACGCTTCCAAGTACGCGAGGTGTCCATCTCCTGGAGACCATTGTGACCGGTCTCTCCGCTCCAAAATCTCGCGACGCTCCGAGTCAAACATTTAAAGTGACGAGAATGGGGCACTTGATGCACAGGTTAATGCAGTCTGACGTTCATCACGATTGAAGTCAAGACGGAGCCTGATGATAAACTTCAGTCGATGTTACATGTGCATGATGTGAGATTTTGGGACAGGTCTAGGTGCCCTGAATAACGTGCATAATCCCCTACTTCTGGTATCTCGTATCTGCAGAGAAACAATGTGTGCGCCCACGAAATAGATGAGACGATGCCATCACAACAACTTGATAGAATTGTATAGACTCATATGCTGTTGGCACTAGAGGGAGCTGAAGCTGCGGATAAGCGTCTAGCAATAGTCTATGTCTCTACGCATTGCCGCACACAGTAAGGATGTATTGAGTGCTTAGCATTGCATGTTGCTCCACCTTAGTTTGTTGCTCCATCGAACCGACAAGGTGGTAACATGAATCCTTCCTCATATCACGCGAGGAAATGCTCTACCGGCAATATCAGCACGCAAGAATGCCATGACTCTGTCATGACCGGAAGGTGGGGGATTTAACACTGACTACAGAGGCGATCCCCAACTCCCCATAAGCTTCTTAACTAAGTTTTGCCTAGGGGATCAGCCAACTCCAAGAAACATTCCCCTTCGGCCCCTCTTAGCGGTCACAGGCGGCCCAATGACCACATCCAAGCAGAAATTCAGGCTAAATGCATCGTGGAATTGCCGTCGATGAGCGCCCCGGACCCCTGTGCCGTCGTACTACCGTGCGGAGAAACGCGGGGTGCGGAGGCCCTGGAGGCTTTTCACCCGAAATTGGACCCCATGGTTCGGTGATTCCCCATCAACAATAGTCAAGGAAAGCCGAGGGACGATGGACCGGTGCGAGGGTTTCGCGGTCTCTTCGTGGAGTCTTTTAGGAATCCGTCGCCGAATAATGGGGCGGAAATACGTCAAGGAAAAGTTTTCTAGCTTGGCCGATGGGATACAAACGTTGAAGACCATATCATGGCCCGCCATATAAGACTCCAAGGTAAGGCACGTCATGGTCGTATCGTAAGGTCACAGTCACTTCAAAATCACCTCCCAAGATGATGACGACTTCACGACGGTCCTTGTTGCCGACGCGAGCCTTCGGACTGACTCTCTTGAGCCTGCTGCTGCTCATCCTCAGCCCCGCGAATGCCCTCACCATCCAGCCGCGACAGAACTCGCCCACGCCGACCACTGGCGGACGCGAGCGCGTGAGCATCAACAAGGGATGGCGCTTCTGGCGCTCAGAGTTCAACCCGGACGGCCTCATCTACGATCAGCGCCCGGACCTCGTGAACTTGACCGACACCTTTGCGCTTAAGCCGTGGATCCTGCCGTCTGCCAACGACTTCATCAACGACCCGGCTAAGCACTACGAGCGCCCCGGTGGCGAGCCCTCGCGCAATGTCTCGTATGCATTGGCGAGCTTTGACGATGCTTCGTGGGAGAGTGTCAATCTGCCTCACGATTGGGCTATCGCAGGCCCGTTCTCTACCGAGGAGAATCCCATCGTTGGTGGTGGAATGGGCCGCTTGCCTGTGCATGGCGTGGGTTGGTACCGTCGATCATTGACGGTCACCCCTGAGGATGAGGGCAAGTCCATCTTCCTCGATGTGGATGGAGCCATGTCCTACGCGATGGTGTGGCTCAATGGCTACCTGATCGGTGGCTGGCCTTACCCGTACAACTCGTTCCGCCTCGATCTCACGGCGCACCTCAAGACTGGACAAGACAACGTTCTCGCCATCCGACTGGACAACCCTCCAGACTCGGCACGCTGGTACCCTGGAGGTGGCATCTACCGCAACGTGTGGTTGACAAAGGTCAGCCCGGTCCACGTCGCGCAATGGGGGACCTACATCGTCACAAAGGACGTCTCCTCCGAGTCTGCTACCGTGGACTTGGTAGTTGATGTCGAGAACAAGGGCGATTCCGACCAGGATGTCGAAGTCTCCACCGAAATCCACCTCCTCGACGCTTCGACAGACAAGCCGGGAGCCAAGGTAGCCGAGTTCTCCAGCTCATCAACCTCTGTCACGGCTGGCAGCAAAGCACAAGTCAATGGCTCAACGACCGTCACATCCCCCCTCCTCTGGGGCCCATCACCGACCCAGAAACCGAACCGCTACGTCGCCGTCACGACAGTCACCGTCGCCGGCGCCGTCGTCGATACCTACGAAACTCGCTTCGGCATCCGCACCGTGACCTACGACGCGAACCGCGGCCTCCTCGTCAACGGCGAACACGTCCTCATTCAGGGCGTGAACAACCACCACGACCTCGGCGCCATCGGCGCAGCCTTCAACACCCGTGCCGCCGAGCGCCAGCTCGAGGTCCTCGAGGAACTCGGCTGCAACGCCATTCGCATGTCTCACAACCCTCCCGCGCCCGAACTGCTCGAATTGACAGACAGTCGCGGGTTCCTGGTCATGGATGAGGTGTTTGACTCGTGGTACCGCAACAAGACGGCATACGACTTCCACCTCATCTTCGAGGACTGGCACGAGGCCGACCTACGTGCCATGATGCGCCGTGATCGGAACCACGCCTCCGTCATCATGTGGAGTTTCGGCAACGAGGTCTCAGAGCAGCAGATTGGTGACCCAGGCACCGTCCCCGCGCTCGAGCTGCACGGCATCGTGGGCGAGGAAGATCCCACCCGGCCCTCGACAGCGTCGATGAACTTTGCCAAGCCAAACATGTCCTTCCCTACCGCCATGGACGTCCTCAGCTTAAACTACCAGGGCGAAGGCATCCGCGACACACCAAACTACTCCTTCCTCCCGGGCGTGAGGACACACCCCTTGTACGCCGACTTCCACGAGGCCTTCCCGGACAAGATGATCCTCAGCAGCGAGACGGCCTCGGCGCTGAGCACGCGCGGGACCTACATGTTCCCCGTCACGGGCGACACGGGCGCCCCCGTCAACGACACCTCCGGAGGAAACTCCACCTCGCAGCAGGTCAGCGCGTTTGAGCTCTATTCTGCCAACTTTGGTTCCTCGCCCGACAAGGTCTTCAAGGCGCAGGATACGCACCCCTTTGTGGCGGGCGAGTTCGTCTGGACGGGCTGGGATTACCTCGGCGAGCCGACGCCGTACTACACCGCGCGCAGTTCCTACTCGGGCATCATCGACCTCGCGGGCTTCAAGAAGGACCGCTTCTTCCTGTATCAGGCGCGCTGGAGGCCTGATGTCAAGTTTGCGCATGTGCTGCCGCACTGGAACTGGCCTGAGGACCGCGTCGGCGAGGTCACCCCCGTGCATGTTTTCACGTCGGCGGACGAGGCCGAGTTGTTTTTAAACGGGGTCTCGCAGGGTAGGCAGACGCGCGCGGAGCTGACGTACCGGTTCCGATGGGACGATGTCGTGTATGAGCCCGGTGAGATCCGGGTCGCGACGTATAAAGACGGCGCGGAGTGGGCCGAGACGACGGTGCGAACGGTCGGGACGTCGGCGAAGCTTCGCGGGTCTGCGGACCGTACGACGATCAAGGCCGACGGCGTGGACTTGTCGTTTGTTACTGTCGAGGTGTTGGATGCGAATGGCGATGTGGTGAGGTTCGCAGACGATGAGATTACCTTTTCCGTGAGCGGACCTGGTGAGATTGTTGCGACTGACAACGGTGACCCGGCGGACTTGGTTGCATTCCCGTCGTTGGTCCGCAAGGCATACAGCGGTCTGGTGTTGGCTATTGTGAGGTCTGAGGAGGGTGTTGCTGGAGATATCACCGTCACGGCTTCCGGTGCGGGTCTTGAGGGGGTTGAGGTTGTTGTGAAGACACAGTGAAGGTGTTCAAGTTTGGTGTACATGAAGGTCTAATACCAGACTAGGTGAAGAAAGTCTCATTCAAAGAACGTTAAGAAGCCGCACGGCCTCAGAGACATTCAATCAGTGATCATCGTGTACCGAGAGTTTGGTAGGTTGCACTCGCACTCGCTGATGAATTAATTGCCTTGCTCGGGGCGTTGGACCTGGGAAGAGCCAAATAAATGGGCTGTAAAGGTTAACAGAGTGAGCAGACGCATGACAGGGGCTGCCATGGAACGCATACAAGTGCAATTGCCTACTTAATTTAAGTCGTACACAAACGGGATGAACTACGGCTTCGAGTCAGGAGTCTCTCGGATTAGCGCCCCAACTAACGTTAGGCGGTTGACCAGCAGAGGTAGGGCTGAAGAAGGGCATGAAGATGGGAATCGAAGATACGAAGCAGGTAAAGACTCTAACAAGTGTCTCGCTGTATCCGGCTCAGCTGCCGATCTCCTCGTACTTTCAGCACACCTCGGCCTCTACAATACGGATACAATAGGTCAACTGCTCGCAGCCACGCCGCCCCGTTCAACGGCGCTGGGGAACTAGATTAACGGCGGAAGGCGGAGCAACACGACCAAATGAACGAAAATAGCAGCAGGTCGCCCCACGGCGAGCGGGTTGTTGACTTGTCCGGCACAGAGATGGGCGTGGGACGGGTTGACAACTTGATTGTGGAGGGAAACCCAGCATTGTCGAGATTGACCTTCCCCACTGAGACTCCCTGCAGCATCCGCCCTTTACGAGGTTGCATATGATCGCCATAATGCAGGACGATGGGCACATTAAGTAAATAAGCTCTACTGTTAAAGATGGCATGCCCATCCCGCCGGCCCGTTCATCTGATCTGTTGATCCTCTTTCTCGCTATACATCCTGTCAATCGTTTGGATACGTCAGTTTTGAGATCATTGATACCATGTCGCCCGTCACTCGTTTGTTCTCGGCGGCGGCGGTCGCGTCAGTTGCGACTGCGGCTGTGCTTGATCTGGGCATTATTGTCGACAATGGCTACGTGCGTTCCATCTACAGCCTTTGATAACGAGAATACGTAGTAACACATGCATCATAGAAAGTTGTCGAGTTCGGCATCGGAACGCCAGCCAAGACATTCCGTCTCCTCTTCGATACGGGAAGCTCCTCTTCGTGGGCGACCGACAGCCAGTGCCTCGCCAAGGGAAACTGCAACAACGGTAGCGGGTGCGTCTCTCGTACCAAATCTCCTGAGCAAGATCAGCCTTCAGGGTAATACATAGATTGGCAGATACGATCGGACGGGCTACAGCATCAACGCCTCAACCAGCGGCCACTACACGGGCGAAAGCGCCGTGATCCCCTACCTCGGAGGCGACGTCGCCGGCCCCACGGTCGCCGAGAAATGGACCATCGGCAACTTCACCTGGGACCAGTCCTTCATCGCCGCAAACGAGAGCAATTGGGCCGCGCTCGCCGCTGACGGCTTCATGGGTCTCGGCTTCAGCTCCATCATCGACGGCGGTGCCAACACCGTCATCGAGACCCTCATGGCGGAAAACCGCCTCGACGCGGCAAAGTTTGGAATCTACTACGGTACCGAGGCCAAGAACACGAGCGGCGTGCCCGGCGACGGCGTCCTGACGATCGGTGGCTCCCGCGAGCACGAGTATATTGAGGGCGACCTCGTCACGATCCCTATCACCCGCGTGGACGGCACCTACGATGTCTGGCGGTCTACGATCCTCAAGGTCAACGGCACTCGGACGACGAGCAACGGCAGCGTCATTGAGACGGAGACGGATTTCGACCAGGCGCGTGTCGTTTTCGACACGGGCGCGGGGTCCATTACTCTCCCGACGAAGCAGAACCTCGCCGTGTACGAGTCCATCGGTATGAACTACACAAAGATCCTCAAGGGCGAGCACATCCCGCTCTGCAGCGAGTTCAACTCGTCGTGGTCGTTCAAGTTTACTTTCGGTGACTACCGGTACCCGCAGACGATTGAGATCCCGGGCGATCAGCTGGCGCGACCAGGGTTTGCGTACCGGGATGACGCGTGCTGGCCTCCGTTTGAGGATGGCGCGCAGTCTGGGTTCGTGTTGATTGGGACGCCGTTGTTGAGGAACTTTTATACCGTGTGGGATTATGGCTCTGCGGCGAACGAGACGGTCATTGGGAAGTTTGATCCGACGTTATCGTTTGGGTACTTGAAGAACAAGACCGCGGCAGCGAAGTGAGGGATGTGGGTTGTGGGACGGCAGTGATGGGGTTTGCGATTGTAGGTCATAGGGGTGGATCATATCAGAACCAGATTTTTGGAACACATCAAATGCAAAAGATTCCATACGAGCGAATCTTGGAAATCCTTCAACTTGACAGACCGGGGGTTCATGCATCGATGCGATCGTGAGCTGAAGATCTTGGATCGCACGTGGAGGAGGACCAGCCAATCCCACCTGGGGGTCACCCGGTTCTACAGATCTGCATCGGGCTCGTCTATTTGACTTTTGTTGTGACGTGCCGCACCTTACGGAAAATGGCAGGTGAGTATCTATCACAGGATTTTGATTTGACAGTCTGGGTGTTGACATGGACTGGGATGGAAGGGTTGATGTGGGTGAGAAAGGGCCCAGACCCAAGCTGAGAGGGTGAAGTGAGTGAGTAAACCGTGAGTGAGTGGCTGAGAGAGAGGCACAGAGTGTAAGTGAGTGTGTGAGTGAGCTGTGAGTGAGGAGTGAGATGAGAGGCCCCGACGCCAAAAGTTCGAGGTGCGGCAACATGACGTCGTCGGTGACGTCTTGGTCGAAGTTGCGCCATGTGCCATTGGCTCACAGCAGCGACGCACTCGCCACGCGCCCACGCAACTTTCGCAGCTTCACAGCGGAGAAGGTGTGGCTGGGAAAAACCTGGAACAAATTGAACTGAGGGAAGGCAGTTGCACATGCACGAACCGCTCAGTCAATCGTCACTGCTCTGCATGGAGTGTCTGGTTGGTTCATTCATTTGCCTTGGTGGTGTAAGAAAGGAAGAGAAATGCAGAAGGAGGGATGGAGGGGGAGGGAAGATGCGGGATATTACTCCTTGAGCACCGGCTGTCCTTCTGGGCTGCTACGAATGTGTTCTCCTTCATGATACCCTTATCCTACGAAATACCTAGCATTATTCTACTGCTTTGTCGTCGGATTCCACCTATTCGAAGCACCTAATTCTCTCATGAATTCCTGCCACCGTATCTAGACAAGGTAGTCCATCATCAGAACCATCATGCCTCGGACACTGCTTCTGTGTTTCATCCATGGCTTCAAAGTGAGTAGTCAACAACAACAGCAAGCCATCGATGCGCCGGCACAGCAAGTAGCTAACAAGTACAAATTTCACAAGGGGAACGAAGACACATTTCATGATTTTCCAGATGTGAGACTCCTTCGGCACCACGCGCCCATTTCTTCTGTACTGATGCTTGCGATGTAGGACCTGAAGCGATCAGTCACCAAGCAACTCCCAGACCATCGCGTCGAGTCCATCGTGTACCCTCAGTATGAGACCAAAGGCGAGCTGGCGCAGGCCACCGAAGCGTTTCTCGCATGGTCAGTCTACTTACCACTCGTAGTAGTCATTACCCTGAAGCATGCTAACACCATGTAGGCTGAAGGAGAGGGTCATGGATGTAAGAAAGGCCAGCGTCGAGAAACCTTGGCCACCCAAGGACAGAGAAGTCGGAGTCGTTCTCGTCGCTCATTCTATGGGGTAGGCAGTCTCGCAAATCTGCACGCTCAAGTGATCCAAGCCTAACACACCTTAGAGGATTCGTCGCCGCAGATTCGCTCTTCCTAGCCATCAATGAGCGGGCGCAGTCTAACCCATCCGAAGATGACCCAATCTTCCCCCTCATCCAGGGCATCCTCACCTTCGACACCCCCTACAACGGCCTCGCCCGCTCCATGTTCGTCTATGGCGGCTTCTCAAACTACCAAAAAGTCAGCAGCGTCTTTAACGTCATGACGGCTCTCTCGGCCGCCGCACCCTCCACCCTCGCCCGCCTAGGAACCCGCCGCGCCGCAACTTCTGCCGTGACGACTACGGCCACCCGAAACCCAGGTTGGAAGACATGGCAGCTCGTCGCCGTGAGAACAGGCACTGTGGGCGCCATCGCTGCCGGCGGCGTCGCCGCTTATGTCAACCGCGAGGCCATCATGAAGAGCCTCAAGGGCCTCAACAAGAACTCCGTCAAGGAAGGGTACCAGCAGAGCGTCGATGCTCTCGGCCAGGGGCTGGCGTATATCAACCGCGGCAACGTCGGCCAATCCTTTGCCTGGCTCTCGGACCACTTCACTTTCGTTGGCGCGCTCATGAAGCAGAAAGAACTCAACCGCCGCCTCGAGCGGATGGGTGCGCTCAAGGGTGTCGGCATTCACGACTTTTATGCGTCGCTGGGCGAGAACGGGTACTGGCAGGGTGGCTACTTTGTCCCCGAGCGGACGTTCTGCGCCGTACCGGAGGAGAGTCATCCTGCTTCATCGCTCTTCTCGCGACAGGTTCTGCCAGAGGTTGACGACGAGGTGGCTGCGCATATGGCCATGTTCCAGCCTGCGAAGCACAAGGGGTACGAGAAGATGACGGAGAATGCGGCCGACTTGGTGATTGAGTGGTTCAAGAGCGAGGAGCCTGTTGTCGATGATGCCAAGTTCCGCGAGACGCCGCCCGAGGAGGTTGCGGAGGATGCCGAGGTTGAGGAAACATTGGAGAAAGCTAGTTCGAACACCGAAGCACCAGCAGAAAACTCGGACGACAAGATTGACGAAAAGTTCAACGAGAAGGAAGCGTCAAAGTCGACGGATGATGGAATACCCGACGAGTCACCGATTGACATCGCCGCCGCTGCTTCGCTCGTGCCACTCCCCGCCGACGGTGAGGGGGATTTGGTGGGCGATATCAACCCGGAGAACATGACTAACGAGGAGAAGCGGACGTACATGCATCATCTCTTCCGCATCGCGCAGTCAACAGGTACAGGCGTCAAGGGATGGCTTCCTGGTATGCCCAGTATGCCAGGTATGCCCAATATGCCGAACATGCCCAACATGCCGAATATGCCCAAGGTTCCCACCTCGGTCTCATCCTTGGGCCAGGCATCGCTGCCGAGTGTCAACATTTTCAGAAAGGCAACGCCCTCGCAAGTGCCGGCTGACAGGGAGAAGCCAGAGACCGAGAAGGCGAACGAAGCCGTCGGGGATGTCGCCAAGACGGGAGATGTTGCAAAACCAGAGACGGCCGTCGCCGACAACAAGAAGGAAGATCAAGAGACTGCAAGTGACGCTGTCGGCAACGAGACTGCTCAAGCGGCAGCGGCTGCTAGCCAACTCGAGTCTCAACCTGCCGAGCCCGCCGCTGACGACAGCAAGAAGAAGGGCTGGTCGCTGCCAAGCGTAAACATCTTTAGAAAGTCGGCGTCGTCCCAGGCGCCGGCTGCTGATTCGAAAGAGACTGTTAAGAACGATAGCGACAAGAAGCCTGAAGCGGAGGTCGCTGGTGATGGACAGGTTGAGGGTCGGTCGGCCACAGAAGCTGAGGCAGCTGGCAGCGAGGTCGCACAAGCAGCGGCTGCGACCGGCCAGCTGGAGATGGCCGATGGCGGCGATGATGCAAAGAAGACGACGGCATGAGGCCGAGAGACGTGAGAATCACAGGGATCTGTCATGTTTGGAAAACTACGAGCGCGGATTGATTGCATCGGAACCTTAGTACCTAGTTAGTTGAATCAGCAATATGAAAATAATAGCTAAAAGATTACCCTTTTCTTCAATGGTGAGCATCCGGTGTGGCACGGAAGTGGCTTGTCGGGCCTTGACTCCAATAAAAACTGTCAAAAGCCTAAATCGCGGGTGGCTGAACTTTGAAAGGAATTTGCTCAACGACATCTGGAATTGCTCCAAAAACATCGAAAATGATAGAATTGGCATCGTGAAATGACGGTCGAAAAGCAAAAGGAAATGATTTCGCCCGGACTTGAACCGGAGACCTTCAGTGTGTTAGACTGACGTGATAACCAACTACACCACGAAACCGAGGTCGTTGACAGCCTGTACTGCCAAAGCTTCTCTTGAAGGTAGCAAGCTAAAAGCCAGCGAGGAACCAAGTTTCTCCCTCGATAACGCGCTTCTCAAATCTCTGACTTTGCTATAAATCACTTTTAGGTTTAAGGTCTCTATACTTGTGGACATGTCGTTTGCGGAACTAACGTAGCTATGACTTGGGCTATGCCTATTCATTTTGGTATCCAATACCACCCGTTGACTTTTGTCGTGGGTATACAACGTCGTGGACAACGGACCAGAGTCTATTCAGGGGAGAACGCAATGCATATGAAGAATGCGGGAGATTGGAGAATTTTTGATAATCGACCATCGGATAGGTCTCGTAGTTCTCACCTGGGCTCAAAAATAGCTTCTTGCACATGTGCCTCGAAGACCTCGTTTCTCGGTCCAATATCCCGGCTAGATCTACCTTTCTTCACCTCAAGCAAAACATGTGGTAGGTTATAATCGTCTTGATAGATTTGATGTACAACTTCAAGGCGCATGTAAACCTCGAAAATCAGCCGCGATTCGCCTCGCTCCTGTGTGACCAGGCCAGCTCCGAGCGGTCCGCCGTATTTAAATCACTGTCCATGGGTCGAGGGTATAAAGACGCGATTTCTTATCATCGTATCCTTGCCTTACCCTGCAAAGATTAAGGTGTCATCCCGAAAGCCGAAGGCGCGGCATGGGCGGGCGGGTCAAACCGATCGTGACGGCAGTGCATGGTTAGTTGGCCACATGCAGCGAGTCTTGGTGGCCGGGCTTCGGTGAACATGAATTGATGACTATGGAACAGCTATCATTGATCTTGGAGCTGTCTTCAAATATCGACAACATGGTTCTACATGTCGTGGTTTGACTTAAACCGCCTGTGCTGCGACCGATGTAGCAGAGGCCGTGGAGGAGGCATGTGATGGAGATGAGGTGATGAACTTCTTTCACAGCTGCAGAACCTGATCACCTCTTCGAAATTGAACATTTCGTCTTTGATAAGAAGTGGTCTCAAGAGATGGATCTAACGAGCTAGATACAAGCCTACGTCACGAAACTTCGTGCAGCCTCCGCGCAATTCATGATGATTTCGATGGCATTCCGGCCCCATGTCTCTTTCCGGCAGTCTGGTACGTTCCTGCGTCCATGTCCCTGTAACCGTCAGGTCGCGAATCTTGCTGCGGCTTGGTTAGTCATTCGTTGCTGCGAATACGAAGGGGAATATGCTCTAGAAAACGTTGACAGCGGCCCCAATTACTCCATTCGACATGAGATGACAATATTGCGTGCTCGAGGTTGCAATAAGGCTTAATAACCTTAGCTTCCTCCCACAACGAGCTCCCCCTGCATTCATCACCTTACGAATATGCATATCCCAAAGTCTAATCTCGCTTCTTCAACCTCTTTCACCATCAAGCACCAGAAGCCGTTTACCCCGCATCCTTCTCGGCTCTTCCCCATTGGATCGCAGTTGGAAATCCTTGGGGAAAAGTCTTGGAATTCTTCGGTCTCTCGGTGGAACATGTGCGGGACCTGCATCCCGGCCCAATTGCCCCGTCTGGGAGGTGACAAAGTGCCCCTGGACACCTCAAAGTTGGACCCTTTCCCCGGTTCCTTTCCTCCGCCATCGGTGCAATTGCACCGAAGTTGAGAGCTTCCCCTTCCATTTTGCAGCTCTTTGAAGCTAGATCGGCACAGAGCTTCATATGGCTCTTTTATTCTCTTGCAGGTATGACGCTCCGCGACCCAAATCAAGAGAAAGAGGGGACTCCCTTGGCCTCATCTAACCTGCAGATCTAGCGGCCACCAGCAGCGTAGCATCCCCCTCGATTGCGGGCAACTCCCCGAGAAAGATGGAGCGAACGGATGGCATCATGCGCGCTGAGATCGCGTCGGGCCAAGTCTGAAGGCATTCATCCGTCCACTCCCACGACTCAAGATCATCGCGTCGGATGATGCCATCCACAGGCTGTGCTGCGAGCCAAGACTCGGCGGATCGCGCGGTCGACTTGATGAGAATTGCTTTCGCTTTCCGTTGCACCGAAGATGTCTTGGGCTCTTATTAGAGCATCACCGTCGCCGCCTTTCTTTTCGCAGTTGTTGTAAAGGTTCACGGTCAGACGTCTTGAGTTCCTCACTCTTTGTTCTTCCAAGAATGTCTCGGCTCGCTCTTGGTCTCGTTGCCCTCGCCGGCCTCATGGGCCCGGCCAGCGCGCAACGCTTCGACAACAGCACCAGCGATAGCGCCACCGTCAAATGGCTCGGCAGCACTCCCTCTTACACCGCCGGTACGACATTCGGCCTGCCCTGGGCCCGCAGCAAGTACTTCCCCAACTCGACCGAGTTCTCCCTCTCAGGCGGCGGTTTGCTGCAGACCTGGGTGACGGCATACTGGTCTGACGGCTCCATCAAATGGACCGGCCACGCGATCCCCGAATCCGACACGATCCTGGACGAGTACACAGTCAGCGCATCTTCGTCGTCCAACTCGACGACGCGCTTCTCTCGTGCCAGACGGCAGCAGTCTAGCGGCCTGACCGTCACCGACTCATCTGATGCCGTTAGTGTCGATACTGGCAAGCTTGCCATCACGTTCCCCAAATCGGGTAATGTCGTCGTTGGCGAGATTAAGACTGCATCTGGCAAGACTATCGGCCAGAACGGAAAGCTGGTGCTGCACTCTCAGTCCGGCGTGGAGGACCAGGCGGAGTTGAAGGGCCAATCTGCCATAAACTACTTCAACTTCGAGAGCAACATCGAAGAGGTCACTGTCAGCAAGGACAACACTGCTCGTGCTCTCGTCACCGTCCGTGGCAAGCACTCCGGCGACGGTAGCCACGAAGACTGGCTTCCCTTCATCCTCCGCTTTTACCTCTACCACAACTCCGAGGCCGTTCGCATCGTACACACTGTCATCTACGACGGCAACGCGGAGGAAGACTTCATCTCTGGACTTGGCATCCGCTTCGAGGTTCCCCTCGAGGGCGAGGAACAGTACAACCGTCACGTCAGAATCTCCGGTATCGACGGAGGTCTCCTGAGTGAAGCCGTGCAGGGCATCACCGGTCTCCGCAGAGACCCCGGCGTCGACATCCGCAACGATCAATTCGAGGGCGTGGAGCTCGCCGATCCTGCTACGTGGGACCAGAGAGTCACAACCAGACTCAAGTGGATCCCTACTTGGAGCGACTTCAGCTTGACCCAGCTCTCTCCTGATGGCTTCACGTTGAAGAAGCGCACCAAGGCTGGTCAGAGTTGGGTCAACATCCCCGGCGGCACTCGCTCGGGCGGTCTGGCGTACCTCGGCGGTGCCACCAAAGGTGGTCTCGCCGTTGGCCTGCGCAACTTCTGGAAGCGTTACCCGACCGGCATCGACATCACCAACGCCGCCACGGACAAGGGTGAGATTACAATCTGGATCTACAGCCCCTCGGCACCCGTTCTGGATATCCGCCCCTACCACGACGGTCTCGGCCAGGAGACCTACGCAGAGCAGCTCGATGCTCTCGAAATCACGTACGAAGACTACGAGCCCGGCTTCAACAACCCTTACGGCGTCGCCCGAACCAACGAAATCTTCCTCTACGGCTTCGACCAGACCCCCAACCGTACGCTCCTCGCCGACTTGACCGACCACACCAACAACCCTCCCGTCCTCTTCGGCGAACCCGAATATCTCGCCGAAACCAAGGCTATTGGTAACTATTGGGCACCTCCGGCCGAGTCACCCTCAGGCCTCGCCGCCGACATCGAGAAGCACCTCGACTTTCTCTTCAAATTCTACGAAGGTCAGGTCGAGCAGCGCAAGTGGTACGGCTTCTGGGACCACGGCGACTTCATCCACGCCTACGACACGGACAGGCACCAGTGGCGCTATGATATCGGCGGCTACGCCTGGGATAACTCGGAGCTCTCCCCCGACCTCTTCTTCTGGAACTACTTCCTCCGTACCGGCCGCGAAGACGTCTTCCGCTTCGCCGAGGCCCAAGTTCGCCACACGGGCGAAGTCGATGTCTACCATCTCGGAAAGTACAAGGGTCTTGGAACCCGCCACGGCGTACAGCACTGGGGCGATAGCGCCAAGCAGGCACGTATCTCGACGCCGCAGTACCGCAAGGTCTTCTTCTTCGTCACGGGCGGCGACGAGCGCACCGGCGAGCTGATCGAGGAAATCCTCGACACGGACAAGACCTACGGTGTCCTCGACCCCAACCGCAAGGTCCGCACTGACGGCTGGGTCCCGACTCCCAACTCCTCTGTCGCCGTTGGTCTTGGCACGGATTGGTCCTCGCTTGCTGCCTCATGGCTTCTTGAGTGGGAGCGCCGCGGCTCCCGCTGGGAAGAGGCTCGCACGAAGCTCACCAACACCGCCGCCAGCATCGCCAAGCTCAAGAACGGCTTCGTCACAGGCTCTGGCCTCTACAACCTCGCCGACGGCACCCTCGGACCCCCGCCCGCGGACCCCAACAACAACGGCACCGTCGCCGTGTCCCATCTGTCTGCCGTCTTCGGACTCATGGAAGTCGTCGCCGAGTTCATTGAGCATGCTGGCGACGATGTCCCTGCAGGTTTCGAACAGGCGTGGTACGACTACAGCTACTACTACAGTGCCAGCGCCGCCGAGCAGACGGCGCGGTACGGCAAGGGATTCGGTAACACGAGTCTCAAGCAGGGTCACTCTCGTCTCACTGCGTACGCTGCCCACCGCACGAACAACGCGACTCTCGCGGCTCGTGCTTGGAATGAGTTCTTCAACACTGATGGTTTGAAACAAACTGCTCCTTGGAGTACTGTGCACTTCAACGGCAGTGACGTGTTGGCGCCAATCGATGAGGCGTCGTGGATTTCTACGAACGATGCTGCCTTATATGGGCTGGCAGCCATTATCGACTTGGCTCTTGTCGGCGAATACCTTCAGTGAAGTATTTGAGACGTTCATTCCCATCGCTCGGGACATTCTTCTTGGTATAATTCTTCGGGCACTCAGACGTTGCCCAACACTGTAACTACAAGCAACGAACCACATGTATCTATTCGCAACTTTTCGTGTATATATTCTTTTTCGTTCTGGCAAACTTGACCTCAAGATATTGCATGTAATCAGGGTACCGTGCGCCGCCTAGCGACCAGTGTGTCTGGTCGCACAAATGTGAATGTCTCAATCATTGTGATCGAGTTCCAACATCTCGCCATTGGACTTGTACAAGAATTGCCACCCAACACAACATCACCTGTTTAGTCCGGCGGTACTGAATTCCATTTTGGCCATATTATAAGATAAACGAAGAAATGCTTCCACTTGTCGACCCAGGGGGACTCCTCGTATGACAAGAAAAAGCGTTGAGCTTGCAGCGTTCCAGCCGCAAAGGGGGAGAAGCAGTAGATTCACCCAGAGCAGTGTCAACCTGAGCATAATTCTTGCAAAGTTGAACAGCCCAATGGTGTGTCTGTTGGAACTAAATTGATGATGATGATAATGCTCATTTCTCGAGGCTGGCTGTACTCTCTCAGAGACGGCAACCAGTGTGGCCTCGCTGTCCATTGTTTCTCTGGTATCTAGTGATGGCACGATCACAGATATGCTCTCGTGGTCCATCGTGCGAAAGAGTGGGCTGGCTACTTCAGTTCCGATACTCAACCTTGAAACCGTCAGAGTAAGTAATGTACGATGCCAACATCGGGATGAATCTAAGCGTACATGTGGCTCCCTCAACTGTTAGTTGGTGAGGCGTTCAAGTCGACGAAAAATAGCTGGAAGGATAGGCCAGGCCGAGCAAGAGTTGTGAGTGGATCTGGCTGGATTTGAGGTAGATTCTTGAATCCCAAACTGTCGTGATGTTCATTCAGGTTGTTTCGTGCGGCTATTGGATGTTGCCGTCACCTGTTCTGGGATGGGTCGAAAAGAAAGAAGGCAGCATTCTATCCTTAAATCCTCAATACAAGTCGCCCGGTGAACCAATCACCCGGAACCCCTGGAGATCGATTTTCCAAACATAAAACATGCCAGGGATAATGAGCAACAGGTGACGGGCCACAGTACCTAGATGCAGCTCGTTGAAAGTGGCACAGCGTCGGGAAAGAGTCTCACATATGACATGGATTGCGCCTGCCGATCAAGATAAGTCCTGTTTCGGGGGCTTCACGTGTGACAAATCGATCACTTCTGGACTGATGTAGCACAACGAAAAGCAGCTGGTTTAGTTATCATCACATGGGCAAGCTTGGTCACAAGGGTCATTTGGTAATCAGCCGATGACAGACCAAGACACTCTCGCTCCCAAGTACATACTAACAATTTTGTCATCTACAAACTCTGTAGACAACTACATTCCAATACTTCATTGAAAACCGATGCTCCGTATTTCAAATGATTGGTACTGCTTTGGGGCTTCAAGCTGTTGACAAAAGGAGAGTGATCATGGGGCGTTTTGTGATTCTTGGAGCGCTGCGCCACTCAGGACAGAAGGTCTCATTGCTGGCCATTGGGGGCGTCAGCATGTGGCTCAAGATTGTGTATTTTTTGGAGCATGCTTTGGGTGCTCAAAATCTGCCACATTCACGATTGGCACGTTGACAGACCAAGTCAGGCAGTCATGCTTAGATTGAAAGCTTTCAGGAAAGACTGCAGCTACGTCGACTGTTATACCTCAATCCCCCACTTGCGTAAAGGTGCAAACACTGACGATACTCCGATGACAGTATGCCTCCAGGACTGTCGCATGAAACGTTCTCATGCAGTACCTATCGGCACCTGGCGCCCCTCGTAGCATCATATGAGAATGATGAGATGCCGAGTCCAACAGTTACAGCATGAAATACAGCCACAGCAGTTGCGAGGCTTCAGAAGGAGTAATTTGCCATATTACCGATATATGTCGCATGCTTGGATGAATTAGCATCCCTTGGATGTGGCCTCGTGATCCATCACTGCACGCCCCTTTCTCGTGGTTTGGCGTGCACTTCGCCTGCTTCAAGATTGAAGCGACTGAACCAGAGTCAAATAGAATAGGTTAGTAGTCGCGTATGCTGTATTGTGTCAGGTAGGGAGACGTACCACAAGGGACATGTGTAAGAGTGCTTGAGGAGCCAAAGCTCGATGCAGGCCGAACAGAAGACATGGCCGCACGGCAACTGGCCGACAACACTTCCAGCGACAAAGTCATCCAGGCAAACAGGACACGTCTTGGCCTCAGCGACCTTTGCCAACGACTCGAGCTTTCCCCGAGTCAGCTTTGCCATACGAGCTTTTCTCGGTAGCCGGGGCAAGCTATAGGGGCTCAAAGTCAAGGCATCAGGGGAATCATGTCGACTGCGGTGATTGCCCGCTGTTGTAAGATGCAGAGAAGGAGGCGGCGGAGGCGGCGGAGGATGCCTCAACTTCCTGATCTTCTTCCATCCGAAGAGGTAGAGTACGAGGCCAACTAGGAGTGCGAAAGCGACACAGAGTGTTGCTGCGACAGCACCTGGCTGCTTCTCGGGCACCCAGGTGGTTGAGGCATCTGTGACAGCGGCATCTGGAATGCTTGTCGGGCTCATACGGATGATGGCATGGGGAATATATTGACGAGGAAGTTGAACGGCGGGAGGATATCAGGATGAGCAGAATCCAAGCAGACACAAACAAGAATCCTGCTGTCCTGCGGTTTTTAAGTCCTACAGACGATCCATGAGTATTACTGATTGCACCGTGTTTCGTGTCAACATTGCACAGAAGCAATCTCACCGACTCGAAAGCCATGTGATGTTTCGGTTGAGGGATTAAGAACTTCCTGTTGCTGCGTGCATTCATATCCGGGTTGCCAGATCAGGTCCTTCGGATGCGAGTGCATTCCGTAGGCTTGGCGGACGATTGGAACAACGTTGAGATTATCTGGGTCTTTTTGCGCCCGCTTCCCATGGGGAAGCAGTAGCTTGTAGGTAATTTTAACGTAATGGTTGTCCATCACCACCGAATCCGACCGTGCCTGTGTTGGCCTTTTGTGTATGAGCGATTTTCTCTTGGCACTCAGACCTCCTTGCTTCCCCAGCCGAATCGGGCCTCGTGTAAGTGAGCCTCGGGAGGCCACCCGCCAGAGGAAATTGGAGTTACGAGGTGGTGGGTTACCGGCCTAACTGGAATTTGCTTTTGTCAAACCAACTTTTGCCATTCAGAGCGATAGCGCGTTACCTACGGGCTTGTAGTGAGAGGCATTCAACGTCAATCAAAACGAGGGATCCAGGGGGGTTTGTTTTCAACTCCCAGTGATCATCCTTCTCTGATTTCCTCTTTCCTAGAACTGTTATGGCTGGAGGCTCGTATTGAGAGAAACTGGGGGCTTAGCTGCTCTGCTTGCTAATAATTTCCAGGGAAACGGTGCCGGATCGATTGTAAATAGTAACAATCTACCACTGATTTACTTCAGAAAAGCGGAACAGGAGCGCGTTTATTCATGTTGTCCTGCGTCTTGTCTCTTAATTTCATTGATTGATCAACAATACTCGACACCTCCGGAGAACCGAGCATAGCACCGATTTTATGTCGAAGCACACAGCACTGTGTGTCAAGCTTGCTCCATACCAAGGTGCGGTTATTTCATCTCACAGGCACAGTGCACTGGGTAACGAGAGGGGGATTGAGTTGTAAAGTTCAAGATAGAAAATGGTGGTCGGCAGGACAATGCGGCGCTCGACCATTTGCTGGAAACTATCATGGCAGTGATGAGCTTGATTGACGGGAAGATGACCGATGCCATCGATGGAGGATTGTTTTATGTCATCCGTTGTGAATAAAAAGCATGATCATCGAATCGCAGTCAGATGCCTATGCTAGACAAGAACAGTCTTATCAGAAACATCGACATTACCGGTGTCCCGATAGTTACGATATCTACCTTGAGTACCTAGTAAGTACTATGTACGATATCCGAACCGACTTTGTCATTTCTCTCAAGAAAGTTAGTAATGACGTGTTAAAACTTGGCAGAGGTTAGGGTTGAGAGGGCACTGGTTCTACTAGTGTTGGTTTGCTCATCATGGTACATGGTGTAAGCCATGTTAGTTACGCAGCCCATTATCAACCTTTCTGTCTACCCACATATCAGAGGTATCTCTGAAGCACTCGATAAAAATCTCTATACATCAAATAGCCATCCTCGCCAATTTTTACACATGCGGAGCTGCAAATCTTCACCAAGAATCTTACAGTCCCGCTGATCTGAAGCCTCACTACACTCCTTTATCAGCAGAGTCACTCCGTCTTGAGAAATGGCACTAACCGAGCAGATAACATGGACCTTCTTCACGAGCTTGATTCCATGGCTACGACACAATAGGACAACACTGAACCGGACTACGACGACATCAAGAGGTGGCAGTCTCTCTTCGGCTACACATACTCTGGTGCCGCATAGAAGATCCAGGATCATCGATCCAACTTTGCACGAGTCAATGTCTCCGAACTCCACTGGGACATGGTTCGCGCAGAGAAGGAATCTCAGGGCTACGACAAGGAGTCTTACGAGTATTCTTGCAGCCTTTCGCAAACCCAGACATCGCACGTCGAGCAAAGCACTCAGACCAAGAGGAAGAAGAAGTCTAGCATCTACCTCCTTAGGCTAGCGGGTCCTTTCTCCAGCCCCGAGGACGTTCAAATGATCTGCGGTGCTTCTTCCATGCTGCCCTTGAGTTTCAGCGGCACAGGCGACGACGGCTCTGCCGCCTCTTTTTGCAAGGTTGACGAAGCAACCAAGAAAATCCTCCTCAGTCACCTGTCCGACATCGAGTCAACCTTTCAACCCACATTTATCCGCTACGCAAAGGCGGACAAGAAACTCTCCGCGACATCGATGCATCCCACTCTTGGATCCGAGGCCACCTTGACCCATCACCGCCCAAACTCTGAGTCCCAGATCGAATCAGATCAACGACTACTCCCGACTCAGGACCAGTACCCAGTCTGGCACTTCTTCTACGGTACCCTTGCGGACCCTACTGTTCTAAACAATCTTCTCGGTATTGAGCCAGTTTATCGAGCTGCAAAGGTTCGCGGTGGCCGTCTCGCAACTTGAGGCGGAAAGTACAAGGCTTTGGTGGATGCGTCGGCCTACGAGAAGGGCTGCGTAGATGGGCACGCTTTCCTTATTACGAACAAAGCTCAGGAGGATGCACTGCAGTTATTTGAGACTGACAACTACGAGGTGGTCCGGCGTGTGCTTTAACTGAGAGTGGAGAGGGAGCAAGAGGTCAGAGACCTTACATTCCGATTTATCGTTGAAACGGACGCGTGATTTGGGCAGAAGCCAGGAGAGCGAAGACACGAGCCCGCAAATCCATGATGGTCCCGGAGCATAGCGTGCAGTGTTTATGATATGTTAAGAGGAATGGGAACATACGCCTGGAGCGTGAACTGCTGAGTTGAGAAAGGGACAAAAGTCATCACGCATGCCGAAGAGAATTTGGTCTACCAGGCAAGCGAGGGGCCGCCACAAGACTCCCAAAACAGCTCATGCTGAAGGTGGGTTGGTCACAAATATTATTAATGCTGCTTAGAAAGACCCGTCTTTTGTGCCTGCTTTTGCAAATATTCCTTGTGCTTTGGCTGGACAAAGCTCATATCCCCCCTGAGCATCAACGACCTTTCCACACCCTCGCGCAGCCCGGACTGCAAGACATGCTCGCAAGCGCTCAAAGTGAAGCCGAACCGTGGATGTGTCGTCTGCCCGAAGCTGAATGATGTAGAGGACGGATGCGAGAAGTCCGAGTGAACTGTGAACAGCTCGAGCTTGAGCAGAACTGACTGAAGCGCCGAGGCGCTCCCGCGGTATGCTGCGACGGGATCCGGGGCTGTGAGATCGATTGTCTGCGCTGCGAAGGACCGGATGAGAGACCCTAGTAGAATGCTGTCACATCGTTTGCCACCTGTGGGATCTTGCGGCGATGACATGCATCGGTCTCCGTGTTTGAGCGTCATGTAGAGGCTGGCGTAGGGTTCCAGCATAGTGGTGAGGAGAGTCTTGCGTATTGTTGTAGCATCATCTGGGCCATGAGTTAGTCGTTTTCATTACGGAGTCTCTCAAAACCAGGAACTTATCGGAATACGTACCGACAAAGCCAGATGGGAAAAGATATTCGATGTGGCAAAGCTTGTATGAGTAAGTTTCACGGTTCGCTCCGCTATAACCGAACACCAAGTCTCCATTGTCGTCAACTAAACACTCAGTAGCAATCTTCATCGCCATGTTATTGAACATTTGGGCGTCTCCGAGTTCATAGGCAACACCCAGAAGCAGCGGATTCTGCATACTCGTCTTGACTGCCTCCATCCATCCGCGGGCCCATGGCCGCGTGATGCTAGTCGCGTCATATTTCTCAGTGACCACAAGAAACTGATAGAGACGTGTGAGTTCCAGTTGTTCGGGAACGTTCTCAAAACGCCCATGCGAGATATTGAGTAGCATTTCCAAAGCCTCTTGCCGGTCATCGGGGAGTTCCACAGTCCAATCTCGCGGGGCACCATCCATATGATGTGGTCGCGACTCAGCGAAGCCGCCATAGAGCATTTTTCGAAAGACTGTTGAGGTTCTCGCGAGCGCTTTGGAGCACACAAAGTAGTTTTTGGGCTTTTCTTCAACGTCTTCTCCTACAAAGAGGTAGAGGTCCCCATTGGAATCGATGACATCCAGGCCGCCAAGACTCCGGATCGCCGGCTCATGGTCGGGATCTTGGTCCATTGCCGTCATGACACGGAGGAACTCTGGAGAGCGCTCATCGACTTTTGCCGTGTTTTTTCGGGCTTGGAATTGTTGTATGTTTGCCAGATGAACTTTGCGAGTAGCTCTTACTGGTACAAACCAACCCAAATCTGATCGAGAGTTTCGGGGATCACCAGGTTGCCCTAGTCTGACTTGTCCACACAGAGACGTTCCAAAGGTGGTCAGATTGTGGCCCGTGCACGTCACAGAGGTCGTACAACTGGGGAAAAAGGAGTGTTTTGAAGTCGGTCGATGACTGTTGGGCAGAGGGCGGGAATAAGGGGTGGTCGAGTGAGGGTCCTGAGGGCTGGGATAAGCCAGGGGTTGGTGCTCGTAACCTAACTGAATAAAGACATGTTCTGCCAGAGGAAGCAGAGACCATTCGTTTGACAGAACTCTCACAGAAAGGCTAGGCTCGAACTGATGGCTTCAGAACTGTCCTTGGAGCGAATGTTATACGGGCGATCGGCACCATCCCGGCCCCCGAGGCCCCCGCGCGGGCAGGGCAAACCCACCACGATAACGCTCAATGGCGCTTCGCGTCTCGGAGTGCCTAGTCCCGTCACGGCATCCCACCCCTGTGCGGCGCGGCGCGGGACGCTTTGTTGACCCCACAATCCGACTAATGTGCCGGCAGTCTTTCAGTGAGCGAGGTCTCTGTCGGGTAGAGAGATAAGACACTTCAAGTCGATAGTGACTTTTCCCCCCTTTTCAGCTCACATAGATACTAAAAACGGCTTAATAAGTTTACTGATGATTGCTGCGTACATGCGTTGCAGCTAAGCTTCCGGAGACTCACTTGGCATATGTTAGTGTCTTGGATACAGGTGATTTATAGAGCTGGGAGAACTACGCCGCAGTTTCGACTACATGACCAACATCAGGGTTCTGCTGTATAATTAAGTGCCGACAGTGAGTCTTGTTACCTCAAAACACAACTCAAATTAATTAATACAGGCTACATTTCCGGCAGAATTCAGATCTCTCAACTGCTCTTAATTTATGAAGACTACTATTGAAGACCATATACAGAGGATAAGTTCATAGACATGTCTATCAGTAGATAAGGATTGCCGATGTATTCGGTCCTTTATCTGGCGCGTGAGCGAATCATATTGAGATCCCCATGTTTCTGCCTTCTTATGCCCCCAGCCTTACTGAGGCATCATAAATACCCATTTACAACTCACGCTTAGATGGAAAGTATCATTTCGAGACAGTTCGAATACCTTTCTACTTTCAGAAAACTGACAACCCGGGGGTGTGATTACCCGATCTCAGGGCGGGACAGATTCCAACCGCGCGAGAACTGCACCGCACTCACAGTCATTCTCCGGGGGCCGACAGGTCCCGCGTTCCGCAATGCGAGGACATTATCAATGCCAGGTACCAAGATTGACAAAACTCAGATGCCACCACGGTTTCGGAATCTCTTCTGCCCTGCAACGCCGATGCTCTGAGACTTTAGTTGTTAAGCAAGCACGAGGCCTGCTTTCGCCTCAGGTCACCAGACTACATCAACCTGTTTGGTCCCTAACGCAGAAGATTGCTGTTTAAAGTGAGCGCATGATTATGTTTCTAAACGCCTCATCTCTGTGATTATCTAAAAGCTTGATACTTTGTAATTTTACCTTGCATGCACCTTACCCTGCCTACTCTAGTAAAAACATAAGTAGACTTTGGTATTTATTGTGGTCTATCCCGCTTAAGCCCGCAAGAGCAGAAGCTACTCTGGACAACCAGGTACATTGATCCCAGTAACTATTGCCCTAACGTGGAAATCCAAACTAGAAAGTCTTCCCGAGAAGTGGAGAAATAGATAGTAACAGAGATCGGAGATCGGAAGGCTCCATCGTCTGGCCGGGGTATTCCAAGCCAGCTGGTTGGTCTCGGGGGCTCTATCTCTCTTCTAGTAACGTCCGAAGTCGAGATAAAGAGATTATGCAGAACACATAGCTCACTTCAACGCCGCGGAGCAGTTTCAGTGAAAGTACACATATGTAGAATCAAATGCAACCTGTTTCTTCTGGTGGTATAACATGCCGCTAATTATTGCTCGGATTCTTTGCCCATAAAATCATACAGAGTTCGAGTTGTCTGCGCATAACCAAGCAGAGGACCGGTTTGGGCCGTTGTAGTCATTGATAATTCCCATGATGGAACTGTAAGTCCCAGCGACCATCAAGAACGTTCCCGAAACCACAACAAAAGCAGCCCAAACACACATAGCGTACCATCTTATGGTAGGGTTCTGTTTTCCTTTCGTCCAGTTGTCGTAGAACCACATGCAGCCCATCGGCTGGAAGCAGATCAGTGTGCCGAGAAGCGCACCGATGTGAGAGATAAGACTGTTGAATACGGGAATACCGCTAGCAACCAAATAGGCCACCAAAGCCACAGTGAAGGTACAGCCAATCCAGGTCGCCCAGTGGGTAAAGGTGTTAGCTGTCAGGTGCCTTGATCCTCTCAGAATTCGAACGAATACGTGCTTGCTCGGTAACTACAATGTGGTTAGCGCAAATTCAAGCTTCTCTGGAATCAAGACACTCACATGGAGCAAGACAGCGGCCGAGACAATAAGACCAGGAAGACCGAGTCCATAAGCGACTTTTTTGACGCTGGGCCCAGCAGAGCCGAGAGCGGGCGAAGAAACGTATGATCCACAGTAGTAGTAGACAACGGCACCTACAGCCACGTAGACGAGCGTGACAACAGATTGGCAGAGAATGAGAGCTCGGGTATAATGCTTGGGCTCGCGCATCTCAGCTACAATGGAGAAGAACGCTGGCGTGCCTGCGTACGAGAAAACGAGTGCAGAGATGGCAGCGATGGCCTCTGTGAAAGTGGGCGAGCCTACGAGCTTGAAATCCGACTTCCATGGGAGATCTTTTGGTGCTGCGGCAGGTCTATCCTGTAGGCCAACAGCAATGGTCACAGTGAGAACTAGCGAAGCTATTAGATGCTGCAGGTTTAGGGAGGGGCAAAGAGCCTAGACTTACCGGCAACGATGATACTCGTAACACCAACCCATGCCAGCCAACTGATTCGTCCCAGCGTCCGTATACTAGAAAAGCCGAATCCAATAACCGCTGCAACTGCGACAAAGACGGCGGTACAGGTCGCGTGCATAGAAAGAGCATTCAAAGCGATAGAGATACTCAGCATAGCGGAGCCTGAGGTGAAGGTAAAGACTATGGAAGTAAAGATTAGTGAATTGATGTTGATACTGATCGCCTATTACAGAGCACTCACAGGGCACCGAAAATTTCACGGCCAATCCAGCCAAACATCAACTCTCCTGCATCATCAACGCCGTAGACTTCGGGATGGCGGAGCTTGAAAGTACCGACAATGAAGTCGGACCAGGTAGTGATGCCGCTAATTACGCAGACAAGAATAACTCCTGGAATTATCCCCATGGTGTCGAGGATAGAGGGGATGGCAGCGCTTATACCCAAACAAACAAATCAAATATGAGGTTCATATTTGATTGTTTGGCTGAGTTCTTGTACCATATTTGGTTGCTTGACTTATTAGACAAATAATTGATTGATTTGATAGAGGTATAAATAGTACAGTGGGTTATGCGCCGGAGGCCCGGAACTTTTTTTGGGTGAACCCACTTTTATTCCGGAGGTCCGGTGTTCGAATCCGGGTCCGGGCGGCCCCTTTTTTTCCGTATTTTCTTAGTATATTATTGGTATATTCAGGCCCACCCTTAAATTCTAGATTTGATCAAATATATCAAATATACGGGCTAGAATATTTGATTATTTGACTTGCTGAAATTCCTATATTTGACTGTTTGTTTGACTTATTTGTTTGACTGATTTGAATGGGTATGTGCGCTGGGGGATGGATAGAACGCCGAGACCCATCTGAGTTTTCATCATTAAGACGGAAGTACCCAGCCATCCGACCTAATGCCAGTCAATTCATATAACTTTTAAATCACCGAAAAGGAGTTACAAACACTGCGGTAGTTGGGGCCATCTTCCGTAATCTCACCAAAGACGGCATCGTGGGCAATCGCGTTGTCCGCGGCAACAACCTTGCCTGTGTTCGACGGCGCCTCACCCAGTGAGCTATCCTTGATTTCTCTTGTGTCCGACACGGCGGTGCCTGTACGCAAGCACTCACTCTCAAAAGATGGGTCGAATCGGCGGGAACGGGGTCAACGATTGGAAGAGGCTAGGAAGGGAACGGCAGAATGAGCATATTATTATACTTGATGAAAATTCCCCAGATCATCTTGCAAGCTGCCGAGCATTTTTCCGGAGAGATGAAAATTCTCCCCACCTCGCGGGGTCACTTCTTTCGATTGACACATTCCTTTGTTAATTTTCAATGGAGTCAAGTGAAAATCCCTTCTCGCAAGTGCGCCGGTATCGGAGTGTGTAAGTCCGAGCCTTGGCGAGATTATATGGGCACTGACTGGGCAGTAGAAGGCCATCTTTAAAGATTTACGCCCCAACTTCTCTGCCGGACGCTTAAGTAGGAGTTGAGGGGATTCAGTAACTCCACGAATCCGAATTCAGAGCTCCAGGATAGCTTCTTGCCTGCGGAGAATTGGGTCCATCGCGGATAACATCTATCATTTATTCCGCCTTAGATCCCGCAAAGGGTTGTCTGGGGAAGTGGAGCCATAAATGGGAACAATCACCAATCAGGCTCCGTTCTCGTCATGGCCTTCCTCTTTGGATTAGACAACAGATGAAGATATCTTTTTGTCAATGAGAGGATCTCCGGTTGTGGGAGCTATTTTTATCGACGGCATACAATCTTGGTTGCTAACTGCTTCCGGGACTCTTCAAGACCCTGTGACTGTGGCACAGGAAAGTAACGACTACCTGTCCGAAATCGTGGATCAGATCCAGCGTGTATATGAGAGTTGCCCGTGGATCTCAGTAATATTGTGATACGATACGCACACACTGGAATCCGGTTCTCATCATCGACTTTAACGACTTGTGTTCTTCTCAAGAGAAATCTGCTCTACTTAATCGAAAAAAGCGGACCCAGCGAAGAGTTTTCGATTCCCATGATCCACTTGTACCGACGGGATGTACGTTAACGCTTATATTAACCACCCAAGAGCCGTGCTTGGTTTCGAACAATCGCCAAACTAATGTACATTTTATTTTTTGGCCCAAGCCTTTCGGCCTGAATACTCTATTTTGCCTTTTCCAGGCTTGTGTTCTGTGGGGTAAATGTCAGGGGCACGTCCGCAGGGCTTTGGGCGATGATATCCTGCACGATGGGACCGAGTTGCGCGTCGATAGGTGTTTCGTTGGGGGACCAGCCAAGCTCGACGGGAAATTACTCATTGCCTAGGTGGTGTCAGCTTTTATTGCCTTGATGAAGAGAATCCGCCTTAATCAAACATACGGAAGAAGTACTCCAGAAACGTCCTGTTAGCAACAGCAACGTCCGGGTCTCCAAAGATTGCCAGCAAGAATGCGCTCTCGCCAACAATGACTGGGATCTGGGCATCGGTGATCGAGAAAGTCGGATTGATGAGACTCATATCGAAAGCATGCCGAGCTCGGGCGTTCGCGATCATCGTGATATTAATCGCCTCCTCGTCTCCAAAGTAGCTCACAAAGTTGTCGAAAGTTCCTACGTCGAAAGCGTTGGTGGGATCGAAGATGGCATCTTTGCGAGAAAGACTACCATCGTGCTCGATGACGTTATGGGCATGTAGCATTTGCAAGTCGAAGAACTATCCATGACAAGATTAGCCCGAAGCGCTTTTGGCTAGTGGCATGAAGCTTTGGTGATAAGCGAAGCAGTAACAGCTTACAGTTGCATTAGGGATAGGATTGACGACGAGGGCATTATTGAAGATGTTGAGGGCGGGCGCTTCGGGCACATTCAGCGCATCGTTGAGGGCCTTGATGAGGATATCCTTGGTGATGTTCCGGCCGTCATGGGGAACAAAGCCATGGTTGGAAAGGGTGTTCGTGACCGGGCACGGGGCTCGTTCTATGTTCCATCTGGTCAGCTGTGGCCTCAAAGTCGTGGGACATATCTCGAGACTCACGATCATTAGGACCCGGTGGACTCCAGATGAAGTGATTGGGCTTCAAAGTACCCCATGATTCGTTTCCCGTTTTCAGTCCCTTCAGTCCCTTGCTGGGCGGCAGAGCAAAGCGAGTGTTCGGGTAGGCGAAGTGGGGAAAAGCCTGAACGACGGAGGCAGCCCCAATGATGGTTGGCACAGAGAGATGCATGTCTTGCTGAGTTTCATAGATGGCTCTCAATGACGAAAGGGGACTGAAGTGTTTGCGGTAAACTTTGGACTGTGATTAATCGGTAATTCGAAACCAGGTCTATATGTCATATCGGCAGGAAGCAGCGATGGCTTCCTATCATTCTCACCGATTTCGAATATCAAGCCATCCTATAATGCCAAATTGCGAACAAGTGACTGGCTAGTTTCTCAATTCTCACCTGATCGACGACACCCGGTTCAGATGCTCTTGCTGATTCACAAGGTGGAACTGCACGACCAGCGCAGTACTACTGAACCACAGACATGGACCCACTCGACAACGAAAACGAAAACGAAGATGAGGCTCTCCGCAGCCATGATTGTTCCAGGTCGCTGTACCAAATTATCGTTCTCGTTCCCGTAGGGCTGCTTACATAGTAGCAGCCAATGTGATTTAAGGAGTTGTCATATGCCAAGTATTATGCACCGAGTCCTACGTACGTTACCGGTGGCTCAGCACGCATTCTATCCCGTTCTTTGCTTGGCGCCAGTGAGACCCAGCACCAGTGTGGTGGTCTAGAAATACAACATAAAACGCCTCATGAATGCACACTGAGATGGTGGTCTAGCTTAAAGTAATGGAAGTACGGAGTAGCTCTTGACTGTGGCCGGAATACGAGGCATTTATTCAAGCATAAAGTTGGAACTGCGGGCCGACTCGGCACTTTCAAAAATATGGACCATTAGCAATCAACGACTCATGATTCGCAAGAACACTGATGGCTTCTTGATTCATTGGAGATGTTCACATGGCTCCGAAGAGGACTGCTCAGAGGTAACCTCTAAAGCCTCTGCCCTAACTGGTCTCGTTATAGCCGCGTAGTCACAATGAGCTCCTCCTGTAACTTGTCACCGATCCTTACACTTTGTTTCCACCAGAGGTCATGATTTCCCCCCCCCCCCCCCCCCCCCCCCCCCCCAACACAAAAAAATAACAAACACAAAACACACAACCACACAATACACCAACCCCCCCCTATACAACCAACCACCCACCCACATAACATCGTCCCGTATTCTCACACACACATCACATCAACAACCTCTATCAAAAAAAAAAAAAAAAATCATCCTCTAATCAATCGAATCGGCCATCATTCACGCTGCTCCGCTCCACGCAGCGTTCTTGGATTTCATACTTGGACTTCATAGGCCCCGAGATACCAGAGGTGATTCCGAAGTTCTTGGCGGAATGATGCTCCCAGCTCTTCCGGGCTCTCGTAACAAAGGTGGATCTTCTATCCAGTTGTCTTACTCGTGTCTCCCAGCAAGAATTTAGAGAGTCTCTAATTGTCGGATCGGAAGTCTAATTTGACCGCGGCATACAGTCGATTGCGCAGGGGCTAATTAGGGGCCCTATTTAGGATTATCGTAGCTAGCCTAACCTGCGGTTAGAACCTCCTTTTTATACTTACGTAAAAGTTTATATAGTTAAATTAATCTCTTCGTTAACCTACGGTTCGAACTAGTTATTTTATAAAAAAGAAACCTATACTAATTAATAATTAAATTCTATTATTATAGATCGGTAAGGTATCTTACTATATAAAAAAAACGACTTTTTAATATTATACGGGATAAGAGATTCGTACTAATTAACCTTATAAAAGTAATAAAAAAAGAGGTAATTCTTAAATACTATACGGAATTAAGTAATTATAGCCCTTTATTACTTATAAAAAGTCGACGTTTATTATATTAAACTATGCTAATTAATAGAACTACTTAAATAATTAGTATTTTACTATTACCTTAAGTAGCTTTTTTACTAAATAACTTTTTTATAGCCGGCCCGCGATTAGAAATTAACTAAGTAATAGAAGGGACCGCTAGAAAAGCGATAATTACCTAACTATAATTAGGCTATAAAAAAGACTACTTAAAAAAATATAAAATAGGGTATTAAAAAAGCCGTAAGAGGAAAATCTCTAAGGTATCTAACCTTACTAAGTACGAGTAATAAGTAGTATTTTTAATAAGTCCTTAAGGCCTACGATTTTATAAAAAAGGGGGAGCTTAACTTTATTAACCGTACTTAATAGCCTATATAGATCTTTTATAAGCTACTTAGTATTTATATTTAATTATTTTTATAAAATACTACTCTAGAGGAGGTAAGTTAAGAAAAGAAGCTATTTAGAAGTTATAGAGAGTACGAGGCTTAGGAGGCTAGAAGTATATAAAATAGCGGAAATTAGTAACTAGTAAAGATCCCGAGACTAATTATTATATTTTCTTATAGTAATATAAACGTTTATTACTACTATAAAAAAAAGGGGGTTATTAAAACTTACTTTTTTATTTTAAATAAAAAGGAAGTCTTAATAAGTACGATAGCTAGCGATTTAAAAGAGTAATAGTAATTATTAAAAATAATAAAAACGAGAGTAGTAGTAAGATAGTAAGAAGAAGTAAGAATCTCTTAGACCTTAATAAATTCGTTAAGTAATAAAAGCACGGGCTTATTATAACTAACGCGCGGATTAAATATATTCTTATTAAGATTAAACACGTTAGTAACTATTAATATATATATAAACTAAGGTATAACCTCTAATAAGTTAGGGTAAAAAAAAAGAGAAAAAAACCCGATCTTAAATAAAATCCCGATCTTATATAAATAAGTAAATATTAACCTAGATTATTAGGGGATATAAATATATAAAATTATAAATTAGCCTAATAATAAATAAATTAACGTAGTATTAATTTATTTAATTAAGGTTTATAAAAAAAAAGGGCTATAGAGGTAACCCCTATTTTATAAAATTATAAACGACCTTAGTTATTAGCTAAATAAATAGTTTATAAGTATAAGCCTAGGAATTATAAAAGTAGTTAATAAATTCCTCTATGAGCGAGGGGTATTACTAGCGTAATTATAATTATAAGAACTATATAAAATCCTAGTAATAATAATTATAAAAGAGGAATTTATACTATAGAACTAAGTATAAGTTAATAGGGCGTATAATCGCTTTAATAAATTTAAAAAAAGGGTAAACGATGTAGATTTCCTCTCTATAATTATTAATAGTAATTTATTATTATAAAAGGATATATAGAGGTAAAATATAGTACTAAAAGTATAATAATCGATAATTCTGCTTATTTCGATCCATAGCTCGTCGCCGCTACTAATATAAAATTCGGTACTAATTAGCTAATAGGAAAGGAAGTAAACGACCCGAAGTTACTAATAGTACGTAGCGACGTAAGGATCGTATATAGATATTAAAAATCTAGTAATAAATATAAGGTAATTTATAAACTTTAAAAAGATCTTTTTAAAAAAGAAATTATACTCTAGGGAGAAGTATAAAGTCTTATAAAAAACCTTAATAATATTTTATAATTATTATAAAAAGGTCGAGATTAGAGAATACTAGTACTATTTAGTAATTAATATTATATTTATAAGTAAAACCTCTAATTACTATTACGAGGTAGTGTATAATCTTAATTAAAACGACTTTTTTAATATTATTAACGTAATCTAAAGCTACTTCGAGACCTATAATAAGAATCTAAAGCTCTTATCCGAGCTATAAGTAATTTTTTTTATATTTATAGCTAGGATAATAAAGGGTAAATCGCGAGTAGAAATCCTTAAAAAGCTTATTAATTAAATTAATAAGCTAGTAAAAACCTAGCTAAATAAGGGAACTAACGAGCGAAAAGTCGGATATTTTTATACTATAATCTAATACGTACTAAAAATAAAAATAACCCTATACTAAGTACTTAAAAACTACGAGATGCTCTATTTAAGGCTAAGATCTAGTTTTAATATTAAAATAAGAATATTATACTAAACCTATCTCTAGGCGTATAATAGCTCTTATTAGTAGTATTAAGTCGATCGAACGTATAATAAAAAAGGGAAAAAAGCTAAGTATAATAATCGTTAGTAAGGAGGCCTAGATTTATTAAATAAGTAAAGATTTAACTTATAAATAAAGTAATATAAGAAGTAGTACTTTATTTAAAAAAAAGATAGATATTAGTTAAGTAACTACTCCGAAAAAGAACGTACTAAATTATATAAATAGTATAAAAAGTCGAGGGTAATAAAAAGTAAAACTAGCCCTAATCGATTTAATTAATTCCTCGTAATATATAAGGGCACATCCGGGGGCATAGAACCTAGTATAAGTAACTAAATTAACGGCCTAAAGTATCCGCTAAGAAACTTAGAAAATAAAGAAGACCTCACACCTTATACCGACGAATTAGATTATAATAAAATTAATAATATTAACTACTCTTTTTTTACCCCGTTAGCCTCTAGAGGATATACGAAAATAAATAAATAAAAAGTAGTAAAAGCCCTTAATAAGTAAGCTTTTCTCTATAAATAGTAAGAGAAGGTCCCTTAGGTAATAAATATAGAGGTAGCTAAAAAAGCAAATTTAATAGGGCCGAAGTCTACCCTCTTAATGCCTAAGGAGAATTACCGATTAGCTTAGCCTTTTATTAATCCTAACGGTTATTTATATAAATTCTTACTTATTATATAAATATCTCGTTAAATTAGGAACTATAAAAGAAAAGAGGTTTATAATTAATATTATAGCCCTTAAGTAATTATATAAAAAGTATAAAATCCTTAAAATCCGTTAAATTAATAATAATAATAACCTCGCTAATGCTTTTATAAAAATAATATTTAATAAGGGGTTAGAATAATTCGTAAGTAGTAGAAAAATTAATGTACGAATAGAAAGATAGGTTATATAAAAAAAATAGAGAAAAGGGGGAAAAGGAGACGACTTAGTAGACGGGCCCGAGGTCGAATTATACCTCTAATTATAGTAATTAAATTAATAAAAAAAAGAGAAAGTTAGTATTAAATCAGAAATCTAATTTAATTATAGTATATAGTCGATTACGTAGGGGCTAATTAGGGGCCTTATTTAGGATTATTATAGCTAGCCTAACCTGCGGTTAGAACCTCCTTTTTATACTTACGCAAAAGTTCATATAGTTAAATTGATCTCTTCGTCAACCCACGGTTCGAACTAGTTACCCTGTAAGAGGGAAACCTATACTAATTATGTTATCATATCACCTTAAGCAGCAATATGTTGAGATACTGTTGCGACATCAAGCCTTGCGCCTCCTTGAATCCTTGAAGCGACAGAGGGATCGAGTCTCGACAGAGATTAAGGCAAATTCGGTGCGGTCGTGGCAAGCTGACACGGGATTTTAGGTGATGGTCCTACGAATGAGTTTCACTGTGGCTGGTACTGGTCGTTAAGAAGATGAGAAAAGCACGCCCAGTCCCATCCGATCCCATCAGACAGACTAGGCGACCATTCGTCGCCAACCATGGGCATCTCGCCAAAGGAGTCGAATCCGAACTCCGATCCGCTGGGAAACCCGTTTCCTTGGTTATAAAAGGGCATTGTTGAACCAGGCACATTGCCACCTGATTCCCTGCGGCGGCTGTCGTCACTGCCAGACCACTGAGCATCTACCGATCTGGGCGTCGGTGTCTCCCCAGCGTTTTGCCAAGGGCTGGCGTCTGGCATGGATCTTGGAGTCATGGCTGGTACGGTAGTAGTTGTTCGGTTACTCGACGATCCTGGCGTCGGCAGCCCTTTGTGAAGGAATGAGTCGATCTTCTGTAGCAGCATGTCCAGTAAGCCGTCACCCCGAAGCCTCGTGTATATCTCTCTCATGGAGTCTGAGGCCGTTTGAATGAGCTATGAGCATGTCAGTGACGTCAAGAGGGCGAAAAGGCTCGCGCAATAGCGGCTTACGTGTAGGTCCATGGTTGAGATGCGAGAGTCTGGGTGCGTTACGACGTGAACGGCTAGGGTTGTGAGTGCATGGAGTGGCGCAAGAAGATTCGGTAGGATTGCATTTGACTTGGAGTCGACCGCTTCGACTACTATCCTGAGAACTTTCCGGGCGGCGTTGGCGGTGAGACCTTGCCCATTCCGCATGATATAATCCCACGGTTTGCCTTTAGCAATCAAGTTGGCGCCTGACGTGATTGCCTCTTCGCTGATTAGAAGACTGTTTCGTGAGAGGATCACGAGCCTGTGATGTGTCGTGTGAGTGAGCTGTATCTGATGCAATGAGACGAGAAGCTCACTTACGCATTATTATAATGCATCGATATGAATGATGCAAAGGGGCACTGTTTTGAGCCGATCAAGATGTCTGATATCGGTCTGGAGTCGAACATCGTCAGCTCCACCTTCACCTATTCACGTATGGGTATTCACGAGGGACGGTCAAACGTACCTTAGCTCATCGGGCACTGATTCACCCCATCTGGTTAAGAGCAGCTGTGCCTCCCCTGTGGTCTCAACCTTTTCAGCTATGATAGCTTGTAGTGCACCGTCTCGGAGTCCGTCTTCCTTCCGGCTGACGATGACAGCCTTTCTTCCAATCTCGCTGAGTATCCTCGCAAGGTCGACGGTCACAGCAAACGCCTTATCCTTCGACGACGTACCGTTGCCCGTGGGCATCTCGACATGAGGCGGGTAGCACTCCTCATCCTCTATTGAAGAAAGGCGACCCAACTCGAACGCCAAGAACTTTTCAAAGGCAAAGATGCCGAGCCAGAATGCCTTGCGCTCTTCCTCATTGGCAAAGTCTGGCCTCTTGTCAGGGCGGTTGTTTTTACCGCCTCGGCACGTTTGAGGTTTGTGCAGGCCCAGCGACGTTGCAATAGAAACCGCCGTGGTGAGAATGTTCCAAGCCCCAGCGCACTCATCATAGCAGTGAAGACACAATGAAAGAAGCGCCAAGGATCTGACAGTCTCGACGCCGTTGACGGTGACGAGGTGGCCAATGAGAGTTTTGCAGTATATTACATAGTCCCCGGGATCCAGTGTTGGTTCCGATAGTGCCGCGGAAGCAAACGCGATAGACATGACGAGGTAGACCGACACCAAGGCCGCTAAACCTCGTGCCTCTGCGAAGTTTATTGGGCCGAGTTCCACGGCTGTGTCAATATCTCGCATGAGACGGTCTGGGGTGAAGAGGGGATAGACCAGATTGATACCTTCGAGGTAGCGGGCAGCAAGCTTGCGGGCAATTTCTTTGGGGGGAAACGGGCAGGGTTCAGACGACAGAATGCGGTAAGCCGGCGGCCTGTCTATGCGCGTTGGCATCCCGCGCCTTTGTTGGATCCCTAGCCGACGCGCAGCAAGGTCCAACCAGTCGCCGAGGATCTCGACCGAGTTGTTCCCGCGGCTGGGGCGTACTACAGGTAACTTTCCTTGATACTTAGGCGGGGCCTGGCAGGCGGGAGCCTCCTCATCTTCCGGTATGATGGTGACGGCAGCATCCTTGGGAACCGTGACAAGCTTAGGAGCCGCTACCGACGCTGTCCGGTCACGGCTGTAGAGCAGCTCTATCGACGGTGAAGTCTTGGTGCGGGTGTACGGTAGTGCCGGCGGCGGCGGCGGCAGCTCAGAGCTCTCAAGCTCTTCTCGAGGTGAGTGTGGAGACGCGACGGCCGTCAGCGAATGCGTCAAGGACGCGCTGGATGCCCGAGACAGTCGGCGCTTCGTCTCCCGGCGCTGGACCTCGACGCCGGGCCTCCGCCGGTCCGTCGTGACGCACTCGATGCCGGCGTTGATGCAGGCCCGGCACGACGGCTTTTGCTCATCGCAGCGCGTCTTCCGGTTGCGGCAGTAGTTGCAGGCGAAGTTAATACGTCGCCTCTTGGCTACCGAGCCCGCCGCCACCGAGGTGCCCTCGGAAGACTCGACGACGACGGACGAGGGCTCGGCAGCCGCCGCGGGAGTGGGTACGGGGTTCGTATATGATGACATTGCCGCGCGTTGCCTGTGAGGTGTGTGGAAATTCCTCACATAGCCGATACCTGAGTATTCTCCACTGGCCTGGCTAGACTGGTACGCTTACTGGCTGCTGACTGACTGGGTTGTTCGGGAGTTGGAGATGAGGCTTCGGCTGGGGAGGTTGAGATGCCGAAGCGCGTCGTGATGAGGAGTACACCTATCCCAGGGTTCCATACATTAGCTCGTGAAATAGTAGCCGACTTTACCAAATCTAGTAGCAGCCCTGCAAAGTCACTTTTCTCATTTTAATATATAAAATAAAAAGAGGTTTTAGGATAAGTACTTTAAAATACTTACTTAAGATTTTTTAAAAATTATTTTATATATATAGTTAAGGTAAAAGTTAGTAATAAAAAAGTTCAGAGAAATACTCGTGCCCGCCCCCACTTTTTTAGGCATTCGGATCTCATTACCCACTAAAGTGGGTGCTTTTTAGCTAAACGGCCATATTATCTAAACGGGTACCTATATAAAAGTCTAAAATCTAATTTATAAATTACGTCCTTAATAACTATATATTATTAATAATATTAAGTAATATAAACTATATAATCTCTTAAGAGTTATCTATATTTTTATTTTTTTCCTAAGCTCAAAGCTTCCGAATTACACGAGATACCCGTTTAGGTAACATGGCCGTTTGGCTGAAAAGCACCTACTTTAGTGGGTGATGAGATCCGAATGCCCAAAAAAGTGGGGGCGGGCACGAGTAGTAAAAATAGGTAGAAGGTTCGATAGTGAGGAGTTCAAAGTACTGTCTCCGAATTAGCTATAGAATTTAGGTAGAAAGGATAGAACCTGTACTTATTGGCCGCCCCCCTGTCATTTCACTGCGCTAACGTATGGAACCCTTGGATAGGTGTACTTTGGCGTTTCCGAAACGTGAAGAGACGGCACGGCCCAGAAAGAACGAGGAGATCGAATGACTCGCGGAAGCGTTTCGGGAGTTTCTTTGGGTGGTTTAGGTGGTGGACACGCAGGCCGACCGGCCCCTCGTTCCGGTTGACGCGATGATCAGCTCGGAATAGTGGGGGAGGTAGGAGATGGGGAATTTCAGCCTATCTCAGAGGGTGTTTGCCATAATTCTTCACAACAAGATGTCTACTCGGCCAATGAGACTCTGGAAGCGGTTGTACTCCTAGATCTTCCCCATGAGGTCTACAATGCAAGCAAACATGGGGAGCCGTACATGTAGGCTTAGCCCCTGTGATCGGTAGGAATGCTACTGGTCTAAGGCACGCTTCTACCGTGACCATCGGGAGTTGATAGGCCTGAGCCGAGCCGACAGCCCAATGAAGCTATTCTCTGATAATGGTCTAGCTTTGATTGGACCACAGGACACACTACACTCCTGCAACTTGATGAGACTCAATACAGTCAATTAAAATGGCTATTAGGACTATAGACAGTCAACACAAAGAGATCTAGAAGCGACAACAACCGCTCAGACATCAGTTCGTATATAGTCAGAAGCATGGAACCTCGTCAACGGGCCCTTGCCGGCATCACGACTTTGAGTTTGCTGCTTAGGTCTGTGCTGCGACAATTTTCAATGTCCTATCAACTTTCTTGCTCGCCTCACGCCAAATTGCCGACCGTCTTTTGAGTTGTTGGAAGTATTTCTGCCTCGTTTGCCGACCATGCCTGGCACCAAAGATGATGAGCCTCATGTTGACACCATCGAGAGATCGGCAATAAAGGTCACTGCGCAGGGAGATCAGGCATACGGGACCGTGCAGCTACTTCAAGGCGGTTCAGTTGTCCTAATTCCCACTCCTAGCCCTGACCCCAAAGGTAAAGCTACCAAATCTTATACCTTACCCAAAGAGTTTTGCTATTGGGGCAGTAATCCACTTTGTAAACCAATAAGGGCTCACAGCTCTAGAGCTCGGACCACAACCCCATACCTATACCCGCTATACTTACTTACGGGCTACTCGGTATAATTACTTATAATCGTACTTATTTATAGTTATAATTATATAAAATAACTATAAATACGTATAGTTATAATTACTTATTAAAAAAATAATTAAATAAATAATTAAATAAGTAATTATAATTATAAAAAGTTATAATTATAAATAATTATAATTATACGTACTTATAGTTATTTTATATAATTATAACTATAAGTAATTATGCTAAGTAGCCCGTAGGTAGGTAAAGTAGGGCTAAAAAATTTAGAGGTCGGGAGGCAGGCTCTAATTAGCTAATAAAGTAAATTACTGCCCCAGTAGCCAAATAGTACTGCCCCAATAGCAAAACTCTACCCAAAAACCAAATTTGCGAAGCAGGACACATCTAATGCTAATGGCGGGAGATAGACCCCCTCAACCTTCCACCATGGCACAAGTACCTTATCATCTTTGTTGTCGGCTCATACTCCGCCATCGCCGTCCTTGTCACATCCGGTCTCGGCGCCGTGTTCCCCTCCGTACTAAAGGAGTATCCCCCCGAAGATGCCACGCGAGCCACGGACCTTCTCACATACCCGACGCTATTCATGGGGATAGGAAACCTCTTCTCCATGCCGCTCTGCGTGACTATAGGCAGGCGGCCTGTATTCCTCGTGTCACTAGTTCTGCTGGTCTTGTCAGGTCTCTGGTGCGCCTTCTCGACGTCCTTGAGCAGCCATATCGCAGGTCGCAACTTTTACAGCATCGCCGCTGGTCAAAGTGAGGCACTCGCTCCCTTCATAATTGAAGAGATTCACTTCCTCCACGAAAGAAGCGCCAAGCTGTCCTGGTTCATTGGTGTTCAAACTGCAGGGACGGCGGCGATGTTCGTTGCGACGGCTTACATCGTCCCTCTAATGGGACTCAAGTGGCGGTACTTAATCATCACATTCATCAACGCCGTTATCCTTGTCCTGGCTTTCTTCTTTGCTGTAGAAACAAAGTATGATCGACCAGTTGATGCCGACAGTAAGTTCCGCCCGTATCTTGGGGGGCCCAGTCAACTGGTGCGTGCTTAGACTAATACGATATCGCTATAGGGGGCGCTGTCCATCTGAAGTTAGACGACGAAGGCAACGTCAACCAAAACGGCGACAACGAGATGATCGTCCAGGTCCTGACACGACAAAACCATATTCTGCAACCCGAAGTCTTTGGACCCCGAACCTGGCGCCATAATCTAAGAATCTTCCATTTCAAGCCCGAGTGGAAACAGACAGTCATCTTTTACAAGGAGACGATGCAATCACTATTGCTACCAAACATCGTGTGGATGCTGTTACTCAACGGCGCCTTCTTGGGTATCTACGTCTACCAAGCCTCAACTTTTGCAACGATCCTGATGGCGCCTCCGTACACATTCAAATACGACTGGCTGGGATATGTTCAGCTGGTACAAGTCCTCGACTGTGTCATCTTGGTACCTCTCCTCGGCTACGGATCTGATATGCTGGTGCGGGCCATGAGTAGTTGGAAGAGCGGAACCTTCCAGGTAAGCAACGTCTACAAGTTCTCCGGTATGTATGTCGAGCCGATGCTAAGTCGTCTTCGCAGCCTGAGTACAGACTAATCATCCTGAGTGTCCCCATTCTATCAGCCATCATCTCCTGCGTCTTCTTCGGACAGGCAGGCGCACACCCTGACCGCTGGCACTGGATGACTATCGTAGCCCCCTACAACCTTGGGTACTTTGCCTTCCTGGGAGCCAACCTCGTCGGCATCACCTACGCCATTGACAGCTTTCCAAGCAAGGCGGGACCGCTTCTCTTGGTCCTATGTGCAGGACGCGGCTTCATCTCGTTTGGCCTGAGCTACTCCACGGTCCCGTTGATCAATCTGATTGGATATCAGGGCGCCATGAACATCTTCGCCGTCATTGCTGGTGTTTTGGGAGTCATTACTGTTCCTGTGTATCTGTTCGGGTCGCGTATCAGGATGTGGGCTACGAAGAAGATTTGGCCTGAGCTCGCCTCTGAGTGATGAAACAAGAGTACTCCGTAAGCATGGTTGGGGCTATCCGAGATGTAGGGTGAATGATATAGCATTTGATTAGGCAGGTAATCTGTGCCCCAGGTACAGTGTTTCGGCAGTTCTTGAATTGAATGTGAGATCTGAATTTGGCCATTCTTTTTCTTTTTACCGCGGTGAATGGCACCTCGAATCACATCGTTCTGAAGGTCGTTCCTTATCAAGGCCGTATCCTTTCTTTTTCTGTATAATAAAGTCGTAAAAAGAATCGGAGTGGGCGAGAACTCAGGAGATATGTATATCTTGACTTCATCTAGTGGTCGATGGAATATGGTCTTTTTAAAGAATCTCCCGGGTGTCGTTCTCGATGTGGCCACAGGCTGTTCTCGCACACAAAAGATCGTTCATTCCAGTAAAGTGCCTTTTAGCTGAGAACATATACAAGGTTAGTTAGTAATCCTAGTTTTCTCATCAATTTGTGGTAAAATTACATAGAAAAGTAATCTTTCTGGGAGCAAAGTCAAAGAGTATTCAAAACTTGACTGAGACTAAACGGATGACAGTTTACTCAAAACACTAAAGACAAACAATCTAATGGCTTAACCAAAACATAATCCTCCACAGACATGTGCCCAGTCCTCACAAACCTCATCCTCACTCTCCTAAAGTATTAATAAGAACCCTATTAGTATCCCTATTATAGGGATATTAGTCGATTAGTTCGAACCGTGGGTTAATAAAGTAGGTTAATTAAACTATTCTAATATACTACGTAAAGTATAAAAAAAAGGTTTTAATTATAAGTTAAGTAATTTATAATAATTATAAATAGGGCCCCTCGTTAGCCCCTACGTAGCCTCGGCTATATACTAAGGTTAAATTAAACTTTTAATTTAATATTAACTTTCTCTTTTTTTATTAATCTAACTATTACTTTTATTACTACTACTATTATTATTATTATTATGATTAGAAGTTTAATTCGACCTCGGGCCCGTTTACTAAGTCGTCTCTTTTTACTTTTTTTTTTACTCTTTTTATATAACCTATCCCTTTATTCATATTATTACCTTTTTTTACTAACGAATTATTCTAATCCTTTATTAAGTACTACTTTTATAAAAGTATTAATAAGGTTATTATTATTATTAATCTAACAGATCTTAAGGATCTTTCGTTATTTATATAACTACTTAAAGGCTATAATATCTATTATAAACCTCTTTTTTTTCGTAGTACCTAGCTTAATAAAGTACTCGTATAACGAGTACGAATTAGTATAAATAATTATAAAGATTATAAAAAAGTTAAATTAATTTATAATCTTCTTAAGCATAGTTAAAATTACGTAAGCAAGGTTAATACTATTAACTATACTATAAACTTTAAATATAAGTACGCTACGTATTACTCGCTTATTTTTTATTAATAAATAATAAATAATATTACTTTAGATTATAAATTCGTTCTTACTAAGCTTTTTATTAGCGAGGATAATAATATATCCTTACTATAAGGTTAGGATATTATTATTTATAAATAATCCGTTAATAAATACGTAGAGCCTTATTAAGGTAAGCTTAATAAGCTAGTAAATAAGACCTTAGTTATAATTCTCGCTATTACTATAGTCGTTAATTAAGAATATTAAAGTCGCTCTCCGTAAGCTCTATAGCTTATATAGCTTTAGTATAATTAAAAATAGCCTTAGGCTAATAAATACTTATAATATATACCCCTTAAATAAGCTTAGCCCTATATTACTTCTTATAATTAAGGGATTTTTAGTTAACGAGGGTAATCTTCTTACTTTACCTCTTTTACTAAAATATTATATTATCCCCCTTTATTATTAAAATCCTTTTATTAAACGCTAATAAGGATTCTAATATTAAGATCTTTTTTAGTTTAGTTATAAATTTAGCTTTATAAAGCTCCTTATCCTCCTTTTTTATAAACTCGATATTTAATAAACCTAGGGTATTATCTATTTATATTTTAATAATATTAAAAGTGTCGTTTATATATATAAAAATTAAAAAATAGGGATCGTATATTAATATAATTATTAATAATTAGTTAATATAGAAGTCGTAGTATATTACTTATTAATAAGTACCCAATTTAGCGAGGCTATATAACGGCTTAAGTACTTTAATACTCGTCCTTTCTAAGTACTTACTAATTATTTCTTTTAGGAAGTAAGTAAGGATCTTTTTTATAAGCCTAGTTATTAATTAAGTATACGTTTATATAATATTATAACTCTAGATCTAATATCCTTTTTATTATAATAATACTATTAGTACTATTATAAGGCGCTAGTTATAGTATTAAATTATAAGCGACTAAGTAAGTAGCGTTGCTTTTTTAATATTACCGTACCCTTATATAACGTACCTCGATTTTTTATATAGCTATAAAGTACTCTTTTTTTTTTATTTCTCGAACTATATACAATTTAAAAATACGTAGATTTACGTATTTAATTAGATTATAAAAAATAAATCGATAGACCCCTTAATTATATAATATCTTTATTTTTACTAGGTCTAATCCCTCGAAGGGTTTCCTAGCTATTATAATTATACTATCCTTTTATAATTAGGTTATGAGTACAAAATCGGCTTCTTTATTTTATTATATAAATATATTAATTATAGTATTATTAATAATAAATTATTAAAGTAGTGCCTTTTATTTAGGTCTTTTTATACGTCTTAGTAATATAAATATTACTTTTTCCTTACTATTATTATCTATTTATTTTACTACGATAATTTTATTAAAAATAATTCTTTACTCCTCCTTACGTTACTAAGGGGATTCCCCTAGCTCTTCTTTTTTTATTAAGCTAATATCCCCTAATTAGGATCGGTATAATATAGTTATATAGCTATAATTAATACTTTAAGTAATTAGTCTCAATCCTTAGTAACAATATATAAACGTTCGTTAACTAAGATTAATTTATATAAGCCTAATTATTACTTAGTAATTTCCCTTTATACTTTAACGTTTAAATTTAGTAATATATTAAAGTTAAAGCTTATATCTAGCTTATTATAAGTAGTAATAATTTTATTAATTTAGCGCTTTATATTCGTCTCCCGGAGTACCTTTATTACTTTATTAATTACCTAAGTTCGCTAAGCTACGTTTAGTAATAATAATAAGGTTATTATTATCCTTAGGTATACTCCGAATATAAAAAACGTTAGAACTAGTCCTTTTAAGCCTATAGTATTATTATAATACTTAAATACTATTTAAAAATACTCTTTATCCGTAGTATTTATTATAATACTTAAATACTATTTAAAAATACTCTTTATCCGTAGTATTAAACTATATTTAACGATAGTAATAAAACTATTATTATCCTCGGGTATACTCTAAATACGAGAAGTATTAAAACTAGTCCGTTCGGGCCTATAGTATCGTTATAGTACTTAAATACTATTTAAAAATACTTTTTATCCGTAGTATCGGGGTACTTATTATAAATAATTTTAAACGCTCTTTTTAATTACTAATAAGCTCTTTTTATCTTATTAATACTATAATATACCTTAATAAGTACGATTTTTAGCTATATACTATACATAATAATATTATTTCTAAACTCTGCTAACTTAAAGCTAGTACTTATATCGGTCCTAATCTTATTTAATAACCCCTAGTATATATTAATCTACGCTCTCTTTAGTATTAACTAAATAATCTTAGTAAATAAGTCCCTAAGGAGTTAACCTCTTTAAAATAATATAGCTTCGTTAATAATATATAATACTAAGTAATTATTTAAATAGAAAATATTAATAACGATTTTTTAGTTAAAATTAAGCTCGTTATATAATTTAAACTTAAATCTACGCGGGCTCTGGGCGTTTATTTAGTACTAATAATATATTCTTATTAAGTACTTTAGAGCTCCTATTTCTATATCGTTCTCTAATTATTTAAAGAAGTTATATAGTTTTATAACTAATAAATAGCCGAAGTACTTATATAATTATTTAAGCTCTTTTTTTATAAAATAATTAATAGATTTAATATTTAATTTAAGCTTTATAAACGTATACTACTATTACTTTTTAATAAGTATAAACTATTTACTATTTAATAGTTTATTTTTCGTATTATTAAATACGATACTCAATTAGTTTATCTTTTTTAAGTATAATAAAAATAGTATATTAATAAGTAAGATATAAAAGACTATTATCCCTAAGTATATATTAATTTTTATTATACCTAGGGCGCATATTCTTTTACCTAGGCTAAAGCTAATCCTTATAATACTTATTATTAATATATTTAATATAACTAAGGATATTTTTTAAAGTATATAGAATTACCCCTTACCCCTAGTTAACTATTATAATACCCCTATATTTAAGATAATTCCCTAAAAAGTATCTAGGCCGTATTATTTACTAGCGTAAAATACTTATATAAGCTTAGTATTTAAATAATTTAAAGAGTATAAAAAGGACCCCTCTAAGTACCCTTAGAATCGCTTAGTACCCTGTTTTTTTTTTAGTTATAAGAAAAGTACTAATCTTTTCTTAAATATTAATAAAATAGGGTTCGGTATTATTAAATTTATTTATTTATTTATATTTATTATCTAAGGGATTTTCCTTTATTATCTATAAATAAAAGCCTACTTATTAAGAGCTTTTATTACGTTTTATTTATTTAGTTTCGTATATCTTCTAGAGGCTAACGGGGCGAAAAAGGAGTAGTTAATCTTATCGATTTTATTAAAATTTATTTTATTAATATACGGGGTAAGATCTTCCTTATTTTCCGAATTTCTTATTGTATACGGATCCTCTAGGCCGCTAATTATACTTTTAGATCTACCCTTATATATAACGAGGAATTAATTAAATTAATAAGGGCTAGTTTTACTATTTACTACTCTTAACTTCTTATATTACTTATATATTTTAATACGCTCTTTCTTAGAGTAATTACTTAACTAATAGCTATTCTTTTTATATATAAAATACTTCCCCTTTTATTACTCTTATTTTAAATCTAATTAATAGTTAATTAAGGAGTCTATTTTCTTAGTTTAGTAATTATTATACTTAGTATCTCTCCCCTTATTTCTATATATATAGTTAACTTAGTATTATTAATAAGGGCCGTTATACGATTATAAATACGTTTATTAAGGTATTTTTATTTTAATATTAAAACTAAACCTTAGCCTCGAGCAGAGGGTCTTATAATACTTAGGTAGTTAGTATAAAATTATCCTCGTTTTTAGAACTTTTTATATAATAATATAAAAATACTTAACTTTTTACTTATTTATCCCCTTATTTAGCTACGATTTTACTAGCTTATTAATATAATTAATAAGTTCTTTAAAGATCTTTAGCCTTAATTTTTTTTATTATTCTAATTATAAACCTAAATAATAATACCCTTAGCTTAGATAGGAGCTCTAGACTCCTATTTTAAGTCTCGAAGCGACTTCGAATTACGTTAACTATACTTAAAAAGTTAGTTTAGTTAATAATACGTACTACTTCGTAATAATAATCCGCAGCCTTACTAATTAGTACGATATTAATTACTAAGTAATATTATTACTCTCGGATTTTAACTTTTTTATAATACTTATAAAAAACTATAAGGGTTTTTTATAAAACCTCGTATTTCCTTTTTAAATATAATTTCTCTTTAGAGAAGATTTTTATAAAATCGGTAAATTACTTCGTAATAACGACCGTTAGGTCGGTTTTTTTATATATCCCTCGCGTATTAAAGTAGTTATATTAACTTTACGTAGTTAATTATATCCCTTTTTAATTAATAAGTAATAAATTATATATTAATAGCGTTACTAAGCTAGTTATTAAAATTAGTAAGATCGTTAGTAACTACTCTTTTTATATAATCTCCGTAGCCCTTATTATAGCGGGTATTAATATACTACCGTTAGTAATTCTTAATAAAAATTCCGGTTAGTTTACCCTTTTACTAAAGTTATCGTATTTTATTATTACTTAGTTAACTTAATTTTAATCCTATAGTATAAATTCGTTAATAATAACTATAATAATAAGCGTTTTATAAGCTTTTTATTTTACTACTTAAGCTAATAAAACACTTTAATAATAGAGGAATTTAATAACCCTCTTTATTACGTTCGGATTAGCGCTTATAAACTACTCGTCTTTTTAATTACTTAGGTCGTTAATAACTTTATAAAATAGGAATTACCCCTCGAGCCCCTTCTAAGCGTAATTCTTTATAAAATAGATTAATACTATATTAATTTACTTATTATTAGGGTTATTAAAGTCTTTATATACCTACTTTTCTTAGTATTTTAGTTAGATTTTTATTTACTTATATAGTATAAAAATTCCTCCCTTTTAGCCGTATACTAACTCGCTTTTTATTATTTTTTAACTCGTACTTCGGTCTATAGTAATTAGTATATTTAATCTTAATAAAGTCGTTTTAAAGCTACTTATTATCCTTAGTAATAGTATATTATTGTTAGTTATTAGGTTTATTAAAGTCTAGGACTTTCTTATTTCTTCTTATTTTCTCGTACTAAGCCTCGTTATTATTTACTCTTAATCCTCTTAGTTAAATACTATTTTAGTAGTTTTTTTCTAATTACTTAATTAATTAATATTAGAAATAGATTTATAAGTAACTTAACGATATTTTAATTACGTAGCGTTTTTTTTTAAGTTAAAACCCGAGAGGTATATACGTTCATTAAATAAATTACTACTAGTTAGTAATTTACTTCCTATTTTTTTGAAATTAGTAATTTTTATATTAAGAGCTAGTAATATAAAAAGGAGCTTTTTAGCGGCCCTCTAAAATATTCTTTTTTTATTATAATAATCGTAATTTTAATAAGAGGCTACGAGAAGATCTTTTTAAGAGTAATAGCCTCTTTACTAAGCTAACTTCTAATACTCGTAATATTTATAATTCGTAAATTATAGCTATCGTAATTTTTAAATCTCCTCTTTTTTCGTTATACTACCCTCTACGCTATATTCTTAAGTAATATCTAGATAATAATTAAGAGGGCTACGAGGAAATTCTTTAAGTTTTCGAGGTCGTATTTATAAGACCCTCGTTATAATAAACCCTTTTATATATTATAAATCTCTTAGTTTTATAATTCCTATACGGGTTCTTATTACGCTTATTAAGAATATTTATTATATTTAGAGAACTCTTTTTTTAATCGTACGGTACTTTTTTATACCGTACTATTAAGCTCGTTCGTTATACTAATTAATTAAGTAAGTAGTTATTACGTAAGTATTTCTTTTTACTAATTTAATTAGCTAGCTCCTAATTACGGGCCGGCTACGGGAGAGTTATTTTAGTAGAAGGGCTACTTAAGTCGACGTTAAAAGACTAGTTACTTAAGTAGTTTTATTAATTAGCGTAGTTTAATATAATAAACGTTAACCTTTTATAAGTAGTTAAGGGCTACGATTCCTTTACTTTATTCTATTATAAAGATTCTATATCTTATTACTTATTTTCTATAAAGTTAAGTAATACGATTTTTTTATTACGTTCTATTCGAAGAGGTCGTTTTTTTATACTAAATACTTTACTAATTTATAATAATAAAAATTAATTATTAATTAGTATTAATATTACTATTATAAAGATATTAGTTAATTAGTTCGAACTATGGGTTAACGAAGTAAGTTAATTAAACTATTCTAATATATTACGTAAGGTATAAAAAGGAGGTTCTAACTATAGGTTAAGTAGTCTGTAGTAATTATAAATAGGGCCCCTCGTTAGCCCCTGCGCAGCCTCGGCCGTATGCCGAGGTCGAATTGGACTTCCAATCCGACAAACCCCCTGGAAATACGGAATACCCGTCAACTTGAACCCCCTCTCTGAAAGCTTCGGCACACTCCTCGGCTTGCCCGTGTTATACGGACACGGCTCCCCATTCCTCAAAACCGGAATGCCGCCAACGTGCATCGCATTAGGCCAGTGCGTCGTGCTCTTCAATTCCTCAAACGCGCCCTTCTTCCGCACCAAGTCCTCCTGCGTGGCCTCGGCGACCGGCATGTAACAAGTATACACGCAGAACCGCGGCGACGTGCCCTCCGGGCTGAGATTATAGTGCGGCGTCCGGCTATCCCACAACAGCAAGTCACCAGGTTCCGCGTTGACCTTGATCCACTCGCACCCGCGGTCCTTGAGCCACTGCATCCCCTTGTCGGTGAACCCATACCACTCCTCCGTCCACGCCCAAATCTTATCTTCTTCCCCGCGGAACGCCTCGTGGAACTCCTCCGAGAGCATGTGCGCGCCCTTGCAGACGATGAGCCCGCCGTCGCGGTCCCCGTTCGGGAGGAGGTTCACGAGCCCCTGGAGGCAGCGGAAGCCTGGCTTCTCCGGGTCCTGGTCCTGGTGCGGCCAGGGGTTGTTGGGTTTGACGTCGGGCCGGTTGGGGAAGGCCATGTTGACGGCGTCAAAGGAGACGATGAGGTCGGGAGTGTCGTAGACTTTTTCAAAGGCGTCGACGAGGCCTGGTTCTTGGCGGATGGCCCAGGTGAAGGACTCGTGAGCGACGCCGTAGCCTAGGCACATTCCCTTTTCGGTGATGATCGGGAGGTTGGATTCTTTGACGGTGGAGGGGTCGTTGCGGTTGAAGCCGAGACCGCCGGCGCTATATTTGAGTTGTCAGCGTGCTGGTTCGGTTGAGAGGCTTGAAAGTGTGGAAAAAATAGATCACTTACAAGTTCTCAAGGTAGGACATCATTTCCTCGCCATAGGCATCTGCTCTCTCGCGGGGAATAGCGCCCTTGACTACGACGTAGCCATCGCGGAGGAGATCATCACGGAAATCCCCAAAGACTGCACCTTCTTGAGAGAATAGTCTGTTGGGACCCGCCGGCTGAGGCTTCAAGGGAGCCGTGGCTGATGCATTTTTGACAATCTTCTTTCCGTCCGGGACCGGGATGGTCGCCAAAGGCTTTGCAAAGTCGGTTGCGATGACCATGATGAAAGCGTCAGATGAGGGAAACTTTCTGTTGAGTAAGGTATGTGTGAGATCCAATGCCTCTGTATAGCTTGATTTTCTCTAGATATTACTTGTGTCTATGGAATGGAATGAATCGTTGTGTTTATAGGCAACATGAACGTTTGATGATCCAAAGTGTTGAACCGATCGAGACACTTCCTGCCCACCGAGCCGTATGCCCGCCCATAGACTAACTACTCGTGCCCGCCCCCACTTTTTTGGGCATTCGGATCTCATCACCCACTAAAGTGGGTACTTTTCAGCCAAACGGCCATGTTATCCAAACGGGCACCTATATAAAAGTCTAAAATCTAATTTATAAATTACGCCCTTAATAGCTATATATTATTAGTAACGTTAAGTAATATAGACTATATAATTTCTTAAGAATTATTTATATTTCTATCTTTTTCCTAGGTTTAAAGCTTCCGAATTACATAAGATGCCCGTTTAGGTAACATAGCTGTTTAGCTAAAAAGCACCCACTTTAGTGGGTGATGAGATCCGAATGCCCAAAAAAGTGGGGGCGGGCACGAGTAGGACCTTGAGCTCGGGCAAGTGCAACAACTCTAGAGCATGTTCCGCTATCCTGCCGAAAGCTACTCCTAGCCTCTCGGAACAGTCTAGCTTAATCCCATCGGTACGGGGCGGAAGAGTAGTGGGGGATATTCACTACACTAGCACTGTACATTCGAGGGGAATGCTTCGGTTCGGCATCGGCTGGTAGCTAAGTCGAGTGTAAGGCGCTCGGTTCGGGAGTTGGCGGGCCTGTTTTCTTCCCGACTTGGACGACACTCCATCACACCCCACCCCCGTAAGCAGCCAGGACAGCACTTTCTTCCTTTCATGACCGCGGAGGGCCGGGAGAGGAGGGGTTAGAATCAATTGGAATTTGTACAAGCCGAAGTCATGAAGTCTTTGAAGATGGCATTTGTACAAGTAGACCGGGACTTGCAACTGTAGGTTAGCGGTCTCACTGGATACACTATAGCAAAGCGCTCTCCGACCTAAGAACAAGTTAGCAAGAGAGAAAAAAGCCTTTTCATAATGCCGTCTTTAAGGTTCTCCGGTCTTGAAGTGCCCATCGAGCCGTTGAATGCACCAACACCCGGTCGTGATGGCTTCGACGGCCTCAATCCACATACAGAGACCCTACCCGCTGGCTGGAAACATCCCCATCCAGACGCGCGCCCATTGCTCTCCGCCATCCTACTAGAGCACGACGTCGCTATCAAAGTCAGAGACGGAACGACACTCTACGCAGACGTACTGCGCCCGCCAAACACCACAGAGAAAGTGCCTGCGCTAATATGCTGGTCCCCCTTTGGCAAGAAGTTCAACGGTCTCACGTCGCTGGGCTACATGACGTCATGGAACCTCGGCATCCCGTCTGGCACGCTCTCCGGCCTGGAAAAGTTCGAGGCGCCTGACCCGGCGGACTGGGTTCCCCGCGGCTACGCCATCGTCAACATCGACACGCGCGGTGCCTTTGACAGTGGCGACGAGAACACACCAATGGTCATCATGGGCGGCCAAGAAGCCGAAGACGGGTACGATGCCATCGAGGCCGTGGCGGCGATGTCCTGGTGTAGCGGCAGCGTCGGACTCGCAGGGAATTCGCACCTCGCAATCGCGCAGTGGTTCATCGCGGCGCTGCGACCGCCGAGCTTGAAGGCCATTGCGCCGTGGGAAGGATGCGGAGACTTGTACCGCGAGCAGTTTGCGCGGGGAGGCGTGTACGCTGGCGACTTATTTGATGAGTTGATTATTAAGCACATGCTGAAAGGCCGCGGCGGTATCGAGAGCTTTCGCGAGATGTACGCGCGGCATCCGCTTGCTAACGCGTGGTGGAACGACAAGAGGCCAGATATGAAGCAGATTAATGTGCCAACGTATATTACGGGCACGTGGACGAACACGATGCACGGCATGGGTGCCATCCGGGCCTGGTTGGAGGTGCAGTCGAAGGAGAAGTGGTTGAGATGGCATCCGTGGTAGGAGTGGTTTGACCTTTGGGGTAACCCTGAGGCCAAAGATGAGTTGTTTGCGTTCTTTGACCGGTACCTCAAGGGCGTCGATAACGGATGGGAAAAGACGCCCAAGGTGAGGATGTCTCTGCTGCGGTTTGGCGAGAAAACTCCCCAGGCGATTGAGAATATTGTTGAGGAGGATTTCCCGCCGGCGCGAACGCAGTACAAGGAGTTTTTTCTTGGCACGGAGGAGACGCTCATCTCCACTACTGTGCCAGAGACGAAGACGACGGTCAGCTACGACTCCGAGTCTGGCGGAAACGTCAGCTTTACTCATACCTTTCCCGAAACTACCAACATCATGGGCCTACCCAAAGCCGTACTGTACATGTCTTGCCCAGATCACGACGACATGGATGTGTACGTTATGATTCAGAAGCTCGACAAAGATGGGAAGCAGATGAAGAACCTTAACATTCCATGGAAGGGCATACCCGTGAACTCGTTCCAGGAATTCAAGCCGGAGCAAGAGACGGAAGTCGTGCTGTACAAGGGCCCTGTGGGCATCCTCCGGGCTTCTCATCGAGCCATCGATGAGACCAGGAGCATGCACCCACACTGGCCGTTCCACCCGCACGAGAAGGAGGAGAAGATTACGCCTGGCGAGGTAGTCAGGCTGGACATTGGGATTTGGGCGCTCGGGGTTGAATACGAGGCCGGCGAGAGTCTGCGGGTTGTCGTTAGCGGACAGAGCTTTGCCGTGAGTAATTTCGGGAAGAACCATACTCTGAATAAGGGTCGGCATAGCCTACACTTAGGAGGAGACCAAGCAAGCCATATTGTTCTTCCTTTTCTATAGATAATATCAAAGCGGTTCGCTGAGATGCACACCTCAATTGGCCTTCATCTCCAGTATCTGGTACCCGCCCGAACGTCATGCGTTCTGCATAGTAAGTCGCCTTCGTGACCAGGCTCTCAAGAGAAATCAGACCTTGCAGGTCATGGTTCTTCCTACATGCACGGAAGAGTCAAATCTGGCGTCCACAGGGGTCACAGCCCAAGCAGCTTGCAAAGCCGATTCGACGCATTCGGGTCATCTTTCCGCTGAGAATGACGGTATCCTTGGCAGGTGATTAATTGCTCGCATGCCAGAGGGTGCGAACGAGTGGGTCACAGCGGACTGCGCAGGAGATCAGACTCGGCCTCTGTCTAGATGGTCACATGGTCAATACCACAGGTAGCAAGATATCTTCTTTCTGCAACGTTGATGTCGGATGTCTGAGTCGACAGTAGCACCTCTGGAGCACACACATTAAGCTGCAAGATTGGAGGGGCATTTGGCGTCGCGTTCGTGTTCGCCGTGTACCCTTGCAATCAGTGAGCTGTCTGGGGTCGCTAGCAACAGGGATATGAAATTCTCTGTTGGTTGCAGTGCTTCAGGTTGAGTGCTTCTTTGGCCGGATTCAGGGAAACTTGCACCTCCTCTTGGAGACTTGACGTTGTGAGGTGTGACTGTGATTGAGAATATGATGGCATAGCTAATCTAAGTAAGTGACACCGGTAGTAGGGAAACGTGAGAAGTGGAAGACAGCACTCCCAAGCGATTGAAATGCGGACTTGTAGACCGCCGAGCTGACCGCCTAAAGTTTCATCGGCCGCTGCGCAAGCGTACACGCCGGCTCAGCGTCGGGCATGCGCAACGGGGCGCGGCGGGCTTGTCCTCTGTCACATCGCGGGCCGCACTCCAGACGCCGGTTCGCAGTTTGAGTTCGAGCAACGGCTGCACCGGTTCGTTTCCTGTGTTGCGTATCACATGAGGATCTTCGAGTCATGGAGGGACATGGAAGGGAGAACTCAATCTGCTGGTTCCCTCCCATCGATCGGGCTTGCATGCTGTGGATACTGGACAGAACGGTCTCGATAGAGGCGAACGAAGGCGACAAACCAAGGGCAAGAGAAGACAACCAGGCCAGGCGCGCGCACAGTCTTGGGGCCGAGGCCGGTGGGGCCAGCGGAACGTTAACCAGATTCCGGGAACGCTATTTTGGTGTTTTGTGTGCGTTGGTGTGGGCGTGGGCCTTGGGCTTCGGGGACGGTGGCCGGAGGCGTTTGTTAGATGCGTGGAACTAGCCGGGGCAGGCCGTAGGATGCGCAGTTTGGCGGGGGTATCCGTATAGGTCGCAGATTTGGGCTACGTTGGTGGCGAGATGATGTTGGAGTTGGCTTGGCTCGTAGTGTTAGAAACGTATAACACGGAGTCCCAATTCATGGATACAATGTGGACGGTTGTCATCAGGTACGGAGAAACACTGAAAAGAGCCATGGTGGGTGACGCTCGTCAAAATGATCGGGGATCGTTGATGGACCTCGCACGATGTGTATCCGTACGATAGTCTGCGAGGAGGTCGTTAGAGGAGCTACTGCAAACTTGGATGCGGCAGAAGCAGACGGCGCAGAGTCAAAAGCCGACGGCTCTGGACGAAGGAAGCAGTCGCATCGAAATGGGAGCAGGTGGAGTGGTTCACGGCTCGGCGTCGTGGCGCTACCCAATCGGCCTTGTACGAGATGAGAGGGCTGTCAATATCAGGTACCAATGTGACCTGCCGTTGTGTCTATCGATGGACAGCCGCAGGACTTGTTGCGCTTTGACGGTGATAGTAAGGGAAGCGACTGCGACCAAGACCCTTGAACCTCCATCGGTTCTTTTCTTCCTCTTGATGAGAGATGAGACTCGGTACGGACGTAGCAGTCGGCGGCCGGATATCCGTATTTCGTACAACATTGCCTCGGTATCTGCCAGGGACTGTCAGCTGTTGTCTTAAACACCAGCCTCCTTCTTGCAAGCAAGGCTTGCTCGTGGAGAGAGACACAGCGACATTTTGCCTGCGGCTTTCTCAAATCAACCCCTCTTTCGTTGCCCCCTTTTGCGAGCGGGTGCAATGGATCATGGCGCGCCCCTTGAAGATGCTCTTGAACGGCAGAGTCAGCCTGCAGCCGGGGAACTGGGGAGGACCTTGCTTCCATCACGTTGGAATCGACTCTTATTGGGCGTGAAGGAGGAAGATGCAGAGGAGGGAGCAGAAGTAACAAGGATGACAGCTCGGAGTAATTGGACGGCGTGCAGGGGACCCACCAGAGAGACGTACCCCTGCATAACGCGTGCACAAACACAAGAGAACAGGGCTTCTTACATAATCACACACACAGCTCACAAGTGCTGACTTATGCAAGGGGAGCTCGGATCATTTGTAGTGGCTGTTAGCGCCGGCGCCATTGAGAAGAAAAAAACGAGAGAAAAAAAAAGGATTAATCGATGAGAAGAATGCCTGAGCTACAAGCTTTTTCATGTTAGTCGGCATTTCCACATTGCGCATACGCTTCTTCACCGCAAAGGAATGCAAGATTGACAATGTATGAGCAGAGGTCATAGCGATTACCGACCTGAGGGGCAGACGGATCTGACAGCTGCGCGAGCTGAGCGAGACTTGGGTGGTCAGATAAGCATGAGATGAGAATGAGATGATAGCAGCACCAATATATCACCAACACGACACATTCGTCTCGTGACTTCATTGCTGCCCAAACAGTTTCCCAGAACCTGGAAGTCAAATTCACTCACGCCACTGAGTCTGCTGGAGATGTCGATCAATGGCAAACTCTGTACGGAGTACAGTACTGCGTGCTGGTGCTTTTCACTTTCTTAGCTAACACACTTTGTAAGTAGTTCCTCACGCAACGTGCCGCTAGAGCAGAGACTAGCGACTGACGGGTGCCGGTCGTTGGCACTAACAGCGGCGACCTCTGCGCCAGGCAATCTCCCTTGTCCGATGCTATTCCTGTTCCTGTCCTTGCTGGCCTGGAAGCTTGCGCGGGCGGCGCGCCAATTCTGAAGGTTTGGTGAAGATCCGACTAGGACCGAAGAAGAGAGCGAGGGACAATCAGGCACCAAGCGATCAGAGTGAGGCGCGACACGCAACAGCTTAGGTAGCTGGCCGAGTCGATTGAATGTTCTCGGACACTGAGAAATGGGTTGGCTCGCATGCTTGGTAGAGACACGCTGACGGATGGGAAAAAGCAAGAATATTTGTTTGCCTGCAGCGGGCATCTGTGCCCATTTCACTAGTTTTTGCTCGGCTTTTCTCTACTCGACTGGTCTGAAATCATGGTCTGATGTCTTTCTTTTGAAGCATTGGATCGTGGAGGAGGCGCATCTTCTCTTGCCTGTGCTTGCGCTTGTTCAGTTGAGGTTCTCACACCATTGTAACTCACTCACATCTCACCTTCGTCCTGAGACTCACTCTCACTCTCACTCTCATACGGCCCTACCAATCCAGCCACTTCGCCTGATATTCCCCATTTCTTTCTCGTTGCCTGCAAGATCCAACCAACTTCATCACCAACACCAACGAACACATCACCAAATAATCAACGCGCATCACCTCGTCCTCCAACGGCATTCGCTCGACCTTTCCCCCACCGCGATCCTTGCACCTATTGGTCTTTTGCTCGGCTGCGCATCTCCTCCCTGTGTCCAACCATCGCGTCTGGCTCATCACATCCCACCTCATCCCACTCTTCTTCTGCAAGGGTCTGCGGTCTCCCACATCTTGTCACTCGCTTTGCTGCCCATTGGCGAATATTTCAACCTTGGAATTGATGCCTTTTGACTCCCCGCGTGCCTGCAGTTGGTCCCGTCACATCCACATAGTTCCACACCCTTAAGCCCCCTGCAGCTACCCTCGTCACTTTTGTTCCGTTGCATCAGACGCCCTTCCCCTTCCTTCTCCTGCGTGTGCGTATTCCCGTCACCCAAGGTTCCCTTTGCGCCGCCAGCCGTGTGTGTCTCTTTCTTCTTCCGACTCGCGGCCGATCATTTGCAGTAGAGAGAGGGCACAGAAAGAAATGTGCTACCTGCTCCGTCATCCTCGCCATTCTCCATTTCCTCTCCCACGAATTGTCATCGCCAGATTCTCTGTGCGAGGGTCACCACAACAACTGCCACCACTATCATCAGTCATCTTGACCAAGAAACGAACCCCGTCGTCATCTTCGCATCGCTAAACTTCAATTGGCCAACAGAACACCCCCGAGATAACCCTGTCGATCGGTCGCTATCTGCTCCCTGGACCTCCCAAGGGTCTCTTTTCGGAGCCTGGTCCTCTAGGTGTCTAGCTGCTTTTCCACCATTATCGACCAGGTCGCCTATCGTTTCTTAGACGACACCAACATCGTTGTCCATCGCAACACCAGCATTCCTCGCGAACACGACATTGACGGTGGCAATTCACTAAAGACCATTCCATCTAGTTGCCAACAATCATCAACATCATCTTAACCACCATCGACGTTCACTACTTCAGCTCAGCTCCAGATACCCAGTATTTCTTTCCTTGCCCTGCGTTCCCAGCCTCTGTCGCCAGCTTGCCTGGGTTCCTGCGACTAGGACCCTCCGTTTGTCCCACCAAGCACCACGCAATCGAGACATTCCAGTATCGCCGCCCCCCGTCAATTGAGACATTCCTGCGACATCGCGATACCTAGACATTTGCGCTGCGGCGATACAACGTCTGTGACACGGCCCAGCCTCCAACGCTGGACCCAACTGCCGATCCGACGTTGTGGGAGACAAAAGACCCGACTCGAGAGTTCGCCCGCTTGCCCTGCCTTTCCACGTTTGCATCGGTTCATGGCGAGCCATCCGACGTAACGCAAAGCTTCTGTCTAGACGGCCTGTCGGTTCTCCCCTCAGTACCTACTCCGTATCGCCCAGGAAAAAGAGTATTGCACGGCACTTCCACCACATGCCGCCATCAGCAGTCGCGTAGGCCCAAAGCTGCGGAAACCAGGTCTCGGCCTGTTCTCTCACAATAGCAGCTCTCTTATACCTTCAAAGCGCATCCACAGCCACGACTCGACGGCTTTGCTACCACTGCAATTTTCCTTTCGCTGCCGCGCCGTGCCCAGGGATTCCTCTCCTTATTATTCAGTTACCAAGAACGTCGATTGCCCTTCCCGTACTCGTCCCCCCTTCAGCTGCGTTAGCTCGACGCAACTGCCATTCGCGCTTCTGCACCTCGAACAGGCATCATCCTGATCCTCGACGCCTTGCTGTCGCCCAAGTCGGTCACTCAGCACTCCAATCCGACTGCCGGCGTGATCCTCTGGGCCAAAGAGCCGTCTGATAATACGAATTTCTAGGTCGACTTGCATGCGGGCGATTGTTCTCGTGCAATCGGATCAAGCACAGGACGCCGTAGTTTCTTTTCCCTTAGATACGATGGACAGTCTTGCGCGGACTCAATCGCGCGACCGCGAGAGGTCACTACCCTCTCCGGTCTACCCACGTCCAACTTCGAGATCAAGTACAAGTACCAGTGCAACCCGACGGACCCCTCGAAGCGCAAATAGTTCGACTTCACAGTTCGTTACCTCGCCGAGACCACCCAGTGCTCACCCTGCCCACAAGTTTCATCACAGCTCTTGCACTCCGTCGATGGTGACCTCTCGGCCTGGATCTGCTGTGTCAAGAGACCGAGTCTCTGACTCTGGAAGGCAGAGCGCCGCATTCACCTATCTCCAGGACAAACTCCAGAGGAGAAGAGAGGAGGCCGACAGGTTGGCCGCGGTACGGTCAACGCAGGACATGGCCGCCTCCGTAGAATTACCACCACGACATGCGCAAAGTTCACCCGTGAAAGGCGAGTCCGTTGATGGACGTCGGCCAAGATCAAGCGGAGGAAATGGAGAATCTACAAAGAATAAAGGCATGGGCGCCAAGGAGATGGAGGCAGTGAGTAGCCTTGGATCACATCTTTGTATACTACCCTTACTGATAGCTGCCTCGACAGACTGTTTCCACCTTGCACAAGCAAAACTTTGACCTGAAGCTCGAGCTCTTCCACCGCCGCGAACGACAAAATGCGCTCGAAGAGCGTGTCGACGCCCTCGAGTCCGAGAAAGCACAAATAGACGATGTGAACGACAAGCTACTCGACGAGTTGGAGAAGCGAGACAAGGCTGTGCAGGAGGCGGTCCAGATGATAGTGACTCTTGAGGCCCAGGTCGAGACGCTATTAAAGGAGCGGGAAATGGTTCGAATGGTCGACGCAGCCGGTTTCCTACCTCCCGACGACCTCGAATCTCGCCTCAGAAGCCCCACGCCCAAGCCTAGAATAGCGGACCTGGCACGACTTGAAGATGATGCTAAGACGCTCAATCGCATGCCGAGTTTCCTTTCGGACTATACCGAAAATACCGAGAACCTACGAAAAGTCTACCTCAGCTCGCGCGGTAGCCTACTCAGCTTACCGAGGCTCAACACGGAGGCAGTGGATGAGACGGATCCACGTCGTGGTAATGGCATGACGAGCCCGAGCCTCAGCGTCCTTAGTGAAAGTTCCTTTGTAAGTGTTTATGGCGAGAAAGAGGACCAGGATCAAACAATTGTGGCCGATGCAGACGAGCCACACTCTATGGATGGTGCTTTACCACACTCCGCGCCACCTCGAAAGGCTTCGTACGGCAGCGACCAGTCTAGGATACAAAGACCACCGACCACCATGTCGACACGATCCAGTCGCCCAAGTAGGTCCAGTTCAACTAGTCGGGCTCCTGGTCCAGGCCAGTTCCAGTCGGTCCACGACATCATCGACCACACCTCGCCCCTTCAAAAGCTAGCGAGGCTCGATCATACCTATCTGGACAGTCTGTCCGCCCAAGACTCTTCCCCGATGGCAGGAAGAGGGCAGTCGCAGAAGCAGACTAAGGACGCGAAGCGTGAAGCATTGCGGAGAGTGACAACAGATGCACCAGCTTCACACCCCGGTGAAGGCCTTCCTCCGACGCCAGACACCATTTCCACATCAACGCTTCGAAGATTCAAGACGTCGAATGACACGCTCTCGAAGCAGCGAGCTGTGTCGGATCAACATAGCTATCGCTCAGTGTCAAGGGGAACGTCCAAGGATGATGAGGGGGATCACGGCGGAGGTGCACGGGTATTCCAACATCCCCCATCCGCTGCATTCACTGGACCCGGAGAGCCAGCCAGTGCCCATTACTTCGACTCCCGGCCGCCTTTGATCCCTCGCCCCAGGTCGGCAGATGAAACTACGATATCGAATCACAGAGAACTCGACTGGGACTCTGATGGAGATTCGATGCACTCCCTCGACTCTAGCCTCGACATTTGGCTACAGCAAGGCAAGGACCCAAAGTACATCGCACAGCAGCGGAGTGAGTCTCCGGACCTATTCAGCTTTCCTCTGTCCGGCGGATGGAACACAGCTGGCATGTTCGGTTCTTCTGGTGGTGCATTTGAGGTCCCAGGTCTCCCTCCGCCGCAACGAAATACGGCCGAGGATGCCCTCTTCCAAGACGGGGTTCAGCCCCTGCCTCCGCCGAACAGGAGGTCGAGTTTGGGTGCTAAAACAGGCCAGACCTCGTCAAAGAACATGCCCATTATCGGCAAACTTCGCAAGTCACCATCTCGAAGCGAATCCAGGCGCAACAGTGTTGATGCGCAAATGATACAGCTGGCAGAGGCAGTGGCCAACAGCCCGCAGCATGATTCAAAGACTGGTGCTCGTTCCAAGGACAGCAGCCACTATCCCCCTTCCTCGACTGCCGCGCCCCGTGGGCATCGGTTGAACTTCTTCAGACGGTCCATCGGAGGTGGCACCGCTCCGAGTCCTGTTCAACATGCGTCACCAGTAGCCGAGCCACCCGCACCAACTGCGCCCCAAGCCCCGATGGGTGTCCCATCATGGGTGCAGCGAAATCACCCGGGCGAGGAGGACAGGGCCAGCGCGACACCGCCTCCCATTCTGCGAAACCCTCGTCCGGCTCGTTCTGGCAGCTTTGACGAGGGTGCGCCTGTGTACGATCACGGCCCTACAGCCCCGACTACACCTATGGCAAACCATGCCCCGAACACGCCGAACGCAAATGGAACGCCTGGCTCCACAGAGACCGCACCCACGAGCAACTCTGCGAGTGGTGGCGCACCCTTGCACAAGCGGAAATGGTTACCTGGCTTTGGTCGGGCGAGCAGTCTACGGAATCGTGCTGGCTGAGGAATCTGGCAGTCATCAAGCCAATCGCCGCCAGGAACTGGGGAGGGCAAGAGCGGAGCCAGCGGTCCAGGAGATCTGCCAATAAGGGGAATCTGGCCCAATGTAGCATATTTGGCCCCTTCAATGGGCTTGTTGTAATACCTTTGCCTCATACGTCCCTAAAGTGTGGCAAGTGGATGACGTGTTGTACGATGAGGACGAACCAAGCAGGCCATGATCTGGAGTTTCAGTTGAAACCCGCCGAGAGTTTTTGAACTCTGGCGGGATCGGGTGGGGTGGCGTTGAATAGCTACAAGCGGAAAAGCACGGCGCAGTACTTCAGTCTATGGAAGACAGTGCTTTGAGGGTATCGATTCATCAAAAGTAGAACTTGAATTATCCTTTTCCTGAAATCATATGTCTGCGCCTCTCTTGTGACTCTGAATGATTTCACCCTACCTCCTAGTTACTTTCACCGCCGCGTCCACCGCAGCCGCACATCTTTGGGACGATTCATCTGCAGTGTCAGCCTGGGCTGGCTGTCCTGTGTCAAGTCCAATAATCTCTGTCTAGCCTGTGCTGCTGCTGCCTCGGGTGTTGTTTTTGCTTGAGTATTGCCGCTTTCATCGACTTCAGGGACTGGCTCGACGGTGCATTTGTGAAAGAGCGTCGCGAGGACGGTGACGAATTCGACTTGGGCCATTTTTTGGCCCGGGCAGGTGCGAGGGCCTGAGGACCAGGGGAGGAATGTGCCACGGGGGGGTTGGATGTGAGGAGCTTGTGGTGAGGATGATGATGGTGATGGCCGGGGTGAGGTGAGCCATCGGGTTGGGGTGAAGGATAGGGCGTCGGGGCCCCAGGTTTCGGGGGAGGTGTGGAGGGCTACTGTGTTTATGTAGACTGTGCAAGGAGGGAATGTGTATGAGGAGGTAGTTGTGGACGATGGTAAGGTTGATGTTGAGGTTGAGGAGGATTGGAGGGTTGTTGACGTTGGGATTTGGCTTGGGAGAGTCTGTGTTGTTATGTTTGAGCGCATTAGATGGGTTAGAGGCGGAAAGAGGCGGAGGGTTTCGAACTTGGGATTCTGTCAGTCTGGATCTTGTCGTAACATACATGTATGTCTTCCCGCGGAGAGGGAGATTTAGTTATCTAGCAAGGGGAGATGGGATAGGATGGGGGCCGCCTTCACTCAAAGATGGGTGGGAAAGAGAGATAGACTGAGTGAGTGTCGAGCAAGAAGGGATGTTAGAAGACTCACCATGACAGCGAGACATCGCGTCAGTTTGGGAAAGACGACGCTGTAGTCCGGCAGTTCTCGATCCTTCTGCTCCGGCGAGGACGATGTTGATGGCGTGGGAGGGCCCAGAACGACATCGAGCTCGGCCTGGATCCAGGCTTGCCACTCTGGATACGCTGCGAGGAGGGTGACGGCGTATGCTAGGGTATTTGCCGTCGTGTCGAAGCCTGCGGCGGTGAAGATGAAGAGGTTGCCTGCGATTTCTTCTTCTGTGAGGTATGATTTGGGGTTGCTGTTGCCAGTGGTGGCGGTAGCGCTCTTTTCGGCGGGAACGGCACGGCTCTTTTCTTGGTCTGAAAGGCGGACGAGCATGCTCATGATCGTATCCGTCTTTCCCACCGTCGCCGTGGTCAATAACTCGTCAGAAGGACCATTCAGAGATGATACCTCAGCCAACCGCCGCCTCTCCCGATCAAGCATATCCACCGTCAAACCAGGTAATCTATGCAACGCCGCGCCCAACGTCTGAACCACGTTGGACATGAAAGGCAGCCGCAGGATGCGGATGGGGATGAAGGCGGCGAGGTCGAGGAGTTCCGTGCAGAGAGAGATTGCGTCGACGTAGGACATTGGTGCCGAGGGGTCGCCAGGGAGAGGGGTGATGGCGAAGGGTTTGTTGTCGCCGTAGGCTATTTTGGTGAGGACGTTGATTGCGATTGTGCGGAGGCCTTGGATTGTGGTTGATGTTGTTACTGTTGCTGTGGTCATACTAGGAGTGCTGGTGGAAGGGGATGAGAGAATGTTGTTGACGAAGGACTCTGCTTGTTTTGCTGTGGCTTTGTAGACTTCTGGGCTGATGCGTTCGTTCAAGACGGGGGCTACGACGCGTCTTTGGCGTGACCAGGACTCGCCGTTGGACTGAAAGATTAGAGAATGTTGTCAGCTTGGGGTTCTTTGCACTGTGAATGAAGCGATAAACTCGGCATAACTGCATCCCAATCTGTTGAGATCATAACATAGGGGCTTGAGACTGCGAGTCGGTTTGTGGAAGGCACTCAACGTACAGTCAGGATATTAGAACCCAAGAAGCCCATGACCTTGCACACGATATCCGGCTGAACAAACTCCCGCCGCCCGTTCAAGATGGCGTGCGCCATGGTCGGGTCGGCGCAGATGAGCTGGTTGAGGCCCGTGGTGACGAGCATGAAGGCCGGACCGACGCGGTCGTGAACGGCGGACTTGTCGCGAAACTCCCAGCCTACGATGGTGAGTTCTACGGTGGCGAAGAAGGTTGGCGGGAGGAGGCGTTTGAGAAGAGGGCGAAAGGGGACGGAGAGGACGACGTGGATGAGCTTGAGGTGTGTCAGATGAGAATATGTCGGTTGAGATGTCATGGAAGCTTACGTTTTCTGGGTCATATGGGCATATTATGATTGGCAGGCCTACGGTGAGAGCTGATCTGTAGTTCGTGTAGAGAGCCCATGTTTGAGAAGCGATCCAGAGGATTGGGAGGGCGATGAGCCCGGTGAGGATTGGCCCCATCGCGGCGGTGTCGTGAGACGGACTTGACAATGTTATTTGTGAGTTTTGAATGAAGATTGTGAGTGAGAATGAACTTTAGCCGTGATGCTGACAATGAGATGAGTTTGAATGGATGAGGGGCAAGGGGCTAGTCCCATCACGTGTAAGGTACGCTACGATATGCACGATCCTTCAGACGCAATCCTTCAGGCGCGAGAGAGATTGGACGATAACCTGCGAAACGGTGACACAACGTAAGCTGGATTTGACATGGTTAAGCTTGGTGGCAGCTTCTACGTTTCAAGACGGACCAAATTCCAATAGAAAAGCCTTGGTGAACGTCAATGTTACTGATATTCAAGGGAACCTGAGACAAAGAGCGACGGTGAATCGTTGGGCTGCTGAAGTTTCGAGGCCATCTTGAGTGAGGTGGCTCAAGTGGATGGCTCTGGGGGTCTCGAACTAGTCAAAATACTCAAGCGCTGATGCTCCGTCTTAAGGTCGATATGAATAATCCATCTTAAACGCGTTTAACTTGAGCCGATCGGTACCGGGTTCGGATTCGCCTTTAACCTTCGGCACGGTGAACGCAAATTGCCCCGACTCACCCCACTCCGGCGCGGGATTTATGGGGCGTGACGGGGGATTGGCGCCGTGAGGAACAGCGCAGGCCCGTTGGCCTGAGAAGGCATGCGAGTTCATCTTGGAGCGATAAGGTAGACGAAGGGCAAAGTCGCGAGATCAATCGCCCTCATTCTGTTTACTTCCGGCTGTTGGACATGGCTGGTGGGCTCACAACTCAATGAGCTAGTCTTCTTTGGCGTTGAGTAAGCAGGAAAAAGGAAAACTTTTCTGTGTTGTGGCTTTCTCCCCTTCCATTCAAATTCAGCCTCATATCGCTCAACTACTGGAACGAACACTTATTGTGGCCCCTTCAATTGACTTGCCTTCGTCTCTGACCTCTTAGGAGAGATCGAATGAGAGACGCTCACCATCATTAACGACGCTCTCAGCGCGGAAAGCCCTGTTCAGGCCACGATGGCCGATCCTTCACTCACTCTCCAGCGACCGCCAGAGAGGTCGGACGCGCTTCGCTTCAACCCTTCGCAAACAGAATCTGAGCAAACAAGACCACCGCAGAAACAGGTTTTTACAATAATCGCCCAGCACGGAAGTGCAAGAGCTACTGACAGGCCTATCTCCGATCACCCATTCGCTCTGATCCCAGCTGCATCGTACAGCGCGCTGGCACAACTCTGCCACCTCGTACGGCTTTGTATAGGCAACCAATCTCAGATCGCGCATCTCCTTTCACACTCGCGACATTCGGGTCTTGCACCAGCAGCTGCGGCACTAGTTGGCGGTGGATACGCGCGTAGCTTCGCGGTCGTGGTGTTTGCTGTGCTGGTGAACCACGTTAGGAGGATGGTCGCGCCCGCGCTGGGCGTGGGCGCGTTCGGGGGCCCAATCGCGACTCTGAAACTCGCTGTGGGTAGTCCAGCGCTTTTCCTCAAGGAGGAGATTGAGGTTGGCTTCTTCGGAAGGGTGTTCACTCGGCAAGGAGCATCGAAGCTTCTTGGAGATGCGATCGGAACTGCCATCCTTCAGCGTGTCTTGATCGGCTTTGCCTCGGAACTGGACTCGATCAACAGAGACACCAATTTCAGGCCAAATGATCAAAGAAGAAGCAGGAGCGGGATCGGTTTAGATGGTGTTCGGACTAGGCCGACCGAAAAGCGGAAGACAGCCGCGCTAGTCGTCTATCTGGTCTGGATTCTGGGATGTGCCGAGTATCTCCACGCGAGAGTGGCACATCTCATGGCCGTCGGCATCGCGTACTCCAAACTCTTGCGGGGCGGACTGCTACATAAACAGGCTCTACGTGAAGTTGTGCTCCCTTTCACGTCGCCGAATCCTTCTTCGCTCATCGATAGTATTGGGGAGACTCTTAACGTCGTGGGCTTTCATCTCGAGCTGGTATGCTTCATCGCCTGGGGCCTCTACCCCTTACTCAGACTCGCTACAGGCTCTACGCTCAGGATGAATCTGAGGAAGAGCAGACCTGAACTAGCGATGTTGATTGCTGCCTGGGCGTGGGGGACTGGGTACGTGACGAGGTACTCAAATAAGTACTACATCGGTCTGGAGATCAGCGGACTCTTGCTCGTGATGTGGTGGATTTTGGCTTATGGCATACTCCTTAGCCTATACATTCTCAATCTCAAGCTAAGGCATAGTGCTCGAGAGCTTAGCAGATAGAGTTAGATGTCTTTCATGTCTATCATCTCCCGTCCAGGAGGCATCGAACGACATGGCAAATTGCAAGTATGCAGCAGGACCCAAAATCAAACGTGTTGCCTCGCTTGAACAACTTCTACATTCTTATGGTCTCCCTAAGCCACTTCTGTAACCAGCTACATTTGATACAAGCTTACGACAGGGCTCTACTATGAAGTCAAATTCATGAGGTGCTAGCCCGATTTTGGGGCTGTTATGGGACCACTCAGCTTGCAGTCAATGCCTTATTACCTGATACTGCAAGGTTCAGAACTAAGGTTGTTGAAGAGATTCAGACCTGAATCGGCACTAGGAATGATCATAAGGACCTTATTCCATGACATGCAGAAGGTATTCAAAAGGTATCGCCCACTCATCTCTTTTTTCAAGCCACCAAACATATAGCTCAAGGTCAGGTACCGTAAGAGTGAAATAATCCGCCGCAAAATAGTGTGGATGCGAGAGCAAATCCGCCAATCGCAAACCCTCCTTGAACATCACTCTTGACTAACGTCCATGTAACCAATATCGCGAGAAAAAGGAGGAATCCAACACAGCCGAAGATGAACACATAGAGCTCGTTCGGCGTCTCTACGAACTACATACCTGTCGGATTAGAAGTCCAATTCGACCTCGGCGTACAGCGGCCGCGCAGGGGCTAATTACGGCCCCTATTTACGATTATTACGGCCTACCTGACCTATAATTAGAATCTCCTTTTTATACCTATATAGAAATTTATATAGTTCAATTAATCTCTTTATTAACCTATAGTTCAAACTAATTACTTTATAATAAAAATACTAATACTAATTAGTAATTAAATTTTATTATTATAAATTAATAAGGTATCTTGTTATATAAAAGAAATAACTTCGTAATACTATACGGGATAAGAGAGTTATACTAATTAATTTTATAAAAATAAATAAAAAAGGGGATAATTTTTAAATACTATACGGAATTAAGTAATTATAGCCTTTCATTACTTACGAGGGGTCGACGTTTAGTATATTAAATTACGGTAATTAATAGAAATATTTAAGTAACTAATCTTTCACTATTATTTTAAATAACCTTTTTACTCAATAACTTTACTACGGCCGGCCCGTGATTAAGAATTAACTAAGTAATAAAAGGGACCGCTAGTAAGTAATAATTGCTTAATTAGTATAATTAAACTATAAAAAAGACCGCTTAGAAAGCTATAAAATAAGAGTACTAAGAGGCTGTAAAGGGAAGGATTTTTAAAGTTTTTAACTATACTAAGTACGAGTGATATTAATATAGTAAAGATTTATGGTAATTAGTAAATAAATTTATTAACGTTATAATTTTATAAAAAAGAGGGCTTAACCTTGCTAGCTATATTTAACTATTTATATAGCTCCTTTACGAGCCGCTTAGCGCCTATTTATAACTATTATTATAGAATACTATTTTAGAGGAAGTAGGTTAAAAAGGTTAATAAAAAAGGTTAGTTATAAAAGTCGGAGGCGGCCCTTAATTACAGAGGTTTTAAACTTTAATAATAACGTAGAGGTCTCTAGAAAAAGGGCTAAAAGGCTAATATTTAGCTACTTAAAGCTTATAAAAACTCTTTTTATTCTTATTACTTCTAATACTACCTAAAGCTCTATTTAAACTAAATAAAGTTACTAAATAAACTTATTAAACGAACTTATTCATATATAAATTACTATTTTACTAAAAATACCCCTTAATAGGTCCCCCCCTCTAGGGATCGATAAATTAGGCCCCCTTAATACCCTAGCTATCGTAACTAATATAAATATACTTAAAGAGTAGCGTAGTACTTTTAAATAAAATAAAATTTAACTAAATAATAATATAAATATTATAAATAGCTAGGCTAATACGGATATTAAAATTTAGTATATTAATATTAGTTAAGAAATTATACTTTATAGAACTAAAAGTCCCTTTAATATAAGTTAAATTATAAATATAAAAAAATATATAAGAGGCCCCTTAAGTCTTAATAAAAAGGAGTATATAATATAAAATCTAGTTTCTAGTATTAAGAGGTCTTATATATGTTAAAGTAAGTATAGCTCGCTCTCTAAATAGTTAGAAATAGTAAAAGGTCGGGAGTTTTAATTAGTAATTAAGTATAGAGCGTAATATACTTAGTTTTTTTTAATACGTTATATATAATACAGCCCCGGCGGGTTGCTCCGTTAGGGGGCTTAAAAAAGCTATATAAAATATGAATAATGATAATTATAAAAAAGAAATTCATACTATGGAACTAAATATAAATTAATAAGGCATATAATTACTTTAATAAATTTAAAGAAAAGATATACGACCCGGATTTCCTTTTTAAAATTATTAATAATAATAATAATATATCGTTATAAAAGGATATATAGAGCTAAAACATAGTACTAGAAGTACGATAATTGATAATTTTACTTATTTCGATCTATAGCTCGTCGCCGCTATTAATATAAAATTTAATAATAATTAGTTAAAAGAAAAGGAGGTAAACGACCCGAAGTTATTAATAATATATAGTAATATAACGATCGTATACTAAGATTAAAAATATAGTAATGAATACGAAGTAATTTATAGATTTTAAAAAGATCTTTTTTAAAAAGAAATTATACTCTAAATAGAGATAAGAGGTCTTATAAAAAGCCCTAATAATATTTTATAATTATTATAAAAAAGTCGGGATTAGGGAATATTGGTACTATTTAATAATTAATATCGTGTATATAAATAAGGCCTCTAATTACTACTACGAAGTAGTACGTAATCTCGATTAGAACGACTTTTTTAGTATTATTAATATAATCCGAAGCTACTTCGAGACTTATAATAAGAATCTAGAGCTCTTATTTAAGTTATAAGCGATGTTTTTTATATTTATAATTGAAATAATAGAGGGTAAATTATAAATAAAAATCCTTAAAGAGCCTATTAATTAAATTAATAAAATAGTTAATACTTAGCTAAATAAGGGGATTAATAAACGGAAAATTAAATATTTTTATATTATAGTTTAACGCGTATTAAAAATGAAAATAAACCTATACTAAGTACTTAAAAACTATAAAATACTTTATATAAAACTAAGATTTAGTTTTAATATTAAAGTAAAAATACTATACTAAACCTATTTCTAAGTATATAATAGCCCTTATTAATAATATTAAGTTAATTACATATATAATAAAAAAAGAAAAGAAGCTAAGTACGATAATAATTAATAAAGAGGCCTAGATTCGTTAAATAAGTAAAGATTTAGTTTAGAAATAGAGTAATAAAAAAGTAGTATTTTATTTATAAAAAGAATAGATATTAGTTAAGTAACTATTTTAAAAAAGAGCGTATTAAATTATATAAATAGTATAAAAAGTCGAGGGTAATAAATAGTAAAACTAGCCCTTATTAATTTAACTAATTCCTCGTTATATATAAGAGCAAATCTAGGGGTATAGAATTTAGTAAAAGTAACTAAATTACTAGCTTAAAGTATTTATACCCTATAAGAAATTCGGAAAATAAAAAGGATCTTACCCCCTATATTAATAAATTAAATTATAATAAAATTAATAATATTAACTATTTCTTTTTTACCCCGTTAGTTTGAGAAAAATATATAAAGTTAAATAAATCAAAAGTAATAAAAGCTCTTAATAAATAGGTTTTTACTTACGAATAGTAAGAGAAGGTCCCTTAGATAACGGATATAAAAATAAATAAAAAGACGAATTTAATAGTACCGAATTCTATTTTCTTAATACTTAAAGAGAAATTAGTACTTTTCTTAATACTTAAAAAAAAAGATAGTACTAAGTAATTCTAAGGGTAGCTAAAGGGGTCCTTTTTATACTACCTAAATTATTTAAATACTAAGCTTATATTAATATTTTATATAAGTAAAAAGTACGGCCTAGATAACTTTTATAAAATTATCCTGAATACTAAGATATTATAATAGCTAATAAAAAGAAATAAGTAATTCTAAGCGTTATAAAAAATCGTACTAATAACGCTTAATATATTAATAATAAGTATTATGAGAATTAGTTTTAGCCTGGGTAAGGAAATCGTCGCCCTAGGTATAATAAAAATTAAGACGTGCTTCGGAATAATAACTTTTTATATTATACTTATTAATACTCTATTTCCTTTATATTTAAAGAAATATAAATTAACTTAGTATTATATTTAATATTATATAAAATAAGATTTTTAATAATAAATACTTTAAAATAGTTAAATAACAATAGGAGTATGTGTTTATAAAGCTTATTAATAATATAAAGTTAATTAATTACTTAATAAAAAATAAGCTACGACGACTATATTAAGAATTTAGCTACCCGTTAATTATAAAGCTATATAACTTCCTAAAATAATTAAGTAATCATAATATCGAAATAAGAGCGCTAAAGTAGTTAATAAAAGTATATTACTAATACTAAATAAATACGCAGAGCCTACGTAAATTAAATTCAAATTATATAATAAGCTTAATTTTAATTAGGAAATCGTTGTTAATATCTTTTATTTAAATAGTTAACTGGTCTTATATATAATTAACGAGGATATATTACTTTAAATAAAGTAATTCCTCTAAGATTTATAAACTAAAATAGTATAAATAACTTTATAAACAAGCTAGATTAATATATACTAAGGACTATTAAATAGTATTAAAATTAATATTAATATTAGTTTTAAATTAATAAAATTTTGAAAAAATATAACGGCTTATAGTATTTAGCTTAAGGTCGTGCTTATTCAAGCGTATTATAATATTAAAATAGTAAAAAGGGCGTACTAATAATTAAAAAGAATATTTAAAATTATTAAAAAAGAAAATCCCGATTTTATTAATAACAAATACCTTTAAATAGTACTTAAATACTATAACGATACTATAGGGCCTAATAGGCTTATACTAATATTTTTAATTTTCAAAATATATTTAAAAACGACCTTCGCCTCGTTACTATTACTAAATATAAGTTAACGAGCCTAAGTAATTAAAAAAGTAATACGGGTACTATGTAAAATAAGTATAAAAAAATAAATTAATAAAATAATTACTATATATAAAAGACCTAATATAGGGGCTAATTTAAGTATATTATTAAATTTAAATATATAAGTATAGCGCAAAATTGCTTAATAATAGGCTAGGCTATAGAAATTAATTTCCGTTAATAAGCGCTCTTATATAATTATAAAGGATCGTAACTAATTACTCAAAGTATTGATTATAATAATTAGATTATATTATATAGACCTTATTAAGCCCCCTAATAGAGTAATCCGCCGGGGCCGTACCGTATATTACCTATTAAGAAAAACTAAGTATAATACGCTCTATACCTAACTATTAACTAAAACTCCTAAACTTTTACTACTGATTTATAGAGCGAGCTTTATTTATGTTAATACGTATAAAATCTCTTAGTACTAGCCTATATAAGTAACTAAGTTTATTATAATCTCTTTTTTTATATAAGTATTATTATTACCCAGGGGGCTTTATAAAAACTATTTTAAGTACTTATTTATTACTTTAACTTTATATATCTTTAGCCCGCTTATTATAATTATTATAACTAAATTAATATTAATATACTAAATCTTAGTATTCGTATTAACTAAGCTATTTATAGTATTTATAATATTACTTAGCTAAATTCTATATTATTAAAAAGTACTTTATTACTTTTTAAATATACTTGTATTAGTTATAATAGCTATAGTATTGAGCTAACTAAGGGCGCCTAGCCTAAGAGAAGTAAACTTATTAATAAGTATCTTTAGAGTAAGTTCTTATCGAGGTAGTAGTTTATATATTAATAAGTTTATTTAGTAAGTTTATTTAGTAGATTTATTTAGTAAATTTATCTAGTTTAAATAGAGAGTAGCTTTAGGTAATATTAAAAGCGATAAAAATAAAAAGAATCTTTACGAGCTCTAAGTAGTAAATATTAGCCTATTTAGCCCTTTTTTAAAAAACTTCTACGTTACTATTAAAGTTTAGAACCTCTATAGTTAAAAAAGGCCGCTCCTAATTATTATAGCTAATTATTATGACTAACTATTACGGCTAATTATTATAGTCGACCTCTATTATTAACCTTTTTAACTAGCGCTATTACTAAAGAGGGTAGCTTACTTATCCTAAATTAAATAGCAGTTTTTGTATCGAAATTACTACATTACGTTAAGTATATGCTTAGGATATATTATGCGTATTATATAGTTAAAAAGTGTACTATATTATATAATTTCCCTTAAGAGCATAATCTTATTAAAGTTAATTTTTTATACTTATAAAGCCGGAAGGAAACCACTATATAGACCTTATTAAAGTAATTTTTGATTTATAAAAAGAAGAAGAGCTGGGGAAAACTATATAACCCGCGGTAGAGGTATAAGAAATTATCCTTAATAAAATCGTTATAATAGTACTAATAAACGATAAAAAGAAAGAAACTACTAAAAGAGTACTAATATTACTAATAAGAAAACTATAATAATAAGTATTAATACGGTAATTTATTATTAATAATAAAATAATTAATACTTTTTATATAATAAAAAAAAGCCGATTTCGAGCTAATAATTAAACTACGTAAAAAAGGCGTAATTATAACAATTAAAAAGCTATATAAAAGATTAGATCTTATCGAGGTAAACACTCTTTATAATCGAGGGGTTTACTAATTTATCCTCTATAACTTAGAAAAGTATATAAACCTCTATATATTTAAATTATAAATAGTACGTAAAATTAAGAAAAAAAGAATACTCTAACTATATAAGAAATTTAAGTACGTAATTTAGAAGTATAGCAACGTTAAAAAAGCGACGCTATTTATATAATTACTTATTATATAGCGCTATAACTAATAATTAATAATAGCTTTAATAATATTATTATAGAAAAAGGAGTACGAGATTTAGAGCCGTAATATTACTTAGGCCTATACTTAATTAGTTATAAAGCTTATAAAAAAATCCTAGCTTACTTACTAAAAGCAATAGCTAGTGAATACTAAGAAGGTACGATTATTAAAGTACTTAAGCTACTATATAAGCTTATAGAATCGGGTACTTATTAATAAACTATATACTACGATTTTTATATTAATGAATTATTAATAGTTATATTTACGTACGATCCGTACTTACTAATTCCTAAGTACGAAAGTAACTAATTTAAGATTATGAAAATATAAACCGATAATATATTAAGCCTATTTAATATTAATTTTATAAAAAAAGAAAATAAAGAGCTTTAAAAAACGGGCTTCGTAATAAAACTAAAAGAGGTTCCTAAAATAAATAACTTATTAGTATTTAATAATAAGATTCTTATAATTAAAAAAAACTATTATATCTTAATAAAAGGGGTAAAATAAAAAGATTAGCTTCGTTAATTTAAATATAACTAATATTAAAAAGTTATATAAAGCTTAGCTTATATAAGGGGTATATATTACGAATATATACTAGCCCGAGGTAACTTTTAACTACGCTAAAATAACATAAGTTATAAAACTAAATAAATAAAACGTGAAGGTACTTAATAAGCGGCTTAAGTAGTAATAATCGAGTCTTAATCGAGGCCTCGTTTATTACTTAATCAAATTTATAATTAATAAGCTCTATATTTTCGTTAATATATTATTTATAAATAACGATAACTTTGTTTTATAATTAAGGTATATTATTATCCTAGCTAATAAGAGTATAAATAAGAGCGAATTTATAATATATATATTACGACTTAATATACATAACTAAGACTAGGGCCCGCCCCGTAGGCTTATAGCGGCTATACTATACTATATATATAGGAGTACGGGATTATAGGGTAACTCTTACGGAACGGAAGAACTATAAATAAGTTATATATAAATAAGAAACGGTAATTATATAATAAAGTAATTATTATAATTACTCTAAGTCAGCGCTTATTAATATTAACTAAGTAATTACTTAATAAATATGAATAATTATTAATAAAAAATATATTTACGGACGGACTTATATATAGTATAAGCTTAAGCTAGGCTTAAAAATAGACTTTTTATAACTTTTTTAATAATTAACTTAGTATTAGATTTTACGATTACTTTTAGCTATTTTTATTGAAAACCCTTTTTAATAAAATTATGATTAATTACTAAGGCTTTATTTATTTTATAATTTATGAATATAGCTTTCAAGAAGCTATTTATAATAGCGATACTACTTATCTAGTACTTATAAGCTTAGCTTTTATTAATATACTTATTATAACTAGCTAGTTATAATACTTTAATTACTCTTATTTAATAAGTTTATTGTATAAAGATTAACTAAATAGTACGAACGATATTTTTTAAAGTAACTCTATTTACCTCCTTAATTAGCTCTAAGGGGAAGGGACTTATTCTTTTTAGAAACTTAAATAAAGACATGAAAAATACCGAGAATTCTAAAGAAGAACTGAACTTTACTCTAGAAATCTACGTTATTATATAAAGGCGCTTTAAGATAATAATAACAATATTATTTAAATATAAGCTATACTTAACAAAGCCGTAAGCTATTTAGAAATTAAAATTAGGGAGGCCGAATACTTAACTTAATAAGTTAATACGCTTTAAAGAGTTACTAATATTATTATTACCCCTCTCTAAGAAGAACAATAAAAACTTAAGTTTAACGTACTAATTACTTATGTAGTAGTTTTTTTCCAGCTTTGTAAGGATAAAAAGTCGACCTTAATAAGATTACGCTTTTAAAGGAAATTATATAATATAGTATACTTTTTAACTATATAATACGCACAATATATCCTAAGTACGTACTTAACGTAATATAGTAATTTAATATAAAAACCGCTATTTAATTCGGGGTAAATAAGCTACCCTATATTAGCGCTAGTTAAAAAGGTTAATAATAGAGATTAGCCGTAATAGTTAGCTATGATAATTAAGTATAATAGTTAGTTATAATAGTTAGGGGCGGCCTTTTTTAATTATAGAAGTTCTAAACTTTAATAATAACGTAAAGGTTTTTAAAAAAAGGGCTAAATAGGCTAATATTTATTACTCATACTAAAGCTCGTAAAGATCTTTTTTAAGCTTATTGCTTTTAATATTATCAAACCTACTCTCTATTTGAACTAAATAAATTAACTAAATAAATTTACTAAATAAATTTACTAAATAGATTTACCAAATAAATCTACTAAATAAACTTACTAAATAAACTTATTAATATATAAACTACTCTCTTAACGAGAACTTATTTTACTCTTTATATATAGTTAGTAATTAGTAAGTTAGAACTTTTTAAAAATGCTTATTAATAAGTCTACTCCTCTCGGGCTAGGTGCCCTTAGTTAGCTCGATACTATAGCTATAGTAACTAATATAAGTATACTTAAGAAGTAACAAAGTACTTTTTAATAGTATAGAATTTAGCTAAGTAATATTATAAGTACTATAAATAACTAAGTTAATACGGATACTAAGATTTAGTATATTAATATTAGCCTAGTTATAATAATTATAATAAGCGAGCTAAAAGTATATAAAGTTAAAATAATAAGTAAGTACTTTAAATAGCTCTTATAAAACCCCCTAAGTAATAATAATAATACTTATATAAAAAAAGAGATTATAGTAAACTTAGCTACTTATATAAACTAGTATTAAAAAGTCCTATACGTATTAAAATAAGTAAAGCTCGCTTTATAAATAGGTAGTAAAAAGTTAGGAGCTATTAATAAAAAGAAGATAATAGTTGAGTTAGTTAACTATTTTAGTTAGTAATTAGGTATAGAGCGTATTATACTTAGTTTTCCCTTACGTAATATATAGTACGGCCCTAGCGGATTGCTCTGTCGGGGGGGTACTAATTACTTATAATAATACTCTAGGAATTTTTAAAAGACTTTTAATTTAAGTTAAGAACTATTAAAACTTTTATTATAGGGATTTTACTGATAAAATTAAGAAAGTTATATACGCCGCTAGCCTTTTGAAAAATAAGCTTTTAAATATTTTAAGCTAATTTAAGAGGAATACTTTAGTAAAGAAATATTTAATAAATACTTTACCAAAGTACGTAATATTTATTATAGTTTTAATAAATTTAAAAAAGCTCTTACATCCCTATTTTAAAACCTTAATAAGAAATAATAAACTAAACGCGACTTAGCGTAGTTATAATAAACTAAGTTAGTAAAGGAGTACTTTACTAAGTTTAAATACTTTAGTATTTAACTAGACCTTATAAATAATACTAAGATATTTATATTTTATTAAGGAATAAAGGACGAAGTTAAGAACGAACTAATCCGATTTAATAAACCTAACGACCTTTTTTTAAAATAGCGAGCTTATTATTCAGTTCGATAACTCATTCTATAAGAAAGAAAAAAAACGTAAATAAGAACTTAACTCGGGACGTGAGTACTAATAGTAATTCTAGCGTAGGTTTTAAATCAACTAGCGACCTTATAATAACTAGAATAATAATTAATAAAGTACTACTTATAAATAATACGGAGGATTTATAAACCTTAGTATTACTAAACGCGAAGAATTATAATAAAAAAAGGATTTTAAATACTATAACTACGATGAGCTAGGATATATAACTAGAAATTATTTATAACCTAAGCGTATTTAATACTAACCTATTTTAAAAAAATAAGTTAATATTACTAATAAAGACGTTCCCTATAAATAATTTTTATAAACGGCTTATTACGATAATAACTATCTTACTTATTAAAATAATAAAAAATAAATAGGATAGTACTTATTTATTTATATTTTTACCTTTGCTAGTTACTCGGGCGGTTCTCGATATCGATTATATAGTATTAATATATAGTATCAGTAGAGACTCCCACTGTCTCGATAGACTATTATTTTTTTTTAGACTTTCTAACTTTTTAACTTTCCCTCTTATAAAGTTTATAATTACGGATTAGGATAGTACTTAAACTAACTTAAAAATAGCGGATAATCCGGGTATAATACTCTTTTACCTCTTATTAAAACTCTAGTAATAGTAGTAAAAAACATACCCGCTTACTAACCATATACTTTTTAAAAAAGTAATCTTAAATATATGGCTATACTTTTTTAAATTTATAAACATATAGAGGAAAAAGCTAAATTAGACCCTATTACGAAGGATATACTTTATTTTTTTAAGGAACGAATTAAGTAAAGATACTTAGCTAAAACGAGAGAATAACTCTTTAAGTTTAAAAAAAGAGGACTTAATATAGAAATTATATGTAGCCTCGTTTATATGGTACGACAAAATAATATAAATTAGAAATAATTTATTAAATTACAAAAAGAACTTAATTTTAAATAAAATCCTAACTAATTCTATTTATATAATAAAACGGGTAGATACTAATAAGAAATTTATTTATAAAGTTAAAAAATAACTTTAGAACTTCGTAAATAAAAATAAGATCGAAGTATTTAAGAAACTAACTTTTGACTTCGGAATTATAAAGAAAGAATTAATTTTAACCTTAAGGAAGAAGATATTAAAATAGAGACTAGTTCTTTTTATTTTAACAAAGTAAAATTACTTTATAATTCGGACGAACCTCCTAACGTCGCTTAATAATATACTAAAATAGAAATTAATTATAAAGCGCTATTTAGCGTTAATAATACTAGTTTTAAAAAGGATAATAAGGTATTAGGGTATGAATATATATTTGTTCATTTAAAAATAACTAAATTACTTAGTCCTATAGAACTAGAGAACGTAAAAAGGTCGTAATAACCCCTTATATAAATAAAAACTACTCTTTATTTAACCCTAAATACTCTTTTTATAAAGAATTATTTTAAATATAGTATTTAAATAATAAATATTTTTAGTACTATATACTTAAATTAAAAAAAATAGCTATTTCTATTTCTAAAGACGTAATAATAAACTTATTAAGGACGTTTATATCGAGGACTAGCTACTTAGTTAAATATTATTATACTTCGATAATAATAAAAAAGTAATATTTAGTCTAGACTTTAACTTTTTTTACAAAGTATTTTAAGAGTAAGTATATAAAATAAAAAGATTATAAATATAATTAATATTAAGTTTATTACATTAAAAAAGCTAAGGCTTAGAGAGAATAATAAGAACTATATACATAAAGTACTTAATAAAAAAAGCGTATATTAAAAAACTAAGAAAGCTAATTATAAAAGAACAATAAGAGGTAAGAATAGAAAAGAAATTCTTATATATAATCAAACAACGTGACGACCTATACTTATAAATTAATCTCAATATTTATAAAAGAGGATTAAATATTATTATTAATAATAGTATATAAAAAACTTATATTTTATTAAAACTAATAAATAAACTTAACTTATTATAAGTATAAAAAATAACTTATACTAATTATAAATAGTAAAAAGAGAAAGAGTTAATTATAATTATGAATATATTAATTAAGAGACCGTATGTCTCTTAATATATATTGATAATTAATAAGAATAATTATAATATAATATTATAAAGATCGGAAATATCGACGTTATCCTAAGAATTTATAGTTATAAAAATATAACTTATAGATAAATTAGATTACTAGCTAGGTCCTTTAAGAAAATTTAGTTACTAAATATTTTTAAAAAAAGGGGTTTAAACGGATTTTCAATAATCTTTTCAAGAACGAAAATAAATATAGTATATAGTTTTTATCAAAATAGTAAAAAGCTCTAAGAAGTTCGTATATAGTACTAATAATTCAAGATCGTAATAATTCTAAATTATACCTGAGGAGTATTAAATATATACAAAACTATTTATAAAACCTAAAGAAATAAGATTACTATTATAATAGCTTTAACTATCTATAGTCTTACTATACGTTACGTAACCTCGGTCATATAATTACCGAGGCCTACTTTACTTATACTCTCTATATTAGAGCGAGCTTTGTACCTATTTCTTATTTTTAATAAATAACCCTTCTCTTATTTATATCAATACCCTTATTATAATTATATAATAGTTATAAGCCCTTTGGGGTCCGGTCCGCCTTATTAGGGGCTATCTTCGCTTTTATAAATAAGCTAGTTTATTAGGATTAATATCGAGTATTTTTATTTTATACTTTAACAAAGTTTTATAATTAATTATAACTAACTATGGCCGTTACTAACTATTAATACTAACTAAACTTAAAACATTAAAAATCCTACTATAATATATTAATTACTCTCTAAATAGTTAAAAACTACTCTCTACTTTTATTTTATTTAATGATTTCAAAATATCCCTTTTAGTTTTTCTTAACTTACTCTTATACTACGTTTTTACAATATTAATAATACTTTAGAGTTAGTTAGGTATTTTGAGCCCGTATTATATAATCTAAGTACTTATTAAAGTAATAACTCTATTAATATATATTTCTTTAATCTTTAAGTTAATAGTATCTAATTTATATTCCTTAAAACGGCTATATTATAATTCGGGGTCCTCTAGTATAATACTTATAAAATCGAACTTCTAGCTATTAAAAAAGCCCTAGGGGTTAATAATAACTAAGTATCTTAGTATTTTAAGAATATATATTTAAAATAAACGATTTGATAGTAATACTAATAGGGCGATAATAATAGGGTAATAGTAATAAATAATAAGAGAAGCGTTTTTTAACTTTAATAAAAGAAACGAAGTAACGAATATATATATAGATACGAGTTAAAATTAAAAATATTCATAGGGTCGGTATTATTTTTGATAATAGTAACGAGGGTATTTTTAACACTATACTACTATAAATTACTATTACTTAGAGAGTAATAAACTTCATTAAGTAGGTAGTTTATAAGGTAGTAGCGTTAGGTACTTAATATTATTATTAATAATCCGTAGTTATAACTTTATAAAAAGGAAAGTTAAAAAGTTAAAAAAATTAAAATAAAAAATAAGTTTATTAAGATAGTAGGAGTATTTATTAATACTATATATTAATACTATATAATTAATATTAAGAACTGCCCGAATAACTAATAAAGGTAGAAAATATAAATAAATAATAGTTATAAGCCTAGCTCTAATTTAGACCCTTATATACTTTTATTAAAAAGTTACTTTTTAAGGACTACGTTCTACCGTATTCTTTTTTATAATATTATTTAACTCCTATTACGTTCGTTCAACGTAATCCTAAATAGACTAATACTCTTTTTAAAAAACTACTAATACTCCTAAATAAAAGCTTAATTATTAATAAAATTAATGAAAATAGTACTTTACTCTACGAGTTAAGGCCTAGTTAAAGAACATTAAGGACTTATTAAACCTAAATAACCGTATTTTTTTATTAAATCCGTTACTTTTTACTAAGTTTATTTTTTTAATCAAGGAGTATATTGAAATACGAAATACTATTTAAAACTAAGTTTATAAAGCGGCCTTAATTAAATACTAATAAAAACTTAACAAGTTTACTCAATAAACTAAATAGGAATTAAAAAGTAAGACTATAAACAAACCCTTAAGTAGAATTAAGTAACTAGTTACTTTAATAAAGCTAAAGACCGTAATAGTAAATTAGGTAAGCTTTATTAAAAAATACGCCTCTTTTACTTAATAAACCGTCTTTAAAACGATTTCTTATATAAAAAAAAAAGATCGTACGAATTAATAAATCGCTAAATCTCTTTTATAATTACTTAAGAAATCTTAAAAAACATAAAAAAAGAGCTTATCGACTTTTTAAACTACTCTCTTTATATTATAATCCGGGTTTTTAAATAAAGTACGTACTAAGCGACTTTAGTTTATTTATAATCATAAAAAGGTAATTTAGTATAGTTATAAATAGAGCGAACTCTAGCGTTAACTTATCAATTTAAATTAAAAACTTCTTTTTAACTTACCGTTAAGTTAAGTAGTTTAAACTATTTAAAATCTAGAGGACCCTTATTTTAAAAACCTTTTTTTATATAATTATACGTCGTGTTGCTCTAAACTAATTTAACTAAGAGCTTATTAATACTATTAAAATAAAATAAAAAAAAGAAACGATTTTTAATATAAGGTATTATACTAAGATTCTTAATAACCTTTTATATAAAAAAGTAATATATAATGAAATTCGTAAATAAACCCCTATAATATTCGTAATATTAATAAGTTACTTAAATTCCCCTAAATAAAACGAAATAACTCTTAACTCGTTTACTAACTATTCTTATAAAAGGTCTTATTATTAAAAGCTAATAAATTATATAAAAGTAGAGCTTATTTTAATAAGTAAAATAAAATAAGAACATATTTAGCTAGGTAATAACGAAACTTAGAAAATAATTTCCTATTTAAATTAAGAAAAGTATACTAAACTCCGTACTAACCTCACTTAAAAAGGTTAGATCTATACGAAGCCTTATACTAAATAAAATAATAATAACCGAGGTGGTTCTAAAAAAGTAATTAAAATTACTAAACTAAATAATAGAAAGAACTCTAAAGTAACCTACTTTTTAAACGTCGTAACTATAATTATTTATTTATTTTTTTTACTTTTATTAGTTACTCGGGCGATTCTCGATATTAATTATATAGTATTAATAAATACTCTTACTATTTCGATAGACTAATTTCTTTTTAAAACTTTTAAGTTTTTAACTTTCTCTTATATAAAGTTTATAACTACGGATTATTAATAATAATATTAAGTACCTAACGCTACTACCTTATAAACTACCTACTTAATGAAGTTTACTACTCTCTAAGTAATAGTAGTTTATAATAATTTGTTTTTTTTTTCTGCTTTTACTAGCTACTCGGGCAGTTCTTAGTATTATTTATATAGTATTAATATATAGTATTAATAAATACTCCTACTATTTCGATAGATTATTTTTTCTTTTAGATTTCTCATTTTTTAAACTTCCCCTCTTACAAAGTTTATAACTACGGATTATTAATAGCGCTATTAAGCGCCCAATGCTACTATTTTATAAGCTTATTACGTACCTAGCTAAGTTAACTACCCTTTTAAGTCATAGTAGTTTATAATAATATAGTATTAGAAATACCCTCGTTATTATTATTAAGAATAATATCGGCCTTACGATATTTACTTTAGTACTTTTAACTACAACTTATATACGTATATATATTTGTTACCTCGTTTTTTTATTAAAGTCGAATAACGCTTCTCTTACTATTTATTATTATTATCTTATTACTATGACTATTGCTTTTTTATTATTACTATTACGCTATTACTATTACTATCGAATCGTTTATTTTAAATATATATTATTAAAATACTAAGACGCTTAGTTATCGTCGACCCCTAGGACTTTTTTAATAACTGAAAATTTAATTCTATAAGTATTATACTAGAGGACCCCGAATTATAGTATAATCGTTTTAAAAAATACGGATTAAATATTATTAACTTAAAAATTAAAAAGATATATATTAATATAACTATTACCTTGATTAGTACTTAGTTTATGAAATATGATAGTTTTAAAATACTTAACTAATTCTAAAGTATTATTAATACTCTAAAAACGTAATATAAAAATAGAGTAAGAAAGACTAAAAGGGATATTTCAGAGTTATTAAATAGGGCGGAAAGTAGGGGGTAGTTTTTAGTTATTTAAAGGGTAATTAATATATTGTAGTAGCAGGGTTATTAATATTTTAAATTTAGTTAGTATTAATAGTTAATAACGGCTATAGCTAGTTATAGTTAGTTATAAAGTTTTATTAAAGTACGTAATGAAGATACTCGATATTAATCTTAATAAACTAGCTTACCCGTAAAGGCGAAAATAGCCCTTAATAAGGCGGACCGGATCCTAAAGGGGTAGTTTATAATAATATAATATTAAAAATACCTTTGTTATTATTATTAAAAATAATACCGACCTTATTAATATTTTTAACTTTAACTCGTATATATATATATAATCGTTACCTCGTTTTTTTTATTAAAGTTAAAAAACGTTACTTTCTTTATTATCTATCGCTATTACCCTATTACTATCACCCTATCGCTATTATCTTATCGCTATTGCTATCGAATTATCCACTTACTCTTAAATATATACTATTAAAATACTAAGATACTTACTTATCGATCTATAGGGATACTTTAAAAGCTAGAAGTTTAATCTTATAAATATTATACTAAAGAACCCCGAACTATAGTACGGCCGTTTTAAAAAAGACGGATTAAATATTATTAACTTAAAAATTAGAAAAATGTATATTAATATAGCTATTACTCTAGTTAATACTTGGTTTATATAATATAATAGCCTCGAAATACCTAACTAACTCCCGAACATTATTAATACTTTAAAATTGCTACGTAAGAATAAATTAAAAAAGATTAAAAAGAAACATCTAGCGTTATTAAAAAAAGTAGAAAGTATGGGGTAGTTTTTAGCTATTTAAAAAGTAATTAATATATTATAGCATAGTTATTAATATCTTAAGTTTAGTTAGTATTAATAGTTAGTAATAGCTATAGCTAGCTATAGTTAGTTATAAAGTTTTATTAAAGTATATAATAAAGATACTTAATATTAATTTTAATAAACTAGCTTATTTATAAAGGAGAAAATAGCTCTTAATAAGGCGGGTTGGACCTTAAAGGGATAACTATAATTATTAACATTAACATTAACTTACTCCCTAAGCTAAGTATAGAGCGTAATAGTAGTAATAATCCTATTATCTTCTTTATTTTCTTTTTATAAACTTATACCTCTTTTCTAAAAATATAATTATAAATAACTACGGTACTATTTACCTCGTTAATACCTAATCGCTCCTAGAGCCGGATTCTATTTAGTAAAATAATAATTTAGAAAATATAAACTTTAAAACGGCTTCTTAGTTTATCATTACTAAGAGAACGAGGATTATATAGAATATTTTTATAAAACTAAAAAGGCCGAGAATAGAGTACCTTATTTTTTATAATATTAATTTTATTAAGAACTTTAATATAAACGTTATATTGAAAGTACTCTTCTAAGAAACTAGTATTTAATACTCGGGCTATAACTATACCTTTCGTTTTAATAATAAATTTAATAATATTATTGTTAAGTAGTTTAAGAAGAAAATTAATTTAGTTTTTTTAAAATATAAGCCCTATTTATTTTATTCTCTATTTAAAAATTAGTCTTCGCTCGTTAATATCATTTTAGTACGTAATATATAGTACCTATGTTCCTTATATTAATTAAAGAACGACCGATTAGATATATCTTAGTTTTATGCTTTAAATCTAGCTATTTCGTATTAATAATACTTAAGAAACTCGTTCTAATTACTTAAAAAATAAAAATTAAAAAACTGAGCTATTTAAAATACTAATACTATATAACTGCTTATATAAAATAAGTTATTTTATAATATACCTTAGAATAAAGAATAACTCGACCTTATTATAAGATTTTATAAAACCTCTTTAATTATTTACTAATTTATAAATAAAGTAAAGAGCTAATACTAATTAAAAACGAATATTTAGGTAAGATCTTTATTTTTTTTATAAGTTACGAAAACTTATAATATAATATTGAAAGTTTTATCCTTTTTTAAATAATAAATACGTATATAAAAAATCATAGCTATTTATAAAATTTAATAAGGTATAAAACATATAGTAATTATAATTAATAACAAAACTCTTTTTTAAGTATAAGTATAAGAGCTAAGAATAGATTTAAAAATTACTCTTCTATATATAAAAAAGCTAAATAAAAAGAGAAAAGAAGCTAGCTAAGAGATTATTAATAAAGTAATTAGTATAATATTAGTAACTAGTTTACTAAACGAACTCTAAATAAAAGCTATATTAACCAAAGCTTATTTATATAATATAAATATAAAGTAACGTACTAATTAATTATTATTAATCTAAACTAAAAAGGTTTAGTTTGCTTATTATTCTAAATAATAATAATAACTAATATATACGGTAAAACTCGCTCGTAATTTGGGTTTTATTTAAAAATAAATATACGTATATAGTTATAAAGCGTACTTTTTTTAAAAGAATTATAAGAAAAGAATTAATAAGAGACGCTTTAAAATAGAATAGAGGGGATATATTAAGTACTTTATAAACTACGTACCGAATGTTTATAAGTACAATAAAGATTATAAGCTATAAAAGTTATTATATAGTGGTTTTTTTCTAGCTCTATAAGTATTAAAAATCGACCTTAACGGGATTATGCTTTTAAAGGAAATCATATAATATAATATATTCTTTAACTACATAAGATATATAATATATCCTAAGCACGCGCTTAACGTAATATAGTAATTTCGATATAAAAACCGCTGTTTAACTCGGGATAAGTAAGCTACCCTATAGCGGCGCCGGCCGGAAAGGTTAATAATAAAAGTCGGCGGTAATAGTTAGCTAGGGCCCGCTCTATAAGCTTATAGCGGTTATAATATACTACATATATAGAAGTATGGAAATATAAAGTAACTCTTACGGAATAAAAGAATTATAAATAAGTTATATATAAATAAAAAATGGTAATTATATAATAAAGTAATTATTATAATTACTCTAAATAAGCGCTTATTAATATTTACTAAGTAATTACTTAATAAATAAGAATAATTATTAATAAAGGATATATTTACGAACGGACTTATATATAATATAAATTTAAACTAAGTTTAAAAATAGACTTTTTATAACTTCTTTAGTAATTAACTTAGTATTAGATCTTACGATCGTTTTTAGCTATTTTTACTAAGAACCCCTTTTAATAAGACAATAATTAATTACTAAAGCCTTACGTATTTTAAAACTTATAAATATAACTTTTAAAAAGTTATTTACGACTCTAATACTATTTATTTAGTACTCGTAGCCTTAACTTTTATTAATATACTTACTATAACTAGCTAGCCGTAATGATATAGTCATATAATCTATTACTTATTAACTAAAAATATATAAGTAACGAGACCCCCCGACGGAGCAATCCGCCGGGGCCGTACTGTGTATTACGTATTAAGGAAAACTAGGTATATTATGCTCCATACCTAACTACTAACTAAAATAGGAGTTAACTAACTCGACTATTATCTCTTTTTTATTATTAGCTCTTAACCTTCCGCTACTTCTAGCCGTTTATAGAGCGAACTTTACTTATTCTAACGTATATAAGACCTCTTAGTACTAGCCTACGTAAATAACTAGGTTTACTATTATTATTTTTTTTATATAAGTATTATTGTTACTTAGGAGGTCCTATAAGAACTATTTAAAGCGCTTATTTATTACTCTAACCTTACGTACTTTTAATTTACTTATTATAGTTATTATAACTAAGTTAATATTAATGTATTAAATCCTAATATTTATATTAACCTAGCTATTTATAGCGCTTATAATATTACTTAGCTAAATTCCGTACTACTAAGGGTACTATATTACTTTTTGGGTATGCTTATATTAGCTACGATAGTTATAGTATTAAGCTAACCGAGGGCGCCTAGCCTAAGAGTAGTAGACTTATTAATAAGCATTTTTAACCTACTAATTACTAACTATATACTAAGAATAGAGTAAGTTCTCGTCGAGGTAATAGTTTATATATTAATAAGTTTGTTTAGTAAGTTTATTTAATAGTTTTATTTAGTAAATTTATTTAGTTTAAATAAAAAGTAGCTTAAAGTAATATTAAAAGCCATAAGGATAAAAAGAATCTTTACGAGCTCTAATATAAAAAGTAATAAATATTAGCTTATTTAGCTCTTTTTTTAAAAACCTCTACGTTAGAATTAAAGTTTAGAACCTCTGTAATTAAGGGCCGCCCCTAACTATTATAACTAACTATTATAGCTAACTATTACGGCCGACTTCTATTATTAACCTTTTTAGCCGGAGCTACTACGTAAGTATATTACTTAGCCTATTATTAATAAGTAGCTAAAGAGGGTGGCTTACCTATTTCGAATTAAATAACGGTTTTTATATTAAAATTACTATATTACGTTAAGCGCGTACTTAGGATATATTATACGTATTATATAGTTAAAAAGTGTACTATATTATATAATTTCTCTTAAAAGTATAATCCTATTAAGATCGATATTTTGTACTTATAAAGCCGAAAAAAAAACCACTATATATAGGTAACAAGAAGTATACTTATATTAAAAATTTATAATATAGTTAATAATATTAACCTCGCCTATACGACTTTAATAATACTAAAAAGGATTACTAATTAACTTACCTTTTTACTAATTTTAATAGTTATTTATACTAATTCTTATTTACTATATAAATATCTTATTAAATTAGGGATTATAAAAAAAAGAGGTTTATAATCGATATTATAGCCCTTAGATAATTATATAAAAAGCGTAAAATACTTAATATCCGTTAGATTAATAATAACGATAACTTTACTAACGTTTTTATAAAAGTAGTATTTAATAAGGGGTTAAAATAATTCGTAAGTAGTGGAATAGGGTGGGGCGATTAGTCCTAGTAGTTCTTTTTTAAAACGCTAGTCAAGTATAGGAATCTATAGGAGGGCCGATTAGAGTAGGATATAAAGATAAAGGGCCTTAATTAGAAATAGGGGGAGGATCAGCGCGGATTTTTATTTTAATTATATACTTATTTTTTAAGATCAAACTAGAGCCTTTTTAATAATTTATTTTTAAATATAATAATATAAAATAATTAAGAAGTTTACTTTTCTAATTTAGCTAATACTATCCTTAATCTCTCCGTAGTAACTCTATTAATTAGGACTATATTAACCCGATTAGAGGAGGTATCTTATATTACTTTTATAAGTATTAGTAGTTTTTTTAAAAAAAGCACCGCACCGCAAGAATCTCTTTTACTATCGGATTAGAAGTCCAATTCGACCCCGGCGTACGGTAACCGCGCAGGGGCCAATTACGGCCCCTACTTACGATTATCACGGCCTGCCCAACCTACGGTTAGAACCTCCTTTTTATACTTACGTAGAAATTTATATAGTTTAATTAATCTCTTTATTAACCCACGGTTTAAACTAATTACTCTATAATAAGGATACTAATACTAATTAGTAGTTAAATTCTATTATTATAAATTAGTAAGGTATTTTATTATATAGAAAAAACGACCTCTTAATACCGTATAGAATAGGAGATTTGTACTAACTAACCTTATAGAAGTAGACGAAAAAAGAGGCGATTCTTAAATACTATACGGAATTAAGTAATTATAGCCCTTTCCTACTTACGAGAGGTCGACGTTTACTATATTAAACTATATTAATTAATAAAACTACTTAAGTAACTAATCTTTTACCGTCGCCTTAAGTAACTTTCTTATTAAATAACTTTCCCACGGCCGGCCCGCGATTAGAAATTAACTAGCTAAATTAGTAAAAAGAAATATATATACGACGACTACTTACCTAATTAATTAACGTAACGAACGAGCTTAATAGTATAATATAAAAAAGTACTGTGCGATTTAAGAAAAGGATCCTTAAGTATAGTAAGCTTCTTAATAAGTATAGTAACTACCCATATAGGAATTATAAAACTAAAAGATCTACGGTATATAGAGAATTCTATTACTATAAGGATTTTATAGATCTAACCTCGAGGCCCGTAATCTAAATAATCTCGTAGCCCCCTTAACTACCCCCCGGGTATTACTTAGGAATATAGTATAGAGGACGGTATAATAAGAGAGGAGGGGATTTAGAGGTCCTAATAGCCTCGAGCTACGAGTATCGCGAGTATTAGAAGTTAAACTAGTTAAAAAAGTCGTTAATTTTAAAAAAACGACTATCCTAAAATAGACTTACGACCTCTTATTAGAGTTATAATTAACTAAAGAGAAAGGAGAGAATCCTCTAGAGGGCTATCGAGAAGCTCCTTTTTATACTACTAGCTCCCGGCGCGAGATTACTAATTTTAAGAAATTAACTAAGTAATAAAAAGGACTATTAGCGAGTAATAATTACTAAATTAGCGAAATTAACCCACGAAAAAGACTGCCTAAAAAACTATAAAATAGGGTACCGAGAGGCCGTAAAAAAAAGGATTTCTAAGGTATTTATCCCTAGTTAGTATAAGTAAAATCGACGTAGCGAAGATTCGTAACGATTAATAAGTATTTTTAATAACTTCGCAATCTTATAAAAAAGAGAGCTTAACCTCGCTAATTATACCTAACTACTTATACAGCTCTTTTATAAGCCGCCCGGCGTCTACTTTCGACTATTATTATGGAATACTACCCTAGAGGAAGTAGGTTAAGGAAGGAAGTAATTTAGAGATTATAAGGAGTACGAGGCTTACGAGGCTAGAAGTATATAAAATAGTAAAAATTAGTAACTAGTAAAGATCCCGAGACTAATTATTTTATCTTTTTATAATAATATAAACGTCTATTACTATTACTAAAAAAGGAACTACTAAAACCTACCCTTTTATATTATATAAAAAGGGGGATCTTAGTAAGAACGATAATTAGTAATTTAGAGGGGTAATAGTAGTTATTAAAAATAGTAAAAACGAGAGTAGTAGCGAGACGGTAAGAGGAAGTAAGAATTACCCAGACCCCGACGAATTTATTAAGTAATAAAAGTATAGGTTTATTATAGCTAATACGTAGATTAAATATATCCTTATTAAAATTAAATACGCTAACGACTACTAATATAAGTATAAGTTAGAGCACGACCCTTAGTAAGTTAGGGTTAAAAAAAAAAAACCCGATTTTAGATAAAATCCTAATTCTTTATAAATAAGTAAATATTAACCCGGATTACTAGAGAACGTAGATATATAAAATCGTAAATTAACCTAACGGTGAGTAAATTAACGTAGTATTAATTTATTTAACTAAGGTTTATAAAAAAAAAGGGCTATAAGGGTAACCTCTATTTTACGAAATCGTAGACGACCTTAGCTATTAGCTAGATAAATAGTTCGTAAGCGCAAGCCTAGGAATTATAAAAGTCGTTAATAAATTCTTTTATAAACGAGGGGTATTACTAGTGTAATTATAATCGCGAGAACCGTACGAAATCCTAGTAATAATAATTATAGAGGAGGAATTCGTACTATAAAACTAGGTATAAGTCGATAGGGCGTATAATCGCTTTAAGAAATTTAGAAAAAGGGTAAATAACCCGGATTTTTTTTTATAATTACTAATAATAGTCTATTATTATAAAAGGTTATATAGAGGTAAAATATAGTACTAAATATACGATAATTAATAATTCTACCTATTTCGATCTATAGCTCGTCGCTATTATTAATACGAAAGTCGGCGCTAATTAGCTAATAAAAAAGGAAATAGACTACTTAAAGTTATTAATAATACGTAGCGACGCAGGGATCGTATATAGATATTAAAAATATAGTAATAAATACGAGGTAATTTATAGACCTTAAAAAGATCTTCCCGAGAGAGATATTATACTCTAAAGGGAAGTACGAGGTCTTATAAGAAACCCTAACGATGTTTTATAACTATTATAAAAAAGTCGGGATTAGGGAATACTAGTACTATTTAGTAATTAATATTATACTTATAAGTAAGGCCTCTAATTATTATTATAAAATAGTACGTAATCTCGATCGAAACGATTTTTTTAGTATTATTAACGTAATCCGAAGCTACTTCGAGACCTATAATAAGAATCTAGAGCTCTTATCTAAGCTATAAGTAATTTCTTTCGTATTTATAGCTAGGATAATAGAGGATAAATTGCGAGTAGAAATCCTTAAAGAGCTTATTAATCGAATTAATAAGCTAGCAAAAACCTAGTTAAATAAGGGAACTAATAAACGAAAAGTTAAATATCTTTATACTATAGTTTAATACGTACTAGAGGTAAAAATAACCTTATACTAAGTACCTAAAGACTACGAAACGCTCTACTCGAGGCTAAGATCTAGTTTTAATATTAAAACGAGAATATTATACTAAACCTATTTTTAAGTATATAATAGCCCTTATTAATAGTACTAGGTCGATCGAACGTATAATAAAAAAGGAAAAGAAGCTAAGTATAATAATTATTAATAAGGAGGCTTAGATTTATTAAATAAGTAAAGATTTAACCCGTAAGTAGAGTAACGTAAGAAGTAGTACTTTATTTATAAAAAGAATAGATATTAATTAAGTAACTACTTAGAAAAAGAGCGTATTAAATTATATAAATAATATAAAAAGTCGAGGGTAATAAATAGTAAAACTAGCCCTTATCGATTTAACTAATTCCTCGTTATATATAAGGGTAGATCTGGGGGTATAGAACTTAGTAAAAGTAGCTAATTTAGCGGCCTAAAGTATCCGTACCTTATAAAAGATTTAAAAAATAAAGAAGATCTTACCCCCTATATTAACAAATTAGATTATAACGAAGTTAATAATATTAACTACTCTTTCTTTATACTATTAGCCTCGAGAGGATATACGAGGCTAAACGAATAAAAAGTAATAAAAGCTCTTAATAAGTAGGCTTTTATTTATAAATAATAAGGGAAGGTCCTTTAAATAATAAATACTAAGGTAAATAGAATAAATCTAATAGCGTAGAATTCTATTTTTTTAATATTAAAAGAAAAATTAGTACCTCTCTTAACGTCTAAAGAGAAATATAGTACTAAGTAATTATAAGAGTAGCTAAAGGGGTCTTTTTTATACTACCTAGATTACTTAAATACTAAGCTCGTATAAGTATTTTATACGAGTAAAAAGTACGGCTTAGATAATTTCTAAGGGATTATCCTAGATACTAGGGTATTATAATAGTTAATAAAAGGGAAAGGGCAATTCTAAGCGCTATAGAAAATCGTATTAATAACGTTTAATACGTTAATAGCGGGTATTATAAGAATTAGCTTTGGCCTAGGTAAGGAAATTATTACCCTAAGTATAGTAAAAGTAGAGACGTATTTTAGAACAATAACTTTTTATATTTTACTTATTAATACCCTATTTCTACTATATTTAAAAAACATAGATTAACTAAGTATTATATTCGATAATACGAAGAATAGAATCTCTAGTAATAAGTATTTTAAAATAATCGAACGATAATAGGGGTACGCGTTTATAAGGCTTACTAATAATATAAAGTCGATTAATTACCTAACGGAAAATAAGCTTAGATAACTATACTAAAGATTTAGTTACCCGTCGGTTACGAGATTATATAACCTCTTAAAGTAATTAAGTAATAATAATATCGAAATAGGGGCGCTAAAGTAGTTAACGAAAGTATATTACTAATACTAAATAAGTACGCAGAGCCCACGTAAATTTAAATTTAAATTACGTAATAAGCTTAACTTTAATTAGGAGATCGTTGTTAATATCTTTTATTTAAATAGTTAACCGGTCCTATATATAATCGATAAAGCTATATTATTCTAAGTAGGATAATTCTTACGGGATCTATAAGTAAAAATAGTATAAGTAGCTTTATAAAAAAGCTAAATCGATATATACTAAGGACCGCTAAATAGTATTAAAACCGACGCTAATACTAGTTTTAAATTAGTAGAATTTAAAGAAAATATAATAGCTTATAGTATATAATTAAAAGTCGTGCTTATTAAAGCGTACTATAGTATTAGAAAAATAAAAAGGGTATACTAGTAGTTAAAAAGAGTGTTTAAAATTATTAAAGAGGAAAATCCCGATTTTAACGATAACAAATACCTCTAGATAGTACTTAAATACTATAATAATACTATAGGGCCTAACGGGCTCATACTAACGCTTCTCGTATTTAGAGTATATTTAAGAACGACCTTAGCCTTATTACCGTTACTAAATATAAACTAACGAGCCTAAGTAATTAAAAAAGTAATATAAGTACTACGTAAAGTAAGTATAAAAAAATAAGTTAACGAGGTAATTACTACGTATAATAGGCCTAATATAGGGGGTAATTTAAATATATTACTAAATTCGGATATACGAGTATAGTACGAAATTATTTAATAGTAGGCTAGGCTATATAAATTAATCTCCGTTAACGAGCGCTCTTACGTAGTTATAAGGGATCGTAACTAATCCCTCGAAATATTAATTATAGTAATAAAACTATATTATATAGGTCTTAGCGAGGTAATTTCTAACTTATAAAAAAAAAAGAGCTAGGGGAAACTATATAACCCGCGGTAGAGGTATAAGAAATTATCCTTAATAAAATCGTCGTAGTAGTACTAATAAACGACGAGGAAGAGAAAATTATTAAAAAAGTACTAATACTACCGGCGAGACGTTATAGAAAACTACGATAGTAAGTACTAACGCGGTAATTTATTATTAATAACGAGGTAATTAATACTTTTTATATAATAAAAAAAAAAAGCCGATTTCGAGCTAGTAGTTAAACTATATAAAGAAGGCGTAATTATAACTAGTAAAAAGCTATATAAAGGATTAGATCTTATTAAAGTAAATACTTTTTACGATCGAGGGGTCTATCGATTTATTTTCTATAACTTAGAGAAATATATAAACCTCTATATATTTAAATTATAAATAGTTCGTAAAATTAAAGGAAAAGGAATACCCTAACCGTACGAGAAATCTAAGTACGTAATTTAGGGGTACGGTAATGTCGAGAAGGCGACGCTACTTATATAATTACTTATAATATAGCGCTATAGCTAACGATTAATAATAATACTAATAATATTACTATAGGAAAAGGGGTATAAGATCTAGAGCTATAATATTACTTAGGCCTATACTTAATTAGCTACAGGGCTCATAAGGAAAATCCTAGCCTACTTACTAAAGGAAATAGTTAGTAAGTACTTAGAAAGTACGATTATCGAAGTACTTAAACTACTATATAGGCTCGTAAAATCGGGTACTTATTAATAGGTTATATATTACGATTTTTATATTAATTAATTATTAATAGTTATATTTACGTACGACTTATACCTATTAGTCTCTAAGTACGTAAGTAACTAATTTAAAATCGTTAGAATATAGACTAACGATATATTAAGCTTATTTAATATTAACTTTATAAAAAAAGAAGATAAGGAGCTTTAAAAAGCGGGCTTTATAATAAAGCCAAAAGAGGTCCTTATAATAAATAACTTACTAGCGTTTAATAATAGAATTCTTATAATTAAAAAGGAAACTATTGTTTTTTAGTAAAAGGGGTAGGGCGAGAAAATTAGCCTTATTAATTTAAACGTAATTAATATTAAAAAGCGATATAAAGCTAAGCTCGTATAAGGGGTATATATTACGAGTATATACTAGCCCGAGATAACTTTTAACTATATTAAAATAGTATAAACTATAGAACTAAATAAATAAAATATCGAGGTACTTAATAAGCGGCTTAAGTAATAGTAATTAAATCTCGATCGAGGTCTTGTTTACTACTTAATTAACCTCGCGGCTAATAAGCTTTACGTATTTATAAATAACTTATTTACGAATAACAAGGACCTTACTTTATAATTAGGGTATATTATTATTCTTATTAACGAGAGTATAAGTAAGAGCGAATTTATAATATATAATAATATAATCTATTACTCGTTAACTAAAAGTAAATAAGTAATAAGAAGTATACTAACGTTAGAAGTTTATAATATAGTTAACGGCGTTAATCTTATTTATATAATTTTAATAATATTAAGGAGAATTACTAATTAACTTAGCCTTTTATTAATCCTAATGGTCGTTTATACGGATTCTTACTTATTATATAAATATCTTATTAAATTAAGAATTACGAAAGAAAAGAGGCTTATAATTAATATTATAGCCCTTAGGTAATTATATAAAAGGCAGAAAATCCTCGAAATCCGTTAGATTAACGGCTATAATAACCTTATTAACGCTTTTATAAAAGTAGTACTTAATAAGGGGTTAGAGTAATTCGTAAGTAATAAAAAAGTTAATATATAAATAAAAAGATAGGTTATATAAAAAGAGTAAAAAAAAGGGGGAAAAAGAGAAGACTTAGTAAATAGGCCCGAGGTCAAATTATACTTCTAATTATAGTAAGTAAATCGATAAAAGAAAAAGAAAGTTAGTATCGGATTAGAAGTCTAATTCGACCTTAGCGTATAGTAACCGCGCAGGGGCTAATTACGGCCCCTATTTATAATTATCGTAGCCTACCTAACCTACGGTTAGAACCTCCTTTTTATACCTACGCAAAAATTTATATAGTTTAATTAATCTCTTTGTTAACCCACGGTTCGAACTAATTACCCTATAATAGGGATACTAACACTTACCCTATACGTTTTTAGTAGTAAAAAAGTTAACGTATAAATAAAAAAAAAAGTTATATAAAAAAAGTTAAAAAAAAAAGAAAAAGAGATAATAGGGTAAACGGGCCCGAGGTTAAATCTTATCTCTAATTATAATAATTAAATTAAGAAAAAAAAAGAAAGTTAGTATTAAATTAAAAATCTAATTTAACTTTAGTATATAGTAACCGTATAAGAGCTAATTACGGCCCTTATTCACGATTATTACGGCTTACTTAACCTATAGTTAGAATCTCTTTTTTATACTTATATAAAAATTTATATAGTTTAATTAAACTCTTCGTTAACCCACGGTTCGAACTAATTACCCTATAATAAGAATACTAATAATACCCTATAATAAGAATACTAATAATACCCTATCCATCGGAACTCCCTTTAATTAGATACGGTTATAATCTTTCTCTTATCTTCCGGGGTATACTCTTGAAAAGCACCGGGAAAATATTAGCATGTTCAGGATTTTCAAACAAATGCATCATAAGATTCACTCCGATTGGCGGTTCGGTATCTGCTGTTTCATGATCGAAATCTGGTCCGATTAGTAGAAAGAAAGACCGAGAAATATTGACCAGTTGGGTGCGGAAGAAGTAAACCGAGTTCAGTCAAGGGTCGTATTGAGGTCAGGTATTATTGGAAAGCGCATCTTGAGCTGAGTACTCAAAGGCTATGTGGGTTGAGAAGGGGTTAAAGTATCATACCTTGAAAAAATCAATGACTTCGACTCTCTTAAGCCAACTCCAACGACTTTGGGCCCGATATGTCTCGTAAGACGCGCGCAGCATGTGGAAGAAGTTTTGGTCAGATCGAATACCGCACACATCAGGCTGATAAGCCTTTGTACCCCATCTCATGAAGGGAATACATAAAACCACGAAGCTATGACGCAATACCAATGGCCTTCCCAGTTGCTTCCCAGACGCCTTGCAGAGATCAGGGTCCTTTCCATTCGAGCTAAGGACTTCATGATGCTGAGGAAGATTCTGTCGGGGATTGACATTCGGCCCGTTTTTAAACCAGCCGCCTATGCTGTTGAAGATCAGATTTCCGGAAGCATCTTAAGCTGCAGATCTCTGTTCTGGAGGAACAGAAATTGGTTCGGATTGTCCCAAAGATAGTCCGGAGTAGTGAGTAAGAAGGCTTTTGAGACGCCAAAACCCGCCAGGCTTCTTCTCTGTGTAGCTGTCCACCACAACTTTTCCGCAATGCGACTACAATAGCAAATGGTTCAGTCAGCTAATTGATAGGGGATAGCTTTAAACATGTCATGCAGTCGTTCGGTTCATTTACAGGTAGCTCAACTCACACAAAGCCACTCGATCTGCTTTCCCGCGGAGACTAATAGCTGCTTCTTCGAAAATGATCGGTAAATGCATACAATGCCTTTTCGCAATAGAGCAGGGAGCCTCTTGTAAGGCACTTGTAGTTTTGTAGCATGGGTACTACGGGTCGAGTCGATGATTCTTTTCTTCAAAACCCTCTTCAATTTTCCAAGGCTATCGTTTCCTTGAAAGAAACCTTGGTGGTGGATGAACTTTTCTCGAGAAAGCTTAAGTTCGGCCGTAGTAAACTTCGGGTCCTCGAATTCTAACGTATCGATCTTTGAGTCGTCGAATATTCCAGCATCTTTGTCTGAAGTACTCGAGAAGTATACATCAGAGACAGCTGTTGCTGCCTGTAATTGAGTACCTGCAAGATTATGAGCGTTTCGAATCTGCTCCTTCGTGCGGGCAGTTTCCTTCAATTGCGAGTAGTATGTTGAGATGAACTCAGCAATTTCTGATTTGGAGATGCGAATGTCTAGGGAGTACTCCGCAGATAATTCGAACAGTCTACCCAGCTCTGAATCTTCAAGTAGACATGAGATTGCTGAACCAAGATGCGTTCGTTCTCGGCAAGGCGTTAGTTTGTCGTACAAGTTTGATTCAAGGAGGTTTGTGTGAATAGTAACGGCATTTGCAAGCTGAGTAAACTTCGGTAAGTTGGAAGCACATCATGAATGGCTATTGACAGATGTAGTGTGGTTTGGGTTGACGAAGAGCCTCACATCTGTCAAGCCAGCGCGAATTCCCAGATCAATCACCCCTTTTAGATGAGGAACTGACTTTAACTATGAAGGCCTTGAGACAAGGCAATTGATGCGACCCATTGCAACGACGCAGTGCTGGGGTGTAGCATACATAATTAGGCAGCAGCAGGCAAATGTATTTCTTGTCGCCTCCCAGAGAAAACGAGGTGCTGATTCGTTGCATTCTTCTGTGAAAACCAATCAAGACGTGTATTAAATGTGAAGGCGACTATCAGTGCAACCTAGCTACGTCGCTTTCAGGCTGAAGTTTGCAAATTCGTCCGAAACTTGCCGATCGTCTATGGAGGAAAGCACGCCCAACTACCTCTGCTTTGTTAGGTCCGCAAGGGATGCTCACTGCCTGTATACCCTAAGGAGCCAAAGAAGATTGGAGCTTACAAGTTGAAAAGACGCTCATAGGGAGAGCCGCGATGTTATCTTCAGGACTAAGTGCTCAAGTAATCGGCAGCGGAGGCACTCGAGGAAATGCATTCGAGGATTGACAATTTGACGATTTACCCCCAGAACAACTGTAGTGAGGTCAAACTTCGGCTTCTCGAGGCCTCGATAATCAAACATATTCATACAAGGCTCGAACCTTGACGGCACCGGACAGGAATTCAAGGCCCAAGCACTTTCTCACCGTGTTTAAGTAATGAGTGTTTAACCAAGTAAGATAAGTCGCCTTTACCACCACTGGGTGGCGAATTCCCGCCATCCTATGTTCCCGACTTTAATTCATGACAGTGTTTCTTAGTACATCATGCGTGTGCTTTTTAACTACCTGCTAGCAATGGACTGGCCATTAAACTTTCGTCCATTTTCCTTTACTCCTTCCAACGCCGAAGCATAAATGTGGGCTTACAACCACTTGTACATCTAATTAAGAGCCCGAAATGCTTGACTACCGAGTTTATTCAAACAATAAGTGTCTCGTCTTCGTTAACCTGTGAAAGATCTGCAACGTAGGCAGGGGCCCGATTCTTCCTTAGCTTCGTTCCGTCGTATGTTTGAAGTCTCTCTGTACTCGAATAGCGTGAAGGGGGATTTCGTCTTCGCTCTTATCATCTCTCTCCTTGACGGGATAACTCGAGACCGAGTACCCAAACCCAGTGGTGTCTGGTCTCAGCTTGGAGTCCTTTATAGGAGGTGTAGGCTGGCGGCTGGTGCCCTCAGATCCGTTGTCATCAGGTAACCGGTAAAAGGCATCTTCGCCGGCGCCGTGCTTGGTCGTTGAGAGATTGCGGGCGATTTGTGAGCCGCCGTGGGTCGTGTGGGGATCCTGTGAGGACATGCCGTTGCTGAAGTTGGACTTGTTCTTGCTCGAGCCGAAGCCCAGCGCCGTCGTGCTGCGGAACATCCCGCCCATGCTGCCCTTGAAACCACAGGCTCGAACGACGCGCTGCACGGCGGGACGGATAGTAGGTAGGCAGGCGGAGACAATGCCGGCGGACATTTCGATAGCGGTCCAGCCGACTGTTGGGGCGAGGGTGTAGCTCGGGTCGGTGCCACTGTAGGTGAAGAGGACGCTCGTTCGGTATGCCGAGGTGAAGACAACGCTGTGACAGGGGTGAGCAAGACCGGATGATTATGGCTCATACGGAAGAAGGCACTTACAAGAAACCGAGACCAAAGGCGAAGGTCAGAGCAATCTTCTCAGCTTTTTGCAACTGCAGCTTCCACACCTGAGGAAGAGGCAGCAACAAGATGAGGAGATCAGTGAAAATAGTTGAGGCTGCGTTGGCGATCCAGGTTGCAACTTGGTTGATGCATCTGCCCGGGATGTCGGGATACCAGAGCTTCTCGACAGGTACGCAGATAAAGATGAAGAGGAAGGTGATGCAAATGACCCAGGCGAAGACAAAGGAGATGACGAACCAAGTCATCTTTTTGAAGAATGGGATGTGGAAGATGCGGTAGTACATCAACATCAAGCTGAGCTTGGTCCAGCCCAGGTTCCAGGCGTAAAGAATCTCTGCCACGACGAGATACTTGGCCATCAACACAACATTGTCGACGCCGACCTTGTCTGCGTGGAGGCCCATGCCCACCGAGTGCATCGCGAAGATGAAGCCAACAACAACAAGATTCCATAGCTACTACACAGTCAGCTTCCAGTCATGTCTAGAGAGTCATGCCTTCGATTAGAGGCAAAATGCTAGTGGGAAACGCACCATCGACCAGACAATCAAGTAATCATCCCACCACAGCTTCTGACCCTTCGTTTGCCGACTGATGAGGCGGAGAACAACGGCAAGTACTGCGAGGACCGTCACCGAAACCACAACTTCGACGGTCCATGGCTGAATGTTCTGAGGGTCATATCCAGGAAGCCCGGGCAACGGTGACGGACCTGAGTCGGTCGACATCTTTTCGTTAGTAAAGCGCCTTTCACCTCACTGCGGCGATGTGTTGAGTAATTACACAGATGCCGCGGGGAAGAGAGAACCAAATTCTCGGGAAACGGGGGTGGGAGGGCCCAGCCTGATAACTGCGAACAAAAGAAAGAAGGAGGGTCTGGTCAACTACCAAGGGAAGGGGACTGGTCAACGCGCATTCATCAATCTCTCTTCACTCCGAACGGATTCGCTTCGCAAGAGGACTCCATCAACAGAAGCAGGGCAACTGGATCACTTTATTCTGCCCATGCACTGACTAGAAGGATGGGCAGAATCCTTCTGCAAGAAACTGCCGTCCTATAGCCCTGGCCCCTAAAAACAACGTGAAGCTTGTTAAGAGACGAGCCCCTGGACAACGTGGGAATGACGAAAAGCTAGGAAAACTGGGGAGGAAAGAACGTGTGTTCTTAGTTAAACACATGCGAGGATGGTAAACACTATGCGAGGGTCTGATAGAACTCTCCGTTCGGCCGCCATTGCTTCATTCCTAAAACGGCGGCCAAGAAGAGGGCCGCATATATGTCAAACGAGATATGCAACCAAAAAGGGAACTCGATCATCCACAGGAGAGGCGACCGAGTGGGTGGACTGACAGGAAAGGATATCTGAATAAGGCTATCCCGCACCCATACTAGGCCTACTTAAGTAAATTATAGGCTATACGTAATTATATAGCTATAATAGCTATATATTAAGCTATAGGCGCACGCTTTTTTATTATTTTTATTTTAATACGTAATACTACTTTTTTAGTTATTTTTAAAATAAGATAAGTACCTCTCTAAGTATTAAAATATAAGTTTTAAAAATATATTTTCTCTAAGTAAAGATTAGTTTTTAAAATTATAGTTTTAATTTTAAAAAATATATATAGTTAGTATTATAAAAAAGGGTAAAATAAAAAGTATAATAAATAATAAAAAGTATAGTTATAAAAAGTATAGTAAAAGTGTACTTTTTAAGCTTTTAAAACTACTAAAATAATAAAAATCCCGGGCTAAATATAGCTATTATAGCTGTGTAGTTACGTATAGCTTATTATTTACTTAAGTAGGCTTAGTATGGGTGCGGGATAGCCTTCGTGTGGGTGCGGAATAGCCTTGCACTCGGATATCTGATAGACCTGCAAGGTTCACAAAAGAGGTAAACTCTTCGATGCCACGAGGGATGTCAGGCAGGCCCCTGGTCTATCTTCTGTCTATGTATGCATGTTGCTGTATTATTTCGTACTTCAGTCGCTGCCATTGCTCGCCGCAATCTTGATCGCCTCGTTTCCCAGGCGAGAAAGGAAGAGGAAGTCCACAATCAGTGAGTGTTTTTCCACGCTTTGTGCACCGAGGTTGCTAGCGGCTAAAGGATGACAGGCCTCTGCAGGTCGAACGACGTTCAGAATTTCGGCGTAATTCTCCACTAAATTATGCGATGCCCTGGGGCAAAGTGACATGGCTGGATAGGGATCATCCCGGATTGCTTCGCCCGGTGCTGGGATCCGACTTAGAGGTGCCTCGAATAGGTATCGGCTAGCACCCTTCCCTTCGGCTCTTCAAGTCTCCAAGGGCCACTAATACGTTTTTGCTGGCGTTGCCCATTGCCCAGAGTTGGATTCCCCTGGTCTGCCCGGGGCTCTCGTTGTCGGGAGATTTTATGATGGCTGGGCCTTTCATTATGTGGTTGTTCTTACACATTGAATTCCGCATCCGGGCTTTGGCCGGCTTTGCCTTGGAGCTTGGAGCTTTTGCGAGAGCCAGGAACATCAGACTTTCCAACAAGGGCTCGCTTCCACCCCCTAGTCGACGCCTCGGCAGCCGCATGCGTCGCAGATGAAATGCATGGCGTGTGGGATTGGGGGCGGCAGAAGGGGATCGAAGGAATGCCTCGCGTCAAACGATCGGCCCCGGCTGCTTGAAGAATTCCCCTGAAGAATTCCCAAATTCACCGCATCAGAGCCAGACATGTTGTGCGTTTAAAGCCTGGCCAACCCGTCCCCGTCTACTTTGCTCACAGACATTTTCGGCCTCCCACCCGCCTTATGTCTATGAAATACCGAACGGGTAGAAGAAACACTAGAGGAAGGATGTACCCGTCCCTCCCGACAGTTCGTTTCTCTTAGACGGGCGGGAAAGGGAATTGACTTTTGACTTTCAACGGTCCTGTCTCTTCCAAAACGACGGCGCCTTTATCAACCCTGACGCCACGAACCCGAATATGGTATGAGATGAACCTCTCACCACCGTAACCGCAACGCCATTCACAGCCGGCCCCGCTGCCGATGAGTGAACCCCCTTTCTAGCGGTAGGATGACCGAGCAAGAATGGCACCTCAGGTAGAGTCGTTCTCGGGTTCTTCGGTCGCCCGTCACTATAGCGCCAGCGAGGACGCTAGCTGGGGAGAACGTGGCTACCGCCAGACTAAGAGTAAGGCTATTCCGCACCCACACGAAGGCTATCCCCATACTAGGCCTATTTAAGTAAATAATAGGCTATACGTAACTACATAGCTATAGTAACTATATTTAACCTAGGATCTTTATTATTCTAATAGTTTTAAAAGATTAAAAAGTACGCTTTTATTATACTTTTTATAACTATACTTTTTATTACTTATTATACTTTTTATTTTACCCTTTTTTATAATACTAATTATATACGCTTTTTAAAGTAAAAACTATAATTTTAAAAATTAGTTTTTCTTTAAAAAAAATATATTTTTAAAACTTATATTTTAGTACTTAGAAAAGTACTTATTTGATTTTAAAAATAATTAAAAAAAAAGTAATATTATATGTTAAAATAGAAATAATAAGGAATTGCACGCCCATAGCCTAACATGTGGCTACTACGGCTATGTAGTTACGTATAGCCTATTATTTGCTTGAGTAGGCCTAGTATGGGTGCGGGATAGCCTTCGCGTGGGTGCGGAATAGCCTTACTCTAGACTAAAGCTGGTTGCTCATTTCGCCCCTCAAAAAGCAATAACCGAGTCATGTCCCGTCCCTGTTGCCGATGTCCGTGCTTCGGCGATAGCACGAGTGACGAAAGGATATTCCTGGAAGACATCCAAGCCCAACGCGTGGTCGCTGATCACAACAAGCTCCTCTCTGGAGTCTGTTCAACTTGTCAAAAGAAGAATGTTGGCGGATACCGTTGAGTGTCCCCTCCAAGGGACCAGGAATGGCGAACTATGAAGACTTGGTGACTTGTTCAAACTGGAGTCGTCCACAACCGTTTTTTCTGCCATCTCCACCTCACCGAAACAGGGACAGGCCTCACCGTGAGGCGACTCGTTTGGGAAAACCAGTCCGTGGTCTACTGCGACAGATGTTACGTTCAATTGGGCTCCCGAGGCTTCTCGGCGGAGCCGGCCGTTTGAGATACACCGCCGCCTCTGAAGTTTACCCAATGCAACCCGCAACTGGCGCCACGAGGGGTAGGATCTCCAGAACCCCTCAGGAGTTGCTTAGTACATGTAGAAATCTGCATCTCTTTCAAACCTACTACTAAACCTAACTTTTGTCCAAGCCACCTTTCTCTGATCCCTCGGAACCGAACCAGACTCAAAGCAGCTTGTTATACACTCGCAGACAGCAGAGCAACAGGGCCCAAACGAACTACACACACAAATCACATCATGGCAGCCACAACCACCATCCAAGTCCCCCACCTCGGCGGCATCACGGCCGGCTACCGTCTGTCCGAGGACAAGGTCGACCCCGCCAAGCCCACCGTCGTCCTCATCAACTCCATGTGCACAACCGTCTCCCTCTACAATGACCAGTTTAACAGCAAGACACTGACGGACGCCGTCAACCTGCTGGCCATCGAGCCGCTCGGCCACGGCTCCACCAGCTGTCCCGTAGAGCACTTCACCTACTGGGACACTGCCATCATGGCCCTGCAGGTCATGGACAAGCTCAACGTTCAAAAGGCTTTTGCTCTTGGCACGAGTCAAGGTGGATGGATGGTCACCCGTATGGCCATTTTGGCCCCTGAAAGGGTACGTTACGATGCCACGTGACATTTAATGGCCCCGTTACACTGTCAATTTGTTTCCCTGGGATCGCGATGTCTTTTGAGAAAGAGGATCGTTGTTTTCTTATGGGATTGAGTTTTCTGGACTGTGCTGAACTCCATCGAATCTAGATTTTGGGTCTCTTGCCCTTGGGCACGTCCATGGACTACGAGTCAGCCGACTCCCGTGTCAAGGGCTGCTGGGACCCCAAGGCCCAGCTCCTGGCCTTTTATGACGGCTGGTCCAGTGCCACCCCGACGCCGGACTTCGTTGTTGACGATATCTGGTGCGGCATGGTTGGCAGCCTGGGCTTCTCAGGCACCGTCCCACCCGAGACCCTTGAGTTCTGGACAAAGACCCTTAAGTCTGTCTACAAGGGTGACGAGGGCCGCAAGAAGCTCAAGATGGCCCTGGGGAACCTTCTGTCGAGAGACGGCCTCCTTTTGAGACTGAGAGACGTCAAGTGCCCCGTCTACTGGCTCCAGGTATGTGATGCTACGGTCGAACAACTGGACTATCTTTGAGCGCCTCGCTGACTAAATCTCAGGGAACCGCCGACCCTGTTTTCGGTGTCAACATCCCCGGTGAGCAGATCAAGCTCTTCACTTCCGCCCCGGAGGCGACGGTGACGTTGGTTGAGGGCGGTGGCCACTACTTGAACGCCACCAGCCCGAAGGAGGTTGAGGAGGCTCTGCTGAAGATGGTGAAGACGTACGCCTAAGACCGAGTCTTCGTTGTACATTTTTCGGGATGAACTATGGCGTTATGATCATGAGTCGTGAGCACGATAGGCGAGAAAAGCATGCAATACCAAATGGCCCCCAAGTCGCATGCTGGGCAAGAAGCACGTAACATAAAGTATTCGTAGCAATGGTAGAAAATGAATGAGAATCCCAATGCTTGATCACATCTGGCTTTGGTCCGGGTGTTCCCCGGTCCAAAATCCGTCTGCTCGGGGTCGAGTCCGTATCCCATCTGCCATCCCAAGGAGGAAACACAATGACATGTCATCTTTCTCAAGCGCCCAGTCACCAGTCAGGGGGATGTCCACGTCGATTTAGCGATCCGAGCGTCAGCTATTGAAGAGCCACCTCAATTGCGACGTTGATAGACCCTCATTCAATGCGACCAGGCCAATTGCCTCTAAGTACCTTGTTATTAAAAACAGTTTATTCTTTCTAAGTTACAAGTACAAGAATACAGTTTTAATAAAATAGTACAGTACCTATTTAGTACTTAAATTAAGATACTTTTTTAAGTTTACTATAAGAGAAAGATAATTATATTACTAATTACTTATTATTGAGGTTTATAAGTAGCGCTATCCCCCCGACAGAGCAATCCGCCGGGGCCGTACTGTGTATTACGTATTAGGGAAAACTAAGTATATTACGCTCTATACCTAATTACTAATTAAAACTCCCGACCTTCCGCCGCCCGTTTAGAGGGTAAGCTATACCTACTCTAAAATATATAAGACCTCTTAGTACTAGCCCGCGTAGGTAGCTAGATCCCGTATTATATATTCCTTCTTTTTAAGGGTTAAAAGGACCTTTATATATTCCCTTATATCTATAATATAGCCTATATTAAAGGGATTTTTAGCTCTATAAAATATAATTTCTAAACTAGTATTAATATACTAAATTTTAATATCCGTATTAACTTAGTTATTTATAGCGTTTATACTATTACTTAGCTAAATTCCGTACTACTTAAAGGTACTACGCTACTCCTTAGGCGTACTTACGTTAGCTACGATAGCTAGGGCGTTAAGGGGGCCTAATCTATCGAGCCCTAGAGGGGGGGACCTATCGAGGGGCATCTTCAGCCCGCTAGTTATTAACTATATACTAAGAGAGTAGTAGTTTATATATCGATAGGTTCGTTTAAGAAGTTCGTTTAATAGGTTCGTTTAATAGGTTTATTTAATAGGTTTATTTAATAGGTTTATTTAATAGGTTTATTTAATAAGTTTATTTAATAGGTTTATTTAATAGGTTTATTTAATAGGTTTATTTAATAGGTTTATTTAATAGGTTTATTTAATAGGTTTATTTAATAGGTTTATTTAGTAAATTTATTTAGTAAATTTATTTAGTTTAAATAGAGAGTAGCTTTAGGTAATATTAAAAATAATAAGGATAAAAAGAATTTTTATAAGCTTTAATATGCTAAATATTAGCCCTTTTAGCCCTTTCTCTAGAGACCTCTACGTTACTATTAAAGTTTAGAACCTCTATAGTTAAGGGCTACTTCTAACTTTTATAGCTAACCTTTATTATTAACCTTTTCGGCTAGCGCTATTACGTAAGTATATTACTTAGCTTATTATTAATAGATAATAAGGTAGCTTACTTCTACCGAATTATATAGCGGTTTTTATATTAAAATTATTATATTACGTTAAGCACGTACTTAGGGTATATTACGCATATTATATAGTTAAAAAGTATACTATATTATATAATTTTTTTTAAAAACGTAATCCCGTTAAGGTTAAGTTTTTGTGCTTATAAAGCCGGAAAAAAACCACTATATAAGTAGCGCTATAGTTTTAATCGTAATAACTTTATTCGTAATAAGTAAAAAGTTTAATTATAAGTCCCTTAAAAGCCTCTTTTTAAGAGCTATAAGAGCCTCCGAGTTAAGTTAAAATATTTATTAAGATACTAATAACTAAACTAACCCTATAATAACGGCCTTAATAAATAAAATAAAAAATAAATTAAAAAATAATATTAAAATCTTTACTATTATTAAGTACGATTTATAAAACGTAGTAACGTAGCTATAGAGTATTAGTAATATACTTTATATTAAAAAGATTATTATTAGTACTAATAAAATAGATAGGGCCGTATTAATATAGCGCCTTAACTTCTTTTTATAATTCGAAAATTATTATTTTAAATAGTATTAAAAGTTTATTAAAAAGCTTTTTTAAATATTTTAGTAAATTTATTACTATTTTTATAATAATAAGACTTTTAGTACTTATATATAAGAGTAAGTTATTTATTTTTAAATAGTAATATTAGCTTATTAATAAGTTATTAAAACTACGATTCTAGCGATCCCTTAACGAGGGAGAGGGTAGAATAGAGAAAAGGAGGAAAAGATAAGTAAGAAAAGGGTTAAGGTTGAATAGTGCGGAATTCGAGGGTAGGGTAGCGTCTATATGTACTGCGGCAATCCTCTAGTAATGCAAAACGATGGAGTTAAATAGTGCAGGCCAATTGCCTCAACAGCGCATTGATGAGTGTTCTCGCCTCCAGCCCTTTAGTCATATTCGGCCATGGTCCGGTCATGACACACGGACTGCCGTGAGGCTGAAAAGTCGTCGCCACACTACCGAGCTGTGTTGTGATTCCTATTGGGCCGGGGAACCAGGCCCGGGCTGGCATTTTCATTGAAAAATAACCATAAAGCCGGGGCTTTGCTCGAATGGGAAAACACTGGGAGCGACGGGGAGCCGAGTGAGCGAGCGATCCGCAGCGAAATAGGTGACCCTACGCGCGTATTACAGCGTTGGTTGGCTGATTGTCAGCCGATGAGTCGCACGAGCCAAAGTCGACCCGTCACCGCGAGTCATTGAGAGGCAATTTACACTTTGGTTGTGAGTTATCATAAACCAGCGCCAAAATACTCACAACTGCCACAGCTGACCCATCAGCATGCTAGTAAACAGTATGTGAGAGTGTCAAATGCGTATGACAAAGTCATTTGCCGCTCAGAACATAGATTCCCGACAACATGTTTCTATCGATTAGACTACTTTGACTGCGATGACAGTGGCTGCTTCCCAGTTGCTCTCACTGGCTACAGCATAAGCTTTCCTCAGTTTAGCTACTCTAAGCTATACGTAATGTACATATGGCAGCAGCAGTGATAAGAAGGGAGGTTTCCATTGTCTAAGTGGTGGATTGCAGGACTGTGAATAGGATGTGTGTTCTGTGATACTCGACGAGCGAGCTCCTCCACCCGGGAGTTTAGATTTGGCTAGCTAAAGATGGACGTCTATCTCAAGCACTAAGGTGTCTTCCAATACCTGCAGCAAAACATTTACTGTGTTCGTATTCAAACCCCAAGGACTTCTAAAGTAGGAGTACGTCCTGTTTGTGTCCAGTCGCAAAGACTCGCCTATGGGCACCCTCAGAGAATATCAGAAATATTCCGACTCGATAATATCCTTCGAGGCGATCCGCCGGATGAACGATGAGCCCCCAAACAGTCTTCGGAGCATCGCTGTCTTTACAGAAGGAACATTGCTCTGGCCTTCGCCAGTCTTCACAATTGAAGACCGTTTCACCCTCTGGAAAAGGGAAGGACCTCCCCGGCCCGTCTCGTAGACTGGACTTGTATTGCAGTTTACCCCAGTTGTTAGTCTTGAAACAACAACTAGACGTCAACAAGAGCTTCATATGGCCTGGTTGCTGTATAGTAGCGGCGTCTACGGACCAGTCAAACATACAGAGGCCACTTCCACCAGAGAAGTATCCGATCGGGGGGTTCCCCCTGCGTTTGGGTTCGACATTCACATCTGAGGGGAAGTCGGCCAATGATGCCCGCATTCGAAGGTATGAACCTGGATTAAGCCTACCATACGGGCTGCGCCATTGCAAATCCATATGATTCTCGGTGATGGTGTATTCGGCTCGAACATGGGTTGGCAGCGTGTCTGATAATGACATTAGCTTCTGGTTGTTGGAGAGCTTCTCTTGTGGCCTAGGATTGTCGACGTTGTAGCGTCGACACGGTAGAACCTCGAACGGCCGTAGCTGAGAAATCCAACTCCACGACGGGCCGACGTAAGGCTCTTGATCTCTCTTCTGTTGGAGTGCTGTCTCGAGTGTACCGACATCTGGGTTGAGCATTTCCCAAACAAGCCCGTGTTGCAGGTCATTCATCCACAAGCCGGCAAGGTAGGTGTCTTCAGTAATCTTGGCACACTCCTCGGCCAATCCTGCTATGCCGGCCAAGAGATCATCTCTGTAGCTCCACGACCTTGTCTGAATCTCCAGTATCTCTTCCCATCGGGCGTAGGCGTTGCGCACACTACGCCATACTTCAATAGGATCAGCTGGCTTCGGCGCTTGTGCTATGTTGACGAGTGGTCTCAAGGACCCGTGAACGACTGGTCCGAGGTTCACATATGAATTCTCAGATGTTGAGCCGTTCTCGCAGGCAAAGTGCCACAATCCAGGCCCAAGAAAGAGCAGCCTCGTCGACAACATGTTCTCCTGGAAGGTCCAGCCCCTGGTTTCCCATACTGCCTGCTTCAAATCATTAAGCAGTGCCGAAGAGTTCCAAATCGGCTTCCGATCATCCGAAGATGGGAAGAAAGTGTAGGTCCCGCGAACGCTCTCGCGTCGTTTCGACTGAAAAGGCAAGTCAAGACCTGGTGCCCTTTCACCAAGGTAACCCTGCAAACAGGACGCAGACGCCAACGGACAGACAGTCAGAGTCGAGGAATAGTACACACCACCCATGGTCAAGCTCTCCGTATTCCAGTCTTCTATGTCTCTTTGAATGATGCAAAGAGCATGCACCCAAATATATCGTAGACCGAGAGCTCTACAGGTGATGGCGGTGTCTCTCACCACCGAACTCATGGAGTCGAGTGATATACCCTCAAGGTGTTCTAATAAGTTCTCTCTGGTGGTCTTCAACTGCTCAGCTGCATCTTCTCTGGAGCCCCAGCAGTAACTGAGTGTCGCATATTCAACTCCGTGAAGTTTTCCCTCCATGTCGTTTTCTTCGTGCAGGATATCCGAAGTTACAAGGCGCGGGACGTCTAGGTCGGTGCTGCCAACGTCTATGAGCCTTGTTGGAATGAACGCTGTGTCTTCCTTGCCATGATCACACTCGTTCTGACATCGGTTGAGTTCGTACTTCATCCAGTCTACGTTGGCGGGATCAAGTAATCGAGGCCGTCGCTTGTCGTCGACTCGCAACCAATTTGTGACATTGTCTAGTGCGGATGGGAATGTAAGCTCAGGTAACTGCAAATGAACTATGTCGGATACATAGAAACTCACTGTCATCGGATTCGATGTTGAAGGTAATAGCCGCAAGAAACTCCTGCTCAGGGCGTTTGTATACTTCACATCGCCAAAATACAAGACCTTCCTCGTTCGGCTTCGAGCCAAAAAGATCTCTGTCAGCGCCCCATATGTATCCGCCATTGATGTAGACATCTCCCCTATAGTCTATACCGCGTTTAATGACGTGTTCTCGGACGAAAGTACACAAATGACAGCCTTTCTCAGAAGACTCAGTCAGCACTGACAGTGAAGGCAGCGAGTCTTTCCATTGGCAAGGCGATCCCAACATGATCATTTCACCCTCGCCTTCAGCTTTGTGTCTCAGTGCTTCAGAAGCCTCTGACGTATCAGACTCTCCCTCAACGAAATCATCGATGCTATCGTCCAGGAGAACGGGGAGACATCTTTCGCAAAGGACTGTACCTCTTAGCGCCCCAAAACCGACAGGGAACGAAGACGACATCGAGTCTTGATTTGTGAGAGTAGAACACTAGTATCAGTCTATCTGAGGGTTTGTATGAGAGTCAGAGTCAGTGTTCATCACTGTTGTAAGGACCATGTAGAAGTCATGACGGGGTCGTTATCGTCGTCGTTGCCTAACACAATGAGTGATTTGTTACAAAGCGGGGAAGAATCCCTGCTCCATCCCTGACAACGGGATTTCTTCATTGTTCGATGCATGGTCAATACATGGCACACTGAGACTATTTCAGCACGTTAATATTCCTATTCTATCAACTGCTAAATAGCATCAGGATATTCTTATTCTTCTCCAGCCTTTCTTTAGTCCTGCTCTATTTCAACATCATTCCTATTTAACCAGACAGAAAGGAATTAAGATCAAATCCAAAGGTAATACATTAATGTCTGTCGAAAAAGCACGCAGTTCATTGAAGCTGCATGGAAGGCGATGGGGCATAGTCTCATTGAAGCCAGTCATACTTTCCTGTACCGAGACGAAATTTCACCACACTTAGATCAAAGCAATTGCATGTTAAGTATACGTTACTATTCTTCCTGCAAGATCTATTCAGAAATGTTGCAAGCCTCCTCTATCACTTGCTTGATAGATTTGCCTTTGCGGTATGGAACTAGCTTCTGGAGTCGTGCTGACTTTCTGCAGAAGATGCTTTTCAGTCGGAATGAACTCCCGGGAGAGATGCGCGACGTAAGACCCATTTTACACTTCGTGTCATCACTCTCCTTCCTTCTCTGGTTTCTGGCCGTAGACCACGTTACTTCGAAGTAGTTAGCATTTAGCATGCCTCTTCCCAGGTCTCGTCAGTCATCAACTTACTAGTACAGCCACGCATGAATCTTGGGATCTTTCAAATCTTTCCGAACACCGGCCAGCAATACAAGGACCTCCTCCTTCGTCCACCCAAGAGCTCCGCAAAGAAGGCGCAGGGAGAAGCCTTCAAGGCCGTCCAATAGCTGAATCAACTCCAGCATCCCAATGTCCTTGAGATGAGGGTCCTTCGCCCATGGACCAGCGGGGATCTTGAACGGCTGGTGGTGAACGTTGACGAAACCGGTGTTCTCACGCACGATGCCTTCTAGCTTGGGTCCGATTTGCCCATCTCGGCCGAAGATTTTGCAGGCGTCCATGAAGAGGTCTACCCACCGCAGGAGTTCGGTGCCCTCGATTGTACCATCATCGGAGTAGATCATGAAACTCCAGTCTTGGAATTCGGCCCAACCGCCAGGGTTCAAGTTACTGCCCGATTGTCAGGATGTGCATTGCCCGAGAAGTTCGGGATGGGGTGGTGACATACTCATAGACGCGCTTCACGTACTTTGGCCAGTCCGCGATGGACCCGCACATGTACCTGCTGAAAATGAAGTCGTACTCCTCTCCAATCCACTCGCTTTCGACGTCATCAATCTCGAATTTGACGTTCGGCGGTAGCCTTTACTCGGGTTCAGTACATTAAGAGTTTCGTATCTCGAAAAGACTTACCAAGCTGGCTGAATGGCACTAAGGTCGTTCCCGAGGATCTACTATCTCGTCAGCAAGTGCTTAGTACGGGCATGAATCCGCAAATGCATGTCATATCACCAGGATATGTATACCTCCGCATTGGGGTACTTATCACCCATCTCAATGGCCCCTAAAGTTGTTAGTCAGCCCTTTTTACGGCGACTGAGGAGGTTTGGTCTTGTATTACAGATGCCTGTTCCTGTGCCGACGTCAAGGACTCGATGCATTTTTGTCTCATCTACCGGGGCTAAGAACAATTTGTCTCCAATTGTCTTTGTCAACAAGGCGTGGCAAAAGTCCAGTCGGTCCATCTCGCTCTGAACGTCTCAACGTTAGTCACATCAATCAGAAGCCACTGTATCGGGTCTACTGCCCTACTTCATCGTTGGGAAGGATGTAAGCTAAAGACGACAGTCAGTCAGGTTATCTAGGAATACAGTATTGGTGCCAGCATACATCCGGATCGAAACGAATGATATCGGCGACCGTGCTCGGTGGGGTAGTCAAGAACAGACGAGGATAGAGATGCGGTGTATGAAGAACTACAGAATTAGACCATTTGCGCTATGAAGATTTGACCTCAACTTGGGGCAAGAAGTTTTAGAGCATTACATTCTATCGTCAATGGTAGACGCGTTGTCCTTACGACAGTAGATGTCAGTAAACGCGCAGTGAGCATGGACTTTGTGTGTCACGCACCGATTCGCCATCATCGATTGCGATATCAGCCTCCAAGTCAGTAGCTCCAGCGGGGGAAAGTCCAGCTGCGTCCGACGGTGTCGTGGTCTTTGGGGGAGACCTGGCTGCTCGTGGAGATTGGGCCGCAGGTGATCCTGCCGGCGACGTAGGTTTTGAGGTTGAGTCGGCCATGACGGTAGCGTTACGGTTGTAGCGTAACGAAGTCGGACATACAGATGGTAAAAACGCGGAAACTGATCAAAACTCAAACCGCCCTCTGTGTCGCACCCGGGCCAGCGGGGGTTTTAGCTGAGTTTGACAGACTACGGTCAACCCCCCGCAGCTTGGCGAGTTATGGAATGTTTGTGCTGTACTGTGGTGTCTGTTGGTTCCAATGTCTCGCCGGCTGCGTCTTAGTGTGCGGCACAGCTGCACATTGTGCATAAAAAACCAGTTCTCCTTCCCGATCAGGCTTACTGCTGTGGTTGGGGTATCGAGCAAGCACACCGAGACCTCGTGCCGCTCATCTCTCCCCGAACGTCTGGTTTCGGCACACTTACTCGGACCGTTTGGCTCTTGACAGAGATCCTTGCATTGGTTGTCTTCAAGCCGATCGGCAATTCCAAGTTGAGGTTTTCATTACGGCCTACCTAAGTGGCACAATTCTCGTCTACTTGTATCGATCAATTGTTGCGTCCTAGAAGGTATTGTTATGTGATCTATTTTGTCAAAGGTGATTTCTCGCAGAGGTAAGGGTCATTGGGGTCCGAAATTGATTGAGAAATCATGGTACGACTGATAAAAAGAAGTAGCGCAAGAATAAAGCTCTAGAGACGCATGTTCATGGGCAAGTATTCTGCAGGTCGCCTGGGACCAGACAACCCGAAGCTCCGGAATCGATTCCGGTGGGTTATTAAACGGGGAGTTCGAGCTAACAAAGACAGCACTGTGGCTCCGCTAAACCTCCCACCGAGGATATTCTTTTGTGCAAGAAAAACAGACTGACCGGCAGCCGCTTATACATTTGTGCAATCTCATACGTGGATTAACACCACAGAATTTTGAGGAAGTGCTTACGCCCGATATACGCCGTGTGATAAGTTCTATGAGTCCAGCTGGATCACATGAGAAGATCTGGCTAATTTCATCCTTAGGAACGTGTACATACTAAGCATGTGTAGCTAAGATCACTTTGAAGCGGTAGGCTCAGGGGCGAAGACATCTGATGCTCAGCTGCGGAAAATTTCCCACCTGAGGTAAGTTCAAATTACATGTAATGATGCGTCAAATGGGTAAAGTAAGCTGTCTTTACCACGGCCGGTCGAACTGCGATGCAGCATCGGAGCTGAAGTCTGTTTAAGTGGCTACCTAGGTATGTACTGAATAAGAGAGCCAACAGGATCGAACCAACCTGAATCATTTCGCCGGCAATGGCTGAAACTCGTTAACCCATTGATTCCTCGGCGTGCTTAGGGTGCTCTTTCCACGCCGCAAAAAATCGCCATATCCCAACTCGCTAACAATACCGCTACCATCGCGGTCCCAAACCACTTTGCCTCCCAAGATGGTGTAACGCGGCCAATTTTTAAACTCCATCCCTTCGAAAGGCGAGTAGTCGATATCATGGTGCAGCATCGAGTTCTCCAACACAAACGGCTCCATCTTTGCTGAGCCCGTCCCGCCACTGGCAGCAACTTGCTCAGCCGTTGGATACCAAATGACAAAGTCGGCATCATATCCTGCGGCAATCGCGCCCTTGGTATCTCCCAGCCCGTAAAGCTTTGCCGGGTTCGTCGCCGTGACCTCGACAAACTTCTGCGGCGTCACTCTCCCCGTCAATACGCCGCCCTCGAATAGCAGCGGCAGTCGTGTCTCAACGCCGGGGAGCCCGTTGGGAACCTGGTCGTACCTCATCGAACCATCTTCCTTGCCCAATCCCGCCTTTTTGCCGTCAGGATGATCATATTTACTCGGCGCGTGATCTGAGCTGAAGGTCGTAAACGTCCCGTTGGCAATACCAGCCCAGATGGCGTCCAAATCCATGCGGTCCTCACGTAGTGGCGGACTGCAGATATGCTTTGCGCCGGAAAACCCATCAGTGGCCGGGTGAGATGGCTTCAGGGCGTCGGCTGTGAGATAGAGGTAATGAGGACACGTCTCCGCGTGAATTGGTAGAAGCCTTGTCTGCGCGCTTCTGACATGCGCGGTGGATGTCTTGGACGACATGTGGACGATGAGAATGGGAATATCAGAGAGCTCGGCAAGGGCAATAATGCGGTACGTTGCCTCATCTTCGGCGGTGTTGGGCCGGCTGATAGCGTGGTAGTACGGAGCAGTGAGTTTCTGCTCTGCGAGGCGTGCCGTGATCCAGGTGATCATGTCACTATTTTCGGCGTGTACCATGGTTGTCATGCCCAGATTTCTGGTAGCCATCATGACATCTAGGATTTCGCCGTCTTTGAGCTGCAGGGGCTCGTAGGTCATGTACAGCTTCACAGAGGTGATACCCTCACTAACAAAGAACGGAAGCTCATAGCGAAGGATGGTGGGGGTTGGGTTTGTGAGAATGATATGAAAGCCGTAGTCGCAGTATGACTTTCCTCTGGAGCGTGAGTGATAGTCATCTACGACTGGGTGAAGAGATTGGTGGGTGCGTTCCTGTGTAGCGAAGGCGATGATTGTTGTTGTGCCGCCTGCAATCGCTGACCGAGTGCCGGTCTCGAAGTTGTCTCCTGTTGGAGAGTTGTCCTGATACTAGTTTAGACAGGGGGATTCTGTTTGAAAATCGAGATAACGTTTCTTACCTGGTCAAGGTGTACGTGGGAATCCACGCCGCCCGGCATGACGAAGCCATGTTGTGCATCTATCACTGTCTTGGCCGAAAAAAGAGACTTGAGATCCTGGCCTACAGCTAAGATCTTGCCGTCGCGAACCACGATATCTTGCCTCGCGTGGATATCAGATGCCGTTACCTATTTTTTTTTCGTTGCATCAGTCATTTGGCTGATGGGTTCCTTGGTACAACATGATTCATGTAATACTCACCACTGTGGCATTCTCAATGATGAGATCAACCTCCATGTTGCTTTACCTTAGTGTGCTATGACAGCAAAATCGTCTCAGTGTGCTAAAAGCGAATTTTACGGCACTTAACCAACAACAAACTTCGCTTCGGTAATTCGTAGAATTATGTCAATCTGTTCTCGATTTTCCCTTGACACCATATGGAGTATCTACAGAGTCATTGACGACATCTACTTGGCTGTAGACTTGATAACGCTGTTCCTGCGAAGAATAAATAGGCCTATCTGAGATAAGGACAGGCAGCCGCGGCAAACTACCCGACGGCCTATCGGCGCTTATCGCCCACGACTTAGACTACCTTAGGGAGCTGCAGGAAATAGGACGGACGATACGGACGGAGGATTGCACGCTGATCTCAAGGCATGAGGGGTAGACCCAGCACCACTTTGTTGGAGATTCGGAGAAGAGCTCAGCAACTTCTCGTGATGAAAAGAATAAGTTTGGACTGAAGTTTGCATAGCGGCAGTGAAAAGAAGGAATGTGAGAACATAGCAACTTGACGACTGCACAAAACAACCAGAAAATCAGCGGCAATGCCATCACGGAAGCTTCGCGTGGCTGCAGCCCAGATGGGCGCAACGCATTACAGCGACCCACGGCCTAAGACACTGAATCGCATGATATCACTTCTTGAAGACGCAGCCGCAAAGGGAGCACAGCTGGTTCTCTTCCCCGAAGCCGCTTTCACAACCTTCTTTCCCCGGCATCTGATTAACGACCCCTCTGAACTTGACTCCTTCTTCGAGCACGGCGATGTAGCGACTCAGCCGCAGACAAAGCCGCTATTCGATAAGGCCAATCAGCTGGGCGTCGACATCTCGGTCGGCTTTGCCGAAAAGGCCGACAACGGCGAAACCTTCAACTCCTGCATCTACTACCACGCAAAGAGCGGCTCCATCCTCTCAAAGTACCGCAAGATCCATCTTCCGGGCGACTTTGAGCCCTTTGCGGACCCGGATGCCACGAACCAGCTAGAGAAGCGTTACTTCAAGCCTGGAGACCTCGGCTTCAATGCGTTCCGGGTACCCGATCTGACAGAGCCGGAGGCGGCACCGGAGCGCGGGGACCCCATCTTCGGCATGATGATCTGCAACGACAGGAGATGGGCTGAGAGCTGGCGCGTCTTGGGTCTACAGGGCGTCGAGGTCGTACTGTGCGGCTACAACACGGCCGGCTTCGCGCCGCATCTCTGGGGAACCAGCGCCAGCATGGATCCGGACGAGGCGCGGAGCAAGGCACTCTTCCACCACAAGTTGGTGATGCAGGCTCATAGCTACACGAATGCCTGCTTCAGCATCAGCGCTGCGAGGTGTGGTCTCGATGACGGGAAGTACGACCTCATTGGCGGTAGCTGCATCACTGGTCCGGAGGGCGAGCTCATCTCTGAGGCATCTACAACAGAGGACGAGGTCGTCTATGCAGAAATTGACCTGGCTGAGTGCCGGCCGGGCAAGGAGCGCACATTTGACTTTGCCAGACATCGTCGTGTAGAGCATTATGCTCGCATCATAGAACAAACCGGCGTCGTGGAGCCTCCCAAGCCCTCGCCCTTAGCCGAGAAACACAACGGAGCAGCAAGTAACGGCATCACGCCTGGACAGACTCAGAAGAAGATCCGCATCCTCCTCATCAACCCAAATAGCACCCGCGCCATGACCGACGCCTGCGTCGCCATGGTCGAGAGCCAATTACCCCCCGACGTCCTCGTCACAGGCTTCACGGCGCCTAGGCCGGCGCCCTCAGCCATCGAAGGCAGTTTTGACAACGTAATGTCCGCCGCGGCCGCCGCTCGCGCCGTCCTGCCCCTTGCGGCGACCCATGATGCCGTCTTGGTGGCGTGCTACTCCGACCATGCCCTCATCCGCATGCTTCGCGAAGAACTCCCTCGCCAGCCCGTCATCGGGATCATGGAAGCCTCGCTCTTCGCGGCGCGAACGCTGGGCGGACGGTTTGGGCTCATTGCCGTGAGCGAGCGGTCGAGGGTGTTGCACGAGGGTAGCATTCACCACTATGGCTTCTCAGCCTCCTGCGCCGGCGTGGTCTCGTGTAAGCTAGGCGTGCTGGACTTGCACGAGAAGAGCCAGGATGAGGTCATGGGAATCATGGCAGCCGTCGGGAAGAAGCTGGTGGAGGAAAAGGGGGCCGATTTGTTGCTTCTGGGATGCGCCGGTATGACGCCGCTCAAGGGGGCCGTAGAGGCGGCTGTCGGGGACGACGTGCAGGTTGTTGACGGCGTATTGGCTGGGGTGCATCACCTAGTTGGATTAGTTAGAATGGGCGGTGCCACGGCCAAGAGGGGCGTCTACAAGAGCTCCGGTGACGGACGAAAGGCGAGAGGACAGGATTGGATCTAGTTTCCTTAGTTGGCCGCGGGAATAACAACATGAGCTTAGATGGAATAGATATCAGCCGGAGCTTTATCACTCTCACACCATGGAGCTTGTTGCTATCGAAATGCAGGGTTGTTTTGCTAATGATCCAATCGGCCAACGCCCCGTTATCAGAGTCCGATAGTTTGCAGATCAACTCAGAGTCTCAACCAACATGGAATCCTGGGGAGGACGCGGGGAATGAAGTCCGCAACGACATCAAGTTTCCTAACATGCTTTCCATCTTTGAATCCACACCATGGAGATCAACTTGAACGGCCAGACCAAAAAGAGTAGTAGGAACAGTCATCCTTGCGACTTCTGCCGTTACAAGCGCGCCGCTTGCCTTGTGCACGAAGACACGCCACCATGTGAGCTCTGCCGACGGTTAGGCAAAGAGTGCACATTTGTTGGGGGCCCTAACAAGAGGAGACGGCTATCCGAGCGGCGGCAAAGCGGCTCCAGCGATGGGATACGGAGCCCCCATCACCAACAGGACGGAGCTGCCCCGGGAGCAGATGGGAGGTTTCCGTCTGTGGAGGTTTCGCCCATTGCCGATTCCATCTTTGTGAGAGGGCTGATGGACTCTGCGAGCCCGACATCACCACACACAACGTCTTCACCAGATGTTCCACGTCGAGAGAATGTCTTCGTACCGTCGTCGCTGGACGCGGAGCCTGGTCACAATGCTCAGGTGATAGGTCTCAGCGGTGAATCGGATCCGTACTTGCTAAATCTGTACCACTTCGACGAGAGAGACGAATGCACGTTTCAGCAACTCCGCATCAGGAATATGGGGCCTGAAGATGGGGTTCCCATTCAGTTTATGCTACAGCGCAACTCACAAGCTAGTAAAGCGCAACCAGGAGGGCTGGGAGCTACCGCGGCCGACCTTAGATGCGAGGTCTCGGACTTGGTCTCCGAGAATGTTGGTCAAAGGCTCATCACTCTGTAAGGAATTGGCCAGACCCTCTTATACTCACTCGAATATGCCTGAGTTCAGAATGAAGTTCCGACTGACTGGTGGCAGTTTCTGGAAGTATGTTCAACCTTACTTCCCGGTCGTATCCAAAGAACACACAATCCAAAATCTTAACGGTAGCCCCTCCGCAATGCCAATATGTCTCCTGGCAGCAATCTATGGCCACGCCCTCCCCTTCTGCGTATTCGACGACATCCTCTGTGTAGACGTCGACACCCTCCCCTCGGCAGACCACCTCTTCAAACTTGCCTGGATGGCCGCCCTATCCGAGTTCCATACTCCATCTCTCGCCACGGTGCAAACGATGCTTCTCATGATTCAGCGACGGCCAACTAACAAGCACGTCGCCGACACGCCGTTCAAATGGACCATGCTCGCAGACACGGTGGCGCTAGCGCAGTGTTTGGGACTCAATCTGGACCCATCGGATTGGGCGATTCCGAGCTGGGAGAAGAGATTGCGGCGGAGGCTTGCTTGGGCGGTGTATGTTCAGGACAGGTGGCTGAGCCTTAACTTTGGCAGAAGTTCGCACATTCAGGAGTGCGATTGGGACGTCTCCTCGCTTGGGCCGGATGATTTTGGTGATGTTCCTGGTTGTGAAGGCGAAGGGCCATTGGTGTGCAGGCACTTTCTGCACCTAGCCTCTCTAACTGAGATTGTGTCCAAGATTCAACAAAACATGTTGTAAGTTGCATCCCAATACAGCGTCACTGCTCTGATTTTGGTGCTCATTGACCGTTGTAGCTCTATCAAAGCCACTAGAGCTCTCTCCAAGTCGCTCGAAGCAACTTTCGAAGTTGCTCGGCCCTTGAGGATTGAGCTTGCAGAGTGGCTGCAAATCCGACCCGACGTAGGGGAACAGCCCTCAGCATCTCTGCCAGAATGCGGCCTAGATGGGTATGGTAGTCTGAAACTCGCCTACATCACCGCAAAGATTGCTGTCTTCAAGGCCCTTCTTCGACCGAAAAGCATCGAAGTCCCAACCGAAGCCCGCACGGCGTTGCGCACCGGCTCAATGACTATCGCGCGAGAGATGCATGACTTTCTCGCGAAACTGGAGGCTCATCATCTTGAAGCTTTCTGGCATTCATGTAAGCGTTGCCCCAGCCTCCCACACGAGAAGCGTGCTTTCCTCGGAAGTCTTCGCCAGATGGCTGACCATGCCTAGATTCCCGTGTCAACTTTGCCATTGCGAGCAACTTTATTGTCTTGCTCTTTGCTCTTTCTCCGACGCTATCGGAAGCTGAAGACGCCCTTGCTCTTTTGATTCAGTGGAGGGGCTTATTGCGGATCAAGTCGAGAAGCTGCGACTTATTGAACTTGAGCCTGCTGAGACTTGATGCCATCTTCGTGGCTGGGCTGGGCAAGCTCATTGAATTGACACCCGCGGCAGCTGAGGCAGTCTCGGACCGGGGTTTGTGAGATGGGCTAACTTACATGCATGATTCACATCCAAGCCCGTGAACCATTCCCGCGAGAACCACAGGGAAGTAGGCCGGGCCTTAAGCTCATAGCATGTGGTTTCAATAACATTAAACGATAACGTGTACTTATCTAGCGTCAGGGCATGGTATTATGAGTCTAAGATCACATCATCCCGTCTTCACGTCTTGGTCTTTCCCTTTCAAGCCTTTCTCTGACCCGTTTGAATCCTCCACCGTGGAGTATCCGTCAACGTACAACAGCTCCCGGCTGTTATCCACGGGGAATGGCTTAATCTTCCAACACGCCCAATACGTGAAACTAGTCACCAAGGTACTGACAAGCCAACTCAAGCTGTAGAGATAAATGGCCTCCTTGGGAACTCCCTTGGCGCCACAAGCAGCGGCAAGACCGGGCATGTTGGGAATGATGGCAAAGATGAAGGCGATAACCGCTCGGGGGTTGACGCCAAAAGTGTAGTAGTGTATGCCTCGCGGATCAAAGAGGGATGAGACTGCTATTGCACGCTTGCGGCAGATCCAAAAGTCGGTGATGATGATGCCTGCAATGGCGCCCAGAAAGAGAGAGTATCCACCAAGGAAAGAGGAGAAGGATTTAGCACTGCGAGGAAGTCCACAGGTTAGTACAAAAGATCGCCCATTGGACAACACACAAACACAACTCACCTGTACTGGATGTACCAGGGCACGGCACATACGCCAAACACGGCACAGATATACGCTCCGCGCCTATTGTTTATATACTTTGGAAACCATAGCGCCAAATCATTGCTGAAAGAGACACTGTTGGCACTGATATTTGTGCCAATCACCGCAAACGCCCAACAGAGACCCGCGAAGAACTGAGCAGCGCGGTTGTCCCACAGCCGTGCGACTTCCAGGGGGTTCCAGGTCACCTTGCCATAGATGACTTCCGAGGCGCTGCTGACGGTCGCACCTAGCACACCACACATCGTGACTAAGACGCATAGGCCGACGGCTTGCGTCCAGAAGACCTGTCGGGGCTCCTTTGCATAACGCGTGAAGTCGGGCATGTTGAGGGCGAGGGTTGCCTTGGGGCCAATAGCGCTGGTGACACATTGGAAGAATACGACAATAGCGGGCGTGCCATTCTTGATGAGAGTTGGTTTTGAGAATGTCGGGCCGAAGCCCTTGCCTGAGAAGAGGTTAGATAAGTTGCCCTTGGATCTGTCTGGATGTGAAGAGCATACCAGCAACAATGGCCCAGATGAACAACGTCAACCCAAAGATTGGCATAATCACAGTCTTCACCATGAACATGTACCTTAGACTGCTTACATGCAACCAGAGTAGTGGCAGCTGAACGATGATGAACAAGAAAAAGCATAACAGCTCGGAGCTGGTGACGTGCGCGCTTTCGGCGAGGTGATTCGGGAAGTTGTTGAATGACGGCCAGATGGCGGAGATCATGACCTGCAGGCACTGCCCACCCTGAAACGACTGAGTGCCGAACCAGATTCAAGCCACGACACCACGGACGAAGACGGCGCCATATGAACCCCGGAGGCCAAAGGAAGCTCTGGTAAAGACGGGAAAGTTGATGCCAAAGATGCAGCCGACGTAGCCATCTAGCATTGCCGGGATGCAGACCAGGACGTGGCCGATGAACACTGCAAGGATTGCAAGGCCCGGGTTCAGGCCTTTTGTGACAGAGGTCGAAGAGACTGTTGTGATTGCGAACGGATGTTAATAGCCATCTCGAGTCACCAATTCGTTTCCGGACTACCTATGTGAACACTTACCTTGATACATCGAGATGGAAAAGGCTTCGGCGATCCAGAATCCGAGCAAACTCGGCCAACCCCAGGTGCGCTCCGTAGAGCCCATCGGAATAGGATCCATGTCCTTGTTCGAGAGCCGGCCTCCCTCCGTGCCGAGGTCGGCGCTCTCGGAGCGGAGCTCCAAGCGCTTCCGTAGACCCATCGTTGTAGCGACTGCTATGCGTGTAACCGCAGTAAGTTCTCGAGTCTTAACTACCTATACGTGGGCTTCACCTTTAGGAGAAAAGGGAAGGTCAGGGCGATCAATGGCACAATTGGAGTTGCCAATGGTGCGTGCGGGGAGCGGGAATAAACTATGTCTAATTATTTTTACGCTGTTGCGCATCCGGTCTCGTTTCTAAGACGAGGCTTATCAGATTCCCTTTCAGCTATCCTGCTATCGTCGTTGCCGAGCGCCATGGTCGTGCGGTTTCCGGATGCGTACCACGCCCATAATGTTTGTGATAGGCACGCGATAGGCGTGGTTGTTATCAGACCGATTATCGGGGATATCATTGGCCTATCCTTTTCTGATATCGCGTTACTCCAACAAGGACTATGATAGGCGTTGCCTAATCTAATCAGTTGATCAACGTCAGCATAGTTCAAGTTGCAGAGAGATTACTTGACTCGATAGGATTGATTTTGAGTGACGATTCATAACAATATTGTCAATCGATTCTCCCGTGGTCCGCGGTAGAAGTGTGATACTCATTGGATATCGATGAAAGGAGCTTGACTGACTGAAAGTCAGCTTCAGAGAGTCAAGACAACATTGAAGGCCTCCCTTCGTGTAACCCTTGGCAAGATGGCACCGATTGCGATGTCTGACCTGAAGTCACCCTCATCAATTGCTGCCGTCGACCCGACCGTTTTCCCTGCGCTAGATGCCGACGAGAAGTTGAAGAAATTATGGCAACTCCACGGACATCCTCATAGCTCAAGGTCCCAAATACCCTCGTTTCTATTATGATTTGAAGTTCCAATGACTCTAACACTGAATTTTCAGATTCTCTGACCCGAAATTGACGAGTGTCGCGGCATTGGTTGAGCATAATGCCGTGACTCAACCCTCCAAGCCGGCTTTCATACATCCTATCGGTGACTCCTTCGAAGTGCTGGACTGGGCCCGGCTCAATCAGTTTTACCTTAGAGCATCGAGTTTCTACTCTAAGCAGTTTCGGGAGGAAATTGGTGCTGCCAATGAAACGGGTCAGCAACCCACTGTCGCTCTCCTCGGCGTCGGCAACTCGATCTCGTATCTCATCACCCAATTCGCCCTAAATCGTCTGCACCTTCGGGTCCTACTTCTTAGCAACAAGAACTCTCTGGCAACGAGAAATCATCTTCTTCGAGTGTGCAATGTTATTGCAATAATCATCGACGAGGTGAATGAAGCTTCACTCCATGGGGAAAGCCGGGGTCAACTCCCGTTGACGAAACTCATCAGCTTAGATGAGCTGAGAGAAAACAAACCAGAGGCTTTTGAAGAACCCTGCATAGGGTTTGAGACTGATGATGAGTGGACTCTCCAGTCAATGATCATCCACTCATCTGGTTCTACGGGAGTGCCGAAACCAATTATCCACACGAATCGGAGTCTGTGTCAAATTGCACGAATGTACAGATTACTCCCAGAGTTCTTCATTGAGAACTGGTATCTGTGTTTTCCCTTGTGAGACCTAGAATCTCTCTGCTGTTCCTCCTGCGCATGCTCATGCATCTTAGATTCCATGTAGCGGGGTTGTCAATCGCCCTGTCGGGACTCCCAACCGGTCTACCTACCTCCTTACCTCCAACACAATGGCCACCGGCCCCAAGTTCACTACTTTCTGCGTGGAAGTCCTTGACTAGCCTCGGCTATCCGCCCGACTGCCTGCACTGCGCACCCTCAGTCATTGAGGACCTCTACGAATACATCACTCTCACCACCAAAGACTACACTCCTCTGACGGACTTGAAGGTCCTACAGCCCGGGGGAGCTCCACTGTCCCCTTCAATGCTGTCCAAACTTCAGAACATCGGCGTCAATATTAAAACAACATATGGTACAACTGAAACCGGCCCGCCACTACGGACAATACCTCACACAAGAGACAATCCAGACGTGTACCGCTTCCGCAACTTGTACCCAGAGTCAGAACATGTAAGCATGGAGTCCATTGCGGATAACCTCTTCGAGTGCGTTGTATATCGAGGGTTTCCTCTAGCCGCAGAGCTCTGGCTTGAGGAGACGGCGCCGAATCCATACCGTACGGGGGACTTGTTCATCGAGGATCCCCCAGGGAGCGGGTATTTCGTCCTCCAAGGCCGCAGAGATGACATTCTCGTGCACAGCAATGGAGAGAAGACACATGCCGCGGTTCTCGCCATGGCGCTTGAAGAAGATAAGACGAGCACTATTGCGAAGACGGCAGTGTTTGGCACAGGAAAGCCTTGCCCTTCCGTCGTTGTTGAGATCGACTGGTCTGAGGTGGAGAAGCGATCCATATCAGAACCTGATCTTGCTGAAGAGGTGTGGAAAGTAGTAGATATTTGCAACAGGAATTCTCCGACGTACTCACGAATCCCTCGTCAAACGGTTCTCATTCTGCAAAATGAGGAGACGTTGCCAGTCACTCCAAAAGGGAACGTGCGACGGACAACCGCCTGGGATCTGTATGGAGATAGGGTGGAAGAACTTTACAACTCCTTCCTAGGCAACCAGCTCGGGTCTGATAAGGCCTCCAAGCCGTTTCCTTCCAGAAACTCCGGTACTTCGGATCTCGAAATCGTTCAAACCGTTGTCGCTGATGTATTCGATCTCTCTGTGGAAGATTTGGTGCCAGACCAAAACTGGTACGAACTCGGTCTCGATTCTATGCGCGCCGTCGAGATACGATCGAGACTTGTGAAGTCGTTCGGGGCGTTCCCTTTGATGTTCATCTTCGAATATCCTACGGCAAGGAAGCTTCTAGAGTTTCTTCAGCTATTCAAAGGTGGTCTTAATAGCAATGCCTCGGCGGCCGGCAACCACTATGAGTGGATCAGGTCGACCATCCGCCGCATGAACATTGAGATCGACAACTTGCAAGTCAATCAAGCTCAACAGGAAAATTTGGAAAACGAGGGAGAAGTTATATATCTCATGGGAGCCAGCGGTGCTCTGGGCAACGCACTATTGGAAGCCCTGGTCCAGATGGCAACTGTTCAAAAGATTTACTGCGCCGTACGAGGAGCAGATCCTCAAGCTTGCGTCTGGAGCGCTATGAAAGAGAGAGGGTATTCTGCGATCATTCACCAAAGCGAGAAGATTGTACCCGTCAGCTATGACATGAAGGACGGAAAGCTAGGATTGGACGAGCGGATGTATCAACGTCTGGCGGATGAGGTGACCACTGTGATGCACAACGCTTGGAAGTTGGATTTCAATCAGCCAATTCAACAGTTCGAAGACGACTGCCTGAGAGGTGAAGCCCAGGTTAAGTATGCCGACATGAAGCTTCTGAGCTAACGAATACCTGGTTAGGAACCATGCATCTCATGTCTTTCTGCCTCAAGGGGCTCAAGAAGACATTCAACTTCATGTGCAGCGTTGCCGCAGCAATGGGAAGCCCCGCCGGCACCAAAGTGCCAGAGCTTCCAGTCTCCCCGGATCCTGCAAATACACTTCCCACCGGATACGCGCAGTCCAAGTTCATCATCGAGCAAGTCACGCAGCACTATGCCTCTACTCATAAAGTCCCTGTTCGCATCCTCCGAGTCGGCCAGCTTTGTGGTCACTCGAGGCTAGGGGCATGGAACCATACCGAGATGTGGCCCACCATGATGATGGCTGGACTGAATCACCTTGATGCGATGCCGAGCTTACAGACGAACGTCGACTGGCTGCCCGTCGACTTCTGTGCTGAAGCCATCAGCGATGCAGTGATTCACAACACTGCCGAGACGACGTATGCTGTGTGTAATCTTGTCAACCCTAGCGCTATCTCATGGGAGCAGCTGCTTTCTATGCTGGAAGAGGCCTGCGGACGGAAGATTCAACGCATTAGTATGAAGAAATGGGTGATTAGGTTAGAAGCGACTGCAGAATCACAGAGCTTGGGTGTGAAGGAGCTACCAGCTCTGAAACTCCTAGGCTTCTTCCAATCCATGGCTGAAGGCAATGGAAATGGAGAGGGTGTGGAATTCGATGCGGGAACCGTAAGGAACGGAAGACGGATTGAGGTGGATATGATTGAGAGGTGGCTAGGAGTATGGCGTCAAACAGGTTACTTGAGGGAATAGTGTCGGATTGGAAGTCCAATTCGACCTCGACGTACGGCAGCCCGCGCAGGGGCCAATTACGGGCCCTACTGTTAATTATCATAGCCTACTTAACCTACGGTTAGAACCTCCTTTTTATACCTACGCAAATATTTATATAATTTAATTAATCTCTTTATTAACCTACGGTTCGAACTAATTCCTTTATAATAAAAATACTAATACTAATTAATGATTAAATTCTATTATTATAAATTAATAAAATATCTCGCTATATAAAAAAACGACTTTTTGATATTATATAAGATAAGAAATTTAGATTAATTAACTTTATAAAAGTAAATAAAAAAAGAAATAATTCTCGAATACCGTACGGAATTAAGTAATTATAAACCTTTAATACTCATAAGAGGTTAATATTTATTATATTAAAACTATACTAATTAACAGAACTACTCAAGTAACTAGTATCTTACTATTACCCTAAGTAGTCTTTTTATTAAATAACTTTTTTATAACCGGCTCGCGATTAAAAATTAACTGGCTATAATTAATAGAAAAAAATACCTACGTAACGACTACCTACCTAATTAATTAGCACAACGAATAACCTTAATAAAATCCTCCGGAGGGCTATTAATAAGCCTTTTTTATACTACTAGCTCTTAGTACGAGATTACTAATTTTAAAAAATTAACTAAGGAATAGGAGGGATTATTAACGAGTAATAATTACTTAATTAGAGTAATTAAATTACGAAAAAGACCGCTTAGAAAGTTATAAAATAGGGTACTAAGAGGCTATAAAAAAGGATTTTTAAAGTATTTATCCCTACTTAGTACGAGTAAAATTAATATAATAAAGATTTATAGCAATTAGTAGGTATTTTTAATAATATTACGATTTTATAAAAAAGAGGGCTTACTCTTATTAACTATATTTAACTTCTTATTTAGCTCTTTTACGAGTTACCCGGCGTTTATTTTTAAGTATTATTATAGAATATTATTTTAGAAAAAGTAAGTTAAAGAAGAAAATAATTTAAAAATTATAAAGAATACGAGGCTTAGGACGTTAGAAGTATACGAAATAGTAAAAGTTAATAATTAATAAAGATCCTAAGATTAATTACTTCGTCTTCTTATAATAATATAAAAGTTTACTATTATTATTAAAAACAAACTATTAAAACTTACCTTTTTATATTAAATAAAAAGGGGGGATCTTAGTAAAAACGATAATTAGCAATCTAAAGGGATAATAATAATTATTAAAAATAATAAAAATAAGAGTAATAGCGAAATAGTAAAAAGAAATAGGAATTATTTAGACCTTAATAAATTTATTAAGTAGTGAGAGTATAAGTTTACTATGATTAACGTAGAAATTAAATATATTCTTATCAAAATTAAATATATTAATAATTATTAAAACGGATATAAACTAGAATACGACCCTTAGTAAGTTAGGGTAAGGAAAAAGAAAAAGAAACCCGATTTTAAATAGAATTCCGATCCTTTATAAATAAGTAAATATTAATCCGGATTACTAAAGAACGTAAATATATAGAATTATAAATCAACTTAATAATAAGTAAATTAACATAGTATTAATATATTTAACTAAGGTTTATAAAAAAGGGGCTATAAGGGTAACTCCTATTTTATAAGATTATAAACGACCTTAATTATTAACTAAACGAATAGTTTATAAATATAAGCCTAGGAATTATAAAAGTAGTTAATAAATCTTTTTATAAATAAGGGGTATTATTAGCGTAATTATAATTATAAGAATTATATAAAATCTTAGTAACGACGATTATAAAAAAAGAATTTATATTATAGAACTAAGTATAAGTTAATAAGGTATATAATTACTTTAATAAATTTAGAAAAAGGGTAAACGACCCGGATTTTCTTTTTATAATTATTAACGGTAGTTTATTATTATAAAAGAATATATAAAAGTAAAATACGGTATTAGAAGTATAATAATTAATAATTTTACTTATTTTAATTTATAACTTATTACTATTATTAATACGAAATTTAGTACTAATTAGTTAGTAAAAAGGAAGTAAAATACCCGAAGTTATTAATAATACGTAATAATATAGGGATCGTATACTAATATTAAATATATAGTAGTAAATACGAAGTAATTTATAGATTTTAAAAAGATCTTTTTAAAAAAGAAATTATATTCCGGGGGGAAGTATAAGGTCTTATAAAAGACCTTAACAATATTTTATAACTACTATAAAAAAGTCGGGATTAGGGAATACTAATACTATTTATTAATTAATATCGTACTTATAAATAAGGCCTTTAATTATTATTATAAAGCAGTACGTAATATTAATTAAAACGACGTTTTTAGTATTATTAATATAATCCGAAGTTATTTCGAGATTTATAATAAGAATTTAGAACTTTTATTTAAATTACGAGCCGCTTTTTTTATATTTATAGTTAAGATAATAGAGGGTAAATTGCGAGTAAAAATCTTTAAAAAACTTATTAATTAAATTAATAAGCTAATAAAAACTTAGTTAAATAAGGGAACTAATAAACGGAAAGTTAAATATTTTTATATCGTAATTTAATACGTCTTAAAAATAAAAATAACCCTATACTAAGTACTTAAAAACTACGAGATACTTTACTCGAAGCTAAGATTTAATTTTAATATTAAGGTAAGAATACTATATTAAACTTATTTCTAAGTATATAATAGCCCTTAATAATAGTACTAAGTTAATTAAACGTATAATAAAAAGGGAAAAGAAGCTAGGTATAGTAATTATTAATAAGGAGGCCTAGATTTATTAAACAAGTAGAGATTTAACTTACGAATAGGGTAATAGAAAAAGTAGTATTTTATTTATGAAAAGGATAAATATTAGTTAAGTAACTACTTTAAAAAAGAGTATATTAAATTATATAAATAATACAAAAAGTTAAGGGTAGTAAATAATAAAACTAGCCCTTATTAATTTAACTTATTTTTTATTATATATAAGCGTAAATCCGGGGGTACGGAAACTAATAAAAGTAATTAAATGAGTAGCTTAAAGTATTTGTACCCTATAAGAAATTTGGAAGATAAAGAAGATTTTACCCTCTATATTAGTAAATTAAATTATAATAAAATCGATAATATTAACTACTCTTTTTTTACTCCGTTAGCCTTAGGAGGATATATAAAGCTAAACGAATAGAAAGTAATAAAAGCTTTTAATAAGTAAGTTTTTATTTATAAATAGTAAGAGAAGGTCCCTTAGATAATAAATATAAAAGTAAATAAAAAAATAAATCTAACGGTACCGAATTTTACTTTCTTAATACTTAAAAAAAATATAGTACTAAGTAATTCTAGGGGTAGCTAGAGGGGCCTTTTTTATATTACTTAGATTATTTAAATACTAAGCTCGTATAGGTATTCTATATAAGTAAAAGGTATCGCCTAAATAATTTCTATAGGATTATTTTAAATACTAAAGTATGATAATAGTTAATACGAAGAAAAGGGTAATTTTAAGTACTATAAAAAATCGCACTAGTAATACTTAATATATTAATGGCGGATATTATAAGAATTAGCTTTAGTTTAGGTAAGGAAATTATTATCCTAGGTATAATAAAAATAAAGACGTACTTTAGAACAATAACTTTTTATATTTGTTTTTTTATTCTGCCTTTGCTGGCTGCTCGGGCGGTTCTCGGTATTATTTACACAGTATTAATACACAGTATCAATGGATACTCCCACTGTCTCGATAGACATAACTTTTTATATTTTATTTAGTAATACCCGATTTTTTTATATCTAAAGAATATAGATTAACTAGGTATTATATCTAATAATATAAGAAATAGAATTTCTAGTAGTAAGTATTTTGAAATAATTAAATAACGATAAGGGTACGCGTTTATAAAGCTAATTAATAATACGAAGTTAATTAATTACTTAATAGAAAATAAGCTCTAATAACTATATTAGAAATTTAGCTACCCGTTAATCGCGAGGTTATATAACCTCTTAAAGTAGTTAGGTAATAATAATATTAAAATAGGGGCGCTAGAGTAATTAATAAAAGTATACTACTAATACTAAATAAATACACAGAGCCTACGCAAATTTTAAATTGAATTATATAATAAGCTTAATTTTAATTAAGAAATCGTTATTAATATTTTTTATTTAAATAGTCCACCGATTTTATATATAATTAACGAGGCTATATTATTCTAAGTAGGGTAATTATTTTAGGATTTATAAATAAAAATAGTATAAGTAGTTTTATAAAAAAGCTAGATCGATATATACTAAGGACCGCTAAATAGTATTAAAACTAATATTAATATTAGTTTTAAGTTAATAGAATTTAAGGAAAATACGACGGCTTATAGTATATAGTTAATAGTTATACTTATTAAAGCGTATTATAATATTAAAAAGGTAAAAAGGGCGTATTAATAACTAAAAAGAGTGTTTAGAATTATTAAAAAAGAATCCCGATTCTACTAATAATAAATACCTCTAGATAATACTTAAATATTATAATAATATTGTAGGGCCTAACGGGCTTATTCTAACGCTTTTAATATTTTGAGTATATTTAAAAACGATCTTAGCCTCATTATTATTACTAAATATAAGTTCACGAGCCTAAGTAATTAAAAAAAGTAATATAAATATTGTGCGAAGTACGTATAAAAAATAAATTTACGAGGTAATTACTATATATAATAAACCCGATATAGGGGTTAATTTAACTATATTACTAAATTCGGATATGTAAATATAGCGCGAAATTATTTAATAATAAACTAGGCTACATAAATTAATTTTTATTAATAAGCGCTTTTATATAGTTACGAGAGATCGCGACTAATTACTTAAAGTATTAATTATAATAATTAAACTATATTATATAAATCTTATTAAGGTAATTTCTAACTTATCAGAAAAAAAAGAGCTAGAGGAAACTATATAACCCGTAATAGAGGTATAAGAAATTATCCTTAACAAAATCGTTATAATAGTACTAATAAATAATAAAAAAGACGAAATTAATAAAAGGGTACTAATATTACTAGCGAGATATTATAAAAGATTATAATAATAAGTATTAATATAGTAATTTATTACTAATAATAAAATAATTAATACTTTTTATATAATAAAAGAGAAAGCTAATTTTAAGCTAGTAGTTAAACTATATAAAAAAGGCGTAATTATAATTATTAAAAAGCCGTATAAGGGATTAGATCTTATTAAAATAGATATTTTTTATAATTAAGGGGTCTATTAATTTATTCTTTATAACTTAGAAAAGTATATAAATTTTTATATATTTAAATTATAAATAGTTTATATAGTAGTTTGTTTCCGGCTTTATAAGTATAAAAGATTGACCTTAACGGGATTACGCTTTTAAAAGAAATTATATGATATAGTATATTTTTTAACTATATAATACGCATAATATATCCTAAGTACGCGCTTAACGTAATATAGTAATTTTAATATAAAAACTACTATTTAATTTGGGATAGGTAAGCTGCCCTATAATAACGCTAACTAAAAAAGTTAATAATAGAGGTTAGCCGTAATAATTAGCTATAATAATTAGCCGTAATAGTTAAAAGCGGCCCTTAACTATAGAGGTTCTAAATTTCAATAATAACGTAGAAGGTTTTTAAAAAAGGGCTAAAAGGGCTAATATTTAGCTACTCGTATTAGAGCTTAAAAAGATTCTTTTTATCTTTATTATTTTTAATATTACCTAAAGCTCTATTTAAACTAAATAAATCTACTAAATAAGCTTATTACATAAACTTATTACACGTATTTATTAATATATAAACTACTACTCTCTTAGTATATAGTTAGTAATTAGCGGGCTAGGACTCTCTAAAAATACCCCTCGATAGGTCCCCCCCTCTAGGGCTTAATAGATTCTTAGGCCCCCTCGACGCCCTAGTAATCGTAGCTAATATAAGTATATTTAAAAAATAGCGTAATACTTTTTAATAATACGGAGTCTAGCTAGGTAGTAATATAAATATTATAAATAGCCGGGCTAGTACGGATATTAAAATCCGATATATTAATATTAATTTAAAAATTATACTTTATAAAGCTAAAAATCCTTTTAATATAGGCTATATTATAAGTATAAGGGAATATATAAGGGGTCCCCTAACCCTTAATAAAAAGGAGTATATAATATAAAATCTAGTTACTTACGTAAGCTAGTATTAAGAGGTCTTATATACGTTAGAGTAAGTATAGCTCGCTCTTTAAATAGCTAGAACTTAGAAGACTTTACGTAGTAAAAGGTCGGGAACTATTTTAATTAGTAGTTAAGTATAGAGCGTAATATACTTAGTTTTCCTTAATACGTAATATATAGTACGGCCCCGGCAGATTACTCTGTCGGGGGGTATAAATAGTTTATAAAATTAAGAGAAAAGGAATACCCTAGTTATATAAAAAGTCTAAGTACGTAATTTAGGAATACGGCGACGTTAAAAAGGCGACGCTACTTATATAATTACTTATAGTATAGTACTATAGCTAATAATTAATAATAGTACTAATAGTATTATTACGAAAAAAGGGGTATAAGATTTAGAGCTGCGATATTACCTGAGCTTATACTTAATTAGCTATAGGGCTTATAAAGAAAATCCTAGCCTACTTACTAAAGGAAATAACTAATAAGTACTTAGAAAGTACGATTATTAAAGTACTAAAGTTATTATATAGGCTCGTAGAATTAAGTATTTATTAATAAGCTATATATTACGATTTTTATATTAATTAATTATTAATAATTATATTTATATATAATCCGTACTTACTAATTTCTTAGTACGTAAGTAACTAATTTAGAATTATTAAAATATAAACTAACGATATATTAGGCTTATCTAATATTAATTTTATAAAAAAGGAGGATAAGGAGCTTTAAAAAACGGGCTTCGTAACGAAATTAAAAAAGGTCTTTATAATAAAGAACTTATTAATATTTAATAGCGGGATTCTTATAATTAAAAAAGAAATTGTTATTTTTTAATAAAAAGGGTAGGATAAGAAAATTAGCTTTATTAATTTAAATATAATTAACATTAAAAAGTAATATAAGGCTAAGCTCGTATAAAGGGTATATATTATATGTATTTACTAACCCGAGGCGACTTTTAATTATACTAAAGTAACGTAAACTATAGAATTAAATAAATAAAATATCGAGGTACTTAATAAGTAGCTTAAGTAGTAGTAATTAAATCTCGACCGAGGTCTTATTTATTATTTAATTAACCTCGTAATTAATAAGCTTTACGTTTTTATTAATAGCTTATTTATAAATAAGAAGGACTTTATTTTATAATTAGGGTATATTATTATTCTTATTAATAAGAGTATAAGTAAGAGCGAATTTATAATATATAGTAATATAATATACTACTTATTAATTAAAAATAAGTAAGTAATAAGAAGTACACTTATATTAAAAGTCTATAGTATAGTTAACGGCGTTAACCTCGCCTATATAATTTTAATAATACTAAAGAGGATTACTAATTGACTTAACTTTTTACTAATCTTAATAATTATTTATACTAATTCTTATTTATTATACGAATATTTTATCAAATTAAGGATTATAAAAAAAGAGATTTATAATTCATATTATAGCCCTTAGGTAATTATATGAAAAACGCGAGATTTTCGAAATTTATTAAATTAATAGTAATAATAACCTCGCTAATATATTTATAAAAGTAGTATTAAATAAGGGGTTAGAATAATTCGTAAATAGTAGAAAAGTTAATATACGAATAGAGAAATAGGTTATATAAAAAGAATAAAAAAAAGAAATAACTAAATAGACGGGCCCGAGGTCGAATTATACCTCTAACTATGTAGTGGTTTTTTTTTTCCGGCTTTATAAGTATAAAAGATCGACCTTAACGGGATTACGCTTTTAAGGGAAATTACACGATATAGTATACTTTTTAACTATATAATATACGTAATATATCCTAAGTACGCGCTTAACATAATATAGTAATTTCGATATAAAAGCTGCTATTTAATTCGAAATAGGTAAGCTATTTTACATAGTAGCGCTAGCCGGAAAAGTTAATAATAGAAGTTAGTCGTAATAATTAGCTATAATAATTAGCTATAATAATTAGCTATAATAATTAGAGGCGGCCCTTAACTACAAAGGTTCTAAACTTTAATAGCGACGTAGAGGTTTTTAAAAAAAAGGGCTAAATAGGCTAATATTTATTACTCTTTTACTATACTAAAGCTTATAAAGATTCTTTCTATCCTTATTATTTCTAATATTACCTAAAGCTACTCTCTATTTAAACTAAACAAATCTACTAAACAAATCTACTAAATAAACTTATTAATATATAAACTACTACTATAAAGATACCCGTCGATAAGTCTGCCCCTCTCGGGCTAGGCGCCCTCGGCTAGCTCGACGCTATAGCTATCGTAGCTAACGTAAGCACGCCCGAGGAGTAGTAAAGTACTTTTTAATAGTACAGAATTTACCTAAGTAATATTATAAGTACTATAAATAGCCGGGCTAGTATAGATACTAAGATTTAGTATATTAACGCTAATCTAGTTATAATAATTATAATAAATAGGCTAGAAGTATATATAGTTAAGGTAATAAATTAGTACCTTAAATAGCTTTTATAAGACCCCCTAAGTAATAATAATATTTATATAAAAAAAGGGATTATACTAAACCTAGTTACTTACGCAGGCTAGTACTAAGAGGTTCTATGCGCGTTAGAATAGGTAAAGCTCGCCCTATAAGCGGCTAAAAGCGGTAGAAGGTTAGGAGTTTTAATTAGTAATTAAGTATAGAGCGCAATATACTTAGTTTTCCCTAATACGTAATACACGGTACGGCCCCGGCGGATTGCTCCGTCGGGGGGATACCTCTAACTATAATAATTAAATTAATAAAAAAAAGAAAAAGTTAGTATTAAATTAAAAATTTAATTTAACCTCGACGTATAGTAGCCTATATAGGGGCTAATTACGGGCCTTATTTTTAATTATCGTAGCCTACTTAACTTACGGTTAGAACCTCCTTTTTATACTTATATAAATATTTATATAGTTTAATTTATCTCTTCGTTAACTTACGGTTCGAACTAATTCCCCTGTAATAGGGATATTAACAAATAGAGAGTCGACCATCTTGGTATCTTCGTGAAGAATCCGACGAAAGAGGCTTCATCTCGGTTTCCGTGATGTGACTTGTAGCGTTGCATTCAACCCGAATAAGAGGATTTCGGCACTTCAAGACTTGGCACTCTCCGACGCTGTGGTATGCTCCGACGATCTTCCCGCGGAGTCCACGCGTGCCGCGGTTGTCGGAATGCTAAGCGGCGTCCGGCACGATGCTTTGAACATCACCAGACGCCACGGTCTTTGACGCACCGAACTTATATCTTGACCCAACAATGTTTCGCGTCGGATTGGGTTAAGGTAGCAGATATATTACCTGTTAGGCAATGTACGTGCCACCAGATCTGTTGGGCAAACATGTAAGCCGAAAACCCCAATCGGGAAGCAAACTATACTTAAGCGAGCGCATCACGCTTGCATATCAGCATGTGCGGTTTACTTAAGACCAGCATGTCTCTCATTCAGGTGCCCCGGTGATCTTGTTCTTGTTGTTGACGTTGAACAATAGCCTCTGCGATGCTTACCTCACGCGCAACGTCGTTCACTACCCGCCACCACTTAGCGCACCTCAGAGTAGCTACCATATGCAACCACAAGACACGTTCCTTTCACACCACCTATTCAGTAAAATCCAGCCTGCAACATGACATAATTGTCGTCGGAGCTGGCATCGCCGGAGTCTGCACAAGCATCGCAACCGCAGAAAAAGGCGCCAAGGTCCTTCTCCTGGACGATGCCCACGGCGGCGGAGCGTCCGCGCTATCAGGAGGTGTAGTCTACGCCGGCGGAGGCACGCGACAACAAAAAGAAGCCGGCTACGGCCACGATACCCCTGAGAACATGTTCGCCTATCTCAAAGAGGAAACGGGGGACGCAGTCGATGAGAAGACTCTCCGGCGCTTCTGCGACGAGAGCGTGGCGCGGCTCGAGTGGCTCGAGAAGCACGGCGCACGATTCGAAGCCTCGCTGTGTCCCTACAAGACCAGCTATCCGACGAATAAGCATTATCTCTACTTCTCTGGGAATGAGAAGTCGTACCCGTTCAATAAACTGTCGAAGCCGGCGCCCAGGGGACATCGGATGGTGCAGCCGGGGTTCTCTGGGTCTGCGCTATGGCAGGCGCTTTTTGACTCAGCAAGACGTCTGGGAGTAGATTTCAAGCCGGCGACTAAGGTTCAGCAGGTTCTTTTCAATGACAAGAGGGACAAAGTTAGCGGAGTTGAGATCAAGACGTTGTCGGGTACCAATTCGCTGTTCGAAAAGCACAAAGGCCTCATGCAAAAGACTAAGAAATTCCAGCTCATGGCGACTCCGCTAGCCGACGTCTATCACCGCAAGGCAAGCAAAATTTGGCAAGAGCAATCCACCTCGCAGACAATACATGGTGGAGCGGTGGTCTTGAGTGCCGGCGGTTTTGCATTCAATCCCGAGATGAGGCAGAAACACGTCCCCGAGTTCTCCCAGGTCGCTCCGCTCGGCACCAATGGCGATGACGGATCTGGAATCAAGATCGGGCATGCAGCGGGAGGATCAGTCTCCAACATGAACAACATGTCTGCGTGGCGTTTCTTGTATCCTCCAACGGCCCTGCTCGAAGGCGTTGTCGTATCTGAGGATGGAGAGCGTATGGGTGCGGAGGATGTCTATGGGGCGGCACTCAGCGATACTATGATAAGACAACATGGGGGGAAAGGCTTCATGATTCTCGACTCGGATCACTGGGCGAAAGCAAAGAGACAGGTCTTCCAGCAGACTAACATGCCTCTCTTGATTCAGAGACTGCACTGGCTCTATTGGGGTTACAAGAAAGCTGGCTCATTGGCAGCGCTAGCTGGAAAGTTCAATATCTCGGCCGTCGGTCTGGCGTCGACAGTCAAGACCTACAATGATGCGATCGCTAGCGGAGGAGAGGATCCGATGCACAAGGAAGCTGACTACTGCAGCCCAGTATCGAAAGCCCCATTCTATGGCGTCGATATCTCCTGTCGCACTGAGGGAATCCAAGCTGTCAACGGACTGACGCTCGGCGGGCTGCGGGTGGATGGCGAGACTGGGCTAGTCCTAACCGGAGATGGTAGCAAGATCGATGGGCTGTATGCTGCTGGGCGAAGTGCTGCTGGAGTCTGCGCCAACGGTTATGTGAGCGGGCTTTCCCTTGCTGATGGTGTCTTTTCGGGGAAGAGAGCGGGTGAACATGCTGCTCGGCGGGGGTAAGGGTTTGGTGTAAATCCATGTACTCGTTAAAGCGTCTTCAAGTCCTCATCTAGACGGCACAGATTACTTGTGTATCCAGAATCCTACCCCGGCGAAAGCGCCGTTCTCCTCCCTATCCTTACGGCGTGACAGCTTGTCCGGGCTCCCTCTTGAGGCGATCGTTACAAGTTTTGAGGCTTGGGAAGTCATGTCCAATTTTCGCCGTGAGTACAAACAGCCATTCCAATCATACAGCACACACATATGGTCCCTTCTTTCAGGAAGATCCGATGATTGACCAGACCGTGAAGCTGATCCAACAGCAAATAACATCCCATCCAACACTGCTAACCGCAGGATGCTCGTACAACGTTACAAGCGCAGTCTTGAGGCTCGCACCACTGTCAAAGACCCCAAGCGTGGCTACGACCAGCACCCATATCATCGATGCAACTTTCCAATGCCACGCTGGCTCGCCCGACATTCGCACCGGCAAGATCCAATTCAGAAGCAACGGTACGAATGCCAGCAAGTGTGGACCAAGGAGCAAGGATAAGAACTTGGGGTGATTGATGGCGGAGGGGATCGACGTTGCCCACAACAGGGTAGCGAAGAGAATGACGGAACGAATAGAGAATGAAGACACAGTCTGGCCGTATCGTTTGCCATCATTGGTTTTTCGTTCTGGGATTTCGCTGCAAAGTATTGCGAGAAAAGACAAATTTGCCGCAAAGGAGATAGCAACAACTTGACCAAGCAGTACGAATATCCAAGCATGTGAGATACATCTTCTCTGAGCTAATGATGCACCTAGATTTGTATTGCTCTCGGGAGTTGCGATAAAATGCTGACAGCTGGCCCGGATTCGACTAAGGTAGAATAAGCTCACCTTGAGCCGCAAGTATGGCGTTCCAGTTAGCGCAAAACCCAAATATTTGCAACGACCACCAGGCCCTCGGGCCAGTCTCAAGGGTTGACGCCCAAGCATGCTTGAATAGAGAGGTGTCGTGCAGCCACTCGCCGAGCCTCAGGCCGGTGGAGTCGAGGCTAGCCAATGCTTGTGTCGTTATCCATTGGCCATACGACCACTCGAAGAAGCGAAACATGTGATATTATCAGGTCGTTGCGAGGCTCAAGGCCGCGAGCGCGCTGAACACAACAAGAGCGCGACGGCGGGCTGGCGCAGCGACTGCCCCATTTCGCGAAAGCGAGGCGCGCCATTGATTGCGAATAATACCGATAGACTTTGCAGTGAGCCCGGCGGCTAGGACCATGTAGCCGGTGAATATGGCCAGCGGACGGACATTGGAGGCTGCCATTCTTTGCGACTATCTGCTAGTCGGAAACCAGTTCTTTGGAGCTCATCGGCACAACAGAATAACCAGGCAACCCGAGGGTTGTATATGATGTCAATGAACATGAGTCTTCGCTTGCGAACTCCCCAAAGGAGCCATGACTGAGAATGCCGGGGACCATAAGAACCAGTCAGTCGAGCTAGTTTAGCCAGGGTCATCATAGTGTGTGGGGTCGCCTGAGAAAACTCTGGAAGCCAAGCCAGATTGATCGAGTCGGTGCAACTTTCTGTCCGAACAGATGAGACCGTCTGATGGCACTAAGGAAGCACGTGCAAATTGACTTTTCGCTCTTCGAAATCATTGGGCTAGGACGGGTCGTCTACTCAGCAGGTAGCGCCGTCAAAGACAGTCTTTGGACGTTTGTCTCGCCGCAGATGAAAAGGGGGTAGCTCACATAGAACCGACTGCTGGCGCAAGTTGTTTCTCAAGGTTTCTCAAGCTCTGTCGGATCCCGAAGAAATGGCTAACTGCTGCCATATCGTACCACAACGACAGGGGTGAAGCCTCGTCGATGCCGGACGGTCGACCACCAAGTGGAATTGCCCCGACGGCACTTCGACCTCGGCAGACACCCACCCATTCAAGGGTGCGTGATGTGACTATCCGGCACTTTTCTCAGGGATGGTACCCGCCGGAGGGGAGCTTCATTCCGGGGAGTAGCAGATTTCGAAGAGGCTACGGTGTGCATTGATGAAATTACTTACCCGGCGCGTGGTGTGAGTGTGCGGTGAGCTGAGAAATACCCTATCTCTCCGCAGTGGGTTTCCTGTCGCAAATTCGTGCGTGCCGACTCTGTTAAAGTTTCTTCGTCGAGTTTTGCATTCGCTGTGTCTTGATGCTGGAAACCAGTCGCCACATTGGAGGAGAAGGATACTTACTCAGGGCATGTCAGCGCTGGCTCGAGGTCATAAGGCTCTCAGACTCACTCATCGCAACATGAGTCGACAGGCCCCTCTCCGAGTAGCTGTCGTCGGAACGGGATTGGCCGGGCTTAGCACCGCATATCTCTTGCAAAATGACGAACAACAACGATATGCAGTGACCTTATTTGAACAGGTGAATTGAATCCTAGATCGGAGTAGTGGGCGAATGCGTAGACTGACTGTTGTAGGCTGAGAGCCTGTCTTTCGACTCAGCATCGGTTGCAATTCGAGAGGAGAGCTCGGGCAGTATTGAGAGGATCGACCTTCCAATGCGCGCACTCGCCGGAGGATATTATCCGAACGTGATGCGCATGTATGACCACTTGGGCATCCCGTATCATCCCATCCGCTTCTTGTTCTCATTCGCCAAATCACTGCCTGTACGCAAGCCTGATACGATAGCATCGGGAAGGAACCAGGCAACTCTGGATGGCGCCAGCGGAGTGCCTGGCGAGTACTTTGTCCACGCATCCAATTTGCACCAAGTCCCACCTTGGCCGGGAAACCGGGGAATTTTGGCGCATTTTGTAGAGATACTGTGCCTGATCATATGCCAGTTCTGGTTCACAGTGGCATGCTTCATGGTGCACCCCTTGACTGAGGGGTCTGATGGGGGAGAGACATTTGGCGACTATCTGAGAAGGATATGGCTACCGCGACGGTATGCCACGCACTACCTTCTCCCACTCATGAGCAGCGTTTCGACGTGTACGCATGCTGAGCTTCTGGCGTTCCCTGCCAGTGACGTTGTCGAGTACAAGAAACGCTCGCATGGACAACAGCACTACACTGTCTGCGGCGGTGTCCACCAAGTTGAAGGAAGATTGGCAAAAGAAATGGAAGACGTCCGATTAGGAGCGTGTGTTGCAGAGGTAGCCTCAACGGCTGATGGAAGAGTGAGACTCCGCTGGCAGTCGACGGAGAACGCAGCTGGACAGATTTTGGATGACGTATTCGACCGGGTTATTCTCGCTGTGTCGCCGGATGTGGCTGGCAAGATCTACCAACCCCTACGCGACATTCTGGAGCCATTGCCAACAATCCGCGTGGAGAGTTCAGTTCTCCGTCCGCTCGATGCAAGACCAAGCCAGTCGTTCACTCTCATGGAGGATGAAGGGAGACATCCGAAAGCTTGTTCACATCATCGTGGAAATGTCATGCCGCCCCAAGTTATCTGTCTCAGAACCGACTTTTCCGCAAAAGAAGCTGCGCGGACAGAGGCCTTACACACAATGCCTGGAGGAACAATCGTGAGCACTTGCCCGCTTAACGTACAGGCCGATGCGAAGAGGGTACTGCGGACAGCAAGGTTTACGAGGACCTTGAGGACGTGTCAGAGTAGGGCAATCATCCGAAAGATCATGGGTGAGGACAGGAATCTGGACAAGAAGAATGACCAGACCGCCGGCATGGGTGACTGGGCCAATGGACAAGATAATGTGTGGTTAACCGGGGCGTGGTGCTGGGATGGAATGGTCCTACTTGAAGGGTGCGTTGTCTCTGCGATGAGAATCGCTGACGATTTTGGTGTTGCAGTCCCTTGGCGGCACGGCTAGTCAAGTGAAGGTACGCAATGAGAACAAAAACGTGTTTGAATAGAAGAAGTGAAGTTGAAATAAACGCAGTCCCTGTGAAGAAAAACAGCAAGGAGGGCGGAGGGCTTTGTTGGTTTGTTGGAGTGACATCGGACCTCCGGCGCCGAATCCTGCCGCATCCTTCGCTGTTCCTGCCTACAGCTGGCGCCAATTCTAGCTACACCTGGCAGCTTTCTCTGCAAATGTCTCCCCACGTCTCATTTTCCATTTAAGGTACCTTATTAGTGAGCACTAGACCACAGAACTAACTTTCCTTCGCCCTCATCTCACAAGCGGACATGGGTTCATTCTTATTCATACAATGACACTACCAATTGACGCCGTTCCTGACTTCTGGAAAGGTGTCTTACTAGGCGCGACTGGCTGCACATTTATAATCTTGATAGTCACCTTGGCATTTACTGTTACTTTTCTTCGGCGGAAAGACGTCTACGACCATGATCACTGGAAACTGAACCTCAAAGTGCCGTTCACCACCATGTGGATGAACATGGGTTATTGGTTTGTCCGCCCTCATTTTACACCCTTCTTCGTAATCACTCCGATACTGGGCCTCCCTTTAGTTTACACTTGAACTGGATTATATCCATCGCATTTCATGATGTTCCTTGACTTAGTCAGAGCACGACTGACTTACCATCATGTTCCAGGACGAGTGCCGACAACCTACGCATTACAGATTTCGAGACGGCATGTCGCAATTTGCTTTTAGAGGTCCTCAAAGAAGCTCAGATTTGTAAAGATGTAGTTCGGTCTTCGGCAATATCTCTTCTAGACCTAGGTGTTGGCTGTGGTGACCAGTCCCTGGAGCTTGCACTACTAATTAACGAGCGAGGTGTGACCAGCTATCGATACGTAGGGCTCACTCTCAACGAGTCCCAGTATCGATTGGCCTCAAATAGAGCCCAATTGCAGGCTCAAAAGCTCAAATTAGAAGATGGAAGTGTTGAGGTATTTTGCGCTGACGCTGCCAACTCCGACACCTGGGGCGCGCACGTAAAGTCTGCAATCAGATCTTTGAAGGAGGACAGCGCCGACCAACAACGATGGGTTCTAGCGCTTGACAGCCTGTACCACTTCCATCCCTCCAGAAAGCCAATCTTCAACTATGCCGCGCAGACACTCGATGCCTCGTTCATGGCCTTTGACTTGATACTGAGCGATGGAGCGTCTTTACGACAGAGGTTCCTCGTCAGCCTCATTGGCCTGGCGATGGGTTGTCCTGCTGCTGCTTTTGTTACAGTGTCAGACTACAAGAAGCAGCTACTTGACGCGGGTTATGATGAAGATCATATCCATTTCAAAGATATCACGGAACATGTATTCTCTGGTCTCGTCAGTTATATCAAAAGTCAGAGTGAAGCGTTACAGCCGTTTGGGATCTCAGCGGGGAAGTTCAAGGTTACAGCAATGGTGTTTGACTGGTTCGCTGAGTCAAACGCAATGAGGGTGTTGGTATCCCTATTATAGGGTAATTAGTTCGAACCGTGGGTTAACGAAGAGATTAATTAAACTATATAAATTTTTACGTAGGTATAAGAAGGAGGTTCTAACCGTAGGTTAGGTAGGCCGCGATAATCGTAAGTAGGGCCCCTAATTAGCCCTTATATAGTCGGCTATATACTACGGTCGAATTAAACTTCTAATCTAATACTAACTTTCTCTTTTTTTTATTAATTTAATTATTATAGTTAAAGATATAATTCGACCTTGGGCCCGTTTATTAAGTCGTCTCCTTTTTCCCCTTTTCTCTATTCTTTTTTTATAACTTATTTTTTTATTTATACGTTAATTTTTTTACTACTTATGAATTATTTTAACCCCTTATTAAGTATTATTTTTATAAAAGCGTTAGTGAGGTTATTATTATTATTAATCTAACGGATCTTAAGGATCTTATGCTTTTTATATAATTACCTAAGGGCTATAATATCGATTATAAGCCTCTTTTCTTTTATAGTTCTTAATTTAATAAGATATTTATATAGTAAATAAGAATCCGTATAAACGACCGTTAGGATTAGTAAAAGGCTAAGTCGATTAATAATTCTCCTTAGCGTTATTAAAATCGCATAGGCAAAGTTAATACTATTAACTATACTATAAACTTCTAATATTAATATACTTCTTATTACTTACTTATTTTTAATTAATAAGTAATAAATTATATTATTATATATAATAAATTCGCTCTCGCCTATACTCTTATTAACTAGGATAATAATATACTCTAATTACGAAATAAAGTCGTTATTATTTGTAAATAATCTATTAATAAAGACGTAGAGCTTACTAATTATAAGGTTAATTAAGTAATAAACAAGGCCTCGATCGAGATTCGTTTACTACTACTTAAGCCGCTTATTAAGTACCTCGACGTCTTATTTAGTTAGATCTATAGCTTATACTACTCTAGTATAGTTAAAAGTCGCCTTAGGCTAATAAATACTCGTAATATATACCCCTCGTACGAGTTTAGCCTTATATTACTTTTTAATATTAATTACGTTCGGATCGACGAGGTTAATCTTCTTGCCCTACTTTTTTTATTAAAAAACGATAGTTTCCCCTTTAATAATAAAAATCCCGCCGTTAAATACTAGGGGGGTATTCGTTATAAGGATCTCTTTTAGCTTTATTACGAAGCCCGCTTTTTAGAGCTCCTTATCCTCTTTTTTTATAAAGTTAATATTAAATAGGCCTAATATATTATCGGTCTATATTCTAACGATCCTAAATTAGTTACCTTTATACTTAGAGATTAGTAAGTACGGGTTATATATAAATATAATTATTAATAATTAATTAATATAAAAGTCGTAATATATAGCTTATTAATAAGTGCCCGATTTTACGAGCCTATATAGTGACTTAAGTACTTTAATAATCGTACTTTTTAAGTACTTACTAGCTATTTCTTTTAGTAAATAGGCTAGGATTTTCTTTATGAGCCCTATAGCCGATTAGGTATACGCCTAGGTAATATTATAGCTCTAAATCTTATATCCCTTCTTCTATAATAATACTATTAGTATTATTATTAATTATTAACTATAACGCTATATAGTAGGTAATTATATAAATAGCGTTGTCTTTTTAACGTCGCCGTACCCCTAAATTACGTACTTAGATTTCTTATATAGTTAGGGTATTCTTTTTTTTTTAATTTTACGAACTATTCGTAATTTAAATATACGGAGGTTTATATACTTCTTTAGGTTATAGAGAATAAATTAATAAACCCCTTGATTATAAAAAATATCTATTTCGATAAGATCTAATCCCTTATATAGCTTTTTAGTAATTATAATTACGCCTTTTTTACGTAGTTTAATTATTAGCTCGAAATCGGCTTTCTTTTTTATTATATAAAAGGTGTTAATTACCTCGTTATTAATAATAAATTACTACGTTAGTACTTACTATTGTAGTCTTCTTTAATATCTCGCCGGTAATATTAGTACCCTTTTAGTAATTTCCTCTTCCTCGTCGTCTATTAATACTATTATAACGATTTTATTAAGGATAATTTCCTATACCTCTACCGCGGGTTATATAGTTTCCCCTAGCTCTTTTTCCTTTTATAAATTAAAAATTACCTCGATAAGATCTATATAATATAATCTTATTACTATAATTAATATTTTAAGAGGTTAGTTACGATCCCTTGCGACTATATAAGAGCGCTCGTTAATAAAAATTAATTTATATAGCCCAGCCTATTATTAAGTAATTTTGTACTATACTCGTATATTCGAATTTAGTAATATATCTAAATTACCCCCTATATTAGGCCTATTACGTATAGTAATTACCTCGTTAACTTACTTTTTTATACTTATTTTATATAGTACTCGTATTACTTTTTTAACTACTCGGGCTCGTTAGTTTACGTTTAGTAACGGTAATAAGGCTAAGGTCGTTTTTAAATATACTCTAAATACGAGAAGCGTTAATATAAGCCCATTAAGCCCCATAGTATTATTATAATATTTAAGTACTATTTAGAGGTATTTATTATTAATAAAATCTAGATTTTCCTCTTTAATAATTCTAAATACCCTTTTTAACTATTAATATACCCTTTTTACCTTTTTAATACTATAGTACGCTTTAACGGGCACGACTTTTAGCTATATACCGTAGGCCGTCGTATTCTCCCTAAATTCTACTAACTTAAAACTAATACTAGCGTCGGTTTTAATACTATCTAGCGGTCCTTAGTATATATCGATCTAGCTTTTTAATAAAATTACCTATACTATTTTTATTTATAAATCCCGGAGGAATTACCCTACTTAAAAAGATATAGCTACGTTGATTATATATAAAACTAGCTAACTATTTAAATAGAAAATATTAATAACAATTTCCTAATTAAAATTAAGCTTATTACGTAATTTAAATTTAAACCTACGTAAGCTCTACGTATTTATTTAGTATTAATAACACACTTTTATTAACTATTTTAGTACCCCTATTTTAATATTATTATTACCTAATTACTTTAAAAGGTTTTATAGCCTCGCGACTAATAGGTACCTAAATCTCTAGTATAATCGTCTAAGCTTACTTTTTATTAAATAGTTAATCGACTTTATATTATTAATAAGCTTTATAAACGTATACCCCCATTATTGTTTAACTATTTTAAAATACTTATTACTCGAGATTCTATTCCTCGTATTATTAAATATAATACCTAGTCGATCTATATCTTTTAAATATAAGAAAAATAGGGTATTAATAAGTAAAATATAAAAAGTTATTATTTTAAAGTACGTCTCTACTTTTACTATACCCAGGGCGACGATTTCCTTACTTAGGCTAAAACTAATTCTTATAATACCCGCTATTAACATATTAAGTATTACTAGTGCGATTTTTTATAGCGCTTAGAATTACCCTTTCCCTCTTATTAACTATTATAATACCCTAGTATTTAGGATAATCCCTTAGAAATTATTTAAACCGTACCTTTTGCTCACGTAAAATACCTATACGAGCTTAGTATTTAAATAATTTAAGTAATATAAAAAAAACCCCTCTAGCTACCCCTATAATTACTCTACGCTATATTTCTCTTTAAATATTAAGAAAGGTACTAATTTTTTTTTTAATATTAAGAAAATAGAATTCTGCACTATTAGATTTATTCTATGTACTTTAATATCTGTTATATAAGGGACCTTCCCTTACTATTTATAAATAAAAGCCTGCTTATTAAGAGCTTTTACTACTTTTTATTCGTTTAGCCTTATATATCCTCCCGAGGTTAATAATATAAAAAAAGAGTAGTTAATATTATCGACTTCGTTATAATTTAATTCGTTAGTATAGGGGATAAGATCTTCCTTATTTTTTAAATTTTTTATAGGGTATAAATACTTTAGGACGCTAAATTAGCTACTTTTACTAGGTTCCGTACCCCTAGATCTGCCCTTATATATAATAAAGAATTAGTTAAACCGACGAGGGCTAGTTTTACTATTTACTATCCTTAACTTTCTATACTATTTATATAATTTAGTACGCTCTTCCTCAAAGTAGTTACTTAACTAATATCTATCCTTTTTATAAATATAGTATTATTTCTTTTATTACCCTATTTATAAGTTAAATCTTAGCTTATTTAATAAATCTAGGCCTCCTTATTAACAATTATTATATCTAGCTTTTTTTCCTTTTTTATTATATATTTAATCGATTTAATATTATTAATAAGGGCTATTATACACTTAGAAATAGGTTTAGTATAGTATTCTCGCCTTAATATTAAAACTAGATCTTAGTCTCGAGTAGAGCGTCTCGTAGTTTTTAAGTACTTAGTATAGGGTTATTTTTACTTTTAATATACTTCAGACTATAGTATAGAGATATTTAACTTTCTACTCGTTAGTTCTCTTATTTAGCTAGGTTTTTACTAGCTTATTAATTCGATTAATAAACTTTTTAAAAATCTCTACTTATAATTTACCCTCTATTATCCTAGCTATAAATATAAAAAAAATCGCTCGTAGCTTAGATAGGAGCTTTAGGTTTTTATTATAGGTCTCAAAGTAGCTTCTAATTATATTAATAATACTAAAAAAGTCGTTTTAATCGAGATTACGTACCGCTTCGTAATAATAATTAGAGGCTTTATTTACGAGTACGATATTAATTACCGAATAGTATTAATATTCTCTAATCCCGACCTTTTTATAATAATTATAAAATATCGTTAGGGTTTCTTATAAAACCTTATACTTCCCCCTAGAGTATAATTTCTTTTTTAGAAAGATCTTTTTAAGGTTTATAAATTGCTTCGTATTTACTATTAGATTTTTAATATTTATATATAATCCCTACGTTACTACGTATTATTAATAACTTTAAGTCGTTTACCTCCTTTTTTATTAGTTAATCAGCGCCGAATTTCGTATTAATAACGGCGACGAGCTATAAATCGAAATAAGTAAAATTATTAATTATCGTACTTTTAATACTATATTTTACCTCTATATATCCTTTTATAATAATAAATTATTATTAATAATTATAAAAAGGAAATCTACGTCGTTTACCCTTTTTCTAAATTCGTTAAAGCGATTATACGCCCTATTAACTTATACCTAGTTCTATAGTACGAATTCTTTTTTTATAATCGTTATTATTAAGATTTTATATAGTTTTTATAATTATAATCTATTAATAATACCCCTCGTTTATAAAGGAATTTATTAACTACTTTTATAATTCCTAAGCTTATGCTTATAAACTATTCGTTTAGCTAGTAACTAAGGTCGTTTATAATTTCGTAAAATAGGGATTACCTCTATAGCCCCTTTTTTTTATAAACCTTAGTTAAATAGATTAATACTACGTTAATTTACTTATTATTAAGCTAATTTGCGATCTTATATATCTACGTCTCTTAATAATCCGGGTTAATATTTATTTATTTATAAGGGATTAGGATTCTATTTAAGATCGGGTTTTTTCTTTTTTTTTTTATCCTAACTCGCTAGGGGTCGTACTCTAGCTTATACCTATATTAGTAATTACTAACGTATTTAAACTTAACGGGGATATATCTAATCCGTACGTTAGTTATAATAAACCCGTGCTTTTACTACTTAACGAATTTATTAAAGTCTAAGAAATTCTTACTTCTTTTTGCTATCTCGCTATTACTCTCGTTTTTACTATTTTTAATAACTATTATTACCTTTTTAAATCGCTAACTATTATACTTACTAAGACCTCCTTTTTATTTAATATAAAAAAGTAAGTTTTAGTAGTTCCTTTTTTTAATAATAGTAGTAGACGTTTATATTACTATAAGAAAATATAGTAATGAGTCTTAGGATCTTTATTAGTTATTAATTTCTATTATTTTATATACTTCTAGCCTCCTAAGCCTCGTACTCTCCGTAATTTCTAAATAGCTTCTTTTTTTAACCTACCTCCTCTAGGGTAGTATTTTATAAAAATAGTTAAATATAAATACTAAGCGGTTTATAAAAGAGCTAAATAGGCTATTAAATATAGTTAACGAAGTTAAGCCCCCCTCTTTTTATAAAATCGCAGGCCTTAAGGACTTATTAAAAATACTACTTATCGCTCGTACTTAGTAAGGGTAAATACTTTAGAGATTTTCCTCTTATAGCTTCTTAATACCCTATTTTATATTTTTTTAAGCAGTCTTTTTTATAGCCTAATTATAATTAAGTAATTATTACTTACTAGCGGTCCCTTCTATTACTTAGTTAATTTCTAATTATAGGCCGGCTACGGAAAAGTTATTTAGTAAAAAAGCTACTTAAAACGATAATAAAAAGCTAGTTACTTAAGTAGTTCCGTTAATTAATATAGTTTAATATAATAAACGTTAACCTCTCGTAAGTAATAAAGGGCTACGATTACTTAATTCCGTATAGTATTTAAGAATCGCCTCCTTTTTTATTTACTTTTATAAGGTTAATTAGTATAAATCTCCTATCCTATATAGTATTAAAAAATTATCTCTTTTATATAATAAGATACTTTACTAATTTATAATAATAGAATTTAATTACTAATTAGTATTAGTATTCTTATTATAAAGTAATTAGTTCGAACCGTAAGTTAATAAAGAGATTAATTAAACTATATAAATTTCTATGTAGGTATAAGAAGGAGGTTCTAACCGTAGGTTAGGTAGGCCGCGATAATCGTAAGTAGGGCCCCCAATTGGCCCCTGCGCAGTCGGCTATATGCCGCGGTCGAATTAGACTTCCAATCCGACAGAGGGGAACAATTGTGATTGCGCGCAAGAGATCCAAAACCCAAGGAGAAGCATCAGATATGAAGGGAAGAGCAAAATAAAACTCCATTTGAGAGCATCTTCAATATCAAAAGTATCGGTGTCTATACTATTGCGTATTTGTCTAAGTTCAATCATCAAAGCCCGCCCTACTGCCATATTTACGACATCAATTCATTGACTGAAAGCTGAATTTTGGTTCATTCGCCAGGCTAGGACACCAAAGCTCTGAGAATCATTGAGCAGACAGAGTACAATGTGTTAATCCTGTCTTCATACACCATTCAAACAAAGAAGCAGCCACTAGACGACACAAAATCCTGTCATACCATCTATCTTAGCACCTGAATCGATCGGATTGATCAGGTGGCGAATCGGAAGTCAAGACTATGAAGGATTAGTAAGAGGATGAGTTCACCAGGCGTCCATGTATCTCACCGTTTGTTGCCTTTATCCATTGTGTTAGCACGGTAGTCGTGTTGCTGCTCTGGTGTCATAGCATCCCACTTCTTGGCTTTGCTGTTGTTCCTCCACCGATAGTAGAAGTAGGTGAAGGGGTATTGTACAACCTGCGAACATGTGAGCTGTGAGACTCAATCTTGAGGTAGGATGATTGTCTACTTACACACATCCAAATACAAATGACCAATAGGCCCTTGTTGGCTTTGAAGTACCGAGGGGCATCACTTGGTTGATAGACTTGGCTAGTCAGCATCCTCTGTTATGTTGAGTCTGAAAGAGAGCTACTTACTATTTGCGCCGATCATACCACTGACTTGAACCCACATATTGTACAGGCTACAAGCATATTGTAAGTTATATTTCACATCACCGATATGAGAGTTATAGAGACTTACGATGCGGACACTGTTCTGTTCTGGACGGATCCGGCATTCCTACTTGTCCAGGCAACTTGAATAGGATGCGTGCTAGCAGAGATTAGCAATGAGAAAACAAAAAGCGGAATCCTCCGCACTTACTAAGGGAAGGATAACAAAACTGTCGCAATAGCAAAGTAAGCCCAGGGGCTTGGGTTCGCGATTACAATCAGGGCGATGAAGCATGGCAATAACCATGCATCCTCAGCCATGGCGACGAAACTGCGATTGTTACAGAGCTCGCTTGCAGCCGTAATGGTCAGCATGGTGATACTTGACCCGATGATCCACGGGATTGACAGCAGGTTGGTCTGGATGACGTTGAACTTGAGGTCTCGGAGCGACAAAGTAAGGTACTGGTTGACAGGGTACTTCGGCAAGCCGAAGAGCAAGCCAAGAGCGTACAATGGCCACATGTCGTAATCCTTGGAGCATTCCCAGATCTGCTTGACGGACAGACCTTGTCGGTTGTACATGCCGCCTTTCTGGGGATCGTCGCGGATGACTAGCAGAGTTTATTAGCTTTGGGAAAGGCGTTACATTCCTGGGAGACGTACCGGAGTTGACAATGATCTTCTCCTCCTTCTCGTTGAAGTAACCCTTGGGGTTCCACCAACTCTTCGTCTTGGCAGGGCATTGAGGCATAAGGAAGAACGAGCACAGTCCGACACAGACTAGATCGATTTTGTTAGCGATGTAGCCGAAACATTATGGAGCGAAACTTGTTGACTTACAAGTGAAAGCACCTCTGGTAACGTGATGTTAATAACTTAACAGCGTCGCAAGATCATTATGGGGAGGCTTACTCGATGAGGAACAACCAACGCCAGCCCTCGTATCCCAAAATGCCGCGCATCGAAACCAGACCGACAGCAGCGAATCCAACACCGATGTCAACTAGAAAGGCCTATCAGTCAGAGTTGAAAGGAGTTCGAGAGGAGTGTAGAATGACGTACCTAGTTGCGAAGACATCCAAAACCAGGCCAGTCGAATCGGAAGCTGGAGACAGACATTAGGAGCGTGTTTTAGTGCAGAAGTCCGGGACGGGATTGCTGACTGAAGTGCCTGTGTACCAATAACTCAAGTAGAGGATAGTATCCCTGCCAAGGAGTTGGTCAAAAGCTTGAATCAGCCTGTCAAGGGCCAAGACTTACGGGATGAAACCTCCTTGAAAGGTTGCGCTAGAAACCGGGTCGTAAGTACACGTAATCTAGTCTTTCAGGAGCAACAACCACACTTACATGAGGTATCTTGTCGCAAGAAAGGACGCACGACCCTTTAGGAAGAATTGCGCTCCAGAGATGATAGAGAAGAGGCAAATTTGGATGGGAATCCACAGATCGGGTCCAATACTGCAAGGCTCAATCAGTACGAATTCACAAGTTGGCAGGCAAGGACTACTGACCGCTTGGAAATCAACTGCGATGGAAGCTCGGCAACAAGAAAGCCAACCCGGGATATTGTTTGACCAAGGTTCTAAGTCGGGTTAGCGGGTATCAGAGGAGCCAGTCTCTTCATAACTCACGTAGTCACCTCGCGTCAACCCGAGATCGTCAAGCATATTATCGGAAACGGCGTTGGAGATATTGTTCCGGTCGATGTTGAGGGCTGCGAACATGACACAAGCCCAGACCTGTGAGTGATCAGCTTGCGTTCTTCTTCGACTCTTCTTCGAGTTGTCGGGGTCATTGTACCATGATTTTCCAGTCGACTTTACGCCTAACAGCACGTTCCTCTCTCCATGTCCATCGGAAACTGGGATCAAAAGCAGCCCAGTTCTCCCATTGCGGGTGGATGTAGAGGCTCTTGTACTCCTCGACATTCTCGGAATCCCAAATACTCGGTTGCGTGGCAATCTGTTGAGCATGTTAGACGCCACCGGGGTCTTTCGCAAGTTGATGAGTCGATAATATACGCACCGCGTCGAGGTCGTACTCTTCTGCCTTCGGTCCTTTCCGAATCCTGAAAAAGCGAAGGATGGCATCGCCCATTGCCGCTTCCATGCGTTGAGTCTGCTGCGTTGCAAGCGCGGGCGCTGTCGGAGGCGCGGCATCGACGGTAACCTTGTCGTCAACAGCGAATTTGGAACCCAGGCCGCCATGGTCAGACGACGTATCGGACCCGGCTGGTGACGGTTTCCCAACTGGATGTTGCGAGGACATCTTGTTCATCGTCAAAAGATAGAACAATGACGTACGGTGTCTGCACAACGCGAAAGTTCAAACCAAAACCCAGCCCGTATGCAGGACAGACGAACCGTTCTATATAAGTGTCTCTTGATAAATCTCTTCCAGCAGGGGTTTCAACATGGACTGCATGCCGAGCGAACGGCTTACTCTCCAGCTAAGCTGTCATCAAACGTCGCCACAAGGCGTGACGAGCATTTGAGGGTGCTAATGGGTAGGAAAGGGGCATGCTTTCTCCAAATCTCGGTCTGATACCGAAGGGCGATCCACAGGTAGATGACGGCAGGCTACCTATTCAGTAATGCTGACCCTCCAGCAGCAGCTTAAACGGTTGTATTCCGAGGAGATGCAGAAATTGTATGGGAAGTCCATATATGCCATGCTGTTAGTTGCGGCACTTGTCGTAGCTTGGCCAAGGGTAGCCACATTCCTTTACTTTTCCTGGATCTCCGCGTTAAAGCTAAGCCCTATGCCACCAGTTTGTAACCTCGTCACAACCTTCGATTGACTCCTGATGGGCATTCTTTTTTTCTGCCCACGAAAAGTTGTCATCGAGATTGAACTCCTACAGTCGACGTATCGCTACTGGAACATTTGATAACTGGGGCTGATGCAACTGTGTGGGTGTCTAGTGTGTCGCGTCAGCTTGCCTGCAGCTCGCGCAATTGATTCACCATCGTCGGAGTCGATGGCGTGCTACACGTGACCACCTCCCGTTGAAGAGACCTCAAACCTGTCCAATCATTTTGCAATTGACTGTCATTCGGGGAATCTGAGCTCCTACACTGACAGTTTCATTGTAAGAAACGCGTTGATCTCTTTGCCAAATCTTAACGTGGTGCTAGCTGCGCTTCTCCATTCTGCACACATCGCATTCTCCTGCCCCTAGTGAGATACTGACATCCTGTTATTTTCCTTGTCTCCTAAGAAACAGCCGTCGGCCTTGAATGGTATTAAGTTTCTACAGACTACGGATAAGGTGCCACGATAGGGGCTCTAGGTTGCGACCGCACTCACGGCCAGATCTAATGTGTGCCTTGGCACTAGATTTCCGGGTGTGATTCTTTCTGAAATCTTGTCATCACCTGGCTGGGGACAACGGTTCCGGCTCTGAAAGCTGCAACTCTGTATTTCATAAGAAATCTATGCTTTCTGGCACTTGAGGTTTGTTTTCCAAGCATATTCTGAGGGGCCATGTGCACGGATTGCCTCCTAAGTAGTTCAAATTAGGTGATAACACCATGATGGTTCCCGCTCAACACGTCGACTCTATTCCTGGCTTCCCTAATACTGCTATTGCTGCTACTACTGATGCTACCATTCTTTTCTACTGTCTGCATATTCCACACGTATTACTCTATAAGAATCATGGGGCGATAAGTAAACCAATGATAATGGCTATGAGAAGGCAACTACTTAGTTGTGTGCCTCCTGATCTCTGACCCCGTCACCCATTTTGCTGTGGAACATGAGAAGGAATACGACCCACCGGGGCATATCAAATCTCGGAGAAATTTAACCCCCCTTTCTTCCTGCTGCGCGGATTCTTAGGAATTGAAGCTCAATGGATGACAGTTCAATCTGATGCTTGGGTCTCCCGCAATTCTCGTTCTACGTCAAGGTCCGCCGCAACTTCAAATCAGTTTGCAGCGCCAGAACGTAACAATATCGCGCCTTTCCAGCTTCAAAGCCCACAATGCCTTGGTTTGCTTCCGCCATGGGTCTCTCCTGAACCCAAACCTGAATTCCTTGATCAGCAGTCAAGTTCAACATCTCGAATAACTTCCACAACCTGGAGACTTCGATCTCATCCTGTTCTGCTCTCAATATCTAGAGTTTGTAATTCCCTGATGTGAATTCTACCGACATCGAAGAACTACAATTGTGCCATGAATTTCCGCAGAGAGTGTTCGTAGTATAGGTGGAGCGACCGGTAAAGGAAAGGAAATCGCGAGGAAGAGAGGAAAAGCCAAGCCGTGTAGAAGGAATAAACAAGAGAATACAAGAGAACATGGTGTAGAGAAACCTATTTCCACTCAAGTAGTATGCAGAAACAGTAAATGAGTTATGATCTTTCATATGCCTAGCCATCACATACACATTTTCGTGCTGGAAGAAAAATCTGATGTGGTTTGTTCTGATATCAAGGCTGCCTGATATCAAGGCAGCCTCAGGGGCCACTAACGAGTCATCGCACTCCGCGATACCACACCATGATCTAAGCTAACTACTTACCTTACGCCACGGAATGACATGTGTCTTCATAATCTAATTTACCCATAATTCTGCTGAGAAACACTCATGGCGATTCTGAGAGTTCGAACAAGCCTTATTGATGCAACCTTTGTGTTGTTGCATATGTGTGTTGCCATGATACGATGTCGGATCGAGGTGGCGAACCAACTTCGACATTTCCATTCTCCCTGTGAGGCTGAGTTGTCTTGCGTCAATACTTTGATGATGCAAACTAATCCCTGAAAAATACTTATCTCTTGTAAGCGTGATGCGATTGGAATCAACTCCCCACTGATACGTTGCATAGCAGAGTCTCCAATCGACCTGATGCCAAGAGTAGCCTCTTTTGCCAGAGACACTGGACATCATGAGAATACCTGTTGCATCGATGTGTTCCGAGCTGTTACAAGCGCAACACTGTGAACGAATGTGACGCCAAAGTTCGTTTTGATAGCATTCCAGCTTTTCTATACCTGCCTCCCTGAAACAGACAAAACGCACCCAGTCAAAAGGCGACATGAATTGGTGGGACTGAAAGTAAGATGTGGAGAAAGGTATTCGTTGCCATATCGCTCCTCTACGGCATCTAGACCCTGCGGAATGAGGTCTTTTGTAACGAGCTGTCCGCCTGGTACGTCTCATACCACCATAGTCCAGTGTAAACGCAAGAAATAGTTGCTGGAGATAGATAGCGTTGGAGAGTGTTCCCGTCCTTTTGACTGGAAGTGCATTTGACAAACCCGACATGACAAGCTTAGGCTCTGGGTGCTCTCTCTATCCATCTGAATATGCCAAGCAGGGACATGTATTGATGAGGGCATATCTGGATCTTTCTCTCCCAGCCAATACATACCGGGCGATCTTTGATAAGCTGATCTTCAGAGACCAGAGCCTCGTTGTGAATTATTTTGTAATTGGTGCAAAACACGTGCCTCTTTTCCTGATAATAGTCAACTTTGGGACAAACCAGGTTGGTAGGTGTAGGTTGACTCCTCAAGCAAACTTCGCAAACGGCATTCAGTTTTAGTCTGTGTGTGATCTCTCGTTTGTCTTTAGCAGAGAGAGCATTCAAATAAATTTCGACAATTAGCCTGAGTCCGCTTTACGAATTGCCACAGCCCTTGAGTTTCTTTTGTCCATGCCGCAAATGATTGACTGAGTACTGATGGTCGGAAGCGATGTGAAATGGTCAACTTAATCCGTTTTCGAATGTTGAATGATTTTCAGGTAGCTCTACTGGCTTTTGGAGGCTAGAGAAACAAGCATGTTCGAATGCCGAGAAGAACATGGAGCAACTTTGTCGTAGACAGAATATGTCGACGGGATCCAGACGTTCCATTACTAGCAGCTGTATCTTGAGTGGAATCTGATACATCAGGAATTCTTTCGCATTGATTCCGGCGTGCTTTTTTGTTGACTTTTGATCATAACTGGTATGAATTTTGCCTGATCTGCAGGCTTTGCATGCTTTCTGTTAGTCTCCCTATTACAGGGTAACTGGTTCGAACTGTGGGTTGACGAAGAGATTAATTAAACTATATGAACTTCTGCGTGGTAGGTATAAAAAGGAGGTTCTAACCACAGGTTAGGCTGGCTATAATAATCGTAAATAGGGCCCCTAATTAGCCCCTATATAGTCGGCTATATACCGCGGTCGAATTAGATTTCTAATCTAATACTAACTTTTTCTTTTTTTTATCGATTTAATTATTATAGTTAGAAGTATAATTCGACCTCGGGCCCGTTTACTAAGTCGTCTTCTTTTCCCCCTTTTTTTTATTTTTTTTATATAACCTATTTTTTTATTTATATATTAACTTTTTTATTACTTACGAATTATTTTAAATCCTTATTAAGTACTACTTTTATAAAAACGTTAGCGAGGTTATTATTATTATTAATTTAATAAATCTCGAGGATCTTACGCCTTTTATATAATTACTTAAGGGCTATAATATTAATTATAAGCCTCTTTTCCTTTATAGTTCCTAATTTAATAAGATATTCGTATAGTAAGTAAGAATCTATATAAATGACCGTTAGGATTAGTAAAAAGCTAAGTTAATTAGTAATTCTCTTTAGTATTATTAAAATCGCATAGGCGAGGTTAATATTATTAATTATACTATAGATTTTTAATATTAGTATACTTCTCGTTACTTACTTATTTTTAGTTAACGAGTAATAAATTATATTATTATATATTTTAAATTTATTCTTACTTATACTCTCGTTAATAAGAATAATAATATACCCTAATTATAAAGTAAGGTCCTTATTATTTATAAATAAGCTATTTATAAATACGTAGAGCTTACTAACTATAAAGTTAATTAGGTAGTAAACGAGACCTCGATCGAGATTTAAGTACTATTACTTAAGCCGCTTATTAAGTACTTCGATATCTTATTTATTTAGTTCTATAGCTTATACTATTTTAATATAGTTAAAAGTCGCCCCGGGCTAGTATATACTTATAATATATACCCCTTATATAAGCTTAGCTTTATATTACTTTTTAACGTTAATTACGTTTAGATTAATAAGGCTAATTTTCTTACCCTACCCCTTTTATTAAAAAATAACGGTTTTTTTTTAATAATAAGAATTCCGTTATTAAATACTAAGAGAGTGCTCGTTATAAGGACTTTTTTTAGTTTCGTTACGAAGCCCGCTTTTTAAAACTCGTTATCCTCTTTTTTTATAAAATTAATATTAAATAGGCCTAATATATCGTTAGTTTATATTCTAATAATCTTAAATTAGTTACTTTTATACTTAGAGATTAGTAAGTACGGGTCGTACGTAGATATAACTATTAATAATTAATTAATATAAAAGTCGTAGTAGGTAGCTAATTAATAAGTACCTAATTCTATAAGCCTATATAATAACTTAAGTACTTTAATAATCGTATTTTCTAAGTATTTACTAGCTATTTCTTTTAGTAAATAGGCTAGGATTCTCTTTATAAGCCCTATGGCCGATTGGGTATACGCCTAGGTAATATTACGGCTCTAAATCTTGTATCCTTTTTTTTATAGCGATACTATTAGTACTATTATTAATTATTAGTTATAGTACTATATAATAAGCGATTATATAAATAGTGTTACTTTTTTAACGTCGCCGTACTCCTAAATTACGTATTTAGACTTTTTATACGGCTAGGGTATTCCTTTTTTTTTAATTTTATAAACTATTTATAATTTAAATATATAGAGGTTTATATACTTCTCTAGGTCGTAGAAGATAAATCGATAGACCCCTCGATCGTAAAGAGTATTTACTTCGATAAGATCTAATTTTTTATACGGCTTTTTAGTAATTATAATTACGCCTTCTTTATATAATTTAACTACTAGCTCGAAATCGGCTTTTTTTTTTATTATATAAAAGGTATTAATTACCTCGTTACTAGTAATAAATTACTGCGTTAGTACTTATTATTATAGTTTTTTATAACGTTTTACTAGTAGTATTAGTACCTTTTTAGCGATTTCTTTTTTTTTATTATTTATTAGTACTATTATAACGATCTTATTAAGGATAATTTCCTATACTTTTACTGCGGGTTATATAGTTTCCTTTAGCTTTTTTTTTCTTTATAAATTAGAAATTACCTCGCTAAGATCTATATAATATAATTTTATTATTATAATTAATACTTCGAGGGGTTAGTTACGATCCTTTATGACTACGTAAGAGCGCTCGTTAATAAAGATTAATTTATATAGCTTAGCTTATTATTAAATAATTTCGTACTATACTTATATATCCGAATTTAGTAGTATATCTAAATTACCCCCTATATTAGGCCTATTACGTATAGTAATTACTTTATTAACTTACTTTTTTATACTTACCTCGCGTAGTACTCGTATTACTTTTTTAATTACTTAGGCTCGTTAGTTTATATTTAATAATATTAGTAAGGCTAAGGTCGTTCTTAAATATATTCTAAATACGAGAAGCGTCGGTATAAGCCCGTTAGGCCCTATAATATTATTATAATATTTAAGTACTATCTAGAGGTATTTATTATTAATAAAATCTAGATTTTTTTTTTTTAATAATTCTAAATACCCTTTTTAGCTACTAATATGCCTTTTTTACTTTTTTAATACTATAGTACGCTTTAATAGGCACGACTTTTAGTTATATACTATAAGCCGTCGTATTTTCCTTAAATTCTACTGACTTAAAACTAGTACTAGCGTCGGTTCTAATACCGTCTAGCGGTCCCTAGTATATATTAATCTAGCTTTTTCGTAGGGCTACCTATACTATTTTTACTTATAAATCCCGGAGGAATTACCCTATTTAAAAAGATATAGCTACGTTAATTATATATAGGACTAGCTAACTATTTAAGTAGAAGATATTAACGACGATTTCCTAATTAAAGTTAAGCTTATTATATAATTTAAATTTAAACCTACGTGGGCTCTACGTATTTATTTAGTATTAGTAATACACTTTTATTAACTACTTTAGTACCCCTATTTCGATATTATCGTTACTTAATTACTTTAGGAGGTTATATAGCCTCGTAACTAACAGGTAGCTAAATCTTCGGTATAATTATCTAAGCTTATTTTCCGTTAGGTAATTAATTAACTTCGTATTATTAATAAGCTTTATAAATACGTACCCCTATTGTTATTCGACTATTTTAAAGTGCTTATTACTAGAGATTCTATTCCTTATATTATTAAATATAATACTTAATTAATTTATGTTTTTTAGATATAATAAAAATAGGGTATTAACGAGTAAAATATAAAAAGTTATTATTCTAAAGTACGTATTTACTTTTACCGTACTTAGTACGACGATTTCCTTACCTAGGCCGAAGCTAATTTTTATAATACCTACTATTAATATATTAAGTACTACTAGTACGATCTTTTATAGTACTTAGAATTACCCTTTTTCTCTTATTAACTATTACGATACCCTAGTATCTAAGATAATCCCTTAGAAATTATCTAGGCCGTACTTTTTGCTTATATAAAATATCTATACGAGCTTAGTATTTAAGTAATCTAAGTAATATAAAAAGGACCCCTCTAGCTACTCTTAGATTTACTTAGTATCTTATTTTTTCTTTTTAAATATTAAAAGAAGTAGCGTTTTCTTTTTAAGTATTAAAAAAATAGACTTTAGCCCTATTAGATTTGCCCTTTTAACTACCTCTATATCTATTACCTAAGGGACTTTCTTTTACTATTTATAAATAAAAGCCTACTTATTAAGAGCTTTTACTACCTCTTATTCGTTTAGCCTCGTATATCCTCCCGAGGTTAATAATATAAAAAAAGAGTAGTTAATATTATTAACTTCGTTATAATCTAATTTGTTAGTATAAGGGGTAAGATCTTTTTTATTTTCTAAATCTTTTATAGGATACGGATATTTTAGGACGCTAAATTAGCTACTTTTATTAAGTTCTATACCCCCAGATCTGCCCTTATATATAACGAGGAATTAGTTAAATCGATAAGGGCTAGTTTTACTATCTATTACCCTCGACTTTCTATATTATTCGTACGATTTAGTACGCTCTTTTTCTAAGTAGTTACTTAACTAATATCTATCCTTTTTATAAATAAAGTACTGCTTTTTATATTACCCTACTCGCGGGTTAAATCTCTACCTATTTAACGAATCTGGGCCTCCCTACTAGCGATTACCGTACCTAGCTTCTTTTTATTACGGCTAGCTAGTCGTAATAAGTATATTAGCAGAAGTTAAGGCTGCGAGTACTAAGTAAATAGTATCATAGTCGTAAATAGCTTTCCTAAAGCTATGTCTATAAGTCGTAAGGTAAGTAAGGCTTCGGTAATTAATTATAATCTTTATTAAAAGGGGTTCTTAATAAAAATAGCTAAAAACGATCGTAAGATCTAATACTAAGTTAATTACTAAAGAAGCTATAGGAGGTCTATCCTTAAGCTCGGTTTAAGTCTATACTATATATAAGTCCGATTATAAATATATTCTTTATTAGTAATTACTCTTATTCGTTAAGTAATCGCTTGGTAGATATTAATAAGCGCTTACTTAGAGTAATTATAATAATTACCTTATTACGTAATTACCGTTTTTTATTTATATATAACTTATTTATAGTTCTTCTATTCTATAGGAGTTACCTTATATTCCGTACTCTTATATATATAGTATACCGTAGCTGTTATAAGCCTGCGGGGCGGGCCCTAGTCTTAGTTATATATATTAAGTCGTAATACTTTTCTTTTCTTATTATACGTTCGATCGACCTAGTGCTACTAGTAAGGGCTATCGTACGCTTAGAAGTAGGTTTAGCGTAGTATTCTCGTTTTAATATTAAAACTAGATCTTAGCTTCGAGTAAAGCGTTTCGTAGTCTTTAGGTACTTAGTATAGGGTTATTTTTATTTTTAATACGCGTTAAACTACGGTATAAAGATATCCGATTTTTTATTCGTTAGTTCTTTTATTTAGCTAGGTTTTTACTAGCTTATTAATTCGATTAATAAGCTTTTTAAAGATCTTTACTTATAATTTACCCTCTATTATCTTAGCTATAAATATAAAAAAAATTACTTATAGCTCGGATAAGAGCTCTAAATTCTTATTATAGGTCTCGAAGCGGCTTTAGATTATATTAATAATACTAAGAAAGTCGTTTTAATCGAGATTACGTACCGCTTCGTAGTAGTAATTAGAGGCTTTGCTTATAAGTATAATATTAATTACTAAATAGTACTAGTATTCCTTAATCCCGACCTTTTTATAATAATTATAAAATATCGTTAGGGTTTTTTATAAAACCTTATACTTCCCCCTAGAGTATAATTTCTCTTTTAAAAAGATTTTTTTAAAGTTTATAAATTACTTCGTATTTATTATTAGATTTTCGGTATTTATATACGATCCTTACGTTATTACGTACTATTAGTAACTTCGGGTTATTTACTTCCTTTTTTATTAACTAATTAGTACCGAATTTCGTATTAATAATAGCGACGAGCTATAGATCGAAATAGGCAGAATTATTAATTATCGTACTTTTAGTACTATATTTTACCTTTATATATCCTTTTATAATAATAAATTACCGTTAGTAATTATAGGGAGGAAATCTACGTCGTTTATTCTTTTTCTAAATTTATTAAAGCGATTATACGCCCTATTAACTTATACTTAGTTTTATAATATAAATTCCTCTTTTATAATCGTTATTACTAGGATTTTATATAGTTCTCGTAATTATAATTATATTAATAATACCCCTCGCCCGTAGAGGAGTTTATTAACTACTTTCGTAATTCCTAGGCTTATACTTATAAACTATTTATCTAGCTTATAACTAAAGTTATTTACGATTTTATAAAATAGAAGTTGCTCTTATAGCCCCTTTTTTTTATAAACCTTAGTTAAATAGATTAATACTGCGTTAATTTACTTATTATTAAGCTAATCCGTAATTTTATATATCTACGTCCTTTAATAATCTAGGTTAATATTTACCTACTTATAAGGGATCGGGATTCTATTTAGGATCGGGTTTTTTTTTTTTTTATCCTAACTCGCTAGGGGTCGTACTCTAGCTTATACTTATATTAGCGGTCACTAGCGTATTTAAACTTAACGAGGATATATTTAATCCGTACGTTAGCTATAATAAACCCGTGCTTTTACTACTTAACGAATTTATTAAGGTTTAGGAGATTCCCGCTTCTTCTTACCGTTTTATTACTACTCTTATTTTTACTATTTCTAGTAATTATTACTACTTTTTTAAATCGCTAGCTATCGTACTTACTAAGACCTCCTTTTTATTTAATATAAAAAGGTAAGTTTTAGTAGCCCCTTTTTTTAATAGTAGTAGTAGACTTTTATATTACCGTAAGAAGATATAATAATTAGTCTCGGGATCTTTACTAGTTGCTAATTTCCGCTATTCCGTATACTCCTCTAGGGCGGTATTCCGTAGGAATAGTCGAATATAAATACTAAGCGGCTCGTAGAGGAGCTATATAGGCTATTAAGTACGGTTAACGAAGTTAAGCCCCCCCTTTCTTATAAGATCGCGGGCCTTAAGGACTTATTAAAGATACTACTTATCGCTCGTACTCAGTAAGGGCAGATACTTTAGAGATTTTCTTTTTATAGCTCCTTAGTACCCTATTTTATATCTTTTTAAGTAGTCTTTTTTATAGCCTAATTATAGTTAAGTAATTATTACTTTCTTAGTAGTCCTTTTTATTACTTAGTTAATTTCTAATTACGGGCCGGCTATAAAAAAGTTATTTAGTAAAAAAGCTACTTAAAACAACGGTAAAAAGCTAGTTACTTAAGTAGTTCTATTAATTAATATAGTTTAATATAGTAGATATCGACCTCTTATAAGTAATAAAGGGCTATAATTACTCAATTCTATATAGTATTCGAGAATCGCCTCCTTTTTTATCTATTTTTATAAAGTTAATTAGTATAAATCTCTTATCTCGTGCGGTATTAAGAGGTCGTCTTTTTTACGTAATAAGATACTTTACTAATCTATAATAATAAAATTTAATTACTAATTAATATTAGTCTCCCTCTTATAGGGTAACTAGTTCGAACCGTAGGTTAATAAAGAGATTAATTAAATTATATAAACTTCTATATAATAAGTATAAAAAGGAGGTTTTAACCGCAGGTTGGGCTAGCTACGATAATCGTAAATAGGGCCCCTAATTAGCCCCTGCGTAGTCGGCTGTATGCCGCGGTCGAATTAGACTTCCAATCCGACACTTTCTGATAGGGTGTAATCGAATCGCCACTCTATGTTGGCGATTGGCGGTATGGTGGCAATAGATTGAAAATGCTGACACACAAGGAAGGTAGTCCTGTGATCAGAAACTCCCAAAATCGACCCATTCCGAATGGGGGAGGAAGCGATATGCCCGGATGTAGATAGATAAATGTGACAAGGCAATGAGGTGGTAAGCGAGCCGTGCTCGTGACGAAGATACAAACGCCGTTTTGAGAACCTGCCTGTGTACCAATTGATTAGGCTATGGAGCTGGACGTACGACCCGAGTAGTAGTTCGGGCGAGGAAAGAGCGAAAGAGACAAGAGGTTGCAGAGAAACGGATGGTAAACATAGGATGCATTATGCTAATCCTGGGGGCTTCAGTCTTTTCAAGGTGGAATGTCACGATAAGGTCTACTACCGGTAGGACCTTGTTGAAGGAGCGTAACATCAAACAATGAGCTACTTAGTGACTTTGATTGTAGATGGATTTAGGTCGGTTGGCGGCTCCCGTGTTTCTGGCACCAACCTTTATGGTCGAAGCTCATCACGTTCATAGGTACCTTAGGTACTAGGTAGGCACCCCCAGTGAACCGGCGAGTTGCCCTCGCTTCAAATAGCTCTTCGTTATTACATACATACACAGAAAGTAGATCCTCTGCCATAACTACATGAACTTTCAAAACGTGTGACGACTCTTTCCTACTGCATGAATACTTACATGTATTATTCGAATCCAATCAACGCCTTACAAGGATGCTGCGGGCAATCCACCACTAGCCTCTCACTGGAGGATCGGATGCCTCAGAGATGAACCGTATTGTCGCTTTGGCGACCTCGTAAGTAGCCTTGGAGACGTTGATGGGCGCACGCAGAGACCCCTGCACAGCGGTGCTTGCCAGTTTCGATAGACTCTAAAGTCGCATGCGGAATGATTGTTGAGCTCATGGTAAGGTCACCGTAATGAAGTGAAAATGATTCAACATAAATCAGGTACGCGTTGACCGCGAAACCGTCTCTTGATACCGTTTACAGGACATTATTGCCGCAATATCACATGTAAGTTGGAAGGGAGGGCTTGGCGTAGTGAGAGTAGCCCCAAACGCCCATATGTATGTATGTACTTCATCTGTTGCACCATCAATCACGAAGCCGATATCAAAGAAGATGCCAGGCCATCAGTCAGACTTTAGTCAAGCTACAGTCATGCTGTACCTTATGGCTGTAAATATCTGTAAAGGAGTTAAGCAGAGTGTATGTAACCCGAGCACTGACGAAAATGGCCCCTGGGAAGGATGATGTGCCCCGCGCTCTCAGTGCCCCGCAACGCGTTGGTAGCTTGATCGCGTCTCGCTGTGTGGCGTGGACGCGATTATCTCACCCCTCCTACTTCAGCCCCGATACGCTGAACCTTTCACATTGACAAGTCACCTGGTCTGTTGTACGTGCTGCGAACTACGTTGCCGTACCTTGGATTAAATACATCGATATTCTTCAATTTATTCAACGACATCTTGCAAGGCAATTCTCAAATGAATCTGCAATGAGTGGTCTAATAGAGAGCATTAAGGCCCACTGGAGTCGAGTACCCTGCGGCGGTTGTGGCAGCGTCTACCCCAAACCGTGTTTCTCCGTCAGAGATCAACGATGCGCCAATCGCAAAGAGGTGCTTACCATCGCTGCGGACTGCGAAGTGGCAATAGCTGAAAGAGAAAATATCAACGATCGGGTGGAAGCTTTCAAGCAGGACGAGGATCGTCTGCACGAGACGTTGGCCCGCGAGGACGTCTACATTAAGTCTCTTGAAGCCGCACTTGAGGAAGCGCGGAATCGCCGTAGGAAAACGCGTGAAGAACATAATACCCGCTGGGCCGACTTTACAAAAAACTTCGACGGCCACCGAGACACGATCAACAAGTCTAGTCATTTGGTTAATCGGTTGCATGAAGCCACGAGGAGGATGTATGCCCTTGACCCTAGACGCATCACGGACCACAGCCTAGAGGATCACGACCGTTCGGAAGAAAACAAGGAAAATATAGGACCTCAGCGGGAGGTTTGCAGTATCACTCCGCCGACCTACCTCGCAAGCGACGACATTCGGCCGAGTGAGGGTGAATGGACTTGCATGATGAGAGAAGGGACGACAAAGTATCATGCCGTCGCGAACTGGGTTTTGGCCACCCTCGATGCGCAACCTGAATTTGATCGGGGAGTTGGTGTCAGCGACAATGGCCAGACATTGTCATCGGCGAGGAGACCACGAAGACAAATTAGTTGTGGTCAACGCCATCGGTACCGACCGTACTACTCTCGAGGTTGACATTTGCTCCGGAGTAGCTGAGCTTCCTCCCCGTGGATGATGTCACATACACATCTAATACTAGCCTGACAGTTGGATCATTTTTATCAAGCTACCTGTGATATTGCCTCGCCGAATGCAAGGCTGTTCCTTGATGCGCCAGAGTCCGCTATCACTGGCGCTTTTCCGCCATTTGATGGACGCTGACCCTCGACAACAGACGAGAGCGTTGAGACGGAGATGTATGAAGGAAGGCAATTCTCGCTGATACGGTGCGCCCTAGTTAACGGTGCCCGGCCCTCTGGGTGATCACCCCACCAAACTTCCGGGCATCATGGTGGAGTTGAGTCCCCCGATGGAAAGACAGTACTGTAGGATACACGCGTCATCTTACCTATGATAACGCGTAGAACCTGCGAATTGTCTTACACTCTCTGCTCTTAAAGCCCTGCCTACCTACTACAGGAATGTGGCTTTAAATGTCTGAGTTTAAGCTGGTGCCAGCGATCAAGTGTGCCCCTGTGAAACTCTGGTAAGGGGATCCGTGCAATAACGCAGTTCAACGCGTCGTTGCTTGACGCGTCCGCGTCTCCGAGCACTAGGCCTTTAAACCCCCGCATCCACACGCTTCCACTTACACTGCATTTTCTTGTCCAACACACTTTCGTAACGAATCCTCAGCGAGGTGTTTAAAGTGAGTGTATACTCAGGAGAGCAAATAAGACTCACTCGGACTCGGGTTACTCCATTCGTTAATACTACACAACGATCAAGAAAGTAAGGGCTACGGTGAGAAGGCCGCTCAAGGTGAGAGGATCCGCTCCCGTGGAAAACCAACAGTGTGCTCACGCCTGCCAGATGCAACCCCTGTGGAAGTCAGAATACATCGGTGGCTTTGCAGAATGGGATCCGACGCCATGCAGAGGCTGCGGAAGAAGCGGCAATCACACCACCATCAAGCATAGAAATTGCGCAATGATGGAACTTGAATCCTCCGTCGCCGCGCGAGTTATGACCGATCGTGCTTGGGAACGACTGGAGCGTATTTTCAAAAATGCAGAATACGTGATCGATGAATTCGACGGGGAGTGCCAACTAGCAGATGCTGCCGTGCGTGAGATGGAAGATGCTATCAAGATGGCGGAGGAAATGGTAATTTCGCAAGCCGTCCTCGGCCCTTTGCGAAGGGCGTTGCGCAAGGCGGAGGAAACTCGCGACAGCGTTGTGCTCACGCGCATCAACCGAAAAAAGATGCTGGTGTCACTGTATAGACAGAGGATGGCAATGTGCGACTTGTTGAACGTGGCGGAGGTTCGCGAGGAACTGGCGATTGAGACGTACCTGGCGACCCGACCGACCAGCCGAGACACGAGACTGGAAGCGCCAGGAAGCGCTGCAGCACAAGCATCAGAACGGGCTAGGTGGTGGCAGCAGGAAAAGTTTGCCGATCCCGAAGAGCTCGAAGAGGATGAAGAGCAGCGATACCAGTACTTCCTAGATGACTGGAAATATCGTCGGGGGCAAAAAATCCGCGACCCTAAACTCGACTTCCTCCGCGATTGTATAAATTCACCATCCGTCGGCATTCCTCCAGGCTGTACACGTCGTGTCACAGTACAGGACGAAGAAGACAGTTGGGCTCAGACTCCCACTCAAGTGGCCTCTTCCACACCTGTTCACTCGATCAAGATAGAGGATGATGAAGAGCAGGAATTTGTCAGGCGTCCAACGCCACCATCTTCACCGCCCATGTCTTCATCACCCGAGACGATGTCGAGTCCCCGCAGACTGCTGTGGGGGCATACCAATGAAAGGGCGAGCGCGACACGACACAGCATGAAGCGCAAGGACAGCTCTCATCCGGCGTCTGATCATTCGATAGAAGAGGCGCTGGGCCGCGCATTCAGAAACATCGAGAAGTCCGAAAGTGCTGGTGCTACTGCGGCAACGGGCCGGGCCCGACGAACTACGGGTGCTACTCGGCAGAAGCGGCGGGTCAGGCCGTACTAGAGTGAGACGCGGGTTGAGACCGTGAGACCCCCGAAACCCCGGGATGCCTGCGTGGAAGGGTTCTAGAATGGAAAGTTTGTACACTTATGGCACTTGTATTATAGCTATGAACAACTTTATGAAACAAAGACCAAGCTGACTCCGGGATATTGGATTGACAGAAACGGTCGGGAACTTGGAGATCGGCTCATCTCCTCCTTCTCCAACCCCTGACGTTCACAAGACCCTCAGAGGGGCGGTCCCATTCAGAAACTGGAGCTCCTTGTCAGGGGTCACAATGTAACCGAAAGTGAGAGTCATGAAAATCCCGCCGTATCCGTGTGCCACCTGAGCCGCTTTCCCCTATTTGGTAGCAATTTCGGTGGAGAACTGCAAAGAGAAAACCCAACGTTCAAAGTCAGTTTTTTCTTCAACCCATGTCTTTTTGCTTTTTTTTATGAAGAACATATCCGTCCATGGCTCCATACCCCCATTCTCCTTTTCTTTGGCTGAGCAACGGCTGGAAAGGAACCACTCCCCCGAAACTTGGATTTCTCATTGATGAGACCAGAGAAAGGATGAGCGAATCGGTATCAAAGCCATGCAGTGGTGTGGAAACTAGCAGGAGCTGCTGCAGCCAGGGTTTTCTTGCTCTTCCTGCCGGCAGGCATGGGTACCAGCACCAGGCTGTTGGAAACGAATAGTTTCCTGGGGTTTGAGAGTTTGCTCGAGAGTTTCTCAGCACTGAGCACAACCATGATGCCATTGCGTGACATGTTTGTGAACGATCTTCAGCATAAACCAAGGTTTAGGGAGCTGCCAGACCTGCATCTGACGGCACAACTGACTCTTGACTCTTTACCCAACACCCAATGACGCATTACGTGGCTGCATACGAGAGTCCATACGTATCCTCATACGAACCTTGGGCCGTTCACCTGGGCACAAATGGAGTCGACTCAATATCGCTAACTCTTCCAAAAGATCCACATACACCCCCCTGGACCTGGAGCAAAATGGGGTCCTCTGCAATGATGAAGAGGATCGTGACCCCCCGCCACCCAGGTGCTTCCAATTAAGCTGTGAGAGAGAGGTGGTTTCTTTTCCTTCATTCCCGTTCACCTTAGGACCCTTTCCTGTCCGAATGTCCACCTTTAGACCCCTACCTACATCATCTACAGCCTCCTTTTGATATCCCCACCGGCGGGAAACAAGATCTTCGAACCACCAAAAGGTGAGACAAACCCCGTGCTTGATCGCAGCGGGAATCTGCCCATGGGGCACATTACTTAAAAATTGCCTTCATTTGCGATCTCGATGAGTAAGGCTGAGTGAGCTGACATGGGGTTGAGTCAAGCGCGAACGTGTCCGTGACCTCGGAAAAGAGTGTACATTTCTGCTCTACTGGAGCAGTGACAGTCCAGCTAGATGGACCCGGACGTCTGCCGGAATTGCGGCCACAGTGGCAAGCACATTGACTTTGCGGACGCCCGATGCGCCATCACGGAGCGGGATGACGCCGAGCGCGACAAGCTCCAGGCCGACGCGGCCCTGGCCCGGGCCCGCGACATCTGCGAGACGTCGCTCTCACTCATGAAGCGGCAGATGCAGGAGCTCGAGGACGCCAACGAGGCCATTGACGTACTGCGCGCCGCGCTGGCGGCCGCCGAGGACCGAAGGGAGCGCGTGCGGCGTGATCTCGGCACCCATGGCGACGTGTGCCTACTCGCGCGGTCGAACGTCGAGGCGGCGGAGGAGATGGCCATCTCGGCTGCCGGGCGGTACTTTGAGGCCGGAAGGGCTGTGACTGCGTTGGAGGATCGGGAGCAGTTGAGGAAGCAGTCGCCGAGTATTCACGTGGAAGAGGCGCCGCCTTTGCCGGTGACTGTGCCAATGGAAGAGGATGACGATGCGGAGGATGAAGCGAGGGAGAAGGAAGACCGGAGGTGGAAGAGGTCGAATGAGCGCTTTTGCAAGTGGTTGCGGCAGTCTGAGGCGCAGCGGCAGATTATGAAGTCTTCGTGGACCAAGCTGAGGGTCGCGGAGAGGTTAGCTGGGGAGAGCGTCAATGTCGACGTTGATGTCGATGTCGACGCAGTTGACGAAGAGGAAGATGAAGAGACGGCACGCCGGAAAAGGGTCCAGGCGTGGACTGCCGCACGGAGGCTGACAGACCAGCTTCCGCCAGAGGAGGACCCTACCATGGAGACGGAGTACCTGGAATCGGAGCCGACTAATTCCGCGGAGACGACGGAGGGATCTTCTGAGCCATTGGTGTTGGCGCCGGCACCGACGTCTGCTCCTACTTCCTCCGCTCACAAGACTGGCGTATCCAAGAGAGCGCCGGCGCTGAGGACAAGGGCAAAGACTGGCAGAGCTGCGACGACGGCGACTGCACCTGCGACGCAAGCGCCTCAGACTGTGCCGTCAAGTCCGATAAAAGGACGCAACCTACGGACTGCTCGAAGGGTGGAAAGCCAGACTCGCTCGGAACCGACGCGGCCGACGACAGCTACGACAACGGCGACGAAGAGGGTGAAGAGGGAGCCGAAGACAACATCTGCAGTCGTGATGGGGAAGACGGGAACTACCACTGCTCCTAGCTCAGATGGTGCCGCCGCTGGCCGGCCGGCTGCGAGGACACGGGCTCGGACTGGGAAGACCCCGGCAGCGCCCACGGTAGCGGCAGCGGAATCACCGGCGGCGACAAGGCCTCAGAGGGCTACGAGAAGGAGGTCGGTGAGGGTTCAGCCATACCCTCAACCGGGTGCTCAGCCGAGATGGAAGTGAGGTGTTTTTATTGATATGGCCATGATTGGATGGTCTAGTAGTTGTGTTGAAACTGTGAAGGCCTTGAGGAGGGGGCCGATGCCCTCCTCGTCCATACCCCTCAGATTGAATAGTCTCAATACATAGCGTTTCTTTTGTCAATTGCCCACCCATTAAGTCGGCTGTACTCGATGTTTTCTAGTCACATGTCTTCGCCAGGAGCCCAGACATGAAAAGATGCGGTGATATTTGCTAAGAATATGAGTGAGAGTCATCTGATTAGATGACCATAAAATGTCGCCATCGGACCTACCCATCACGACATGGCGGACCGTCAACTCTAAAAGAACCTCCACACCGAATCCGCACTTCTCGTCTTCTTGAAAGCGCTGTACCATCTACACAGCGGATACATAATCGCCATAACAACCAGCCAATTCGCCCACCAAACCCAAATGTTACTGACCCCGACCGCAGGCCGACCGTCCATTGGTGGAGGCAGGCCGTTCTCGCGCCCGAAGAGCCCAACGAGCACCATGCACAAGCTAAAGAGGATGACGAGATGCGTTAGGTAGAAAAAGAGTGCCGACGTGCCAAACACGAGAAGAACGCCGAGCCACTTTGTCGCAACCCGCGGAGGCACCGAACCAAAGATGGCGAGTAGGAAGAACGTCGCCGCGAGAGTGTATGCAAAGAAGGCAAAGTCTGGCGGGTACTTCACGACGTAAAAGAAGGACGCCACGGAAACGAGGTACGGGTCCGCATCTGGGCTCGTCGCCTGGTCTGGGGTCCGCAGACATCCTTCAGACAGATTTCCAATGCGCAGTACGCGTGTGAGGACGAAGAGAACGCTGAAGACGAGGCCCGCGGCGACGTTGCCGCATGCCAGCTTCGTGGACGACAAGGGACGAGCAAGGATGATGCGCGCGTAGAGGAGGCCCAAGATGGCAAATGAGAGCCACGCCAGAGGTGGGAAGCCGGACATGACGTGCGGGCGGTTGACTTCAAAGAACCAGAAGCGCCAAAAGTCGTTGGCTACCGTGCCGGTGACAGGAGAAGACGAGGCGGCGGCGCAGGCTCCATGGGTCGGCGACACCCAGTGGTTCCAGCAAATCGTGACGAAGCCGAGAACAAGCAGCACGGCGTTGTGGATGTGCCATGAAATTTGTTGGGCGCGAGCGGAAGCCTTCGACTTGGGCGGATTATCGTGGCCTGTATGAACGAGGAGAGGCGTCCTCTCACTTCCGTCGCCGCGACGACGACGACCACCTCCACAACCGGTACCTACAAAGAAACGATCGAGCAGGTTAGCCAACAACGGCTCCGTCTCGTTAATAGCGAGCCACAAGAGGCCGACGAGGAGGTAATCCACCGCCAGCGCCACGAGGACCATGTTAAGAAACCACAGCTGGCCCTGCGTCAGCACGAACCCCATGACCGTCGAGACGGCCGTCAAAATGACGGCGCGCGTTGCAAAGTGCTTTGCCATCCGGGCGGAGGACCACCCCATCTTGAGGCGGGAGCGGCCGAAATACGCGACGCCCATGCCGAGGAGGAAAGTGAAGCCGGGGGCGCAGAGGTGCGAGAGCATGCGGACGGCGTAGCCAAAGTGACCGTTCCAGCGCTCGACGACGGCGGAGTCGGATTCTTGGTGGTTTGCACCGGTGGAATGTGGCCAGGCGTTGAGGCCGACTACATTGTGGTCCATTGCCATGAACATCATCAGCAGTCCACGGAGGAGGTCCGGCGCCAGAGCGCGGGTTGGCGGCGGCGGAGGTGAGGCATCGTCAGCTTGTGCTGGCTGCTCTGGTAAAATGGTCGGCCGGCGTCCGTTTGCTAGTGCCCGGAGGGAATCCGTGGCTTTTGCAGTTGTCGTTGAAGGCGGCTGAGAGGTGCCGTAGGTGTAGCCGTTGGACGACGTGCTCGGCTCTGCCGTGTTGACGTTGTCGTCGTCAGACTCGGCTGCCGTCACGGACTCCTCATCGTTGGGGAGGGTGTGCAAGGACGTATCCTCCTCATCCCGATGGAAACCTCGTACGTTGGGGTCTTTGAGAGACTCTCGTAATATGGAAGCGAGGTTGGCGTCTGTCGAAGCCATCTTGCTTGCCGGGTTATGTTGGTTTACGTTGAGAGCATTCGACAGTTTTCATGAGTCTCACAAGAGGAGGACTTGAAGCACAAGAAGGCAAAGGGAACGGCTTATGAACTGTGTCAAGGCTGTTCAACGCCTACTAGGTATGGGAGGATTAGTCAACCGAACGCAGGCTTCCGCCTGACCCGCGTCGCCGCGTCGCGAGAGGGAGGAACACACGGGCAGAGTGTCCAAGAGGGGGATCTTAGCGTGGGCAAAAAAAGAGCGAATTCTATTCTGGTGGAACGTCCTGTCGCAGTTGATGACGTGCACCAATTGCAGTTGGGGGAAATCTGGAACTGGCGGAGCGGAGGACGCGGGCGGCGGCTCAGGCACGAGACAAAGATCGAGTGGACATCAGGCTTTGTTTTGAGTACTTTTATTCATCTCGATGGTCTCTTTCAGGTTCCCCTGCGTCAGGCACTGCATCAAGCAGCATACTAGTTCTTGGTTATAGTCAAGTGATACCATCTTGTCGGACTCAAGTTGTTTCAAGCTGGAGAGCACCTCGAAGAGGTAAGCGAACAGAACAAAAGAGCTTCAACTCGCCCCTCGGTGACTTTTGCAGCTGAGCAATGTGAGGCGGGCCAACTTCAGCCCCGAGCGGCTCAGCCGTCTGAACTTTCCGAGCGACATGTCCGCCGCTAGACACCCACCTGGATCTTCAAACTCCGCATACTTCATCAGCATTGTCTTAGTTGCTGATTTCGATGTTGTTTTCATCCATTTATCTCAATCAACATGAGCACAAAAAGGGACACTCCCAAACCTTCGTCGCTAGGTTCAGGGGCTCTTCTAAGGCGGTGTCGCAACAGGCCGTTTGTCCCGGTTCACTGGTTAGACTTCCCGCTGACCGCCTCAACCGTGTGGATCTGTACCTGACATGGGCCTGAGAACATGTGGCACCGCATAACGGGCTCTCTGGGCGTGACCTGCCAGCGAAACGCTGCATCTGGGGACCTGCCGCAGCCCGATAGCAAGGGATCTACCCGTAGGATCTTTTGATTATCAGGAACCCGCAAGCTTGCCACAGGTGGCCGGACTTGACGCGCAGACTTGTCGATTAATATGATTCTGCGTTGCTGTAAAACGACCTTCTCTTTCTCACGTCAGCTTGGGAGCCGCTAGCAGGATGAAGCTTTGGTGGCTCATTCCAACAAATTCCGCGCAGCCACAGCAACTTGAGAGGGCTTAGGTCGGCGCGGGGTCAATCAATGGGCCCTGAACTCAACCGAATGAGTCAGCATGACTCTCCCGATCTGCCAGTGCAGTTCAAGAGTCCTTCGGTCAGTACACGCAAAGCCAGCCCAGATCCATGCCCATTTCAACTCTTTTGACTTCGGGACCAGGACATCTCGACGGTGTCTCGGTCTCGTGTCAACATTACATGTGGTATCTAGAAGACGGCCGAAGCCGCGGAGGTCACCGCACCTTACCGGAGACATGTTCCGGTTCAGTTTCCCGGCCGTCTTCCGAACTTGATCCATTTCAGCCGATCGCGGGTGAATCAAATCGTCCTGATTGAGCATTAAGAAACGCTTCTATTGGCGAAAACTTGTGTAGCTGATTCTTAGTCTGCAAATCGTCATTGCTCGTTGCTATCCGCCATCCCCTCACACGGCAGCTCACAAAATGCGGAGGGATTCTGGAGACCCATCAGTATGCCTTTGTTCCGAGTTCCGACCTCCGTTGGGACCCCACTTCAACTCATCCGCGGGGCATTATCGCGGGGCAATAAATGAACCCCCAGGCCGTGATGAGTTGATGTCAATGAGAAAGCCGAGACGAGAATCATTGGTTAAGGCGAGAATATCACTCAAAATGGCAGACAAGACAGATATTGAGGCTATTCTCAAGACATTGACTCTTGAAGACAAGGTAACGTTTCTTGTAACCTCTGTACCGTCATATCACTGACCCCTCACTCTTAGATCCGCCTTGTCGCAGGCCGCAACTTTGTCGAAACTGGCGATGTCCCCGATAAAGGGGTGCCTGCAATCAAGGTATTCATACCCCCAACAGCTCCATGTTCCAAAGGCTCAGAACTGACCATATTGTCACAGACAACAGATGGCCCCAACGGCACCCGCGGCGCCGCGATAGACGGCAGCACAAAAGCAGCATGTTTCCCGGCTGCCTGTAGCATAGCGGCTACCTTTGATCGACGCATAGCCCGCTCCGTCGGCGCGGCTCTCGCCCAGGAATCCAAAGCAAAGGGAGCCCGCTGTCTCCTCGCGCCCACAGTATGCATCCACCGCCACCCGCTTGGAGGGCGCAACTTCGAGAGCTACAGCGAGGACCCCTTCCTTGCAGGCAAGCTCGCCTCGGAGATGATCCGGGGGTGCCAAAGTCTGGGCGTCAGCGCGACGATTAAGCATTTCGTCGCCAATGAGCAAGAGACTGCGAGGACAACGGTGGACGAGAAAATTAGTGAGCGGGCGTTGAGAGAGATCTACCTCAAGCCGTTTGAGATTGCGGTCAAAGAGGCAAAGCCTTGGGCCATCATGTCTGCTTACAACCTCATCAATGGAAAGCACTGCGATTCGAATGAGTGGTTGCTGATGGAGGTCCTAAGAGGGGAGTGGGGATGGAAGGGTCTGGTTATGAGCGATTGGGGCGGAACCAACTCCGTGGCGGAAGGAATCAAGGCCGGCATGGATATTGAGATGCCCGGGCCTCCGAGAATACGCAAGCCCGCAGCCGTTCTCAATGCCGTGAAGAGCGGCGAGGTAACCGAGGCTGATATCGACGAGCGCGTACGTACGATACTCGAGTGGACGGAACAGCTCAACGGCTTCAAAGACCCAACCATCACCGTGGAAAAGGCAATCGATCGCCCCGAACACCGTGCCTTGATTCGGGATGCGGGCGCGCGAGGCATCGTTCTCCTCAAGAACGACAACAATATCCTCCCACTCACGAAGGAAAAGGTGAAAGGCAAGAAGATTGCCCTCATCGGCTACGCCAAAGACGGTCTCGCCCACGGCGGCGGCAGCGCAAGTGTGAACGCACACTACAGACTCCCGCCCTGGGACGCCCTCCATGAGGCCCTGGGCTCCGACGTAGAGTTCACCTACGCAAAAGGTGCTCACAAAGAGCGTCTTCTCCCGCCCATCACCCACGACGGAAGGGTCGGCACCATCGTCGGTCTGGACGGGAAACCTGGCTTCAGCCGGGTGTTCTACGACTTTGGCAAGGAGGATGCCCAGCCTGTTTCGGTCCTCAATAGCTATCCAAACTCGGCTTACTCCCCGCTAGGCTCCCAGGAGTCAATGTGGAAGACACTCGACATCGTTGGCGACTTGACGCCTTCCGAAACGGGTTCGCACTACATCGCCTGCTCAGGCATAGGCCCGACTCAGGTGTTTGTAGATGACGAGGTCGTCTTTGAGCAAAAAGGAAATTGCGCAGATCCTATGGGCGCTTTATTCCAAGCCGCCAACGAGCTGCAAACAAAACATGCTTTTACAGCAGGCAAAACCTACCGCCTCCGCATCCACAGCAAACCGCCTACCAAGATCGGTCTTGAGATCCTGGAAGGCCGCACAGGTGTGCGAATGGGCTTCGGGCTGGAATCAGACCGAGACGCGGACCTTCAGGGCGAAGCTGCGCGGGTGGCTGCCGAAGCGGACCTTGCTATCGTATTCACCGGACATGATCCGCAGTGGGAGACGGAAGGCCGCGATCAGGAATCGTTCCACCTGCCCTACGACCAGGATGGGCTTATTGATGTCGTCGCGAAGGCTGGCGGCGGCAAGACGATCGTAGTCAACTCTACCGGCGTGGCGGTCGCGATGCCCTGGCTTGGCAAGGTGTCTGCTCTGGCGCAGTCGTGGTTCCCCGGCCAGGAGTGCGGCAATGCCATTGCTGATGTGCTCACCGGTGCCGTAAACCCTGAGGGTAAACTGCCTGTCAGTTTTCCCGCTCGCGTTGAGGATGCTCCCGCACATGGGAACTTCCCTGGGAAGAGAGGTGATGATGGAGTGCTTAGGGTCGAGTATGCCGAGGGCATATTTGTTGGATACAGGCACTACGACCGTGTGGCAAAGGAGGTACTGAACTTCCCCTTTGGAGACGGTCTTTCGTACACAACCTTCGAGTACACAGGCTTTCAAGTGACGAAGAATAACTCTGCTGGAAACAAGTTTGACGTCTCGGTGGAGGTATCCAACACGGGTCCCGTCGCCGGCGGCACTGTAGTCCAGGTGTACGCCGGGAAGACGGAGAGGTTCGGCGGACACGCCGGTAAAAGTACTCACTGCGTTTGACAAGGTTCGGCTACAGCCGGGAGAGAAGGCTACGGTCAGGTTGGCGATCTCGGCAAAGGATTTTGCTTCATTCGATGAGTCGACGAGAGAGTGGGTCCTGGAGGCTGGAGAGTACAGCTTCTACCTTGGCGAGTCTGCGGCAGAGACTTTGCAGACTGTATCACTGAATCTGGAGAGAATCACCTACCACAGATAGTGAAGAAGGGGGGTCTAGTGAGTCATTCAATGTAGATGTAAACTTGAAAGTTGTAAATCCAGAACGATCAACATAACGCTGTATTTCAGGGGGTGAATCAAACTGAGCAGACATGACTATAGGCTTCCACATACTAATTGGGGATTGAATTTTTGGACTTCATCAAATGGAATCTCAGCTTGTTCACTCCGCCTGACGAATATGCAAGGATCTCATGATTTGATCCCTCTAACCTTTCCTGTTTCTGAGCATCTTTTTATCATAAACTCTTGACAGGCACTTCATACTTGACCTGCTATGATCCGCCCAATCCTTGCGCAGCGCTTATACCCAAACAAACAAATCAAATATAAGGTTCATATTTAATTGTTTGGCTGATTTCTCGCGCCATATTTGATTATTTAACTTATTTAATAAATAATTAATTAATTTAACTAATTTCCTAATTAGGAATTAAATAAAGCTATTATAAAGTCCTTATAGTACTAACTTATAAACTTTACCTCGATTAGCTCTTCTAATTAAAAAATTAACCTCTTATTTCTATAGTACTACTATAAAACTAGTTCTTAAGATATTAAACCTCCTTTAGTATAGAAGATCTTATTAATAATTATTATAAGGTTAAAGTTAACTTCGCAAGGCTAAATATCCTCTTATAATCTATTACTATTATAAGGATTATAAAGATATTAAATATAAGCTTATTTAATATTAAATAGGTTAATTAATAATTAATCTATTATTAAATTAAGTTAAGGACTAGCTAAGGAATAATCTATAAGTAATATTAATTAAGCTTAGGTACGTAGTTAATTACTACCTCTATTATTTAAAATATTAACTATTATTAATACTACGAGTCTTTTATAATACTTTTTAAAATCGTAAGGATAGTAAAAGTAGTTTATAACTATCGTAATAAAAGAGGAGGACTTAAATAATAAAGAGGAAGAGGACTTACTATCTCGTTTATATACTTTCTTTATTAGTAATCGTAAAGTCCCTTTTTTATATCGAATAGTTAATAACTCTGCTCGGGCATATCCTACCTCTTCTCTAGCTATTTTAATCCTTATTTAAAATAAAAAATAACTATTATAATATAGAATAAAGAGTTATTTAACTTAGTATAATACTTATTAAGGACTTACTAAGTATTAATAATTAATAATTAAAAATATCCTCGTAAGTTAGAATTATTACTAAAAAGTAGCTTTACCCACTCCCTAAGTATATATTTAGATTAAATATAACAAGGGATATTACTTAAGGTTAGAGGTTAAGAAAGAGATTAGGATATAAATTAATAACGAGCTAATTATTAATAAGGTAGTATTATTTACGTTAATTACGATTATAATACTACGATCTAAGAAGCTATAAGATCTATCTTTTTTTTTAAAAATTTATTATATAACTTTTTCTACTCCTCGAGATAGTTAATAAAGTACTTAAGACTTATTATTATTTTTATAAACGGCTATAACCGTCTCCTTTACCCTAGCCCTAGTATCTTATTATTTAGAAATAAAGTAGCTTAAGTACTACCTTTAGCTCGGCTAGTAACTATTAGTTATTATTATTAAGAACGTCCTTAATAAGGATCCGTTACTTTAAATCTTTATAAGTTCGACTAGTTATTAAGAAAGTATAAATCTACTTTCTCTTTTATAAAGAGCGCTATATTATAAAGTATATTAAATTCTATTTTATATTATTATTAAGTATTAGTATAAGCTTTTATAATAACTCCTTAAAAAAATAAATATATCGTTCTTATTAGTCTTATTATTAACCTCGAGAAAGGCCTTATATTATTAAAATAATAAGTAAATAAATTTAATAACGTTCTAAAGCTTATTAATAAGGCCCCTTATATACTAGAGGTTAAGATCTTCTTAAAGTTACTTAGTATTAATTAATATATCTAATTCTTATTTAAATACCTCTTTATTATTACTAAATAAAAAGGCCCTATTAACGAGGTTAAGAATATAACTATAGTACCTAATCCTCTAGTTAAGAATATCTTTTTAAGTATAGGTATAAGAGAATATAAAATATAAGTAACCTAGGTAAGTGTCGTTATTTAAGGTATTATCGTAAATAACTACTCCGACTTAGTTACTTAATTCTTAATTATTTATTATTAATTTTATAGTTTAAGTAATATTAGCCCTATCGTAGGTACTATACTATTGTTATAAAATAATAAGGTATTATATTTATTATCTAGTATAGTTTAGAAAGTAAGTAAAGACAGTAATAATAGTATTCTGCGTTAGCAAGGTTTATAAATCGAATAATAAGTAGACTTTTGTTATTAACCTCCGGATCTCTACCCTAATTATATTTTTTTTTTTAATAAAAATCCTACTTAGCTTTTTTCTTATACTTCTATATAATAATAAGAGTTCGTTAGTAATATTATAATCTAATTAATAAAAGAGGGCCCAGAGGTAAGGATCTTAAAAAGTTATAAATAGGCTATTATTATTAATAATATACTTAATAACTAATTCCTTAATTCTTATTACTTAGCCCTTTATAATAGTACTAGAGGTAAGTTTCTATCTTTTTAATATAGAGTCGTACTTTAAGGATTTTAATAAATATAGCGACTTACTAAAGCTTAGATTTATTACTTAGTATTTTAACTTTAAGTAAGTAGTTACTAAGCTCGTAACTACTATTTTAAAATAAGTAATAATGCCTATTTCGTTATAGTAACGATAAAACTAAAAAACTTTATTTTAACTATTTTTATTATAGATTTCTTAAGTAAAGACTCCCTCTAAGCGGATCTACGACTTCTTTAGCCTTATGCCCTTTTATAATATTAAATCGTTATTAATAAAAATCCTCCTTTTTTAAATTATTTTTAAAAAAGCGAAGAGGTTATTATAATTATTAAGATTAGTTAATAATATAAGACTAGCGTTAGTTAGGGTTTATAATTACGAGGTAATCCGAAGTAGCTATTACGTATTAAAGATCGTATAACTTATTACTAATTAATTAATTATAATATAATAAATCGATTAATATATAATTTAATTAATTCTAATAATAATTATAATAGTTATAAAGGGTTAGAAATAGTAGTGCGTAACTTCGTTAGTTTTATTAATATTAAAAAAAGGGGGTACTATAAGTTTTTAAAATTCTTAAATATAGTAGGATACTAACTCTAGTACTCTATACTACTTAGGCTTTTTTTTATAATAATTACTAATAATCTATTTAGTTAAGTAGTATAATACCGAACTTATATCTATAAATAAGGAGTCATAGGTTCGAATCCCGCCGTAAGTATTTATATTCTTAATCATAAACTTCTAGGGGTATAGTTGGGAATATTAATTTTTAATTAGCCCGGCCCCGGATTTTCCTTTTTCCGAGCGATCTTATATTTAATTAAATACGTTAAATATAGGGCCTCACGATATTTGATTATTTAACTTACTAAAATTCCTATATTTGACTATTTATTTAACTTATTTATTTGATTGATTTGAATGGGTATGTGCGCTGTCCTTGCGACCATTAAAGATCCGTCACCGATACGAGTTATCCACTTCACGTATTGGTTCATGCGGTGCGCCGCAACATCCGCCCAGGCCTGGTGTTCAAGATCGCCATGGCTAAGCTGGCATGCTATGATTCTCTCTTCTTCTTCTTCTTCTTCTTCTTCTTCTTCTTCTTCTTCTTCTTCTTCTTCTTCTTCTTCTTCTTCTTCTTCTTCTTCTTCTTCTTCTTCTTCTTCTTCTTCTTTTTCTTCTTCTTCTTCTTCTTCTTCTTCTTCTTTTTCTTCTTCTTCTTCTTCTTCTTCTTCTTCTTCTTCTTCTTCTTCTTCTTCTTCTTCTTCTTCTTCTTCTTCTTCTTTATCCTCCTCCTCGTCCTCGTCCTCGTCCCCGTCCCCGTCCCCGTCCCCGTCCCCGTCCCTGTCCTCATCAACCTCCTGTTCGTTTTCGAATAGAACAACCAGTTGACCGAGGCCATTCAAACGTAGCTTGGGTGGCTTGAATCTTGGAATTCGCTCGCCGGCGGGCACTTGCCTCCTCCGACACGATACCATATACGCGCAAGCTCTGTCGCGTACGCTGCATCCATGCGTGGAATCGGGTCGCCATCATTGACGAAGGCGAGTATATTCCCTCGAAGGAAGTTGCTATCGTTATAGAGTTTGGTGAGGCGGGCGTCAATGTCGGTGTTGAACAACAGAGGACAACCAAAGTGTACGCAAGACAGCGTAGGCTTCTTCGAGGGCAGATCTGTCGTGTTGTCAGCCTGATGCTCTGTTCTGACACTTCAGGTGTAACCAAAACACGATCTGTCCATGTTGGAGTCCTTACCAAGAACTTGGCTTGTAAGAAGATAGCAAAACAGAAGGCATGCAACGGCTCCGTCAGCAGAATGACCTGTGAAAACAATTTCTATCTCCTGATCTTCCGTTTGACTCTCGTTTAGGGCAGCTTTTATCTGATATAGCAGTCCTGGAGCAACAGTTCTGGCAGATTGGGCGAACCCGCGATGCACTTTCAGCGTTGGTTTCAAACGTGACTCGGGGAGTTTCTAAATAACTTAAGTTAGTTCCACGACTCGATCCCGGACCATTAACCAGAAGTTGAACCTTTCGGTTGTTTGCTTGAGGTCATGATTAGCTGTACCGACCACCAAGTCAGAACATTCAGCTAGGTCGCTATTCAGGTTGACCAGCCAGTCGATAGAACTTGCACTCCCTCTAACAGCAACGACTAGTACCTTTCGCTGAGCTGACGAGTCAGTTGGCAAGATCTCAAAAAGAGCGGCGGCCTTCCCCGAGCCGTCTCTGGTGGGCTATATCCAGTGTCTGTCTTTATTGGCATGGTCCCGGAGTTGGGGGACAACATGGCCCGGGTCCTTCTTGTAGACCGCTTTGGAGCAGAGAGCAGCAATTTGAATGATACGGGCAGCGTCCTCAGTGCTGGAGTGGTGTATATCGTCGTTAGAACATAGAAACACCAATATTACCTCTCAAGAAATGAGGCGCCGCTTCTGGGTATATGCAAACCTTGTGTACTCTACCGTAGGTAGTTTCACGGATTCTTGGCCCCTAGAGACTACGTCGCGCAAGTCCAATGCACGTTGCGCCCTTACTTTTTTAGTCTGCGATTCTCTCACAAGCCCTAGCCAAAGCAGACACAATTAGCATCACATCAGCCACTGAAGATGGGCCCTTTGTAAATCTTACCAAAAAGATCTGAATCACTAAAGTCTTCGATCTCATTGAGCATCGTAGCTACTGCTGCCGAAGCACCGGCCAGAGTCGTAGAGCCCATAGACCCAGCTCCGGACGCGGAGGCACCCAGAGAATGGCGTGCCACAGACATGCTCAAGTTGAAAGAGTTACTCGTGGGTTAAAGCAGTAGTCAAGACAAATTTAGTTAGAAAATTGAATCAACAGGAAGACATTGCTCTTCCGTGTCGAGGGACGAAGATATTGTGGGCTTGCAGTTCCCCTCTTTCTTACTGTGACAAAATATAGCGAGGGAAAGTGCACTTTTGACCAGGCTGCCATGACGCGTCGGGCATCGCCAGAGAACGCCCCATTCATGACCGCCTTCTACTTCATGAAATGTAAACAAATGGCTCGGCCAATTGGATTGGTTTTCGGCCTTTGATGTAGGTTCGCCTCCCTAAGGCACCTAGGCAGACCTCGGATCTGGGCGAATCAACACGGCAAGTAGATCCAGAATGCACGCGTGTCAGATATTGCATCATCTCAGCATTTGCCCGATACACGTAATTCCGAGGTGGTGTCAACCAGCAATGCCATTGTGCTCTCTTACCCGCCCCCTTATTGATTCAAGCTGCCTTCCATAGTACTCCCCCTTCTCCGTTTCCAAACTGAACACATTGGACTTTCTCACTGCGTTTGACGTCTACCTTGCTCACCTTTCATCCCACCGCAATCACCATGTGGAAATTACGGACCTCTTCTGTTCAATTACCCCCGAGTCCAAGGGTTCAGTGGGCGAAGCTTGACTCTCATCATCCAAAAACGCTCAATAAAGAACTCAGTGATCTGCATTGGAGCGGTATCGATCGAGACCTGGATGCAGCGCACATACCCATTCAAATCAATCAAACAAATAAGTCAAACAAACAGTCAAATATAGGAATTTCAGCAAGTCAAACAATCAAATATTCTAGCCCGTATATTTAATATATTTGATCAAATCTAGAATCTAAGGGTGGGCCCGAATATACCAATAATATACTGAGAAAATACGGAAAAAAGGGGCCGCCCGGACCCGGATTCGAACACCGGACCTCCGGAATTAAAATGGATCTACCCAAAAAAATTCCGCGGCTCCGGCGCAGAATCCACTATACCATTTACACCTCTATCAAATCAATCAATCATTTGTCAAATAAGTCAAACAATCAAATATGAACCTCATATTTGATTTATTTATTTAGGTATAAGCGCTACCTAGATAAAATACTACGGTTCCTCGACATATATAAAAATGTTCCCGAACCGCCGACAGCTAATTCATAACCAAAACATAAAAATTGGCTTCGCTTCAAAGCCTTTGCCAAGAGAGCCACTCGCTTAGCATTAAACGACGCTTAGTACGGAGGTGCGTCTCAATAGTCCTTACAGTTACTACCAAGCCCAACCCCTACCACAAACAGGGGAGTCAACAAGGGGCTGGCTAGGGTATATATAAGCGGCAGAATTCGGCCACTATAATTATCGTTAATTATCGTCGATTTTATAATAAAAAAGCGTTAATTAAAGTTAATTAGTAGCTATTTAATAGTATAATCCAGCCCATTAACCCTCTTTATATTTATTATTACCCTTTAGTATAATTATTTACTCGATATAGTAAGGTATCCTTTCTATCTATTTCTAAATTTCTTTTAGTAATAATATGTACTAGTACTCTTATTAACGACGTATTACTTCTATTCGGGACTTAGGCGCCCCTTTTTTAGTAATCTATTTCTTTATCTATAGCTAATAAGGCTCGATAAGATTAAAATCGGGCAAATTACTTAGCTAGAGAAGCTTCTATATCTCAAATAAGCTATAGGTATAGTAAGTAAAGTAATAGTTATAAGCTAGCGCCTTATCCTCTTATATAATTAGATTACTAAGTAATCCTTTAACTTAAGGGAATAATTTAAGTAATAAAATCTCTTTATGGTATCTATATTAGTTAATTCTACCCTTATTATTCTATACTAACTTATCTAATTTTATATTCTAATTAAATTAGATCTTATAGCCTAGTAAATTCCGTAAGCCTATTCGCTTTATACTACTCTTAAGCTCCTATTACTAACGTTAAACGGGCTCGAGTTTAATATTAAGCTAAGTAATCTCTACTTCGGTAGCCTTCTTTTTAGTAATAGTCTTAGGAATTTAATAATAATACGGCCCTTTTTTTTTATATATAAAAGAGCCCTAAAATATAAATTTAGAATAACCTTTCTATTTCTTTTATATATACTATTTAATATAAGCCTTATTTAAGTAGCGCTAGAGCTTATAACTACCGTAGCGGTAGTTAAGGATAACTATAGTCTTATCTAATTATATAACCCACTTTTAATTATTAAGGGTTTAGTACTAGTAGTCGAGGTACTACTTAAGTCGCTCTTATTATATCTTTTTTATTAGGCCTAGCTTGTGGGTTAGCTTAGTTTTATAAAAGCCGTAGTAATAAAGGATTTACTAAATAGTTATTATTAATATATTAACGCCGTCGTCTCTTAAAAAGTCTTTAGTAATATTAGTATAGTTCTTTTTACGGCTATACCGGTTATAGTAAACCTTATAAATAATAGTATTATTAACCTTTTTAGTTTACTTAGTTAGGCAGCTACTTTGGGGGGCATTTTCGTAATAGACGGGTTAAATTAAAAAAGTAGGAGTAGCTAGGTCGAATCCGTTCTTTTTTATATAAGTAAGAACGTTAAAAACGGTACAGATTAGAATTCTTAGAGCTTAAGATATCTATTTAATAGTCTACCTAACTATACGACTTCGTAGAGCTAGAATAACTACCCTAACGCCTAGATCTAGCTTCTTTTTTATTAGTATTTTAGGATCTATACTAAGGGGGAAAAAAGGGCTCTAGAAGTAGTAATTTAGCGGTTTTAGTAGTTTTAATATTCTCATAGGCCTCGTAATAATCATAATAGTAATATATAGGTTAAAATAGTTACTATAAGTAGTACTAGGGTAGAAAGTAATTAAAATAGGATAGAAATAATTTATAGCCTCTAATTGGTCGAAAGTAGTCCTATTTGTAGGTCTAGGGCTTGTAGTAACTATAAGGACTATTAAGACGCACCTCCGTAAGTTTTTTTCATCTTTATTACCATGGCCGTAGCGCTAGTTACTAAATTATTCGCTAATATCTCAATACGCTAATTCTCTAGAACATAAAATATTTTAGCCAATCTCAATTATAGCAACTCCGAAAATCTCACGAGAAAAGAATACTTATCTCAGATACTTCTACGAGCAGCAGGCACGTACCCCACTCAAGGGATCAATAACAACACTAGAGCCGTATCTAGCTAATACCAAGTGTTCGAATACAAGCATGCTCAACATTAACAAGTATAAGTCCTCTCTACGCTAACCTTAGATATATTATATCCATCTTCCAAAAACAAAATAATCTAATCAAAGCTCAAAGTAGTTAAACATCGAGAACCTAAATACAAGCTAAGTATATAGCTTCGGTCACAAGCACCACGGTATAAGCACTGCCTTAGTACTTAGCGCTATCATAAAGAAGAATCATTATTAACTAAGCTCTCTTTCAATTCTCCATAGTAATACCCAGATCTAATAAACACAACCAGAACCCAATTAACTTCTCCGCCCTCCAACGCTCTAAGTACAAACAAGCCATCCAGGGTATTCATTTTCGATACTATACCGATTATTCGTATAACAAGTCATCATATCAAGAGCAAGCTCCGGTCTTTTATAAGACTTACGCTCAACACCCCGATTACAAACACGACTCTACACAAACACGCCAGTTCCACAAGAGCTATATCTTATCATCCTTTCTATCCAACGAACAGGCGAGGGAGTTATGTCAATATACCGGTAGCGATACTAAGTCTAACCAATCAAAAGAACTATATCCTTTCGACCAGAATAATCGCGCCCGTCATTACCCACTATGTCCTTTAATCAGGCTCAAGTCACAATATTATTCCTCGAAGCTAGCTAAAGTCTGCCGTCTTAGCATATTAAAGGACAGCAAAAAGGGTAACGTTCGCAGTCATCTAATCACCGCTACCACCAAGACTACAGGCAAGATTACAAGGATTCACGAGGATCTCCCATACGGGAACGCCTATATAAGTCTAATAATAGGCCCAGCGCACATACCCATTCAAATCAATCAAACAAATAAGTCAAACAAACAGTCAAATATAAGAATTTCAATAAGTCAAATAATTAAATATCATAAGGCCCTATATTTAATATATTTAAGTAAATATAAGATTGCTTAGAAAAAAGGAAATCTAGGGCCGGGCTAATTAAAAATTAATATTCCTTACTATACCCTATAGAAGTTTATAATTAAAAATATAAATACTTATAATAAGATTCGAACCTACGACTCTTTATTTATAACTATAAGTTCGGTATTATACTACTTAACTAAATAAATTATGAATAATTATTATAAAGAAAAAGCCTAAGTAATACAAAGCGCTAAATTTAATATCCTATTATATTTAAAAATTTAAAAAACCTATAGTACCCCCTTTTCTTTATATTAATAAAACTAATAAAGTTACGTACTATTACTTCTAACCCTTTATAACTATTATAATTATTATTAAAATTAATTAAATTATATATTAATTTATTTACTATATTATAATTAATTAATTAGTAATAAGTCATATAATTTTTAATATATAACCGCTACTTCGAATTACCTCATAACTATAAACCCTAACTAATACTAATCTCGTATCATTAACTAACCTCAATAATTATAATAACCTCCTCGCCCTTCTAAAAGTAATTTAAAAAAAAGGACTTTTATTAATAATAATTTAATATTATAAAAGGGTACAAAGCTAAGGAAGTTATAGATCTGCTTAGCCCCCCGATAGAGTAATCCGCCGGGGCCGTACTATATATTACGTATTAGGGAAAACTAAGTATATTACGCTCTATACCTAATTACTAATTAAAATCGCTCTTAACTTTCTATTATAATCCTCTAAGTTCTAGCTATCTAGAGGGCGAGCTATACTTATTCTAATATATATAAAACCTCTTAGTACTAGCCTACGTAAGTAGCTAAATCCCGTATTATATACTCCTTTTTATTAAGGGTTAGGGGACCCTTTATATATTCTTTTATATTTATAATATAGCCCGTATTAAAAAGATTTTTAGTTTTATAAAATATAATTTTTGAATTAATATTAATATATTAGATTTTAATATCCGTACTAGCCTAGCTATTTATAATATTCGTATTATTACTTAGCTAAATTTTATATTTTTAAAAAGTACTACGCTACTCCTTAGGCGTGCTTATGTTAGCTATAATAGCTAGGGCGTCGAGGGGGCCTAATCTATCGAGCCCCAGAGGGGGGGACCTATCGAGGGGTATTTTTAATAGAGTAGGTTCTTAACGAAGTAGTATTTTAATTAGTTAATCTCTTAATTAGTTATTTAACTAGTTATTTAAGTAGTAGTTTATATATTAATAAGTACGTTTAATAAGTTTATTTAATAGGCTTATTTAATAGATTTATTTAGTTTAAATAGAGCTTTGGGCGATATTAGAAGCGATAAGGATAAAAAGAATCTTTATAAGCTCTAAGTAGCTAGATATTAGCCCTTTTAGCCCTTTTTTTAAAAACCTCTATATTATTATTAAAGTTTAGATCTTCTATAGTTAAGGGCCGCCTCTAATTATTACGGCCGACTATTATAGCTAACTATTATAGCCGACCTTTACTATTAACTTTTCTAACTAGCGCTACTATATAAAATAAAAAGAGTAGCTTACTTATCCCGAATTAAATAGCGGTTTTTATATAAAAATTACTATGTTATATTAAGCGCGTATTTAGGATATATTACGCGTATTATATAATTAAAAAGTATACTATATTATATAATTTCCTTTAAAAGCGTAATCCCGTTAAGGTCGATCTTTTGTACCTAGAAAGCTAGAAAAGAACTATTATATAGATCTGCTTAGAGGGGGTCTTTGCTCAAAAGATCTATAATAAAAATAGTTAAAATAAAATCTTCTAGTTTTATTATTATTACGATAAAATAAGTATTATTATTTATTTTAAAATAGTAACTACGAGCTTAGTAACGACTTACTTAAAGTTAAAATACTAAGTAAAAGATCTAAGTTTTAATAAGTTACTATATTTATTAAAATCCCTAGAGTACGACTCTATACTAAAAAAATAAAAACTTACCTCTAGTACTATTATAAAGGGCTAGGTAATAAGAATTAGAGAATTAGTAATCGGGTATATTATTAATAATAATAGCCTATTTATAACTTTCTAAGATCCTTACCTCCGGGCCCTCCTCTATTAATTATATTATAATATTACTAACGAACTCTTATTATTATATAAAAATATAAAAAAAGAGCTAAATAGGATCTTTATTAAAAAAAAAAATATAATTAGGGTAGAGATCTAGAGGTTAATAATAAAAGTCTACTTATTATTTAATTTATAAACCTTGCTAACGCAGAATATTATTATTACTATCTATACCTACTTTTTAAACTATGCTAAGTAATAGATATAATACTTTATTACTCTATAATAATAACATAGTACCCACAATAAGGCTAACATTACTTAGATTATAAAATTAGTAATAAATAACTAGGAATTAAGTAACTAAGTTAGAGTAGTTATTTATAATAATACCTTAAATAACGATACTTACTTAGGTTACTTATATCCTATATTATCTTATACTTATACCTAAGAAAATACTCTTAATTAAAAAATTAAGTACTACGGTTATATTCTTAACCTCGTTAGTAAGGCCTTTTTATTTAATAATAATAAAGAGGTATTTAAATAAAAATAAAGTATATTAATTAATACTAAGTAATTTTAAAAAAATCTTAACCTCTAGTATATAAGGGGCCCTATTAGTAAGCTTCGGAACGTTATTAAATTCATTCGCTTATTACTTTAATAATATAAGGCCTTCCTCGAGGTTAATAATAAAACTAATAAGAATAATATATTTACTCTTTTTAAAAAGTCGTTATAAGAGCTTATACTAACGCTTAATAATAATATAAAATAAAATTTAATATACTTTATAATATAGTACTCTTTATAAAAGAGAAAGTAGATTTATACCTTTTTAATAACTAGTTAAGCTTACAAAAATCTAAAATAATAGATCCCTATTAAAACCGTTCTTAATAATAATAAATAATAGCTACTAGCCGAGCTAAAAGTAGTACTTAAGCTACTTTATTTCTAAATAATAAAATACTAAGGCTAGGGTAAAAGAAACGGTTATAGCTATCTATAAGAAGTAATAATAAGTCTCGAGTACCTTATTAACTATCTCGAGGAGTAAAAGAAGTTATATAATAAACTTTTTTTTAAAAAAAAATCTTACGGCTTCTTAAGTCGTAGTATTATAATCGTAGTTAATATAAATAATACTACCTCGTTAGTAATTAACTTATTATTAATTTATATCCTAACCTCTTTTTCAACTTCTAATTTTAAATAATATACCTTATTATATTTAATTTAAATATATACCTAAGAAGCGGGCAGAGCTACTTCTTAATAATAATTTTAATTTACGAGGATATTTCTAACTATTTATTATTAATACTTAGTAAGTCCTTAATAAGTATTATACTAAGTTAAGTAACTCTCTGCTCTGTACTATAGTAATTAATTTTTATTTTAAGTAAGGATTAAGATAGTTAGAGAAGAGGTAAGATATACTTAAGTAGAGCTACTAGCTATTTAATATAAAAAAAAGACTTACCCCCCGATAGAGTAATTCGCCGGGGCCGTACTATGTATTACGTATTAGGGAAAACTAGGTATATTGCGCTCTATACCTAATTACTAATTAAAATAATTAACTAACTTAACCGTTATCTCCTTTTTATTAACAGCTCCCGACCTTCTACCGCTTCTAACTATCTAGAGGGCGAGCTATACCTATTTTAATATATATAAAACCTCTTAGTACTAGCCCGCATAAGGAACTAAATCCTATATTATATACTCCTTCTTATTAAAAGTTAGGGGACCCCTTATATATTCTCTTATATCTATAATATAACTTATATTAAAAAGGTTTTTAATTTTATAAAATATAATTTTTAAGTTAGTATTAATATACTAAATTTTAATATTTATATTAGCCCAGCTATTTATAGTATTCGTACTATTACTTAGCTAGATTTTATATTATTAAAAAGTATTATACTACTCTTAAAGCGTACTTATATTAGTTATAATAGCTAGGGCGTCGAGGGGGCTTAAGAATCTATCGAGCCCTAGAGGGGAGGACTTATTGAGGGGTATTTTTAAAATAGGTTCTTAATAAGGTAGTAGTTTATATATTAATAAGTACGTTTAATAAGTTTATTTAATAAGCTTATTTAGTAAATTTATTTAATTTAAATAAAGAGTAGCTTTAGATAATATTAAAAATAATAAAGATAAAAAAAATCTTTACGAGCTCTAGTACGAGTAGCTAGATATTAGCCCTTTTAGCCCTTTTTTAAAAAACCTCTATGTTATTATTAAAGTTTAGAACCTCTATAGTTAAGGAAGGCCGTTTTTAATTATTATAGCTAATTATTATAGTTAATTATTACGGTCGACCTTTATTATTAACCTTTTTAACTAGCGCCGCTATTAAAAAAGGCAGCTTACTTATCCCGAATTAAATAGCAGTTTTCGTATCGAAATTACTATATTATATTAAGCACGTACTTATGATATATTATGCGTATTATATAGTTAAAAAGTATACTATATCGTATAATTTCCTTTAAAAGCGTAATCCCGTTAAGGTCGATCTTTTGTACTTATAAAGCCGGAAAAAAAACTACTATAAAAAAAAAAGACTTTACGATTACTAATAAAAATAGTATATAAATAAAATAGTAAGTCCTCCTCTTCCTCGTTATCTAAATCCTCCTCCTTTATTATAATAATTATAAACTACTTTTATTATCCTCACGATTCTAAAAAGTATTATAAAAACTCGTAGTATTAGTAATAGTTAATATCTTAAATAATAGAAATAGTAATCAACTACGTACCTAAGTTTAATTAATATTATTTATAAATTATCCCTTAGTTAGTCCTTAACTTAATTTAATAATAAATTAATTATCAACTAACCTATTTAATATTAAATAAGCTTATACTTAATATCTTTATAATCCCTATAATATTAACAGACTACGAGAGAATATTTAGCCTCGTAAAGTTAATTTTAACCTTATAATAATTATTAATAAGATCCTTTATACTAAAAGAGGTCTAATTTCTTAAGAACTAGCTTCGTAATAGTACTATAAAAATAAGAGGTTAATTTTTTAATTAGAAGAGCGAATTAAAGTAAAGTCTATAAGTTAGTACTATAAGGACTTTTATAATAGCTTAATTTAATTCCTAATTAAGAAATTAGTCAAATCCATTAATTATTTATTAAATAATTAAATATAGCACAAGAAATAAGTTAAACAATTAAATACGAACCTTATATTTAATTTATTTATTTAGGTGTAAGCACTAGATAGGCCCGCTACTAATCGAAAACAGAGTTCCTCAGTTTATACCCTTCTTTCTCTAGCCCCTCTTTTTATAACAATTAAGGATTCTTTCTTACATTTATTCTTTCAGATTCATAAGTAGCGTACTATTCACGGTTCGAGATCGTCTTCAGTTACATCTTATAAATACTCCTACAAGCTCAGCGACCAGGTACTTCGCTCTCAGCAAAAATAGACAGCTATTCAAAACAGAGAGGCATATACCCAAAAACCGCCGAGTAAAGGCCTTTATAAAACAGATAGTAAGCAGTCCATTCTAAAGTCTAAGAGAAGAGGATCGTAATACTAAGGCCAAAATTATTAAAAATGTGGCCAAGGGCAATCTAAATTAGATAGGCGTCCTACGTATAAAAAAAGGGTCGAATCACAAACAGAAAAAGTCCAAAACAAAAAAGAAAATTCTCGAGAAGCTCCGTACACTTCTACATAACCGTATCGAGTTCTATATTATTCCATCATCAACAAACCTTTCAACAAAAGTTTACCCCTTAGTTAGTTCTATTCTCTTTCTCCCCTTATCCCCAAAATCTACTTTTCACGCGCCTTTGCATATTAATTATCCATAACGAATACAGTCTAAAATTTAACAAAAGAATTAACTTTCATCTCAAAATAAAATATAGGGAGCAACTACCAAAATTTCTATAATACCCTAATAAACCGCAACATATTCAACAACTTCATAATCTATCCCCGACACTACAAAGAGAAGAAACATAACGGTCAGGCATCTCAAGTTCAATACTTCATAAGCTTTATAAGCCAGATCGGTTATCACAATAAATTCTCTACGCGGGTAGTTCCCCCTTCAAAAGCAACATCCGCAAACGGCCACACTAAGGAATTTCTCCTTCGATTCCGCAGATTCGCCCACCACAACAATACAGACATCGTTAACAGCTTAGTAAAGTACTAGTCCGATTAGGGAGGCTTTCGGGCACCAATATTTCGACACCAAGGCCTCTTTCCATAGGACTATACCAAAGCGCGCACTCTCAAGGAGGAGGCCGATTACCCGCAAGCGAAGTATAGGGATTGTTCCTTAGCTAAGCATCTTTAGGCCTTTCCAGTTAATACATAGTCAATAGCACAGCTTCCCTTTCTCAGGGAACGTCGTTTCTATACTCCATCGCCAGTTAAAGGCAATCAAAATCAGATAATCGACTATAATTAGGAGGAGAATAGACACCGCGTACTTAAAACGTTTCGGGTTTTTAATAGCATAGCAGTTACGATACATCGATCATAGGTTTTCCGTAACAAGTACTCGTGCCCGCCCCCACTTTTTTAGGTATTCGGGACTCATCACCTACTAAAGTAGGTGCTTTTTAACCAAACGGCCTCCTTAGCTAAACGGGCAGATAATCGTCGATTATATACTATTATATATAAGCCTCGACTACCCCCTTTTTAATAGCCGCCCATTATCTAGACTATTAATTATATATATAAGCTAAAGTTAGCTAGTATTCCTTATTTTTCTAGCTTTTTTTCTTATTTTAAAAGCCCCTTTTTTAATAGCTAAGTAGATCTTTATATTTATTATTTTAATAAGAGCTATTACTTTAGTAATCTTAGATACTTATTTCTATTTAACTATATATTAACTATCTTTTATTATAATAATTCTTTTAGTTTATAACTAACTATTTTTACCCTATTTACGGGCTTTACTTACTTATTAAGCTAGCTAAGTAAGGCCGAGGTCTCTTTTTATTTAGAGGAGCTTAGAGCTTTATATAAGTACTTTACGAATAAACCGCTTAAGATTCTACTTAAGCGGGGAAGCTTTGCTAATTAAGTACTAAATCTCTTTATTAAGGGTATTTATATCCTCTTATAAATACTAAGTAACGTAGTAGAGCTTTTAAATAGTTATAAGTATAGTAAATAGTAAGGAACCTAGCCTTTAAAAAAGTAATATAGTTAGTTAAGAATCGTAGCTATAATTATAGATCTTTTTGAGTATAATTTATAGATTATATACGTAGATACTTATCTTTTTAAATACTAAAAGAATTATAGAATATTTAAATACCTCCTTATAAATAGATTATATAAAGCTGAGGAATTTTAGTTTAATAATATTAGTATAGCCTTCTCGAACTACGAGGTCAAGTACCTTAGTATAATAGTACTTAAGGGGCTAAAAGATTATAATATCAAGAGGTTAGAGAATGTATATACTATATAGTAAAAATCTAAAAGGGATAATATTATATTTATTATAGTATTTAATAAACTCGATAATATAATAAGATCTATACTTATTTACAAGTAGTAGTCTCTTAGCTCCCCTAGTTCGACCCTTTATATATATATTAAAGTGCTTAATCTAATCTAGAGTTATTATATTATTTATATAGTTCGTAAATAAGACTCTTATAATAATATTAGATTCGAGCTCTTTAACACTATACTACCTAGCTATATAAATAGAGCCGCTAAGGATTAAAAAGGTTAGTATATAATTTTTAATAATAAAAATAGCCTTTATAGTAGTAATAGACTTTTTATTAATTAGAAGGGCGAAGTAATAGGCCCTTTTTCTTTTTATAATAACTATATTAAATTTCTTAACCCTTATTTAGAATCTAGTTTTATTTATATTCTATATATTAAAAAGCTAGATCTTATACTCGTTAACAACTTCTTTTAGCTTAAGAAAATAAGAGTTAATAATATTCTTATTTTTAAATTTGCGCCGCTTAGTATCTAGTACTTTTTTTTTAATTAGAGAGTAATTATGCTTTTTAATAAATTAACTAGCTTATTAAGAGTTAATAGTTAGAGGAGGAGCTAGGTCCTTAGTATTATTAATATTTATAAAGTCCTATGACTTAGTAAATAAGTAATTAATAATATTATAGGTTTCCCTCTTATAGGAGAATTAGTTCGAACCGTAGGTTAACGAAGAGATTAATTTAACTATATAAATTTCTGCGTACTATAAAAAAGAGGTTTTAACCGTAAGTTAGGCTAGTTACGATAATCCTAAATAGAATCCCTAATTAGCCCCTGTGTTAATTAACTATATACCGCGGTCGAATTAGACTTCCGATCTGATACTAACTTTCTCTTTTTTTTATCGATTTAATTACTATAGTTAGAGGTATAATTCGACCTCGGGCCCGTTTACTAAGTCGTCTCCTTTTCCCCCTTTTCTCTATTCTTTTTATATAACCTATCTTTTTATTCGTATATTAACTTTTTTACTACTTATAAATTACTCTAACCCCTTATTAAGTACTACTTTTATAAAAGCGTTAGCGAGGTTATCGTTGCTATTAATCTAACGGATCTCGAGGATCTCGCGCTTTTTATATAATTACCTAAAGGCTATAATATCGATTATAAACCTTTTTTCTTTTATAGTTCCTAATTTAATAAAATATTTATATAGCGAATAAGAATCCGTATAAACGACCGTTAGGATTAGTAAAAAGCTAAGTCGATTAGTAATTCTCCTTAACGTTATTAAAATTATATAAGCGAGGTTAACGCCGTTAACTATACTATAAACTTTTAACGCTAGTATACTTCTTATTACCCGCTTACTTTTAGTTAATAAGTAATAAATAATATTATTATATATTATAAATTTACTCTCGCCTATACTCTTATTAATAAGAATAATAATATACCCTAATTATAAAATAAGGTCCTTATTATTCGTAAATAAGCCATTTATAAATACGTAAAGCTTACTAACTACGAGGTTAATTAAGTAATAAATGAGACCTTGATTAAGATTTAAGTACTACTACTTAAGCCGCTTATTAAGTACCTCGACATCTTATTTATTTAGCTCTATAACCTACACTACTCTAGTATAGTTAAAAGTCGCCTCGGGCTAGTATATACTCGTAATATATACTCTTCGCATAAGCTTAGCCTTATATCGCTTTTTAATATTAATTACGTTTAGATTAATAAGGCTAATTTTCTTACCTTACCCCTTTTATTAAAAAACAACGGTTTCTTTTTTAATTATAAAAATCCCATCGTTAAATACTAATAAGTTATTTATTATAAGGACCTCTTTTAGCTTCGCTATAAAGCCCGCTTTCTAGAGCTTCTTATTCTCTTTCTTTATAAAATTAATATTAAATAGGCCTAATATATCGTTAGTCTATATTCCGATAATTCTAAATTAGTCGCCTACGTACTCAGAGATTAGTAAGCACGGGTTATACGTAAATATAATTATTAATAATTAATTAGTATAAAAATCGTAATATATAGCCTACTAATAAGTACCCGATTTTACGAGCCTATATAGTAGTTTAATTACTTCGATAATCGTACTTTCTAAGTACTTACTAGCCATTTCCTTTAGTAAATAAGCTAGGATTTTCCTTATAAACCCTATAGCTAATTAGGTATATGCCTAAATAATATTACGGCTCCAAATCTCGTACCCCTTTTTTCGTAACGATATTATTAGTACTATTATTAATCGTTAGCTATAGCGCTATACTATAGGTAATTATATAAGCAGCGTCGCCTTCTTAATATCGCTGTACCCCTAAATTACGTATCTAAACTTCTCGTATAGTTAAGGTATTCCTTTCCCTTTAATTTTATAAACTATTTATAATTTAAATATATAGAGGTTTATATACTTCTCTAAGTTATAAAAAATAAATTAATAAACCCCTCGATCGCAAAAAGTATTTACTTTAATTAGATCTAATTCCTTATATAGCTTTTTAGTAGTTATAATTATACTTTTCTTATATAGTTTAACTACTAGCTCGAAATCGGCTTTCTTTTTTATTATATAAAAAGTATTAATTACCTCGTTACTAGTAATAAATTATAACGTTAGTACTTACTATTGTAATTTTCTATAACGTCTCGCTAGTAGTATTAATACCCTTTTAGCAATTTCCTTTTCCTCGTTATCTATTAATACTATTATAACAATTTCGTTAAAGATAATTTCCTATACCTCTACCGCGGGTTATATAGTTTCCTCTAGCTCTTTTTCTTTTTATAAATTAAAAATTACCTTACTAAAATCTATATAATATAGTCTTATTACCGTAATTAATACCTCGAGGGGTTAGTTATAATCCCTCGCGACTACGCACAATCGCTCGTTAATAGAAATTAATTTATATAGCCCAGTCTACTATTAAGTTGTTTCGTACTATACCTATATATCTAAATTTAGTAATATATCTAAATTACCCCTTATATTAGGCTTATTATGCGTAATAATTACTTCGTTAACTTACTTTCTTATACTTACCTCGCGTAGTACCTATATTACTTTTTTAACTACTCGGGCTTATTAGTTTATGTCTAGCGATAGTAATAAGGCTAAGGTCGTTCTTAAATATGCTCTAAATACGAAAAACGTTAGTATAAGCCCGTTAAGCCCCATAGTATTATTATAATATTTAAATACCGTCTAGAGGCATTCGTCTTTAATAAAATCTAAATTTTCTTTTTTAATAATTCTAAATACCCTTTTTAGCTACTAATATACCCTTTCTACTTTTCTAATACTATAGTACGCTTTAACGGGCACGACTTTTAGCTATATACCGTAGGCCGTCGTATTCTCTCTAAATTCTACTAACTTAAAACTAATACTAGCATCGGTTCTAATACTATTTAGCGGACCCTAGTATATATTAATCTAGCTTTTTCGTAGGGCTACCTATACCGTTTTTACTTATAGATCCCGGAAAAATTACCCTATTTAAAAGGATATAGCTACGTTAATTACGTATAAAACTAGCCGATTATTTAAATAAAAAATATTAATAATAATTTCCTAATTAAAATTAAGCTTATTACGTAATTTAAATTTAAACCTATATAGGCTCTGCGCATTTATTTAGTATTAATAGCACACTTTTATTAACTACTCTAGCGCCCCTATTTTAATATTATCGTTACCCAATCGCTTTAGGAAGTTATATAACCTCGTAACTAACGAGTAGCTAAATCTTTAGTATAATCGTTTAAGCTCACTTTCTATTAAGTAATTAATTAACTTCGTATTATTAATAAGCTTTATAAATGCGTACCCTTATTATCGTTTAACTATTTTAAAGTACTTATTACTAAAGATTTTATCCCTCGTATTATTAAATATAATGCCTAATCGATCTATATTTTTTAAATATAAGAGAAATAGCGTATTAACGGATAAAATATAAAAAATCATCGTTCCGAAGTACGTCTCGATTTTTACTATACCCAGGGTAACGATTTCTTTACCTAGGCTAAAGCTAATCTTTATAATACCTACTATTAACGTATTAAGTATTACTAGCGCGATCCTCTATAGCGCTTAGAATTACCCCTTTCCTCCTATTAACTATTATAATACCCTAATATCTAAGATAATCCCCTAAAAAGTTTCTAAGCTATACCTTTTACTTATATAAAATACTTATATAAGCTTAGTATTTAAGTAATCTAAGTAATATAAAAAGGACCCCCCTAGCTACTATTATAATTACTTAGTACCCAATTTTTCTTTAGCTATTAAGAGAGGTAAATCCGGTATTATTAAATTTACCTTTCCGGCTACCTCTATATCTATTACCTCAGGGACCTTCCCTTACTATCCGTAAAAAAAAGCCTGCTTATTAAGAGCTTCTACTACCTTTTACTCGTTTATTTTTATATATCCTCTAGAGGTTAACGGGGTAAAAAAAGAGTAGTTAATATTATTAACTTTGTTATAATCTAATTCGTTAATATAGGGTATAAGGTCTTTTTTATTTTCTAAATCTTCTAGTAGATACTTTAGGCCGTTAATTTAGTTACTTATACTAAGTTCTATACCCCTAGATATACCCTCATATATTATAAGGAATTAGTTAAATCGATTAGGGCTAGTTTTACCTTCTACTACCCTTAACTTTTAATACTATTCGTATAATTTAGTACGTTTTTCTTCGGAGTAGTTACTTAACTAATATCTATCCTTTTTATAAATAAAGTACTACTTTTTATATTACCCTACTCGTAAGTTAAATCTCTACTTATTTAATAAATCTAATCCTCCTTATTAATAATTACTATACCTAGCTTCTTTTCCTTTCCTATTATACGTTTAATCGACCTAGTACTATTAGTAAGGGCCGTTGTACGCTTAGAAATAGGTTTAGTATAATATTCTCGCCTTAATATTAAAACTAGATCTTAGCCTCGAGTAGAGCGTCTCGTAGTCTTTAGGTACTTAGTATAAGGTTATTTTTATTTCTAATACGCGTTAAACTACGGTATAAAAATATCTAACTTTTTACTTATTAATCCCCTTATTTAACTAAGTTTTCGCTAACTTATTAATTCGATTAATAAGCTCTTTAAGGATTTCTACTTATAATTTACCCTTTATTATCCTAGCTATAGATATAAAAAAAATTACTTATAGCTTAGATAAGAGCTCTATATTCTTATTATAGGTCTCGAAGCGGCTTCGGATTATATTAATAATACTAAAAAAGTCGTTTCGATCGAGATTACGTACCGCCTCGTAGTAGTAATTAAAGGCTTTACTTATAAGTATAATATTAATTACTAAATAGTACTAATATTCCCTAATCCCGACCTTTTCGTAGTAGTTATAAAACATCGTTAGGGTTTTTTATAAGACCTTATACTTCCCCCTAGAGTATAATTTCTCTTTTAAAAAGATCTTTTTAAGGTTTATAAATTACTTCGTATTTACCGCTAGATTTTTAGTATTTATATACGATCCCTGCGTCGCTACGTACTATTAGTAACTTTAAGTCGTTTACTTCCTTTTTTATTAACTAATTAGTGCCGAATTTCGGATTAGTAATAGTAACGAGCTATAGATTAAAATAAGTAGAATTATTAATTATCGGACTTATAATATAATATTTTACCTCTATATATCTTTTTATAATAATAGATTACTATTAGTAATTATAAAGAGGAAATCTACGTCGTTTACCCTTTTTCTAAATTTATTAAAGTAATTATACGCCCTATTAACTTATACCTAGTTCTATAATACAAATTCCTCTTTTATAATCGTCGCTACTAGGATTTTATATAGCTCTCGTAATTATAATTACGCTAATAATACCCCTCGTTTATAAAAAAATCTATTAACCGCTTTTATAATTCCTAGGCTTACTCTTATAAACTATTTATCTAACTAGTAGCTAAGGTCGTTTATAATCTCGTAGAATAGGGGTTACTTCTATAGTCCCTTTTTTTATAGACCTTAGTTAAATAAATTAATACTACGTTAATTTACTTATTATTAAGCTAATCCGCGATCTAGTATATTTACGTTCTCTAATAGTCCGGGTTAATATTTACTTACTTATAAAAGATCGGGATTCTATTTAAGATCGGGTTTTTTTTTTTTCTTTTTTATACTAACTTACTAAGGGTCGTACTCTAACTTATACCCGTATTAATAGTTACTAGTATATTTAATCTTAATAAGGATATATTTAATCCGCGCGTTAGCTATAATAAGCCCGTACTTTTATTACTTAACGAATTTATTAAGGTTTAAAAAATTCTTACTTCCTCTCGCTATCTCGCTACTACTCTCGTTTTTACTATCTTTAATAACTATTATTACTTTTTTAAATTACTAGCTATCGTACTTACTAAGACTTCCTTTTTATCTAAGATAAAAGGGTAGGTTTTAGCCGCCCCTTTTTTTAATAATAATAATAAATATTTATATTATCGTAAGAAGATATAGTAATTAATCTCGTAATCTTTACTAATTATTAATTTCTACTATTCCGTACCTTTCTAGCCTCCTAAGCCTCGTACTCTCTATAATTTCTAAATAGCTTCCTTCCTCAACCTACCTCTTTTAGGGTAATATTCTATAAGAATAATTAAATATAAATACTAAGCGGCTCGTAAAGGATTTATATAAGTTATTAAGTATAATTAATAAAGTTAAGCCCCCCCCTTTTTTTTATAAAATTACGGGCCTTAAGGACTTATTAAAAATACTACTTATCGCTCGTACTTAATAGGGTTAAATACCTTAAAAATTTTCCTCTTATAGCTCTTCGGTACCCTATTTTATATCTTTTTAAGTAGTCTTTTTCGTAACCTAATTATTATTAAGTAATTATCGCTCGCTAACAATTCCTTTTACTAATTCGGCCGGTTAATTTCTAATCGCAGGCCGGCCGTAGTAAAGTTATTTAATAAGAAAAGCTACTTAAAGTAATAGCAAAATACTAATCGCTTAAATAGTTCCGTTAATTAACGTAATTTAATATAATAAACGTCGACCTCTCGTAAGTAGTAAAGGGCTATAATTACTCGATTCTGTATAGTATTCGAAAATCGCTTTTTTTTTTATTTACTTTTATAAGGTTATTTAGTACAAATCTCTTATCCTATGTAGTATTAAGAGGTCGTCTCTTTTATATAGCGAGATACCTTACCGATTTATAATAGTAGAATTTAATTACTAATTAGTATAAGTTTCCCTCTTATAGGGGAATTAGTTCGAACCATAAGTTAATAAAAAGATTAATTTAATTATATAAATTTCTACGTACTATAAAAAGGAGGTTCTAACCGTAAGTTGGGCTAGCTACGATGATCCTAAATAGGATCCCTAATTGGCCCCTGCGTCGATCGACTATATGCCGCGGTCGAATTAAACTTCCGATCCGACAAATATTAATAACGAGCTCGTACTTTATAAATAAGTTAATTCGGTCTAAATAGTTAATATAATTATAAATTACCTTTTCTTAGTCCTAAGTAAGCTTATAGCCGTGGCTAGTACGCTTTTTTAATAAATATTTATTAAAAATCCTCTAACCGAGCTTTTAGTATAGAATAGAGTACTACCGAGCCGCTGCTATAATTAATAATTCCAGGTCTTTATAAATAGCTATAATAGCTGCTTATATACGCTCCTCTTTAACGGTATTAAATTTAGGTATTGTGGTAAAAAGTGGTAGAAGTGGTGATGTATGGAGATAAATTGCGATAATTGTGCCCGTATGGCTGACGTGGCCGTTTGGCTGAAAAGCACCTACTTTAGTGGGTGATGAGTCCCGAATGCCCAAAAAAGTGGGGGCGGGCACGAGTATTAATAGAACTTCAAAGCTCGCGGTCTACCGTTCAAAACCACTTCTACAGACCAGACCATATTCCACAAAGGTCACGTAACTACTTTACAACAGCACATCAGAAATAAAGTAGGCAGGCTTATTATCCAGCCGGATAGCCCTCTCATCATCCACGATCGCATAAAACTTACAGGCATTCACCGGGCCCAGCCCATAAGTTACCTCTACGAGCATAACATGTACCACGACCGCACTCTGGCTGACTAGGCTGACCTGAATCACGATGGTCAAGTGGCGGCTTATACAGCGCTACCTGACTTTCGATCAGAGCACGTAGACGAGATCATCGAGGACGCAAAGCGAAGGACGGAATCTAAAACGCCGCATCCTCATGGTCCTTTCAGAGGCCCGGCATCCATATGAACGCCACCTCTAGCATGGCAACCTGGGACTGGCTACCTGAAGACTTAGTCCGGGAAGATTGTGATGGATCCTACGCAGAAGTGGACTTTGAAGCGAACGATAATACAGGTGACTGCGACTGTTTGTGCGATGCTACGGGTCTATCGGGTTTTAACAGTCTATAACAGATGGAGGATGGAGCTTCGGCGACGATGAGAGCGGATTTCTTGCCGACACGGGCTCCACAGGACTCAATATCTCAGGCGGTAACAATGAAGGTAGCGGTGATGGAACTAGTGGTAATGGAGGCAGCGGTGACGGCGATAGCAACGATAGAAGTGGCGGTGGTGATGATGGTGGTAGTCGTGGGGGGGACCATTCACATGCGGGAAGTAGTATCAACGACCAATCATTGCAGATTATGATGGGAATGATTTAGGACGACGAGAAGATGCCTGTATTGTCGGAGAGGCTGTTGGCGTCATCTGCGGACCTATCCCATCAGAGTCGATACCACGGCTAGGGCCAAAGCCGGAGCATCAGGCCTTTCGATCCCATCACCAGTGAGCTCGCCCCTAACACTGTGGGATTTCTGAAGTCTAGATCGCCCTAGTGTGCATGATTAACTAGCCTTGAGTAATCTTTCCGCGTATACGAATCCTAATAGCAAAGTTGTCTTGCATTGTGAACCTTGCGGTCTATCCAAGGAATCCTCTCTGTACCTGATTGGAATGGAGACAATGATGAATCAGATTCGGTAGGTCATGCTCAAAAACCGAGCTACCCCTTGTATCATCAACAACCTTGGACAGAGCCGAGGAAGAGGAGGTGATCGTCAAAGCATGGACAGTAACCGTGCGGCGCGGCTCTAGTATTATACAGTCACATTATGGCCGGGGGACCGTTGCGTAACACATATAGTAGCTTTATCCCTGCCGGAGCGTCAGCCGAGCGGTAAGCATCGCCCCAACAAGTACCCTTTTCCCGCAATAGCAGCCCCAGCGAAGCTGAGATTCGTTGATAGCCGCGGACAACGGCTGTGCGGGCCGTCTGAGTCCCTGATTCATGACGGCCGCACTCGCTGCGACGGCGTTTGTGAAGCGCTGTGGCCCCCTTGCCAAGCTTGCCAAACAATGAGGCGTGAGCGAAAGCTTAAATCGACGTTAACCCGCAACAGGATATGATCCCAGCAACTTGGAACACGGCGACCCTAGCAAGGAAATAGCATTGACAGCCGTAAAGATCGGCTCCACCAGTCGATTGACTTTCGATTTACGGCTTGCCGCACCCCCCTTATCTGTGAAGAACAGCGTAACAGCATTTTTCGGCAGTGGAGGTCCTTGCTGGGATAAAGGCTGACATCAAACCTTATTCTCGTCAATTGCCATTAGCGGAATTCACCCCAGCTGCTAACTGTAGATCACTTCCCTCATTCGTCCTTCAACATATCAAATATGACTAGATATCTCGGTTATGTGATTGAAAACTGATTCATGGCGGCCGCACGGTCACACCGTTGTCTGGCGGCGGGGTCCATGGCAAATGTCGGCCCGGATGCGAAACCTTACGCCGGAGTATGGGGCAGACATGACCGGGTTCCGGCCTTGAACCAACTACATTCCTTCCGGTTAGTACATTCACAAGGCTCCATGCGCGGATAGAGCACATGTGGGCGCGGCTAAAGAGGAACCTGGAAAGACCTCTCGGAAAGGCTCCCCGGCATCACCAGTCAAATTTCGGCCGAGACGGGGTTCCGGCCTTGTACGAATACTCCGTGAATCCGTAGACCTCAAGTGTTCCACAGATCCACCACGGTCAATTGGGACTTCCTGGCCAGCCTCGGTTTGGCCTGATAACAACGCGGGGCGGCGGGGGCCAGCGTCCCGCATCTCGCTCCAGGGTTTCTTGTTGTCCGGGGAGTTAGAACGTAGAATAGTCCGTCGACTCCCGAGGAAGTCTTGCGGCCTGAAATTGCGGGATCCTTGCTGGGGGTGATTTCATTTCATCCGCACCAAATGACTAGCACCCATGGGGCTGGGTCCTTTCTGGGGGCTGATCTGCTGCTCTCTCTAATTCGTAAATCCCAGTTCAATTTTAGAACAAGGAGTCTTGCAAGGATGCCGTTAACAAAATTGGTTCTTATCTCTTTCAGACGAGACGACAACGTCATGAAGAGGTAAAGCTAGGCCAAAACCAGTTGTCTGGCTCGCTGGGATCAGCTCAAACTACATGTGAGATTTGACCGGCCGCCTGGATTGCGTACTTACTTCGGGTTATTCTCTAAACTACCCGCGAGTCAGGTCATTGCTACCTGGAGAACTTGTAAAGACTATTGATAATTGGCCCAGTACGGAACTCAAAACCCACTTGAAGCATGGCGCGCGTCTCCATGGGCCATTGACGAAGCGTGGCACGCTCAGCTCAAGTAACTACAAGCGGTGATTCGACTGGAAACCGCTCAGCATTGCGTTGTGCAAAGTGCAGAGGGACCAAAGTAAAATGAACGACCCCCACACTAACTTCCGTCAGATATAGTCACTATTGCGACATACTACACTACCCATGTGCAATGAATGGATCCAGTATAGTCTGTAGATAGCGATGAGAACCCCTCGGGCCTAGATCGCTAAGAAGTAGACGTTAGACTTGGTATGATCTATCTTCTAGCCGTAGCTCGGTCTCGCTTTTTACATAGGAGCGCATGAAGCACGTGTTTTAGGAAGCGCTAGACATATTACTGTAGATTTAGCTTCCCTTCATTTACCGCAGCCTTTCGGGTGATTGACTCGAGCAACCCTAAACTACATGTAACACGGACTCCTCTATTCTTTTCGGGTACTATTCTAAGGTTCACATGATCAGACGAAAAGAGAGGGAGAAAAAGCTCAGACGAAGCTCGCGACCCAAACATCCATGGCAGCAACTCCCTTCTTACCCCCCGGCACACCGTCCAAACTCGCCTCGCAAGCATCACGTAACGCAAAGACCACGGCGCGCTCCCGCTCATCCTTGACACGCTCCTCTACCTCACGCGCAAAACCGGATCCAAGACAGGCAGAAACCTCCCACTGTCCGTCCTGAAGACCTTCGCCGCACTGCACGCGGCTCTCCTTCTTCAGTTTCCAGCCGGCCGCGACAGCGAGTTCTGTGAGGCGCTTTGGGCCCAGAACAGTGCGGACGTTGGAGATACTCTCTTCGCCTTTGCGGCACTCTAGCGCTGCTTGGGTGAGGGCGGCTAGAACGTGAGGCCGGGCAGCAGCATTCGTTGCTTCCAGGGACCATTCGGAAAGGAGAAGACGTTTGCTGTGCTGTCTGATGGCACAGAAGGTTTCTAGAATGAGAGAGGGGGAGGAAAAGTACCATAGGCAATGAGCAAGGACTGTTGCGTCAAAGACTTTGGCGTCGCTGGATGAAGTGAGGGAAGATAGATAGCCCTGAGGGCTTTGTTGAACCCAGTTGATACGATTGCCAAGCGGACCTTGTGAGATGTGATCCTGTGCTTGCTTGAGAGTGTACGGGGCACCTACGCGATTGATTAGATGGCCTATCTGCCGAGGCTACTAAGAAAAGTTACACAAGGCAGCAAGAACTCACCATAGTCCAGCGACGCCGGGTCAACAGCCACCACGGTGCCTTGCTCACCCACAACAGTGGCGAGAGCGGTTGTGCAATCTCCCTGACCGCATCCTAGTTCCAAGATTTTGGAGCTTGCTGGAATATCCCAATGCTGTAGGAGAGCCAGGCGGTGAGCGGTCTGGATGAGTTGGACATCGAAGTGCTTGGGGTCGTGCAAGGAAACACGAGCAATGGAAGCAGCGTCAAGTTGAGTGGACATGTTGTTCAGCGTGTAAGTTGAGTGATTTCTAGATGGGTGATCGAGAATTACAACAAGGATTAGTGTCCTGTGATCGGCCAAGGAGGGTAAAGTAATGAAATATTCGGTAGATTCTTGATTCTAGAAGCCATCGTTGGGGGTAGTGGACTCTTGTACTAAGTATGTAGGGTGAGACCTGGCCTTTAGTGTTTGTGTTAGGTTTACCCCTCTAAGGATTCAGGAACAAAACATGCTGCCCACCACCAGCCACGGCCAATCCTATTGTCAAATGTCTGTGCATATTCTGCCCCTAGCCCGTTAGTCAGTCTACGGCAGACTGCAAGAGGCACTCCGCCAAAACCGTTCTTTCCAATAGACCTACGGCCACTATAAAATTTAAGTATTAATAGCGCGACTTTTTTATACGTATAAATAAATATTATAATAAATCCCGTATATTATTATAAAGAATTACTTATAACCGTAAGTAATAGTAGTTATGTAAGGGTAGTTATGCCGCTTAATAAAAATAGGATAGCTAGGGAGTATATCCTCTTTATTAATTTTTATTACTAATTAATTTCTTTTTCCTTTTAACTAACCTAATATTCCTTAAGTAAGGTAAGTAATCTACCTACACCCCTATAATTACTTATTAATAACTATATTTTACCTTATTATACTTTATACCCTTTTTTATTTTACTTTTATTATTATTACCTAATTATATATATAATTATGAGTATAATATTCGCGATTTACTAATTAGAAATATTAATTAAGTATAATTAAGTAATTTTTTATATAATTACTAGTACAATTTTTACTAATTAGTAATTGTACTTTTTCTTTTTCTAATATATATAGAATTAGAAGTATAATTACGTATACATACCTATTTATAATTTAATTTTTTTTATTTACATTTTTCTTTAGTATTTACTATTTATGTATATATACTAATAATTTTGTATAAAATACTTCTTTTTTTAATAATCGCGTACGCTATATAATACTTATAATAAGTACTTAATATAGCGTTCTAGCCCGTATTGAGGGTATATAGCTCTTAATAGCCCCCGTATACTAGCTTACGTAGTACTCTAACGACCTTATATCTTATAAAATAACCTCTTACCTCCTTATTAATACGTATACCTCTATATAATAACTTCCTTATTATACGGATTTTTATATTATTTATAAGCTCTTTATTTTCCTTTTTAAAAACTTTTTATTAAATCTATAACTTTAGTATTATATAAGTTAGTATATACTACCCTATACTATTTAATATCGCTATACTAACCCGTATAATCTAGCCCTAGCGTTAAATTAAGCTTAACTCTAAAATTACTAAAAATAGCTATTATATACCCCTAAATATCGCTATAACTCGTATTTAAGCTATTAATACTATTTAAATAACCGTATATAGCGACGTTAAAACTAATACTAAGTTATACGCTTATTATAAGGCTAGTAAAAGTATATTTATTAATTACGTTACTTTTATAAATAAGAGCTACTCTAATTATAACTATATATTTAATATATATAAATATATACTCGTTACGCCTCTTATTACTACTCATACGTTACCTTATACTACTTTATATTTATTTATAGTTTACTAAGAGTTCGTATTAGCTTATAATACGCTTACCAAGGTCATTAAGCGTAGTTATAACTACAAAGGTTATAATAAAGTCCGTATTAGTACTCTACTTAAGTTTTTAAATATTATCCCCGCTATATACTTTTATTTAACAGCGGACGCCCTTAAATAAGTAACTAATTAAGTTAAAAATAATAAAAAGAGTATATATAATAGTATATAAGATTATAGAAAGAGTTATTAACTTATATAAACTATAAATAAAGAGTAATTAATTTAATATTCTTATATAGCATAGTATAGGAGTTTATATAAGTATATATTAGAATACGGCACGGTTAAGCTTAATACCTAGGTAATAAGGCCCCTATAGAGTCGTGAGGTACTTACTAGCTATAAGCTAGAATATACGTACTTAGTTTAGCCCATAAGAGGTTATAACTAACTTTATAAAAGCTCTTCTAAAGTCTAACGTTTTTAATAAAATTATAGAACTTTTATTTATTATATATCCTTATTATATACTTTTCTATTCTTTTTAGTATAATAAATTTATTATATATAGTGGTTTTTTTTCTAGCTTTATAAGTATAAAAGATCGACCTTAACGGGATTACGCTTTTAAAGGAAATTATACGATATAGTATACTTTTTAATTATATAATATACGTAATATATCCTAAGTACGCGCTTAACGTAATATAATAATTTTAATATAAAAGCTATTATTTAATTCGGAATAAGTAAGCTACTTTATAATAGCGCTAGCTAAAAAGGTTAATAATAAAGGTTAATAGTAAAGGTCGGCCGTAATAGTTAGCCATAATAGTCGGCCGTAATAGTTAAAAGCGGCCTTTTTTTAACTATAGAGGTTCTAAACTTTAATAATAATATAAAAGTTTCTAAAAAAAGGGCTAAATAAGCTAATATTTACTACTCTTCGTACTAGAGCTCGTAAAGATTCTTTCTATCCTAATTATTTTTAATATTACCTAAAGCTACTCTCTATTTAAACTAAATAAATCTACTAAATAAATTTACTAAATAAACCTATTAATATATAAACTACTACTTAGATAGCTAGTTAGATAACTAGTTAAGAGGTTAGCTAGTTAAAATACTACCTTAATAAGAACCTAAAAATGCCCCTTAATAAGTCTACCCCTCTCGGGCTAGGCGCCCTCTTTAGCTAGCTCGACACTATAGCTATCGTAATTAACGTAAGTACGCCCGAGGAGTAGTAAAGTACTTTTTAATAGTACGGAATTTAGTTAGATAATATTATAAGCGTTATAAATAACCGGGTTAGTACGGATATTAAGATCTAATATATTAATACTAACTTAGTTATAATAGCTATAATAGATAAGTTAGAAGTATATATAGTTAGAATAATAAGCTAGTACTTTAAATAGCTTTTATAAGACCCCCCGGGTAGTAATAATACTTATATAAAAAAAAGGATTATACTAAACCTAGCTACTTATGCGGACTAGTATTAGGAGGTCCTATACGCGTTAGAGTAGGTAAAGCTTGCCCTATAGGCGGCTAGAATTACGTAGTAGAAAGTTAGGAGTTTTAATTAGTAGTTAGGTATAGAGCGCAATATACCTAGCCTTTCCTAATACGTAATACACGGTACGGCCCCGGTGGATTGCTCTATCGGGGGGGATAAATTTATTATAAACGTCTATATTTCTATATATATATTTATAAGACTTTTCAAATAAAAAGATACCCCTATATATCTCTATAATTATATATAAACATTTACCCCTCACTTGAAATTTCTTTTTTAATTTCTTACTTTATATATTACTACTTTCTTAGAATAGTACGACCGCGTATTAATCTTTTATTATATTAAACAATAATTGTTATAAAGTTAAAAAGTAATTAGACCTATAATATAATTATTATATATATTTTTATAGTTTTTAATACTAGAATTATAAAACGAACTTTCAAATATTAACTCGCAAAATAGGACTTATAATAAAAAGAGCGTACGGTCTTTTTTAAGGATATATTAATTCGTATTTAAGAATTATTCTTTTAATAATACTTAAATAATAAAAATATCCTTTTTTAACTCTAGTCTAAAGGATTTATAATTACGGCTATAAGATTATTAACACTTCGTTAACAGAATTAGCTTTAGTAACGATAAATACCAAAATAGCTCGTAATTATATAATAATAATTAAAAAAGTTCTTTTTCAATATACTAGAGGTTACTTAACGTACTAAAAAATACAATAGAAAGTATCTTTATATATAGGTTCGTTAATAAGCTTATATTGTTAGCTAAGATAAACTTTATTTAATATATTATAAAACTTTTTTATAATAAGTCCAGGATCGATTCAGTAAAATAAAGTACTATTATAAATGGTTTATAACTCCTAGACTAAATTATATTTACTTTTTAGATATTAAAAAGGTATAGGGTATAAGGGACTCTCGTAGTACAGTACTTTAGAAGAACTACTAATATTTATAAAAGTAATATAAGATACTTCTTTCGATCGGGTTAATACGGCCTTAATTAACGGAGTTACGACCGAGGGAAGAGGGTAGTATTAGCTAGATTAAAAAAGTAGAGTTTTTAATTATTTTATATTATTATATTTAAAAATAAATTATTAAAAAGGCTCCAGTTCGATTTTAAAAAAGTGTATATATTATTAAAATAAAAATCCGTATTACTGAGCTCCTCTCTCTAATCGGGGCCCTTTTTTTTATATTTGTTTTTAATTAGCTCTTTTATAGATCCCTATACTTAATTAGTTTTAGAAAGGAATTACTAGGACTAATTACCCTACTCTATTTTAATTATCCCCTAATTTCTTTTTCCCTAATCCTTTATAAAAAGAAATTATTTTAGATTAGTCCTAATTACTATATATAGTTAATTATATTAAGCCCTCCGCTTACCCTTTATATCTAATACTTTAGCTATTAATAACGCGTATTAAATTACTAAAACTACTCGTTACGACGTCTAGCCTTAGTAATATTCCTCCTCCGCTCTTAAGAAAGTCTATTTTTAAAACACTTAGGGCTATAAGTTCTAAGAAGTTAATAAAAAGTAGACTATAGTAAGTACTACTTTATTTAATCTTTTTAATCCTTATCCTAATTTAATATTCCTCTTTTTTAAATCTTTAAAATTACTAATTAATTAACTCTTTTTTAATTAGTTAGAGAGTTTTATATTAAATTTTATATTATAAATCTTTAGGTTAATAAGTATATTAAAAAAGAAATAGCTTGAAAGTTTTAATAATTAATTACGAATTAGAACGTCGTTAAGAAGTACGTTTATAATCTAAGTATTATAAATGGATTATTTTTATAAAACTATTAGGTTTTTATTAGTTATAATTATATTAGTTATTTTAGCTCTCTATTTTAGTAATTAAGTAAACGAACTCTTATTATTAATTCTTTACTTATTTAGGCTTATAGCGTTTAGAATATTATATTTTATAAGTATTATATACGGTTTTTTTAAAAATATATTAATTTTAATACTAAGGAGCTAATTAAAAAAATAGTCCCTTATTTCGAGTACGTTTTTTTTTTAAATTATTTTAATAATCGATATAGGAATTATATATATTCTAAAAGTAAAAAATACTACTTCGAGAAGAGTAACGACTAGTAGGCTATTAGTTAGTCCGGAGCTAATTCTAAGTAAAGTTATTATTATTATTATATATTAAGTAGTAATAAGGTAGCGTCTCTAATCCTAATTAATATTAAGAGAGTTAATACTTTAGTTTATATAGTTTCTAACTAAATCGATATTACTAAAACTAAGGAAAATAAATATAATTCCGTTCTTAAAAACGCCCTTTTAATATACCTTATTAAAAACTATATATTTATAATTCACGAGGGTTATTAATATATTAAAATAAAATAAATAAAATAAGAGGTTATATAAGCTGAGCTAGATACTAAACGGGCTCGATTAAATAAGGAACTAGGCTTAGATATTTAAAAAAAGGAGTAGGGTTTTTTAATATAATTATATAGTTAGTAAGTAAGGTCGTCGGGTTTTTAATTATAATAGCTAAAAAATAATTCTTTCTTCTTATTATTTCCTTATATTTTTATTCTAAATCTAAGTAAAGAGATAACTAAAGAATTAGTAAGATTTAGTAATATCTTTATAAAATAATATTTAATAAATAAAAACTTATAATTTATATTAAGGATTAGTAATAGTAAGGGGTAATTTACTCCTCTTAAGAAGCTTGTATTTATAATCGGGTTTATTTAATAAGTAGTTAAGTATCCTCGTTCTTAGAGTTTATTATATTATTATTATAATCGAGAGGTAGAGTCGTACTATTAATTATATTATTTTATAAAAATAGAAGGTTAGCTAAGTTAAAAATAAAGTTATTATAAAAATTAAACTTATTAAGTAATAAGTAGAGGCCTTTTAAAGACTTTAAGAACTTTTTAAATTAATTATTAATATAAGTAGCCCCTATAATTAGTTTATTAATAAGTATTTTTAATTAATATAACGATCCGTTCGGAGCGGCTAAGTAGATATAAAAAGGTCTTTATTAATAATAATTAAGCTTTTTAAAAGTTAATATATTAATCTTTTATTAAATATTAAAAATAAGAACTAGATTATTAGTTTATAATTTCGTTAATTAAAAAGAGTACGAGGAGTTAAACTAGTTATAAATTTAGGCTCGGTATTAAGTAACTTTATTAGCTATAGCTTCTTAGTTATTTATTAAGGAAATAAAAGCTTATAATTAGGTTTAAACCTTTTAATCTATTATATATATATTTTCTTAATTAAGTACTCTCTAAGTTACCGTTCTTTTTTTAATTAAGGTCGTTATATAACGACTATAAATAAGATAAAATAGTATATAACCTAACGATACTTTAATAATTATCTTATTTATAAAAAGGGCCGTAGTAAGTATAAGTTTAATATCTTTTTTTTAATTTAACTAAATACGAAGTATATATATAATAAGTTAGTAACCTTTTTTAAAAAGCCCGTTAGCGCGAGGGTTATAAGCCGATATAACCTTTTACTAAGTACCGTATCGTTAATTAAGCTATATTATAGCGCTTATATTCTCTTATTCCCCGTTAATAATTAGAGTACTATAAATCCTATAGTAATAAATAATATCTTTTTAAATAAACTTCGTAATATTTTTTAATATAGCGTTCGTTATAATCCGCGCTTTTAAGTATTTTATAAACTTATAACGCGCCTTAACGACCTTTTATTTACTTATATACTAAACGTTTAAATAAACCCTAAAAAAAGGTTTATAAATTAAAACTATAAATATATAAGAGTTATTAAAATATTGTAATTTAGCTTTTTAATAAGCCTCGTAAATCGTAATTAGCTCCTAGGTCTAAGCGTATATTCCTAGTTAGTAATATCGTTTTATAAAGTAAAAATATATAGTTTCTTATCCCTTATACTTAGACTTATTATATACTTCGTTAATCAAGTCTACTTAGCAGCGCTTATTATTAATTACTTAAGTAGGTTAGGGACGAGTCTTTATCCTCTATTAAAATAAAAGTTTATTTTATATAATAAATCGTATTATTATTTATTTAAAATGTTTAAACTAATTAAAAAATATACCGGCTAGCTTTCTTAAAATAAAAAGAAAATAAGTAATTTATTTTAAAAAATCTAACTATTATTCGTTTAGTACTAGTATACTAGCTGGAATATTTATTTCTTATATTTAATTAACGGTAGTATTACTACGACTATATACTATAATAAAAAAGTTCTTTACGACTCGTATTCGTAAGACTCGTACGTCGATAAAGTCCTTAATATCCTTATTAAACTCTACTTTAACTAGGTTAAATTAGCTAGGGGTTTTTTTTAAAAAGCAATTTACTATAGTATTCTTCTTCTTATTAATATACTAGAATAGGGTGGGGTAATTAGTCCTAGTATTTCTTTTTTCTAAAGCTAATGAAGTATAGGGACCTACGAAAGAGCTAATTAGAAAAAGATATAAGGAAAAGGGCCCCCGATTAGAGAGAGGAGCCTAGTAGTGCGGATTTTAATTTTAATTATATACTTACCTTTTTTAAGATTAAACTAGAGCTTTTTTAATAATTTATTTTTAAATATAATAATATAAAACGATTAAAAACTCTACCCTTCTAATCTAGTTAATACTACCCTCTTTTTTTAGTTATAACTCCGTTAATTAAGGCTATATTAACCCGATTAAAAGAGGTATTTTATATTATTTTTATAAGTATTAGTAGTTCTTCTTAAGTACTATACTACGAAAGTCCTTTATACCCTATACTTTTTTAATAGTCTCCCTTTCTAAAAATCCTTTCCCTTTTTAAACAAAAGAATAAGTAAAAAAAAGCCTAACTTAATTAGAGATAATTTAAATAAATAAGTAAAAAAAAGTAGCGTAATAATTAAAATAAATACGAGTAGTAGGACTCTAATTAAAAAAAAAACTAAATAATTAAAATATAAAAACGAAAACGTATAAAAAAGGGCTTTTTATTTAATAAGAGGGGGATACGATAAACCCTAATAAGTAAATAAAATAAATAAGTAGAGAAATATGCGGATACTTAGGACCGGATCGGGCCTAAATACGAACGCTATAATAGTATAATAAAACGAACGACGAGTTAGGATTAGAACTAATAGAATATTTTAATAAATATAACTAGTTATTTAACTAAACTATTCTTTATTAATTAAAATAGCCTAGAGATTTAATAATAAACTTATTTAGAAGTATAGATACGTTAGACTAAGGGCGCTCGTAAAACTAGTTTTTAACTAGACCTACTAGTAATTTTAATTAATATTATTATAAACCTAATATAAAGTCTAATTAAAACTCTAGTTATACGCTTAGTAAGGGCTAAGAAGGACGGCTTAAATTATACTAATCGTGATAACGGCTATGCTTTAATTATTAAGACGGCTCTTCTTTTCTCTTTTTAAACTCTATTTAAAATAAATAAATTAATATAAGACTATTAAAATTATAATTAAAATTAATAAACTATATTTTTAATAACCTTAGATCGTAAATATAAATAACTAATACGTTATTTTTATTATTATTAGTACCCCTTAGGACGTTTAATTATATAAACCTAACCTTTTTATTTTAAATAAACTATTTATTAAACTAGCCTTTATAGTCTATTAAGACTTATAAACTACGGAGTTATTTAATAATAAAAAGCCTATTTTTAATAATAAATCTACTTACTAATCTAATTAAAAAAGGCTAATTATAGCTTAGGTTAAAATAAATACTTTAATTAATACCCTCCTAAGTACTATTACTACCTAGATCTAAATAACTACACCTTAAACTAAGGACCCTACGATTCCTTAGCTTAATTTAATAAAAAATATAAGGTTTTATAAAATACTATTCCCTAGTTAAAAAGGGACTATAGTTTTTAAAAGCGATAATATTATAAACTTTTTAAAAAAGTTCGAGGACTAATACGAAATTAATAGGGTCCTAGACTAATTTAAAAATAAACTTATTATATATATTATAAAAAGAGATTATTAAACTCTAATTAAAAACGTAATTAGAGAACTACCCTAGGCCTAAGTTAAGGATTTTCTTTTAAAAAAGTATAAAAAATAAGATACTAACCGCTTTTTAAATAAAGAAGAGTAGATTAAAAGAGTTACTAAAGGACTACTTATCTCGTTTTTTAACTTAAACTCTATTTAAGTACTATTTACTAAAATTAATAATATAATTACTTTTATTAAATAATAAGACCTCTATATTATAACTAATAAGAGCCTAATTAAGGCCGTATATAAGTAGTTTTATACTAATATTATAAAAAAAGTAGTAAAAAAAGTCGGGGTTACTTTAGATAGCTTTATTAGATTAATAAAGTACATAAGGTTTAAAATAGGACTTCTTAATACGATCGTATATAAAAAGGAATATAGCCTACTCTTTATAAATAATTAAAATTAACCCAAAACCTCGCTACGATCCCTTACTTTATAAGTACGTAAAAATACTTAGTACTAATATCTGAACTATTAATAATATTACTAGTTAATAATAAGGGCCTAGGTTACCTAGGTAGCTATTAATAATATTACTAATTCTAACCTAACTAATAAAATAAGTAAGCTAAAGATTTATTAAAATAGTATTTACTCTTAAGGCCCTATTTATATATTTAATATAAGTATTATATATCTTAATTAGCCCTTAATTATAAGACTTAGAGACCGCTATTAGTACTACTAGAGTTTATATTACCGGATTATTAAGGATTATAATTAGTATACTCTCAATAAAAACGCTTATTTTATTATTTTAGCTTAGGGAGCTTAGTACTATAAAAAGCTCAATAGTTATAAACTTATAAAAAATATTCCTTTTACTATAATTAAAAATAAAAAAAAGTATATAATCGCTAATTATATTACCTTTCTTTCTTATATAATAAATATATTAATTAAGGAAAATACTAAGCTTTTAGTTAAGTAGATTTTAAACTATTAAATCGGACTACCCTAGTAAACTATACTTATACTTCCCTTAGCTAATCCTATAAGTATAATTAAATATATTTACGTAGTACGACTTAATTTAAACTATTATAGCTAAATAGATATTTATACTGTTTATAAAAAAAGACTACTTAAGAACCGTACTTTAATAATTACGTTATACTCTAAAAAAATATATAAAATCGATAGCCCGAGCTAGTTTTTATAACTTAAAAAAAAAATAGTTTCTTTTTTTAATTAAAAAAAAGAAATTATAAAAATTAATAATAATAATAAGGTTTTTAAAATAGTACAAAACGTAACTTTTATATTTATTTTTAAGCCCTAGCTTACTAAAGTCCTAATTAATATTCTTAATATTAATACTTAAAAAACCTAAGAGCCTCTTTTTTATAAGACTTAAAAAATAATAACTATAAATTAGACCTACGATTTTAACCTTAGGGCTAAAGTAAAGAAGCTAATAAAAAAGAGGCTCGAGGCCCCGATCTCGCTTCTTATAAACTTTTTATAAAAAATTATATTAAAATATACTATAGTAATAGTAATTTTAATACGTAATTAAAAATACTTTAATACTAACGGAATCTTATTAAAAGCTCCGAAGTCCTTAGTAAATTTAGTAAAGAATAAGTAATAATAAAAGAATATTAAGGATTTTTTTAATAAGTATAACTAGAACCTCTTTCTAAGGCCGAGCCGTATAATTAAAATTAATAAAGTTAAAAACGCTAGTCCGACTTTTAAGCTCCTAATTTTTATAATCTTAAACGCTTATTTCTAATTAAAAGTCTAAATATTTAGTATAAATTAAAATAATAAGGGTTCGATAATCGTTACTATCTTAAATACTAGGACGTAAATTCATATCCTCTTAAAATAAAATATTAAAAAAGCTAGTATTTCCTATATAGTAATAAAGCTTTAAATATAAATATTTAAATACGATTTAACTAGCTAAATAACTTTTAATAGCGTTTACTTTACGGATATATAGATTAGTAAGTTTAAAATAACTACTTATTTTTTTATTAAGAATAAGCGAGAGACCTCCGATTTATTATTACTAGGTCTTTTATTTATATAAAATACTAAGCTATTTTTTAGATATAATAAGTTAATAATTACTACTTTAATTTATATTAAGGATGCGAAGCTAAGGATCTCTATAAAAATAATTAAAACGAACGGTTTTTAGAACGTAAAAAATATCTTACCCTAGCTTAAGTAATATATAAAAAAAGTTTTTAAATTAAAAAACTAAATATTAGTAATATAACTGGGGATATTATTAGTTTTAATAACCCTTATTTAGAATCTAAATTAAAAAAAGACGAGCGTATTATAATAATCTTAAACTAAAACTAAGCTAATTAGATTATAACTATAGTCGCACTTTATATAATTTAGCCTTAGATTATATAAATTAAGAAAGTAATAATAGCCGCTTAGGGTAAGGTTAAAAATAGACTAAACGGATTAGCTAACTAAGACGATTTACGTCTCTTAATAAGAATACCTACCTCTTAATAAGAGGAGTTATATATTAAATAATAAATTATAAAGCTAGAGTAAAAAGTATTAAAATAGTATGAGATAGCTAAAAAAGCCTTTTATAAGATTCCTTATATTATAAAAGTTAATATAATATATAAAAAAAAGGACTAAAAAGTCTAGCTAGTTAATAACGTACTCTCTAATAAATCGATACTTAATAGCGATCTTTATTAAAAGCTTAAAAAACTTAAAGAGGTTAGAGATAAGCTACGAGACTAATTAGGCCCCTATAAAGATATCGTTATACCTAAGTTCTTAAATATAAAACTAAGTACTAGAATAGGGTGGGGCGATTAGTCCTAGTCTTTCTTTTCTCTAAAAACGATTAAGTATAGGGACCTACGAGAGAGCTAATTAGAGAAAGATATAAAAAGAAGGGCCCCCGATTAGGGAGAGGAGCTTAGTAATACGGATCTTTATTTTAATTATATATATACCTTTTTAAAATTAAACTAGAGCTTTTTTAATAATTTATTTTTAAATATAATAATATAAAACGATTAGGAAGTTTACCTTTCTAATTTAGTTAATACTACCCCTTTTTTTTAATTATAACTCCGTTAATTAAGGCCGTATTAATCCGATTAAAGGAGGTATTTTGTATTACTTTTATAGGTGTTAGTAGTTCTTCCTAAGCACTATACTACGAAAGTCTTTTATACCCTATACCTTTTTAGTACTAAATTAATAAACGACCGCTTCTAAACTATTTTTAAAAATTATAACTATTTCCTACTTTATAAATAAGATCTTTTTAAATAAATACTCCTTAATTAAGAAAAAGCGCTAGTATAGGACTTCTCTAAATATAGCTATCTCGACCCTATAATTGCGCTATTATAATTAATTAAAACTATATTTTATAAAGCTTAGTAAATAAAAAGTATTCCGATCCTAAAAGCTCTATTACTAAAAGCTTTTAAAGTAATTTAAAAACGTATTATCTAAGGTATTATTAAAAAAAGCTATATTACGTATTAAAACCCCTAGTTCTTAATAATAAAAAAGGACAGTAATCTTTAGCTAATTAACTTAGTAATTAAAGTTAATATTATTACTTTTTAAAACGCTTAGTAACTACCTAATACTAACGAGTTCTTAGAAAAATTTATTATAAATTAACTTATCTCCCTCTTAGATTTTTTTTTTTAACTATAATTAGATCTTTTTAAATAAAAAGAGCTACGATCTAACGACCTTCTTAACTCTACTTAGGCTATATAAATACTATACCCTCTTAATAAGAGCGATAAATTTAATAACCTAATTCTATTAAATTATAACCCGTATTCTTTATAACTTAATTTTAAAATATTATAGCGTTTTTATTAATAATATCGTAGTTAAAAGCCCATAATCTTACTATAATAATAAGTACCTAACTAACTATCTTAGGATCTAGCGATTTATTTATAAATACCTCCGGAATATTAATTAAGTCTTAGTTAACGTTAAGCTAGCTAGTTATACTATCTCTAGAATAAAGTCGTAATAGTACTAGTTATTTATAATTATTATAAGCTACTTTTATAATATAAAAAAGAGACGGCTTAATTAGGCTAAAGTCCTTAAGATCCTCGAATAAATAAAATACTTAAATATTTTAAAAATTAAATCGTTTTTTAGTATTATTATTTTTTATTATTACTAAATTAAGTAATTTTTTTTTAAAATAGTCTCGTTATACTCCTTACTTAGTAAGAACTAATTTTTTAAATAGGGAGCGCTATAAATCTAAACTATAAAAACGCTTAAAAAGGCGATTACTATAGCTCCTATTCTAGTTTTACTAAACTATAGTACTAAGGCCGGATAGATTATTTTTGTAATAAACGCTAATATTAAAAAATAGAGTAGTACGTTTAGTTAAATTATTAATAACGAGTATATTATTACTTAATATAAGAGCGGGATATAGTGCGGACTAGAGCTTAATTATAACTTTAAAAAGCTCGAAATATAAGGCGTTTTAATAAGCCTAAAGCGTTTTTATAATTATTTATTTAGGATTAACTTCTTATTAAAAACTAACGCCTAAGTCCTAGTTATTTAGATTAATAATATAACGAATAACTTATTATTAATAATAATAATACACTAGCTCTTTTAAATTAAACTTTTCGATTTTAAAATAAAGTATATTAATAAGAAAAAGAATACTATAGTAAATAGCTTTTTAAAAAAAACCCCTAGCTAATTTAACTTAGTTAAAATAAAGCTTAACGAGAATATTAAGGACTTTATTAACGTATAAGTCCTACGAATACGAGTCGTAAAGAACTTTTTTATTATAATATATAGTTATAGTAATACTACTACTAATTAGATATAGGAAATAAATATTCTAATTAATATACTAATACTAAATAAATAATAATCGGACCTCTTAAAATAAATTACCTATTTCTTTCTTACTCTAAAAAGGCTAGTTAATATACCCTTTAATTAGTTTAAATATTTTAAATAAATAGTAATATAATATATTATATAAAATAAACTTCTATTTTAATAAAAGATAAAGACTCGTCCCTAACTTACTTAAGTAATTAATAATAAGCGCTATTAAGTAAACTTAATTAGTAAAATATATAATAAGTCTAGGTATAGGGAACGAGAAGCTATATATTTCTATTTTATAAAATAATATTATTAGCTAAGAATATACGCTTAGACTTAGGAGCTAATTACGACTTACGAAGCTTATTAAAAAGCTAGATTATAACGCTTTAATAACCTCTATATATCTACGGTTCCGATCTATAAACCTTTTTCTAAGGTTTATTTAAATATTTAGTATATAAGTAAATAAAAAGTTATTAAAGCGCGTTATAAGTTTATAAAATACTTAAAAGCGCGGATTATAATAAATATTATGTTAAAGAATATTACGAAGTTTATTTAAAAAGATATTATTTATTATTATAAGATCTATAGTACTCTAATTATTAATAGGGGATAAGAAAATATAGGTATTATAACGTAGCTTAATTAATAATATAGTACTTAGTAAAAGGTTATATTAACTTATAACCCTCGCGCTAACGGGCTCCTTAAGAAGGGTTACTAACCTATCGCATATATACTTCGTATTTAATTAAATTAAAAAAGAAATATTAAATTAATATTAATTATAGCCCTTTTTATAAATAAAATAATTATTAGAGTATCGTTAAGTTATATACCGTTCTATTTTATTTATAGTCGTTATATAACGACCCTAATTAAAAAAAAAAATAGTAACTTAGAGAGTACTCGATTAAGAAAATATATATATAACGGATTAAAAAGTCTAAGCCTAATTACGAGCTTTTATTTTTTTAATAAACGACTAAGAAGCTATAGTTAATAAAGTTACTTAATACCGAGCCTAAACCCGTAACTATTTTAACTCCTCGTATACCTTCTAATTAGTAAAATTATAAATTAAAAATCTAGTTCTCGTTTTTAATATTTAATAAAAAAATAATATATTAATTTTTAAAAAACTCGATTATTATTAATAAGGACCTTTTTATATTTACTTAGCTACTCTAAATAGATCGTTATATTAATTAGAGACGCTTATTAATAAACTAATTATAGGGGCTACTTATATTAATAATTAACTTAAGAAATTTTTAAAATTTTTAAAAGGCCTCTATTTATTATTTAATAAGTCTAATTTTTATAAGGGACTTTATTTTTAACTTAATTAACCTTCTATCCCCATAGGATAATATAATTAATACTACGATTCTACCTCTTAATTATAATAATAATATAATAAACTTTAAAAATAAAAATACTTAACTAGTTATTAAGTAAACCTAATCGTAAATAAGGGCCTCTTAAGAAGGCTAGATTACCCCTTATTACTACCGATCCCTAGTATAAACTACGAGTTCTTTTTATTTATTAAATATTATTTTATAAAGATATTATCGAATCTTATTAATTCTTTAGTTATTTTTTTATTTAAATCTAAAATAAAAATATAAGAGGATAATAAAAAGAGAGGAATTATTTTTTATAATTAAAAACCTAATAACCTTACTTATTAATTATATAATTATATTAAAAAACCCTACCCCTCTTTTTAAATATTTAAGCCTAGTTCCCTATCTAATCGAGCCCGTTTAGTATCTAACTTAGCTTATATAACCTCTTATTTTACTTATTTTATTTTAATATATTAATAACTTTTATAAGTTATAAATATATAGTTTTTAATAAAGTATATAAGAGGGGCGTCCTTAAAAATAGAATCGTACTTATCCTCCTTAGTTTTAATAATATTAATCTAGTTAAAGACTATATAAATTAAAGTCTTAACTCTCTTAATATTAGTTAGGATTAGAGACGCTACCTTATTACTACTTATTATATAATAATAATAATAGCCTTGCTTAGAATTAGCTCCGGACTAACTAATAGCTTACTAGTTATTACTTTTTTTAAAATAATATTTCTTATTTTTAAAATATATATAATTACTATATCGATTATTAAAATAATTTAAAAAAAAAAACGTACTTAAAATAGGGGACTATTTTTTTAATTAGCTCCTTAGTATTAAAACCGATATATTTTTAAAAGGACTGCGTATAATAGTTATAAAGTATAGTATTCCGAACGCTATAAGCCTAAATAAATAAAAAATTAATAATAGGGGTTCGTTCGCCTAATCGCTAAAATAAAAAGCTAAAATAACTAATATAATTATAACTAATAAAAACCTAATAGCTCTATAAAGATAATCCGCCTATAATACCTAAATTATAAACGTACTTTTTAATAATATTCTAATTCGTAATTAATTACTAAAACTTCTAAGCTATTTCTCTTTTAATATACTTATTAACCTAAGGATTTATAATATAGAATTTAATATTAAGCTCTCTAGCTAATCTAAGAAGAGTTAACTAACTAGTAATTTTAAGGATTTAAAAAGAAGTAATGTTAGATTAAAATAAGGATTAAAAAGATTAAATAGAGTAGTGCTTATTATAATTTACTTTTTACTAACCTCTCGAAACTTATAGTCCTAAGTTTTTTAAAAATAGACCTTCTTAAGGGTAAAAGAGGAATATTACTAAGGCCGGACGTTGTAACGAGTAGTTTTAATAATCTAATACGTATTATTAATAACCGAAATATTAAATATAATAAGTAAGTAAATTATATTATTAAGAAGAAAAAAGATTAAGTAAAAAAGGATAATTATAATTAAGAAGCTATTATGTAGGAAAAGAAATAAAAAGTAATAGAGGAATTAAAAAAGGGCCTCTATATACCCCCCCCAGATCCAGAGTATTAAAAAGGAAAGTACTATAAGCCTCTTAGCTAATTAGTACTAAATTATAGCTACTATATAAAAAAAAGAAGGAGTAAATTATAAGATTGGGGCCTTTTTATTATTTATAATATAGCGCCTTCTTTTTTAATTAATAAAGGCCGCCCTTATAATTAGTATAAAAGGGTAGCTTTTTACCTAGCTACCTAACTTTTCCTTCTTCCCTCCTTAACTACTTCCCTATAACTACTACTAATTAAACTTCTTCTAATTTTTACTTTTTAATCTACTATATAAATACTAACCTAACGATTTATAATAGCCTCCTCACCTCCTATTTCCCCTTCTAAACTAGATAATAAAAAGGATATAGCGCGAATTTAAGGCCCGATTATAATAAAGAACCTTAAAAACGATACTAAATACTAACTAAAAAGGATTAGGATAAGAACTAGGTAAAGCTAGTAGAGAAAGTAGCAAAGGCAGAGGAGGTAAAGAAGGCAATCGCAAAGAGGAAGGGTAAGCAGAAGGCTTAATACGATTAACTATATATAATAACTAGGACTAATCTAAAATAATTTCTTTTTATAAAGGATCGGGGAAGAAAAAATCAGGGGATAATTAAAATAGGGTAGGGTAATTAGTCCTAGTATTTCTTTTTTTTAAAACTAATTAAATATAGGGACTTATAAAAGAGTTAATTAGAGAAAAATATAAAAAAAAGGGCCCCCGATTAGGGAGAGGACCCTAGTAGCACAGATTTTAATTTTAATTATATACTTACTTTTTTTAAAATTAAACTAGAGCCTTTTTAATAATTTATTTTTAGATATAATAATATAAGACGATTAAGAACTCTACCCTTTTAATCTAGTTAATACTACCCTCTTTTCTTAGTTATAACTCCGTTAATTAAGGCCGTATTAACCTAATTAAAAGAGGCATTTTATATTACTTTTATAAGTATTAGTAGTTCTTCCTAAGCACCGCACCGCGAAAGTCCTTCATACCCTACACCTTTTTAATACTTAATTTTAAAATTAAAAAACCTAATCTAAAAGAGCTAGCGTATTATTATTATTAATAGTAAGTTATTCGCTATACTATTAATCTAAGTAACTAGGACTTAGGCATCGGTTTTTAATAAGAAATTAATCCTAAATAAATAATTATAAAAACGCTTTAGGCTTATTAAAACGCCTTATATTTCGAGCTTTTTAGAGTTATAATTAAGCTCTAGCCCGTACTATATCCCACTCTCGTATTAGGTAATAGTACGTTTATTATTAATAATCTAACTAACTATACTATTTTATTTTTTAATACTAGCGTTTATTATAAGGATAATTCGTCCGGCCTTAGTACTATAGTTTAATAAAACTAGAATAGGGGCTATAGTAATTACTTTTTTAAATATTTTTATAACTTTAATTTATAGCGCTCCCTATTTAAAAAATTAGTTCTTATTAAGTAGGGAGTATAACGGGGCTATTATAAAAAAAATTACTTAATTTAGTAATAATAAAAAGTAATAATATTAAGAAACGATCTAATTTCTAAGACGTTTAAGTATTTTATTTATTTAAGGATCTTAAGGACTTTAGCTTAATTAAGCCGTCTCCTTTTTATATTATAAAAATAGTTTATAATAATTACGAATAGCTAGTACTATTATAACTTCGCTCCGGAGATAATATAGCTAACTAACTTAATATTAACTAAGACTTAATTAATATTCTAGAGGTATTCGTAAATAAATCGCTAGATTTTAAAATAGTTAGTTAGATACTTATTATTATAATAAAATCGCGGGCTTTTAATTATAATATTATTAATAAAAGCGCTATAGTATTTCGGAATTAAGTTATAAAAAATACGGGTTATAATTTAATAAAATTAAGCTACCGAATTTATTACTCTTATTGAGAGGGTATAGTATTTATATAGCTCGAGTAAAGTTAAGAAGGTCGTTAAATCGTAGCTCTTTTTATTTAAAAAAATCTAATTATAATTAAAAAAAAAATCTAAGAGGGAGATAAGCTAATTTATAATAAATTCTTTTAAAAACTCGTTAATATTAAGTAGTTATTAAGCGTTTTAAAAAATAATAGCGTTAACTTTAATTACTAAGTTAATTAGCTAAAAACTACTATTTTTTTTATTACTAAGAACTAGGGGTTTTAATACGTAATATAGCTTTTTTTTAATAATACCCCGAGCGATATATTCTTAGATTATTTTAAAAGTTTTTAGTAATAGAGCCTTTAGGATCGGGATATCTTTTACTTACTAAGCCTTGTAGAGTATAGTTTTAATTAATTATAATAGCGTAACTATAGGGTCAAGATGGCCGTATTTAAAGAAGTCTTATATTAATATTTTTTTTTAATTAAGGAGTATTTATTTAAAGAGATTTTATTCGTAAGGTAAGAGATAGTTATAATTTTTAAAAATAGTTTAGAATCGGTCGTTTATTAATTTAAAACCTAGTTTTATATTTAAGAACTTAGGTATAATAATATTTTTATAGGGGCCCGATTAGTTTCGTAGCTTATTTTTAACCTCTTCGAGTTTCTTAAGCTTTTAATAAGGATTATTATTAAGTATTAATTTATTAAAAAGCGCGTCGTTAACTAGCTAGACTTTTTAGTCTTTTTCTTTATATATTATATTAGCTTTAGTACTATAGGGAATTTTATAAAAGGCTTTTTTAGCTATTTTATATTATTTTAACGCCTTTTATCCTAGCTTCGTAATTCGTTATTTAATATATAACTCCTCTCGTTGAGAAGTAAGTATTCTCGTTAAGAAACGTAAATTATTTTAATTAGCTAATCCGTTTAGTTTATCTTTAGCCTTACTCCGAGCGGTTACTATTACTTTTTTAATTTATATAATCTAAAGCTAGATTATATAAAGTACGATTATAATTATAATTCGGTTAGCTTAGTTTTAGTTTAAGACCGCTATAATACGCTTATTTTTTTTTAGTTTAAATTCTAAATAGAGGTTATTAAAATTAGTAATATTCCTAGTTATATTACTAATATTTAGTTTTCTAATTTAAAAACTTTTTTTATATATTATTTAAACTAGGATAAGATATTCTTTATATTTTAAAAACCGTTCGTTCTAATTATCTTTATAGGGATCCTTAGCTTTATATTTTTAATATAAATTAGAGCGGTAATTATTAACTTATTATATTTAAAAAATAGCTTAGTATTTTATATAAATAGAAGACTTACTAATAATAAATTAGAGGTCTCTCGCTCGTTCTTAATAAAGAAATAAATAGTTATTTTAAACTTATTAATTTATATATTCGTAAAGTAAAAGTTATGAAAAGTTATTTAACTAATTAGATCGTATTTAAACGTTTATATTTAAAACTTTATTATTATATAAAAAATACCGGCTTTTTTAATATATTATTTCGAGAGGATATTAACTTACGCCCTAGTATTTAAAATAGTAACAATTATTAAACCCTTATTATTTTAATTCATATTAAATATTTAGATTTTTAATTATAAATAGGTATTTAAAATTATAAAAACTAGGAGTTTAAAAGTCGGGTTAGCGCCTCTAATTTTATTAATCTTAGCTATATAGTTCGGTTTTAAAAAGAGGTTTTTATTATACTTATTAAAAAGATCCTTAATATTTTTTTATTATTATCCGTTCTCTACTAGGTTAACTAAGGACTTTAGAACTTTTAATAAAATTTTATTAATATTAAAGTACTTCTAATTACGTATTAAAGTTATTATTATTATAATATATTTTAATATAATTTTTTATAAGAAGTTTATAAAAAGCGAGATCGGGGCTTTAAACCTCTTTTTTATTAGCTTTTTAACCTCGACCCTAAGGTTAAAATTATAGGTCTAATTTATAGTTATTATTTTTTAAGTCTTATAAAGAAGAGGCTCTTAGGTTTTTTAAGTACTAGTATTAGGAGTACTAATCGGGACTTTAGTAAGCTAGGGCTTAGAAATAAATATAGAGGTTACGTTTTTTACTATTTTAAAAACCTTATTATTATTATTAATTTTATAATTTCTTTTTTTTAATTAGAAAAAGAAACTATTTTTTTTTAAACTATAAAAACTAGCTTAGGTTATTAATTTTATACGTTTTTTTAAAATATAACTTAGTTATTAAGGTATAGTTCTTAAGTAGTCTTTTTTTATAAATAATATAAACGTCCGCTTAGTTATAATAGCTTAAATTAGGTCGTACTACGTAAATATATTTAACTATACTTATAGGATTAGCTAAGGGAAGTATAAGTATAGTTTATTAAAATAATCCGATTTAAGAGTTTAGAATCTACTTAGTTAAAAGCTTAGTATTTTCTTTAGTTAATATATTTATTATATAAAAAAAAAGAGTAATACGATTAATAATTATACGCTTTTTTTTATTTTTAATTATAATAAAAGGGATATCTTTTATAAGCTCTTAACTATTACGCTTTTTATAATACTAAGCTCCTTAAGCTAAAATAATAAAATAAGCGTCCTTATTAAGAGTATATTAATTATAATCTTTAATAATTCGGTAGTATTAACTTTAGTAGTATTAGTAGCGATCTTTAGGTTTTATAATTAGGGGCCGATTAGGACGCGTAGTAATTATATTAAATATATAAATAAGACCTTAAAAGTAAATACTATTTTAATAAATTTTTAGCTTTTATATTTCGTTAGCTAGGTTAGAATTAGTAGTATTATTAATAACTATTTAAGTAACCTAGGCCTCTATCGTTAGCTAGTAATATTATTAATAGTTCGGATACTAGTATTAAATATTATTACGTACTTAAGGAATAAGGGGTCGCGGTAAGGTTTTAAATTAATTTTAATTATTTATAAAGAGTAGGTTATATTCTTTTTTATATATAATTATATTAAAAAGTCCTATTTTAAACCTCGTATACTTTATTAATTTAATAAAGCTATTTAAAATAACCCCGACTTTTTTTACTATTTTTTTTATTATATTAGTATAGGACTACTTATATACGGCTTTAATTAGGCTCTTATTAATTATAATATAGAGGTTTTATTATTTAGTAAGAGTAATTATATTATTAATCTTAGTAAATAGTACTTAAGTAGAGTTTAAGTTAGAAAACGAGATAAGTAGTCCTTTAATAACTCTTTTAATTTACTCTTTTTTATTTAAAAAGCGGTTAGTATCCTATTTTTTATACTTTTTTTAAAAAAAATCCTTAACTTAGGCCTAGAGTAGTCCTCTAATTACGTTTTTAATTAGAGTTTAATAATCTCTTTTTATAATATATATAATAAGTTTATTTTTAAATTAGTCCAGGACCTTACTAATCTCGTACTAGTCCTCGAACTCTTTTAAAAAGTTTATAATATTATTTTTTTTAAAAATTATAGTCCTTTTTTAATTAGAGAACGGTATTTTATAAAAACTTATATTTTTTATTAAATTAGGTTAAAGAATCGTAGGGCCCTTAGTTTAAAGTATAGCTATTTAAATCTAAGTAGTAATAGTACTTAAGAAAGTATTAATTAAAGTATTTATCCTAACCTAAGTTATAACTAGCTTTTTTTAATTAAATTAACGGGTAGATCTGTTAAAAAGAGTAGTTTTCTCGTTATTAAATAACTCTATAACTTACGGGTCTCGATAAACTATAAAAACTAGTTTAATAAACGGTCTATTTAAAATAAAAAAGTTAAGTTCGTACGATTAAACGTTCTAAGGGGCGCTAATAGTAATAAAAGTAATATATTAGTTATTTATATTTATAATCTAAAATTATTAAAAGTATAGTTCGTCGATTTTATTTATAATTTTAATAATTTTATATTAGTTTATATACTCTAAATAGAGTTTAAAAAGATAGGAGAGGACCCGTCTTAATAATTAGAGCGTAGTTATTATTTTAATTAGCGTAATTTAGGCTATTTTTTTTAATTTTTATTAAGTATATAACTAGAGTTTTAATTAAATATCGTATTAAGCCTATAGTGATACTAATCGAAATTACTAATAAGTCTAATTAAAAACTAGTTTTACGAGCGCCCTTAGTCTAACGTATTTATATTTTTAAATAGGTTTATTATTAAGTCTCCGGGCTATATTAATTAATAAAAAATAGTTTAGTTAAATAATTAGTTATTTTTATTAAAGTATTTTATTAGTTCTAATCCTAACTCGTCGTTCGTTTTATTATATTATTATAGTATTTATATTTAGGCCCGATCCGGTCCTAAGTATCCGTCTTTTTTTTTACTTATCTATTTTGTTTACTTATCGGGGTCTATCGTATTCTTTTCTTATTAAATAAAAAGCCCTTTTTTATACATTTTTATCTTTACGTCTTAATTATTTAGTTTTTTTTTTTAAATTAGAGTCCTACTACTCGTATTTATTTTAATTATTACGCCGCTTTTTTTAATTAATTTATTTAAAATATTTCCGATTGAGTCGGGCTTTTTTTTACTTATTTTCTTATTTAAAAAAAAAAAGGATTTTTAAAAGGGGAGATTATTAAAAAAGTATAGGGTATAAAGGACTCTCGCGGTACGGTATTTTAAAAAAACTACTAATACTTATAAAAATAATATAAGATGCCTTTTTTAATCAGCTTAATATAGCCTTAATTAACGGAGTTATAACTAAGGGAAGAGGGTAGTTTTAACTAAATTAAAAAATAAAGTTTTTAATTATTTTATATTATTACGTTTAAAAATAAATTATTAAAGAAGCCCTAGTTCGATTTTAAAAAAGTATGTGTATTATTAAAGTAAAAATCCGCGTTACTAAGCTCCTCTCTCTAATCGGGGCCCTTTTCTTTATATCTTTTTTTAATTAGCTCTCCTATAGATCCCTATATTTAATTAGTTTTAAAATAGAACTACTAGGAATAATCGCCCTACCCTATTCTAATATATATAATAAGCTTTTACTATTTAGGTTTAAGATCTATACTAATATTAATACTTATTTATAGTTTATTATATAGTTCTATATAAGGGTTTCTACTTATATATCCTAGAATATACTTATATAATATCTTACTATTATTTAATAATAGGGATTTATACTATTACGAGTTCGTTTAGACCGAGGAAAAGAAACCGTTCTTATATTCAGTATTTATTACTACTTTTTATAATACTATTTAATAATAAAAAGTCTAATTATATTCCGTAATTACTAAATCCTTAGTAAAAGTATTTATAATATTAAAATTAATAGTTAATAAAATCGTCTTTATTAAAATAGATTAGTATATTAGTAAGTAAGTAATATATATCTTAGTATATATAAATATACTTTCTAGCGAGACAGTGTGAGTATCCACTGATACCGTATATTAATACTGTGTAAATGATACCGAGAACCGCCCGAGCAGCCAGCAAAGGCAGAATATATAAATAAATATAAATATACTTACGTTTATAAAAATACTTTTAACTACTCAAGTTCTAAGGGCTACTTTATATAAATATACTCTCTAACTAAATTATACTTCTATTTACGTATGTATTACTAATTCGTTCTAATTTTATTAACTTTATATAAATTTAGAACTCTTATCGAATTCGTTATTAAAAAAGTTACCCTCACGTTATTTCTAATTAGCTATAGTAACTATACTATCAACTAATATTACGAACTATATAAGACTTTATATAGCTAATTAACTAAGACTAAGTTTAATAAGTATTAAACGCTATTTAAAATAGTAATAATTTAGACGTATATCTTCTTTAAACTACTTTATAAATTTATACCTTAATTATTAAGGGCTCCCTAACTATATTAGCTAAAAGTACGAAGTTTAGTAAAGCTAATTATTCTTATTTTAAAGCGTATTAATATCTTTATATTTGTCTAAAGTAATATATATATAATAAGCTCTAACTAAAAGTTACTTTACTTAGTAAACTATAGGGCGGTATTATATAAGTTAAGTAGAAATTGAAAAACTTTAGAATTAATCTTAAAGTATTAAATAGCTTCGTAATTAGGAGTAATATAAAGGATAAAGAGGAATTATTTATTTATATATTCTACCTTTACTAGCTACTCGGGCGGTTCTTAGTATTATTTACACAGTATGAATACACGGTATTAGTAAATACTCACACTATCTCGCTAAACTATTCTTTTTAAATTTTCTAACTTTTTAACTTTCCCTCTTATAAAGTTCATAACCACGGCTAAATATATTATTAATAGCGATATCAGGCGCCCGACGCTACTACTTTATAAACCGCCCACTTAGCTAAGTTTACTACCCTCTAAGTAATAGTAGCTTATAATAGTATAGTATTAAAAATACCCTTGTTACTATTATTAAGAATAATACTGACCTTATTAATATATACTTTTAACTTTAACTCGTATATATATATATATTTATTACTTTATTTTTTGTATTAAAGTTAGAAAACGCTACTTCCCTCGCCGTCTATCGCTATTAAATCGTTTACTTTAAATATATATTATTAAAATACTAAGACGCCTAGTTATTATCGACCCTTAGGGCTTTTTTATTAACTAGAAGTTCGATTTTATAAGTATTATACTAGAGGACCCCGAGCTATAGAAAGACCGCTTTAATAAATATTATATTTATAATATTAACTTATAAAAAATAAGTAAATATATTATAATAAGTATTACTCTTATTAGCGCCTTTTTAATATAATAAAGTAATATAAATAAGCTTAGATTTAATACTATAATTAAGAGCTTAGAAAGAGTATAAATAAGCGTATTAAATAAGAATATTAGTAAGAAAAGTTATTATTAAATAAAATAAGGGGAGAAAATAAGAGGTAGTACTTAGTTATTAAAAAAGCGATTAATATACTATAGTAATATCCCCCCGATAGAGTGATTTACCGGGGCCGTACCGTATATTACGTATCAAGGAAAACTAAGTATATTACGCTCTATACCTAACTATTAATTAAAATAGTTAATTAACTCGACCGTTATTTCCCTTTTATTAACTCCTAACCTTCTGCTACCTATTTAAAAAGCGAGCTATACCTATTTTAATATATATAAGACCTCTTAGTACTAGCCTGCGTCAGTAGCTAGATCCCGTATTATATACTCTTTTTTATTAAAGGTTAGGGGACCCCTTATATATTCCCTTACGTTTATAATATAGCCCTTATTAAAGGGACTTATAGTTTTATAAAATATAATTTCTAAATTAGTATTAATATATTAGATCTTAATATCCGTATTAGTTTAGTTATTTATAGCGTTTATATTATTACTTAGCTAGATTCTATATTATTAAAAAGTACTATACTACTCCTAGGGCGTATTTACGTTAGTTATAATAGCTATAGCGTCGAGCTAGCCGAGGGTGCTTAGCCCGAGAGGAGCAGACTTATTAATAAGTATTTTTAAAGTAGGTTCTTATCGAGGTAGTATTTTAACTAGCTAACTTCTTAACTAGTTATCTAACTAGCTATTTAAGTAGTAGTTTATATATTAATAAGTTTATTTAATTAGCTTATTTAAGACTTATTTAATAAGTTTATTTAGTAAATTTGTTTAGTTTAAATAGAGCTTTGGGCGATATTAAAAACGATAAGGATGAAAAGAATTTTTACGAGCTCTAGTATAAGTAGTAAATATTAGCTTATTTAGTCCTTTTTTTTTTAAAAAACCTCTACGTTATGATTAAAGTTTAGAACCTCTATAGTTAAGGGCCGCCTCTAACTATTATAGCCGACTATTATAGCTAACTATTACGGCCGACCTCTATTATTAACCTTTCTAACTAGCGCCGCCGTAGTAGCTTACTTATCCCGAATTATATAGTAGTTTTTATATCGAAATTACTATATTACGTTAAGTACGTACTTAGGGCATATTGCGCGTATTATATAGTTAAAAATATACTATATTATATAATTTCCCTTAAAAGTGTAATCCCGTTAAGGTCGATCTTTTGCGCTTATAAAGCTAAAAGAAAAACTACTACATACTACGGTAATAAGGTTATTAATATCTTAAGTTTAGTTAGTATTAATAGTTAGTAATAGCTATAGCTAGCTATAGTTAGTTATAAAGTTTTATTAAAGTATATAATAAAAATACTCAATATTAACCCTAATAGACTAGCTTGCCCATAAAGGCGAAGATGGCCCCTAATAAGGCGGACCAGACCCTAAAGGGTGAAGAGGAATTATAAATATAATTATAGTTTACTCTAAACTATTTACTAACAAGAATACTCGTTTCCATACTTATAATATACTAAGTTATTTATTACTATAAACTTTATCTTTTTATCGAACTACTATAATCTCGTCTTTCTTATCGTTTTTATCTTTTTTAACCTTTTTTTTAACTTTTACCTCCTTCTTAACGATCTTCTTTGCTTACTTAACTAATAATTTCCCCTTAACTTTTATTATTAGTTTAATACTAATACTTATTGAAAACTATATTTTTAAAACATTTTTATACGTCGTTTTACCTAAAGTTTTAGTTATAATTAGCTTTATATAACCTTTTCCCTTCTTTATTAACTATAGTTTAATAATTAACAACTTAATTCTAATTTAAAAAATGATAAAAAGTTAGTAATTATCTTTTTTATATAAGATCATAGGTTTAGAAAGGAATCTCTTTAAACTTATAACTTCGTATACTACTTCACGGTACTTTAAAAGATTATAAGGACTTTTTATATTAACTAGAAATACTATCTAATCTATCAAAAGAGTTTACTAGTTTATTATAAAATATAAAATAATAAATCGTATTATATTTTAATATAAAATAAACGTTAAAAAGCGATTAAACTTAACTTTTTTAATAAAGTTCTTAATAACTTAGATATTAATATAAGTCGTTATTTAAAAACTATTAAGTTCGTTTTTTAAAAAAGGATACGTTATATAATATAATAAAGATATGAATTATTAGTAATTACTTTAGCTCCTTTTTTATTTACTAAATACTTCGTTCTCGCTTTTTTAAGCTTATAAAAAGAAATTTCATTAATATCGAGGCTTATATATTTATATATTCTTATTATATAAAAAGGGCAAAGCTTATACGGGTATTATTATTAATTAATCGTTTTAGAATAGCTTTATAAAGAGTTATTATAAGGTCGATTAGTTCGGTAACGTGTAATATAAAAACTAAAAGTTATTATAGATTTATATTATATCGTAGTTTTTTTCCGGCTTTATAAGTATAAAAGATCGACCTTAACGGGATCACGCTTTTAAGGGAAATCATATAATATAATATACTTTTTAATTATACAATACGTGTAATATATCCTAAGTATGTACTTAATATAATATAGTAATTTTAATACGAAAGCCGCTATTTAATTCGGGATAGGTAAGCTACCCTCTTTAGTAGCGGCGCTAGCTAGAAAGGTCGATAGTAAAGGTCGGCTATAATAATTAGTCATAATAATTAGCTATAATAATCGGCCGTAATAGTTAGAGGTAGCCCGTAACTATAGAGGTTCTAAACTTTAATAACAATATAAAGGTTTTTAAAAAAAGGGCTAAATAAACTAATATTTATTACTTTTTATACTAGAGCTCGTAAAGATTCTTTTTATCCTTATCGCTTTTAATATTACCTAAAACTACTTTTTATTTAAACTAAATAAATTTACTAAATAAATCTATTAAATAAACCTATTAATATATAAACTACTACTTAGATAGCTAGTTAGATACCTAGTTAAGAGGTTAGCTAGTTAAAATACTACTTTAATAAGAACCTACTCTACTCTTAGTAAATAGTTAGTAATTATTAAGCTTATTTAAAAATACTTATTAATAAGTTTACCCCTCTCGGGCTAGGCGCCCTCGGCTAGCTCGACGCTATAGCTATTATAACTAATATAAATACGCTTAAGGAGGAGCGAAGTACTTTTTAATAATACGGAATTTAGCTAAGTAATATTATAAATACTATAAATAGCTAGGTTAGTACGAATATTTAGATTTAGTATATTAATACTAGCTTAGTTATAATAATTATAGTAAATAGGCTAGAGATATATATAATTAAAGTAATAAGCTAGTATTTTAAATAGCTCTTATAAGACCCCCCGGGTAGTAATAATACTTATATAAAAAAAAAGATTATACTAGACCTAGCTACTTATACGAGCTAGTACTAGGAGGTTTTATACGTATTAAAATAAGTAAAGCTCGCCCTATAAATAGTTAGAACTTAGGAGGACTTTACGTAATAAAAAGTTAGGAGCTGTTTTAGTTAATAGTTAAGTATAGAGCGTATTATACCTAGTTTTCCCTAATACGTAATACACGGTACGGCCCCGGCGGATTGCTCTATCGGAGGGATAGATTTATATTATGATATTTATAAGCGAGCTATCAGTTTAATAATTTAAGTAAAGAGTGATTTTTATTTATAAGAGGGTATAAAGTAGTAATCACTTCTATAATAAAGTTATAAAGAAAAAAAAAGTTTTTATTTCGGGGTACGATATTATACGATTTTATATACTATTATACGGTTTAATAAATTATAAAATCAAAATATTTCTTAAGCTACAAATCTTTATAAACCCTATTTCTAAGTTATTATACTAATCTAAACCCCTTTAGGGTCCGGTCCGCCTCATTAGGGGCCATCTTCGCCTTTATGAGTAAGCTAGTTTATTAGGGTTAATATCGAGTGTCTTTATTACGTACTTTAATAAAACTTTATAACTAACTATAGCTGGCCGTAGCCGTTACTAAGTAGTTATTAATACTAACTAAACTTAAGATATTAATAACTTTATTACCGTAATATATTAATTACCCTCCGAATAGCTAAAAACTACCCCTTACTTTTTACTTTTTTCAATAGCACTAGATTTTTCTTTTTAATCCTTCTTATTTTATTTTTACGTAGCGATTCTGAAGTATTAATAATACTTAAGAGTTAGTTAAGTAATTCGAGGCTACTATATTATATAAGCTAGGCGCTAATTATAGTAATAGTTATATTAATATTTTTAATTTTTAAATTAATAATATCTAATCCGTATTTTTTAAAACAATCGTACTATAGTTCGGGGTCTTTTAGTATAATACTTATAGGATCGAACTTCTAGCCCTTAAAGTATCCTTATAGATTAATAAGTTAGCGTCTTAGTATTTTAATAGTATATGTTTAAGAGTAGGTAAACGATTCGATAGTAATAGTCATAGAGTAACAGCGATAGCGACAGGGTAATAGTAATAGCGATAGGGCAATAGCGATAGTAACAGGGCGACGGTAATAGTAACAGGGCAATAATAATAAACGGCGAGGGAAGTAGCGTTTTTCAACTTTAATAAAGGAAACGAGGTAACGAATATATATATATACGAGTTAAAGTTACAAGTATTAGGGTAGATATCGTATTTATAGAGGTTAGTATTATTCTTAATAATAGTAACGAGGGTATCTCTAATATTATATTATTATAAGCTACTATTACTTAGAAAGGTAACTAACTTAGCTAGGTACGTAATAAGCTTATAAAGTAGTAACGTCGGGCGCTTAATATTATTATTAATAATTCGTAGTTATGAACTTTATAAGAGGGAAAGTTAAAAAACTAAAAAATTTAAAAAAATAGTTTATCGACATAGTAAGAATATTTATTAATACTATATATTAATACTATATAAATAATACTAAAAACCGCCCGAGTAGCTAGTAAAAGCAGAATAAAAAAATAAATACTAGTCTAAACCCTATCCTAGGTAGTGGGGTAATTATAAAATACGATTTTTACTTTAGTATATGAAAAAATTGTTTTAGCGGAGTGCCTCTTGTAGTCTGCCGTACAGTCCCTCCTCTACCTCACTCCCTCTTCCTTACTAACTCAAACCCAAATCGCGGCAGCATGGTGTCCAGATGCATGAAGCTGATATGACAAGCCACGCGCTGGCACTTCAACTCTACCACGAGATTTTCTACCCCGCTAGGGCAGGCAAACTCCACCGTCGTGCTATTCGGTTTCACGGTGAGATCCAGCACGCCGAGCAGCTCGCCGCGCACAGGGAGAGCCGAGTACGACACAGTGTCGTAGTCGAGCTCGTCCATGTTTGTGGAAGAGCGTGGTTTCGAAGTGGCTGAGGGCGCAATAAGCTGCCAGACTTCAATTTCGGAAACGTCTCCCTTAGTAGTCAGGTCCTTGATGCGCGTGGAATTTTCTGGAGGCGCGAGCCAGTTGATTGCGCAAGCGTTGATACCAGCGGTAGGAACCGGGAAGCGCATGATAGTTGAGTCCTTTTTTTCACATCAGAATTCTTGTTTGAACCGCAGATAGTGAGAATGAGATGGTAGGAAATCGCGCGTACCTCGACAGTCACATAGACCTGCGGCCCATTTCCCTACACTGAATTCTTCAACTTGCGGCTCACTCGCACCACTCTGTCCGGCCAGGCGCGAAGATACTCTCTGGGAGGGCGAAGAATCTTGGCTGCTCTGTCAAGTCCTAGTCTGGCGTCACCGTAGGGAAGGGCATTGAGTTCAGAGTCTGTATAAGGGTAAGCTGCGTAGTTCGACAGCGTCGCAGGAAGCAGAGCGATGTTGGCGCATGATAGCAAGGCTAAAGCCAAGGAAAAGTAGAGGATCAGCTTGGGAAGCTGCCATTGTCTGGCTGCCTGGAGACGTGGAAGATTCTCAGAGGCTTCCAACAGGGGGTGGTCGTCATCATCCTCGGAAGATGAGCGCTTCTCAAGAGATGTGCTAGAGCTAGAACCCTCGCCACCGCCTGGTCGAGAGAGCGGCGTGTACTGAGAAGTGTCCGACTTTGGTTTAGAAAACATCGTGGGAGGTCGTTCTAGGGGGCAAATGATAGTAAGACGACGAACGATGAGGAAAAGGACGAGAGAACTGGAAGTTGTGGATGAAAAAGAAGATCAGGAGTGATTCACAGTGGGCCAGAGACAGCCAGACAGAGACAGGTGATGAGTTCGAATAAAGCTTCAACACGCGGAACTACCGTGTGGCGCAGTCTAGCCATTGAGGAGCACGTAAAGATGATGATGCAGTGGGACTGCAACGCGTCTGTAGTTTCAAACCTTCAGCAGAACTTGAATCGATCAGTACGGCGAGAGTAATTTATCTGACATTCCGGGGTAACCGTGTCGGTGACTTTCGACAGTCTCAAGTCAGTTGAGAGGTAGACTGTCAGGTGTCTTGGCACGAGCTATATCATCTTGCTGTCTCTCTCTGCCGCAGATGGCCGCGTACAACGTGGAACATATGCCGATCCAGCACTTGAAATCTCATCCACCATGCCTAACGTTCCTACCGTCCTTACTTTTCTGCTTGCTCTCGGCACCGGTAGTAACCTCGCATCCGCCGCCGCCCCCGCCCATGTGGGTTTCCACGTCCAGTACCCATGGTCGTCTCGTGGTGCCAACCTCCCGTCTCGGCCAGAATTAGATGAGTTCCACCCGTTTTGCCATAAGTTTCTCCTTCCAGTCTCCAATTCATCAGACTCCCCAGTATTAGCATGATCTAACACACAGCCAAAGGGGAGATCGTGCACAACCCCCAAGCCTACGCCCGCAGCTCTCGCACGTTCCTTTCTTTCTCAGGCCATCCTGGAGACCTTGTCACAGCTCTCTACACTCGGAACAGAGTGCCGAAGAAGAGGGACGACTTCCCTCATATCATTCTGCAAGACTTACCCATCCAGCCCTCTGGGCAGGTGTGCGTCAATGTTACGATACCTTTCGAGACCAAGCTTAACGAGATGGGGGTCATGTACTTTGAGGCCAAGGACCCGGCGACGGGCAAGGTGCAATACTTTGTGAGTTACCCCAGCTGAGAGCTTAATAAAGTGAGATTGACTAATGTAACATGAATTGATAGTGCACTGATGTGAAAATGGCCGATACAGAGGCTCGCCCCGAAGAGCACCCGGCCATGTGTGCGGCCGGGAACGAGACGCTCATCCCGATGCCGGACGAATACCTGTAGATAGAGCTTGAGAAGCATTCATTCCTCAAAATTCTTTAGTCAAAATTGCAATTTCACATCCCTATCTTAGCTCAGAATACATCTTATCAATGCTAAGGCACGCCACAACATCGGAAGGAACATGACTCGGTGTCAAGCTGGATGTTTTTGCACCACTTCTCTATTAGAAATCTGCCATTTAATCCTTGTTTACAACTTCAACGTATAGTGTGGAGTTAAGTTCACCGTCTGATTCTTTTGCATAAATCGAACAGATCTACCTACCATGAGGAATTGAGAAGAAAAGAAAGAAAAGACAAAAGAGGCCACATTCGAGATGCGTCATGAGAAACATGGTTCTCCCAGGATGACCACAGTGTTCAATGTCTTGGCAAGGCTATTAAAGCAGCATCAGAGCAAGGGCACCGATAAAGCAAGCAGTTTCCTCGTACTCGTAAATAGCGTCGGTAGGAGAGCGACCGATCGAGCCTTGGTCGCGAAGACTCCATGGCGCTATGCAAGCTCTCCACAGACGAAGATAGTAAACCTTAAGATACTGTACGACTATCAAGTCTTCAAGGGGCAGGGGTAAGGCTATCTGGCGGAGACCCGACTGGCGGACAAAACAAACGTGCGTGCGGAAACGATTACTCACCCCCGTGCGCTCAGACACCTTGACTTACTCTTTCTGAGTTTTGGTATGTAACCAGCGCTAAGAGGGTAGACTTAAAATGATAAGCAACGAAGTTTATTGCATGGCTTGCACAGCTCATATGGGGATACGCTTAATTTAGGGACGCTTGCCAAACAGAACACTGATGTTGAAAAGGAAATTCTATTGTGATTCTAAGAAGGACACCTTGAACTAAACAAACCTAGCTACGCATTTGATCACTGGAAGTTCGCAAAAGTGCTGAGACACCCCACTACATCTCCCCTTCTCGCTAGCAAGCCATAGAATTCATACCGCCCAAAACGATTTTGCCGCAAACCCACTCCTGCAGTGACTTTTCCTGACTCGCTCCTACCGCTTTTGAACTTAGGCGGAAGTCTCATCCTTGTCAACAGAGTAGACGTGACGCTTAGCAATGGGGGCCTCATCGACATCAGGACAATAGACGTGACGCTTCTCGACCTCGTCCTTGTCAACAGAGTAGACGTGGCGCTTAGCAACGAGGGCCTCGTCAACATCGGGGGAGTAGACGTGGCGCTTCTCGACCTCATCCTTGTCAACAGATTACACATGACGCTTGTTTAGAGTCTCGTCAACATCAGGAGAGTAGACGTGGCGCTTCTCGACCTCGTCCTTGTCGACGGAGTAGACATGACACTTGGCAACGGGGGCTTCGTCTACATCAGGCGAGTAGACGTGACGCTTGTTGAGGGTCTCATCGACATCAGGCGAGTAGACGTGGCGCTTCTCGACGGTCTCGTCCTTGTCGACACTGTAGACGTGGCGCTTAGCGACAGGGGCCTCATCTACATCAGGAGAGTAGACATGGCGCTTTCCAACAGGAGCTTCGTCAACATCGGGAGAATAGACGTGGCGCGCCGCCAGAGCAGCTTCAGCGCCAGGAATAGGCCCAGCCTGAACAGGAAGAACGTTCAGGCCGAGACTGGCAAGGCTGAGCATAACACTGGTGATCTGCATTTTGAATGATTGGTTGAAAACTTGGTGGTTTACAAGAAAAAGTGAGTTGAAGAAGATGTTGAAATGATTGTAAGATGATTGATTGTTGTGGAGTAAGATGTTGTTGTGGATGATTTTTCTTTCCATGGTCGATATTCTCTTGGGTATTTATGGATTTCGAGCTTCAAGTGATGAAGCTCATGGGAGGGATATCCGTTCGACAATCTCTCCGTACGACTACAAATCCCCACGATCAGAAGCGTGCATGTGCGTTATTGCGCCGGCGTTGCCTTCGCGATAATTCTTAAGTCGTGGGTCTTCAGACATTCGTGCCGAGTCTCTAACTGTCACGAGTTATGGCACGCAGCAATGGGGATACGGAGTGTAGTAAAAGTGGCTTAACTATCAAAGTAGAAATAAACAAAAAGAAAAGGTCTATATATACAATATCTAAGATAAACACGTGATTTAGCACGTAACGGGCACTTTATAAAATACGGATTACGTAATATACCCCCTAATTACTATTATTAAAGAGCTATTATACTTAAAATAAAATTTTTAAATACCCTTATAAAGGCCTAACTTAGTTGAATATAAATAAAAAAAAATTAGTATAAGGGATACGCGTTTTTTAAACCGCGTTTATTATAAATATATCCTTTTATCTAAAATAAATAAAATCCTAATTTAGAATAGTACGTATTTTATTATTTTTAATATATAAATTACTAAGGTCGAGGCTACTTAGCCGCCTTATATATATCTAAATTCTTATAGTATTTTGAAGTTATTATTTTTTTTTTTAACTTCTTATAGTTATTATAAATACCCCCATTTTTTATATATAAGCCTGCGCTATTAAATTATTTACTAATCTTACTTTAAATATAAATATTTAATATATTTAGAAATAATAATAAGTTTTATATAATTTTTATAATACTTTTTAGTTATAAATTATATAGTTTATTAAGAGTTTAAATAGGTAATAATATTAATAAGCCCCTCGAAGTCGTTACCCCCCCCTACGCTCTTTAACCTACTTATTAAGGCCTAGTTACTAAGCTCTCTCTCCCTAGTTAAAAGAATATTAAGGTTATTAATTAAAATACTAAAATCTTTATTAGGTTCGAGGCTCTTATTAACGGTTATAATAAGGGTAATAATAAAATATATAGTAATAATAAAGGTTTTAATAAGTTTTTATTTATTTTTTTCTTAGAGTTTAAAAATAAAAATAAATCTAGTTTAGATATTAAGTTTTTTAAAAAGGGTATATTATATATTATTATTTTAAGAGTTCGTATTTAATATTATTTTAAACTTTAAAAATATAAAACTAGCTCTTTTTAAAAAAGTAGTAGAAAGTAAAAAGGAACGCTAAGAAGCTAAAGTACCTCTTATAATAAATATAGTTTTTTTTACTATTCTAGGCCTATTTAATATATACTTAGTCCTTAAAAAGCTTAAAGAAAAGGCTCTTATAGAACGGGAAGTTTAGTATATACTCTATTTTTAAATAGCCCTCTAATATACCGACCCTAAGAATAGTAGTTATTATTTTATAAAAAGTAATAGCTAGTATATATACTATTTTAACGGCCGTTCGGCTGCGTAATATATTAATATACTAATCGTTTTATAATTAATAACCTAGGCCCTTACTAAAGCTATTATAAATAGCGCTACCGCTCTTATAAATATATTATCCTTTTTTATGATTAAAAAGCGTATTCCTAACTATAGTTTTAATAAGATATTACTAAGCCCCGTAATATCGTTTATTAAATAAATAATAATACTAAAATATACGAGAACTATATTAGTTTTTATATAAAGGACTTCTTTTTTATATACCCCCGGTCCCTTCCCCTAAATATACTTATATTATTAATTATACTTATTATAGTTATTTATAACTAACTTCTTATTATACTACTTATTCCTATATCTTAAGTTATTAACTTAATAATCGTTCTAGCTCTTACCCCCGCTACTATCCTTATTATTATTAAATTCATAAATTTTAAAACGTATAAAGCGCAGTTCTTAATAAATATAACTAGTCTCCTCGCTATTAACGTTATAATTTTAGTAGTCTTATACTTCTTAAACCAGGATTTTAAATAATAAGCACAAGCCCTAGTCTTATTTTTATATATATATACTTTATAAAATAAGGTCATTTTAAGAGTTTAGGCTTTTAAACTAAGAAAAGTTCTATTTTATTTTTTTTAAGCCTCTAAGCCGTACTCTAAGTTCTATTTATTATCTACTTTTAAGTATTAAGTTTTTCTAAACGTAGCCTAAATTAATTATTTCTAACTACTTTAGCTATTTATAATAACTTCTTACGTATTATAAAAGTTAAAAAGTATATAAAAATATTTAAACTTAGCTTATAAAAAGTTTTTAATAAGCTTATTTATTAGTATATTTTTTATTACTATATAAACGACTTTAAAACTACTTTTAGTATACTCTTATCTTAGTTATATATTTTATATATTAATATAATAAAGTCGAGTAGCTATTCTTTCCTTTTGCTTTATAATAAGTTAAATTATTTACTAATTATTATAGTTAATTAACTATACTTCTCTTAGCTTAAGGGTAATGTTCTTAAAAAAGCGCTTTAAAACTATAGTTTTTTTTTATAGATTTTTTAAAATAAAAAAGCTTAGCTTTAGTAATTAACGTCGTAACTATTACTTAGCGTACTAATTTTTATTAAATAGGGCTATTAAAAAAGAATATTATATATCCCTAAGATAATTATCGTATTACCTCGTTATTTATAAAACTAATATTTCTAACTAGGAGTAATAATTACGTACTTAGTATATTACTATAGTAAAATATAAAATATTCTATTATATAAAAATACTAAATATATTAGTTAATTACTTTAATATAAGCTACGCTTAGATTAGTTAAGAACCGTAATAATTATAAGTAAATAAAAGCGACGTCTAGTCTAATTATAATAGCTATATAAATTACACTTCTAACCTTTTCTTAGTAACTCTTTATTTCCTCTATTATTACTTACCTCTTATTTAGTTTAAACTCTTTTTAAAAAAGAGGGGTAACTAAATATAATAAATCTATAAAGTTAACGCGCTTAGTAACTTACTTAATATATACGTCGTAAATAAAGTAAATTTTATAAGTAGTGTAGTTTTATAAAATCCGCATTCTAAAAAAGTAATTAATTAGTCTATTCTTTTTAAAGTTAATAAAGTTTTTTATATTATTAACGATTTTTTAAGCCGCTTTTTAATTATTTTAATAATATAAAATAATAAAGTTCTTACTATAAAATACTAGCATTACTTTCTTATTTATAGTTTAGTAAATATAGATCTTTTCGTAGCTATATATTATATTTATATTATAAAGTATATAAATAAAAGTTTAGAACTATAGAATTAGTAAGTTTTAAAAGCTATATAGAGCGTATTAAAGTTTACTTATTTTATTAATAACCTTATATCCCTCTAGGAGTTTAATAATTACTAATTTCTCGCTCTTATTAAGCGCGTTAAAAAATATATTAATAATATTATATTAATTAGTTTTAAGGTTAAATTAAGTAGCTATTGCTATTATAAGCCTAACGGCCTTTATAATAAGCGTTAAAGCGTACGTATTTTATAAAAAGTTAAGTAATTATATATCCCCCCTTATATATATACGTACTTTTACCTCGTAAACCTCGTTATTAGTATTATATTTATAAATATATACCTACTTTAATAAAAATAGGCTCCCTTATTTAAAATCATAGTTAACTTCTTTTTATATACTAATATCTCTTAGCTTTTTTATTTTTATATTTATAATATCCCTAAGTAGTTTTTATAATTATTATAAAAAATATTTAATATTACTAAACTTCTCTAATAAGTTCTAAAAATTAACTTTAATAAGTTAGGGTTTTTAAACTTCTTTAGAACGCTCTAAATAGGTCCTATAAACTACTCTTTTTACTCCTTAATAAAGTATTATACATCCTATATTACTTTTTTTATAGCTTTTTATTAATTAAATATAAAAATAAAAAAGAAGTAGTTCTAGTAGTCATAAAAATAATTACTATTTTTTATACTTAAATATAAGAGCGTTATAAAAATATTATTATTAAAACGTTATAAAGGTCTACGGGCCCGGTTTAAACGTTTAAAACCTAGTAGAGCTTTACTTAGTACTTAATAAAGTAGTTTTTATAAGCTCTATTCTTATATAGTATGAGAGGTTTATTATAAGGGTTCTTTATTAACGTCGATTTTAGTATTAAGGTTTACTTTTTTATAATTAGTACTTTATTTATCGTATATTTTAATATTTTATTAAGGGTTATTAAGAATTAAAAGCTTAAGAACTTTTATAATATATATAAGCGCTCGTAAAGAGGACCGTAAATTATATAGAGTCGTTTATAACTTAGTTATTATACCCCCTTTCTTACTTTTACCCCCGAGCTCGTATAAGGGGGTTATTTTAGAGGTTAGTAACGATAATAAAACTATAATAGCCTCTTTAATCTTATTAACTATACCCTATAATACGCTTATTAATTACTTAGCGTCCTAAACAATTAAAAATCTAATAATAATACTATTTTTAATTATAAAATTATTTTAAGTACTAGTATTTCTAAAGTCCAAATCTACTTCCCTAAGTACTTAAACTAACTTATTATTAATATAAAAGAGTTTTTATATCTCTTAAATTACTAAATTTACTTACTTATTTATAATAGCTTACTCCTTATTTATAGGATTATAAAAAACTTTTTTATTAAACTTAATATTCTTTATAATAAATACCTACTCGAGTACGGGTACTTAGATCCTATATAAGTTATATATTTCTAATACGTATTTAACTAAGTATCTTATATACTTATAAAAAAGTACTTTAAACTCTTTTTAATATATACCCCTTTTATAATCCTTATAAAAAAAGTATATTAAGTAGCTATATATATAAAAACTACTAAGATACGGGGTTATTAGCTCAAAATCCCGTACTTAGTAACCCGTTTATTACTAGCGTTAATACCGCTTTTACTAATTAATTTCTATTATAATAAGTGAATCTCTTTTATTAGCCTCTTATAAAGTAATATTATAAATAAAAATCGCTACCAATACTATTTTATTTTATAAATTTATAGGGAGGTTTATAAAAAAGCGTATTTTATAGGCTTTAGTAATTACTAATTAATTTACTCTTTTTACGTTACTTATAGGTTTTTTTCTATATAAAAATAAAAACTCTATTTTAATTCCTAGCTCGCTATACTATATTTTATATATATATCTAATATTAGTACTTAAGAGGGCGGTCTTATTATTACTTTTAAAAAAGTAAATTAAAGTCTTTTTTTAATAATAAATCGCTACTTCGAGGCTCTATAATATAAAAGCACTTCCTCCTCTATTTTAATCCTTAAAAAGAACCCCCTACGTTACTTAGTATATGCGTTAAAAACTATCAATATATACTATTATTTACTAAAAAATAGTTTAAAATAAACCAAATCCTAATACACACGGTACTATAGTTATAAAGCTCTTTTTAAGGATAATCCTTTTAAAATTACTAACTTAGCCTCGGATAATATATATACTTTATATTTAATTTATAATAAAGGTTTAACATATACACTACGAGTCTTATATAATAATTAATAAAGAGTATTAGGTTTAAAATAACCTATTTTAAAGTATTAAAAGAGCGCGCTATTAGACCTCTTATAAGTACGTTAATATAAGTAATAGAATTCTTTATAGCTAACTAAGAATATAATTCTAACTAAGCTCTATAAAATACGCTTAAGGGTTATAAAAAAGGGTAAAATTAGAAGAGCTTATATTTAAAAAAAAACTAGGTTATTCTTTTAAATAAGCTACTTCTTAATAGTAGTTTTTTAAAGCGTTCCTTATTATAAAGTATAATTTAAGCTATAATATTAGAGTAGGCTTTTATTTAATAAAATCTTTAAAACTATATTAATATAAAATCCCTTAATATAAGCGACGTTTTAAAGCTTAAGATTATAAGTTCCCTTCCCTTTAGGTCCGTCTAAAACGCCCTTTACAATACGAGTACTATATATAGTAATAAGTAGTATAGTAGTTCTTAATTCGATATAGTTATTGTTATTAAATAGTACGTAACTCTCGGGTTTAAAAAAGCTCTTATTATTAACTAGACATATTATTCTATAGCTATTTATTATTATATTTTAGAATAAGGGATAAACGCTACTTATAGGAGTATTAAAAATTATATTTATTTCTAAGTCCTAACCCTTTATAAGTATAGCAATTATATAACCCTCGTTATAATTTATAAATAAGCTCGTTTTAAGTTAGTTAGAGGATCCTTTTAAAAACCTAGGTTTTTTAAGGGTTCTATCGTTCTTTAGCTATCTAACTTTTTTAAGCTTATTATAAAATAATTTCTATTTACTTAATTTAATAATAATAAGGACTTCTTTTACTTAGCTTTTTAATACTCGTATTAGTAACTTATTAATATTTCGGCTAATAAATACCTATTCTAACTTTTAATATACCATTAGTTTTTATAAATATATATAATTATAAGGGTATATAATATTATTCTTATTATTTACGTCGTTAATTATATTAGAGTGTTTAATAAAAGTAAAATAAGCCCCTTCTTAATTTAAAACTTATTTAGTATATACGTCCTAAGTTACTAAGCTAAATATATATATAATCTTTTTAAAAGTCTTTATATACGTTCTAAAAGTTATTAAATTTAGTAAATATTTCGTATATACGTTAGCCCTAACACGCCTCGTAAAGTTTCCCAGGTGGATTCCACGGTGAGGTTCCAGACAAAAATCGTGACTAGCTATCGAGTTCGGTATACGAGGCTGGTGGAGATCTCCAACAGCAGGGCCGGGGGCGTGTAGATGGCACGCCGGCATGATACGCCGTCGGAAGGAGTCATGATGTCCTGATGTCCGTTCCGCCGGGCAAGCCTCATCCAAGCCTCCGTCAGCTCAATCGGTCAAGCCCCAAGGCCTATGGCAGGCGAATAAATTGACCTGCGGGCGCCCATGATTCATCTGGCTATCTAAACTTTACTTTCGTCGCATATAGAGCAGTCACATCATTTCGTGTGGATTACGCAACCTGTTCCATACCTGCGGTCCCTTCCTTCCGCTACTGGGATCCGGATTCCCGAGGTTCATCTAGATGCAAAAACTTTCTTTCATCGCAAGTCCAGCGAGCAGATCTTGTGGAACCTCAAACAGTCCTGCGGTGCTTTTCGTCGTCTACATAGCAACGGACATTCCGAAGTTCATCTAGACGCTCATCTAGACGATGGAACTTACCGTCGTCGTATGTCGAGCAGCTTTTGTGGGACCGGAGGTTGTGATGCGGTTCCTGTCCGCATACTTGGGGCTCTCCACATGGTCGATGCAACCCTTGGACAACTGACTCTCATCAGTAGATATTTTTGACACTTGCGAGGTTGCGAATCCTCTTGCACCGCCCCATGTTATCATCACGACTCATCTACTCAAGCGAGGGCGAGGGCGAGGGCGGATACGGCCACAGATCTGTTAAACACTGCTCGCCCACTCTCGGCGCTGCTGATCCAAACAATTGTGTTCTTTCTTTGACAACCTCAACGCACTACCCTGCCAGCACGCCATCATGTCTTTGAAGTCTTTGAAGTCTCAATTACGAGGCCCCTCACTCGGCCTTTTCGCAGCCCTCTGCGTATGCCTCGTCTTGAACCTGGGCGCTCTCTTCTTCTCCTTCCGCGTCTTGACCCGTGGTTCACAGTCATACAGTACGTCGAATTCTCGTTTTTTGTTAGTTTCTTTCTTATCTTTGTGACTAACATATTATAGCCTACCTCGAAGGTGACCGACCACATGAGCTTCCTATCAAGGTCCACACCATTCAGGCCGAATTCGTAGATGATCCTGAGCACTATGGGATGGAAGGCTTTGCTTCTACGGTTGAATGGAACGCAATCCGTCCCCCTGGAAAGGGTTTCGTCTTTCTAGACCAAGAGCACTTTGCGTTTGGCGTGTCGATGTGGCATCAGATGCACTGCTTGAGCCACATTCGTGCCGTGCTCGTTAACGGAGACGACGGGTCTGACCACACGGAGCATTGCTTCCACTACTTGCGGCAGGGCATTCTCTGCGCTGCTGACACGACGATCGAACCTGGTGGCACAAACAAGAAATTGCCCAATGGTGACAAAGTTGCTGCAGGCGATGGAGCTAAACACACTTGCCGGGACTGGAGACAGGTGCACGATTGGATGGCGGAGCAACATTCGAAATGGACGCCTGAGATGTTTGAGAGGATCAATGAGTCTAGCCTATAGATATTTTGTTTGAAATGAGAAATCCATGCATAGCAATAGAAATTCTTAACTTTTTACATCTTCGCTTCAGTAACTCGTCTGGTCTGCATCTTCTGCTTTATTCCCTGTATGCGCTTCGTGTGATCGCTTCGTGTGAATGGGCGCGCACAGACTTAAGCAGAGCTGAACTCTGACGGGGAGGCATAGGAAATGGGACCAGGGTGTCACTGATGCGGACTAAGATCCCCAGGATGCCAAGATGCGTTGTTTATCATTCTAGCCCGAAGACTGTCAGTCATCATCTACATACTGATAGCATAGTGGCCCAGCCTCCGTGTCAAAAACCTGCCTTGGCGTCACGGGCACACTCTGTACATCAAATGGCATTTTGTAATCTGCGCTGGCTTTAACATCATATTGGGGGTCGCTCATATTGAACGAGTGAAAGGGTATGCCGGAAAAAGCGGCAAAATTGGCGGGGTGTCGGCGTTGCCACTGTGAAAGTCATCAACCCACGTTAGTATATTTGATATGACAGTTGAATCAAGCAAGGTTTGGAAGGGGTGCACACCTTGCTCCATAAACGGTCAAGCTGCGCATGATGCAACCAAAATAGAGGGTCGTTAGGCGTGAAGGCGACGGCTAGGTCCTTGCAACCTTCCGCTGGTAGTTTCTTTGGGCAGTCCCCCGCCAAGTCACCGCCAACGAAGTTATGGACATGATTATGCATCTGCTCCATTGAGTGCTGGAAACTGTAAAAGTCGCCCGTGTGATGTTCAGTCGAGTTCCGCACAGAGTCTGGGCCCAGTGTGGAGTTCTGGGGCTTCTCATGATCGAATCACCCAGTGATGAGCGTCAAGTTCCTACGCAGTGGGTGAGGGATCGGCCAGGCAAGCTCGAACTGGGCAAAAGCGCCTGTAGTGACCTTGCAATCAGCCTCGGGTGAAGAACTACAGTCTCCAGTCCCGCCTAGTCCAAACTCGGGTGAATCTTCAAACACGGAAGAGCCGACCAGGTCCGCGTGATCGCGCGACCAGTCCCAGTATGGCGTTGGACCGCCGTACCCGCAGTTTTGGCTGAGAGACGCGTCGAACAGATAGAGGAACCAGCGGTCTGGGCAGGTGTCAATATAGAAGTGTTGAACAAAGGTTGAGAGGGGACGGAACATACGCCACGGCAAAAAGTAGACACTCCTATGAGCGCTGTGCTCTACTGCTGCGTGTGAGTACGAGAAGTCATCGTATAGACTTCTCATTCCCTCGAGAACTGTTTGTTCCGGCGTGAATGACAATCGTTGGTGCCGTATGCTTCCGAGGCATTTCACAGCTCCCACCCAGCCAGATTTCTCGTCCTGGGTCAATGTTCGCCATTCTTTGCGTTCGAAGAGCTTGCCGCACTTTGTTGCCTGTCCGTGGCTGGGGAGAACTGAGAAAATGGCAAGTGCAAAAAGAAACAGAATCGTTCGGCCCATGGCTCTAACAAGAATGTGGGTTTAGGTTCTTAGAGAAACGGCACGATAGACGCAGTCACACAGAATGGATGGCAGTTACAGGGTTAAATAAGCAGTTTGACTGTGTCGTTTGGATTATGTTCTACTTAAGCGCTGTTTCGGCCAATGAGAGAGTATCTGTCGGATTAGAAGTCCAATTCGACCTCGGCATACGGCCGAGGCTGCGCAGGGGCCAACGAGGGGCCCTATTTACGATTACTATAGACTACCTAACCTACGGTTAGAACCTCCTTTTTATACCTTACGTAGTATATTAAAATAATTTAATTAACTTACTTTATTAACTTACGGTTCGAACTAATTAATTAATATTTTTATAATAAGGATATTAATATTAGTTAGTAATTAATTTTTATTATTATAAATTAATAAGGTATTTAGTATAAAAGAGACGACCTCTTCGAACAGAACGTAATAAGAGAATCGTATTACTTAGCTTTATAAAAAGTAAGTAATAAGACGTAAAATCTTTATAATAGAACGAAGTAAAGGAATCGTAGTTCTTAATTACTTATAGAAGGCTAACGTTTATTATATTAAACTATACTAATTAATAGAACTACTTAAATAACTAGTTTTTTAATATTAACTTAAGTAGCCCTTTTACTAAAATAACTCTCCCACGGCCGGCCCGTAATTGAAAGCTAACTAGTTAAATTAGTAAAAGGAAATACCTACGTAACGATTACTTACCTAATTAATTAGTATAACGAACGAGCTCGATACTATAGTATAAAAAAGTACTATATAATTAAGGAAAGGGTTCCCTAAGTATAATAAATATTTTTAATAAGCGTAGTAAGAACTTATATAAGAATTATAAAGCTAAGAGATTTATAGTATATAGAAAGGTTTATTATAACGAGGGTTTTATAAATATAACTTTAAAGCTCGCGATCTAAATAATCTCTTCGTAGCCCTCTTAATTATCCTTTAAATATTACTTAGGAATATAGTATAGAGGGTAGTATAATAAAAAAGGAGGAGATTTAGAGATTATAATGGCCGTAATTTATAAATCGTAAGTATTATAAATATTAGAGATTAGCTTAATAAGAAGACTATTACCTCTAAAAAGATCCTTTTATAACCTCTTATTAAAGTTACGATTATTATAATAAAGAAATAATATTTTAGAGGGCTATTAAGAAGCTCTTTTTTTATATTACTAGCTCTTAATATAAAAATTATTAATTTTAAAAAAGTAAAAAATAGATTATTAACTAGTAGTAATTTATTTAATAAATATATACGCCTCTTAGGTTTTAACTTAGAAAAGAACGCTACGTAATTAAGACGTTATTAAGTTATTTATAAATCTATTTTTAGTATTAATTAATTAAGTAATTAAAAAAAGATTATTAATATAGCGTTTAATTAAGAGGACTAAGAGTAAATAGTAATAAAACTTAGTACGAAGAGATAAGAAGAAGTAAAAAAGTTATAAACCTTAATAAATCCAGTAATTAATAATAGTACGCTATTACTAAGGCTAGTAAGTAGTTCTAAAACGACCTTATAAAGATTAAATATACTAGCTATTATAAATTAAAATACGAATTAGGGAATAATAAAGAGCGAGTTAGTTTATAGTTAAAAAAAAAGAATCTTTATATTATATAAGTAAATAAAGATCTAACTAAAATACTAAGGAAAGTAGGTATATAGAAATTTTAATAACCTTAATAGTAAATAAATCGACGTAATATTAGTTTATTTTATAAAAATATATACTTAAAAGGGGCTCGAGGAGTAACTCTTATTTTACGAGATTACTAACGACCTAGGTATTTAAAAAGATAGGTAGTTTATAAGCGCTAATCTAAACGTAATAAAAAAAGTTATTAAATTCCTTTATTATTAAGGTATTTTATTAGCCTAGGTAGTATAATAAAGAGCTTATAAAACGCTCGCTATTATAGTTATTACTAATAAATTTATATTATAAAATTAGAATTAAATTAACTAAGTAGTAATAAAATATAACGACTTTAATAAGAGAGTAAACTAATCGGAATTTTTATTAAAAACTATTAATAATAATATATTAATACCCCCTATAATAAGGGTTATAAAAATTATATAAAAAGAGCGGCTATTCACGATCTTATTAATTTTAATAACTAGCTTAGTAACGTTACTAATACGTAGCTTATTACTTATTAATTAAAAAGGTATATAATTAATTATGTAGAGTTAATATGACTACTTTAATATATAAAGAATACGTAAAAAAACTAATCTAATAGTCGTTATTATAAAATAATTTACTAACTTTACGAAAATCTTTTTTGAAAAGAAATTATACTTAAAAAAGAAATACGAAGTTCTATAAAAAGCCCTTATAGTTTTTTATAAATATTATAAAAAAGTTAAAATCCGAGAGTAATAATACTACTTAGTAATTAATATTATACTAATTAATAAGGCTACGGATTATTATTACTAAGTAGTACGTATTATTAATTAAACTAACTTTTTAAGTATAATTAACGTAATTCGAAGTTATTTTGAGACTTAAAATAAGAGTTTAAAGCTCTTATCCGAGGTAAGAGTACTATTATTTAGGTCTATAACTAGAATAATAAAAAAAAAAGTTAAGGGTAGAGATTTTTAAAAAACTTATTAATCGAATTAATAAGCTAATAAAAACGTAGTTAAATAAGGGGATAAATAAGTAAAAGGTCGGATATTTATATATTACTATTTAAAGACTCTTTAAAACGAAGGTAACTCTATACTAACTACTTAAGTATTATAAAATCCTCTACTTAAGGCTAAGGTTTAGTATTAATATTAAAATAAGGCTACCCTAATAAACGTACTTATAATTATATAATAGCCCTTATTAATAATATTAAGTTAACTATATATATAAAAATAAGGGGAGAGACGCTAAGTATAATAACCGCTAGGCTAGAGGAATAGACTCCTTAGTTAGTTATTAATTAGATTTAAGATAAGGATAATAAAAAGGGAAGTGTTTTATATATAAAAAGGACGGCTATTAATTAAATAATTATTTTAAAAAAAAGCGTACTAAATTATATAAGTAATATAAGAAGTTAAGAATAATAAATAGTAAAACTAACCCTTATTAATTTAACTAATTCCTCGTTATATATAAGAGTAAATCCGAAGGTATAATTAGCGGCCTAGAGGATCCTTATATAATAAGAAATTTAGAAAATAAAAAAGATCTTACTTTATATACTAACGAAGTAGACTTTAATAAAGTTAACGAGATTAACTACTCCTTTTTTACCCCGTTAACTTCTAAAAAATATATAAAATTAAATAAATAAAAAGTAATAAAAGCTCTTAATAAGTAGGCTTTTGTTTATAAATAGTAAGAAAAGATCCCTTAGATAATAAATATAAATAAATAAATAAATCTAATAGTACCGAACCCTATTTTATTAATATTTAAAAAAAAATTAGTACCTTTTTTAATACTTAAAGAGAAATAGGGTACTAAGTAATTCTAAGGGTACCTAGAGGGGTCCTTTTTATACTCCCTAAATTACCTAAACGCTAAGCTCGTATAAATATTCTACGCTAATAAATAATATAACTTAAATATTTTCTAAGCGATTATCTTAGATATAAGGGTATTATAATAGTTAACTAGGGGTAAAGAGTAATTCTACGTACTCTAAAAAATATCCCTAGTTACGTTAAATACGTTAATAATAAGTATTATAAAGATTAGCTTCGGCCTAGGTAAAAGAATATACGCCCTAAGTATAATAAAAATTAATATACGCTTAGGGATAATAGTTTATTATATCCTACTTATTAATATACTATTTTTACTATACTTAAAAATATAAACTAGTAAAGTATCGTATTTAATAATACGACGGATAGACTATTAAATAGTAAATAGTTTATACTTATTAAAAAGTAATAAAAATATAGGTTTATAAAGCTCGAATTAAATATTAAATTTATTAACTATTTTATAAAAAAAGAGCTTAAGTAATTATATAAGCGCTTTAGTTACTTATTAATTATAAAGCTATATAACCTCTTTAAGTAATTAGGGAACGATAAAAAAATAAAAGCTTTAAAATACTTAATAAAAATATATTACTAATACTAAATAAACGCTTAGAGCCCGTATAAATTTAAATTTAAATTATATAACGAGCTTAATTTTAACTAAGAGATCGTTATTAATTTTTTCTATTTAAATAATTACTTAGTACTATATATTATTAATAAGGCTATATTATTTTAAAAAGGCTAATTCTTTAAGAACTTGTTTATTAACACTATTTACTTAATATTTAAAAGAGCGTAGATCGATATATATTAAAAGCTATTAAATAAGATTAAAACTAATATAAGTACTAGCTTTAAATTAGTAAAGTTTAAAAATGATACTACTACGTATAGTATATAGCTAAAAATCGTACTTATTAAGGTATATTATAGTATTAATAAGGTAAAAAGAGCTTATTAATAATTAAAAAGAGCGTTTAAAATTATTTATAACGAGTGCCCTAATACTTTAAATAAAGAGTATTTTTAAATAGTATTTAAGTATTATAATACTACTATAAGCCTAAAAGGACTAGTTTTAACACTTTTCGTATTTAAAATATACCTAAGGACGATAATAACCTCGCTATTATTACTAAATATAACTTAGCGAGCTTAGGTAATTAATAAAGTGATAAAAGTACTCTAGGAGACGAATATAAAGCGCTAAATTAATAAGGCTATTACTACTTATAATAAGTTAAATATAAGCCCTAATCTTAATATATTACTAAATTTAAATATTAGGGTATAAAAAGAAATTACTAAGTAGTAATTAAGCTTATATAAATTAATCTCGGTTAACGAACGTTTATATATTATTATTGAGGATTAAGTCTAATTATTTAAAGTATTAATTATAATAATACGACTATATTATATTAATCTTAGTAAAGAGATATTAGCTTAATAAGAAAGAAAAGAGCTAGGGGAATCCCCTTAGTAATATAAGGAGGAATAAGAGATTATTTTTAATAAAATTATTATAATAAAGTATATAAACGATAGTAATAAAACAGAGGCGATACTTATATTATTAAAATGTATAAAAAAACTTAGATAAAGGGGACTACTTCGATAATTTATTATTAATAATACTATAATTAATATATTTTATATAATAAAAAAGAAGGCTAATTTCGTATTTATAACCTAATTATAAACAAATAATATAATCATAATAGCTAGGAGACCTTTTGAGGGATTAGACCTAATAAAGGTAAAAATACTACGCGATCGAGGGGTCTATTAATTTATTCTTTATAATCTAGTTAAATACGCGAATTTACGTATTTCTAAATTATATATAGTTTAAGAAATAAAAGGAAAGGGTACCCTATAGCAATATAAGAAATTAAAGAACGTTATATAAGGGTACGGTAATATTAAAAAAGCGACGCTACTTACTTAATTACTTATAGTTTAATACTATAACTAGCGCTTTATAATAATACTAATAATATTACTATAGTAAAGAGGATACTAAATCTAAAGTTATAATATTATATAAGTATATACCTAATTAATAACTAGGCTTACGAGGAAGACTCTTACTTACTTCTTAAAAAGAATAATTAATAAATATTTTAAAAGTACGATTATTAAAGTACTTAAGCTATTATACGGCTTTATTAAATCGGGTACTTATTAATAAGTAACGTATTACGACTTCTATATTAACTAATTATTAATAATTATATTAATATACGATCCCTACTTTTTAATCTCTTTATACGTAAACGACCCCTTTAGTATTATTAAAATATAGATAAATAATACCCTAAGTCTATTAAATATTAAGATTATAAAAAAGGAGGATAAGGAGCTTTATAAAGCTAAATTTATAACTAAACTAAAAAAGATCTTAATATTAGAATCCTTATTAGTATTTAATAAAGGGATTTTAATAATTAAGGGGGATAATATAATATTTTAATAAAAGGGATAAAGTAAAAAGATTACCCTTATTAATTAAAAATCCCCTAATTATAAAAAGTAATATAGGGCTAAGCTTACTTAAGAGGTATATATTACGAGTATTTATTAGCCCGAGGCTATTTTTAATTACGCTAAAGCTATATAGGCTATAAAGCTTACGGAGAGCGACTTTAATACTCTTAATTAATAACTATAGTAATAACGAGAATATTATAACTAAGGTCTCGTTTACTAGCTTATTAAGCTTATTTTAATAAGGCTTTACGTATTTATTAATAGATTATTTATAAATAATAACGACCTAACTTTATAGTTAAGATATATTATTTATCTTATTAATAAAAAGCTTAGTAAGGACAAATTTATAATCTAAAGTAATATTATTTACTATTTATTAATAAAAAGTAAGTAAGTAATACGTAGCGTACTTATATTTAAAGTTTATAATATAGTTAATAATATTAACCTCGCTTACGTAATTTTAATTATATTTAATAAGATTATAAATTAACTTAACTTTCTTACGATCCTTATAATTATTCATACCGATTTATACTCGTTATATAAGTACTTTATTAAGCTAAGTATTATAAAAAGTAAGAGGCTTATAATAGATATTATAGCCCTTAAGTAATTATACGAATAATAAGAGATCCTTAAGATCTATTAGATTTATAATAATAATACTTTACTAACGCTTTTATAAAAATAGTACTTAATAAGGGATTAGAATAATTCGTTTATAAAAGAAAAGTAATAGTATAAATAAAAAAATAAGTTATATAAAAAAATAAAAAAAAGAGGTAAAAAGAGACGACTTAATAAACGGGCCTAAGGTCGAATTAAACCTCTAATTATAATAATAATAATAATGATAATAAAAGTAATACTTAGATTAATAAAAAAAAAGAAAGTTAGTATTAAATTAGAAGTTTAATTTAACTTTCGTATATAGCCGAGGCTATGTAGGGGCTAACGAGGGGCCCTATTTATAATTATTATAAACTACTTAACTTATAATTAGAACCTCCTTTTTATACTTTAGGTAGTATATTAAAATAGTTTAATTAATTTACTTTATTAACCTACGGTTTGAACTAATCGACTACTATCCTTATTAATAATAATATTAATACTAATTAGTAATTAATTTTTATTATTATAAATTAGTAAGGTATTTTATATATATAAAAGAAATAACCTTTTTAAATAGAACGCAATAAGAGAATTATATTACCTAATTTTATGAAAAGTAAGTAATAAAACGCGGAATTCTTATAATAAAATAAGTAAAAGAATCGTAGCCCTTAACTATTTATAAAAAGTTAACGTTTATTACGTTAACCCTTAATAATTAATAAAAGTATTAAGGTAACTGAGCTACTGTCGTTAACCTTATATAATCTTTTTTATTAATAACTTACCCGCGGCCGGCCCACGATTAGAAATTAATTAATTAATTAATAAAAGGGACTACTTACGCAACTACTTATTTAATTAATTTAGTATAATAAATAAGCTCGAGAAATATAATATAAAAAAGTATTATACGATCGAGAAAAAGGGCCCTTAAGTATAGTAAAGATATTCTTTATAAGCGTAATAAGAACCTATATAGGAATTATAAAGCTAAGAGATTTATAGTATATAAAAAAACCTATTATTATAACCTTACGAATACGGCCTCGAGGATCTTAATAACCTCTTCGTAACCCTCTCAACTACTCTCTAAATATTACTTAAAAATATAATAAAAAGGACAGTATAACGAAGAAAAAGGAGATTTAAAAATTACGATAGCTACGATTTATAAGTCGCGAGCATTACGAATACTAAAAGTTAATTTAATAAAATAGATTACCATTTTTAAAAAAATCCTCTTACAACCTTTTATTAAAGTAACGATTATTATAATAAAGAAAAATCCTCTAGAGGATTATTAAAGAGCTTTTTTTTATATTACTAGCTCCTAGCGCGAGATTACTATTTTAAAACAGTAAAAAGTAAATTATCAATTAGTAATAATTTATTTAATAAACGTATATACTTCTTAGGTTTTAATTTAAAAAGAAACGTTACGTCATCGAGACGTTATTAAGCTATTTATAAATCTATTTCTAATATTAATTAATTAAGTAATTAAAAAAAAGAATACTAAGAAAATAGTATTTAACTAGGAAAGTTAGGAGTAAATAGTAACGAGGCTTAATATAAAAAGATAAGAGGAGGTAAGAAGGTACTAAACATTAATAAATCTAAAGATTAATAATAGATCGCCGTTAATAATCCGTAGTTATAAACTTTGCAAGAGGGAAAGTTAAAAAGTTAGAAAATATAAAAAAGAAATAGTCTACTGAGATAGTGGGAGTATTTATTGATACTGTGTATTATTACTATATCATCGATATCGAGAACCGCCCGAGTAACTAGCAAAGGCAGAACATAAAATCAAATCAAAGATTAATAATAGTACGCTATTACTAAGGCTAGTAAATAGTTCTAAAACGACCTTATTAAGGTTAAGTATATTAGTTATTATAAATAAAAACGCGAGCTAAAGTATAACGAGTTAGGGAACGGTAAAGAGCGAGTTAGTATATACTAAAAAGGAGGGATTCTTTTACTATATAATTAGATTAAAATTAAACTAAAATATTAAAAGAAATAGGTATATAAAGAGTTAAATAACCCTAATAATAAGTAAATTAATACAGTATTAATATATATTATAAAGATATATATTTAAAAAAGGCTCGAGGAGTAACCCTTATTTTATAAAATTACTAATAACCTTAGTAATTAAAAAAACGAGTAGTTTATTAGCGCTAATTTGAACGTTATAAGGAGAGTTATTAAGTTCCTTTATTATTAAGGTATTTTATTAGCCTAGGTAGTAAAATGAAGAGCTTATAAAATACTCGTTATAATAGTTATTATTAATATATTTATACTATAGGACTAAAATTAAGTTAATAAAGTAATTTTAAAATATAACGAATTTAATAAAAGAGTAAACTAACCGGAGCTTTTATTAAAAATTACTAACGGTAATATTTTAGGACTTACTACGGTACGAACTATAGAAATTATTAATAAGTAATAACTATTAGCAATTTATTAATCTTAATAACTAGCTTAGTAACGCTCTTAATACGCGGCTTATTACTTATTAACTAAAGAGGTATAAAATCGACTACGTGAAGTTAATATAATTACTCTAACTCTTAAAAAATATATAAAAAAACTAACTTAACGGTCGGTATTATAAAGTAATTTATTAACTTTATGAAGATCCTTTTTAAAAAAAGATTATATTTAAAAAGAAAATACGAGGTTTTATAAAAAACCCTTATAATAATTTATAATTATTATAAAAAAGTTAGAATTTAGAACTAGTAATACTACTTAATAATTAATATTATACTAATTAATAAAACTACGTATTATTATTATTAACTAGTATATATTATTAATTAAACCGACTTTTTAAGTATAATTAACGTAATTCGAAGTTATTTTAAAACATAAAATAAGAGTTTAGAACTCTTATCCGAGCTAAGGGTACTATTATTTAAATTTATAACTGGGATAATAAAAAGAAAAACGAGACTAGAGATTTTTAAAAAGCTTATTAATCGAATTAATAAGCAAGCGAAAATATAACTAAATAAGAGGGTTAATAAGTAAAAAGTTAGATATTTCTATATTATTATATAAACAGTTTTAAAGATAAAGGTTATTCTATATTAACTACTTAAGTATTATAAGACCTTTTATTTAAAGTTAAGATTTAGTTTTAATATTAAGATTAAAATATTATACTAAACCTACCTCTAGGTATATAACGGCCCTTATTAATAATACTAAGTCGACCATACGTATAAAAATAAAAAAAAAACGCTAAGTATAATAGCCGCTAAGCTAGAGAAATAGACTTATTAATTAGCTACTAGTTCGATTTAAAATATAAATAATAAAAAAAGAAGTACTTTATATATAAAAAGGACGGTTATTAATTAAGTAATTCCTTTAAAAAAGAGCGTATTAAATTATATAAATAGTATTAAGAATCGAGAGTAAGAAATAGTAAAACTAGCCCTTATTAATTTAACTAATTCTTCGTTATATATAAGGGCAGATCCGGAGGTATAGAACTTAATAAAATAATAATTAATAGCTTAGAAAATCTGTATATAATAAGAAATTTAGAAAATAATAAAGATTTTACCCCTTATATTAATAAATTATATTATAATAAAATCGATAATATTAACTATTTTCTTTTTTTACCTTATTAGCTTTACGAGAGTATACGAGGCTAAATAAATAAAAAGTAATAGAAGCTCTTAATAAATAGGCTTTTATTTACGAATAGTAAGAGAAGGTCCTTTCAATAACGGATATAGAGGTAGATAAATAGACGAATCTAATAGTACTATGTTTTATTTTTTTAATACCTAAAGAAAAAGAATATAGTACTCATTAATTCTAAGAGTAACTAGGGGGGTTGTTTTTTATATTACTTAAATCCCTCGAACGTAGAGCTTATATAAATATTCTATATAAATAAATAATACGGCCTAGAAGTTTTTTAAGGGATTATGTTAAATATAGGGGTATTATAATAATTAACTAGAAATAAAGGATAATTCTACGTACTTTAAAAAATATCCTTAGTTATACTTAATACGTTAATAATAAGTATTATAAGGATTAGCTTCGGCCTAAATAAAGGAATATACGCGCTAAGTATAGTACAAGTTAATATACGCTTAGGTACGATAATTTTCTATATCCTACTCGTTAATATACTAATTTTATTATATTTAAAAAAAATAAACTAGTTAAGTATCGTATTTAATAATATAAAAAATAAACTATTTAATAATAAGTAATTTATACTTACTAAATTATAATAAGGGTATACGTTTATAAGGCTTAAATTAGATATTAAATTTATTAGCTATTATATAAAAAGTAAACTTAAGCGATTATATAAGCGCTTTAGCTATTTATTAATTAAGAAGCTATATAGCTTTTTAAAGTAGTTAAAAAACGATATAAAAATAGGAGCTCTAGAGTACTTAACGAGGATATATTATTAATACTAAATAAATACTCAAAGCCTATATAGATTTAAATCTAAACTATATAATAACCTTAATTTTAACTAAGAGATCGTTATTAATATTTTTTACTTAGATAATCGCTTAGTACTATATATTATTAACGAGGCTATATTATTTTAAAAAGAGTAATTCGTTAGGGATTTATAAACTAGGATTATTTAGTTAATACTAAAGAGGGTATAGATCGATATATACTAAAGATTTCTAAATAGGATTAGAACCAATATAGAGACTAGTTTCAAGTTTATAACATTTAGAAATAATATTATTACGTATAGTATATACCTAAAAGTCGTACTTCTTAAAGTATACTATAGTATTAATAAGGTAAAAAGGGCTTATTAATAGTTAAAAAAGTATTTAAAATTATCTATAATAAGTACCCTAATACTATAAATAGGGAGTATTTTTAAGTAGTACTGAAGTACTATAATAATACTATAGGCTTTAAAAGTCTAATTCTAACGCTTCTCATATTTAAAACATACCTAAGAATAATAATAGCCTCGCTACTATTATTAAACATACCTTAATAAGCTTAAGTAATTAATAAAATAATAAAAGTACTCTATAAAACGAATATAAAATAATAGGTTAATAAGGCTATTATTATCTATAATAAGATAAATATAAGCCCTAACTCTAATATATTACTAAACTTAGATATTAGAGTCTAAAGAGAAGTTATTAAATAGTAATTAAGCTTATATAAATTAATCTTAGTAAACGAACGAGTATATATTATTATAAAACCCCCCGACGGAGCAATCCGCCGGGGCCGTACTATGTATTACGTATTAGAGAAAACTGGGTATATTACGCTCTATACCGAACTACTAATTAAAATAATTAACTAACTTAACTATTATTTCCCTTTTATTAACTCCCGACCTTCTACTACTTCTAGCTATTTAAAGGGCGAGCTATACCTATTTTAACGTATATAAAACCTCTTAATACTAGCCTATATAAGCGGCTAAATCCCGTATTATATACTCCTTTTTATTAAGAATTAAGGGACACTTTATATATTCTTTTATATTTATAATATAATTTATATTAAAGCGATTTTTAGTTCTATAGAGTATAACTTTTAAACTAGTATTAATATATTAGATTTTAATGTCCGTATTAATCTAGTTATTTATAGCGCTTGTATTATTACTTAGCTAGGTTTTATATTATTAAAAAGTATTATATTATTATTTAGGCATACTTATATTAGTTATAATAACTAGGGTATTAAGGGGGCCTAAGAATCTATCGAGCCCTAGAAGGGGGGACTTATCGAAGGGTATTTTTAAGTAGTAGTTTATATATTAATAAGTACGTTTAATAAGTGCGTTTAATAAGTACGTTTAATAAGTTTATTTAATAAATTTATTTAGTTTAAATAGAGAGTAGTTCTAAGTAATATTAGAAGTAATAAGGATAAAAAAAATCTTTATAAGCTCTAGTATAAAGAGTAGCTAAATATTAGCCCTTTTAGCCCTTTTTAAAAACCTCTTGGTTATTATTAAAATTTAGAACCTCTATAGTTAAGGGCTACCTCTAACTTTTACGGCCGACCTTTACTATCGACCTTTCTAACTAGCGCTATTATATAGAAAGTAGCTTATTTATTTTAAATTATATAGCGGCTTTTATATCGCAATTATGATATTATATTAAGCGCGTACTTAGGGTATATTACGCGTATTATATAGTTAAAAGGTATACTATATTATATAATTTCTTTTAAAAGCGTGATCCCGTTAAGGTCGATCTTTTGCGCTTATAAAGCCGGAAAAAGACCACTATATATTATTATAAAAAATCGAGACTAATTATTAAAAATATTAATTATAGTAATACGGCCGTATTACACCGATCCTAGTAAGGAGATTTTGACTTAATAAAAAAGAAAAGAGCTAAGAGAATTACCTTAGTAATCTAAGCCTAAGGATAAGTAAGAAATTATCCTCGACGAGATTATTATAGTAATACTAATAAACGACGAGGAAAAGGAAATTAGTAACGAAATACTAATATTATTATAAGACGTTATAAAAGACTACGACGGTAAGTACTAACGTAGTAATTTATTATTAATAATAAAATAATCAATACCTTTTATATAATAAAAGAGAAGGCTAATTTCGTACTCGTAGCCTAACTATAAAAAGTAAATATAACTATAATAACTAGGAAACCTTTTAAAAGATAAGACCTAATAAAAGTAGAAATACTATACGATCGAGAAGTTTATTAATTTACTTTTTACGATTTAGTTAAATATATAAATCTACGTATTTTTAAATTATATATATAGTGGTTTTTTTTTCCGGCTTTATAAGTACAAAAGATCGACCTTAACGGGATCACGCTTTTAAAAAAAATCCTAAAATATAATATACTTTTTAAATATATAATACGCATAATATATCCTAAGTACGTGCTTAACGTAATATAGTAATTTTAATACGAAAACCGTTATTTAATTCGGGATAAGTAAGCTACCCTCTTTGGCTATTTATTAATAATAAGCTAAGCAATATACTTACGTAGCGGCGCCGGCCGGAAAGGTTAATAATAGAGGTCGGCTATAATAGTTAGCTATAATAGTTAGCTATAATAATTAGTTATAATAGTCGGCCGTAATAGTTAGAAATAGCCCTTAACTATAGAGGTTCTAAACTTTAATAATAATATATAAGTTTTTAAAAAAAGGGCTAAATAAGCTAATATTTACTACTTTTCGTACTAAAGCTCGTAAAGATTCTTTTTATCCTTATCGTTTCTAATATTACTTAAAACTACTCTCTATTTAAACTAAATAAATTTATTAAATAAATTTACTAAATAAACCTACTAAATAAACCTACTAAATAAACTTATTAATATATAAACTACTACCTCGATAAGAACCTACTCTCTTAGTATATAGTTAGTAATTAATAAGCTAAAGATACCCGTTAATAAGTCTACCCCTCTCGGGCTAAGCGCCCTCTTTAGCTAGCTTAACGCTATAGCTATTATAACTAATATAAGTACGCTTAAGAAGTAATAAAGTACTTTTTAATAGTACGGAATTTAGCTAAGTAATATTATAAGTATTATAAATAACTAGGTTAATATAGATATAAAGATTTAATATATTAATGCTAGCCTAGTTATAATAGCTATAGTAAGCGGGCCGGAGGTACATAGGGTTAGGGTAATAAGTAAGTACTTTAAATAGCTCTTATAGGGCCCCCCGGGTAATAATAATACTTATATAAAAAAAGAGATAATAATAAACCTAGCTACTTACGTAGGCTAGTACTAAGAGGTCCTATACGCGTTAAAATAAGTAAAGTTCGCCCTATAAATAGCTAGAAATATGTAGCAGAAGGTTAAGAGCTATTAATAAAAGGGAGATAATAATCGAGTCAGTTAACTATTTTAGTTAGTAATTAGGTATAGAGCGCAATATACCTAGTTTTCCCCAATACGTAATACACGGTACGGCCCCGGCAGATTACTCCGTCGGGGGTTTAAATTATATATAGTTCGAGAAATAAAAAGAAAAGGTACTCTATAGCTATATAAAAAATCGAGGTACGTTATATAAGGGTACGGTAATATTAAAAAAGTAATACTATTTATATAGTTTTTTATAATTTAATACTATAGTTAGCGCTTTATAATAGTACTAATAGTATTATTATAATAAAAAAGGTATTAAATCTAAAGTTATAATATTATATAAGCGTATATTTAATTAATAACTAAGCTTATAAACAAGATTCTTACTTACTTACTTAAGAAAATAATTAGTAAGTACTTAGAAAGTACGATTATCAAAATATTTAAACTATTATATAGCCTCGCTAAGTCGGGTATATATTAATAAATAACTTACTACGACTTTTATATTAATTAGTTATTAATAGTTATATTAACTTATAATCTTTACTTCTTAATATTTATATATATAAACGCCCCCCGACGGAGCAATCCGCCGGGGCTATACTATATATTACGTATTAGAAAAAACTAGGTATATTACGCTCTATACCTAATTACTAATTAAAATAGTAGTTAACTAACTCGACCGTTATCTCCCTTTTATCAAAAGCAGCTCCCGACCTTCTACTACTTCTAGCTATCTAGAGGGCGAGCTATACCCACTTTAATATATATAAGACCTCCTAGTACTAGCCGGTGAAAGTAGCCAGATCCCGTATTATATACTCCTTTTTATTAAAAATCAAAAAACGCTTTATATATTCTTTTATATTTATAATATAGCCCGTATTAAAAGGATTTATAGCTTTATAAAATATAATTTTTAAATTAGTATTAATATATTAAATCTTAATATCCATACTAGCCTAGTTATTTATAGCGTTCGTACTATTACTTAGTTAAATTTTTTATTATTAAAAAGTACTACGCTACTCTTAGGGTATATTTATATTAATTACGATAGCTATACCGTCGAGCTAGCTAAAGAGGGCGCCTAGCCCGAGAGGGGTAGACTTATTAACGAGTATTTTTAGAAAGTTCTAGCTTACTAATTACTAACTATATACTAAGAGTAGAGTAGTAGTCTATATATTAATAAGTTTATTTAATAAGTTTATTTAATAAGTTTATTTAATAAGTTTATTTAATAAGTTTATTTAATAGGTTTATTTAATAAGTTTATTTAATAGGTTTATTTAATAAGTTTATTTAATAAGTTTATTCAGTAAATTTATTTAGTTTAAATAGAGCTTTGGGCGATATTACAAGCGATAAGAATAAAAAGAATCTTTACGAGCTCTAATATAAAGAGTAGTAAATATTAGCTTATTTAGCCCTTTTTTTAAAAACCTTTACGTTATTATTAAAGTTTAAAACCTCTATAGTTAAGGGCCGCCTCTAATTATTATAACTAACTATTATAACTAACTATTACAGCCGACCTCTATTATTAACCTTTTTAGCCGGCGCCGCTATAGGGTAGCTTACTTATTCCGAATTAAATAGCGGTTTTTATATCGAAATTATTATATTAAATTAAGCGCGTACTTAGGATATATTACGTATATTATATAGTTAAAAAGTGTACTATATTGTGTAATTTCTTTTAAAAGCGTAATCCCATTAAGGTCGATCTTTTGCGCTTATTAAGCCGGAAAAAAAAACTACTATATTAAAAGTAATATAGGGCTAAGCTTACTTAAGGAGCTTATATTATGAATATTTACCTAAGGCTACTTTTAATTATATTAGAGCTACGTAAGCTATAGAGCCTATAGAGAGTAATTTTAATATTTTTAATTAGTAATCATAATGATAATAACAGAACTATAACCGAGGTTTTATTTACTATTTTATTAAGCTTATCTTAGTAAGGATCTATATATTTATTAATAAACTATTTATAAATAATAATAACTTAATTTTATAATTAAAATATATTATGATTTTTATCCACGAGACACTTAGTAAGGACGACTTTATAATTCAAAGTAATATAGGTTACTACTTATTAATAAAGATTAAGTAAGTTATATATAACGTACTCATATTAAAAGTTTATAATATAATTAATAATATCAATATTACTTATATAATTTTAACTATATTTAAAAAGATTATAAATCGATTTAACTTTTTTTTAATCCTTATAGTTGTTTATATAGATTTATATTTATTATATAAGTACTTTATTAAGTTTAGTATTATAAAAAAAAAGAGGTTTATAATAAATATTATCGCCCTTAAGTAGTTATATAAAGAACGAGAGATCTTTAAGATCCGTTAGATTAATAATAATCATAACCTCGCTAACGCTTCTATAAAAATAGTACTTAATAAGGGTTTAAAGTAATTTATTAATAAAAAAAGGGTAATAATATAAATAAAAAAATAGGTTATTTAAAAAGAGTAGAGAAAAGGAGTAAAAAGGGGCGATTTAATAAACGGGCCTAAGGTTAAATTATACTTCTAATCGTAATAAAAATAGTAATAATAATTAGATTAATTAAAAAAGGAAGTATTAATATTAAATTAGAAGTCTAATTCAATTTTAATATATAGCTAAGGCTATATATAAGCTAATAAGGGGCCCTATTTATAATTACTATAAACTACTTAACTTATAGTTAGAACCTCCTTTTTATACTTTATGTAGTATATTAAAATAGTTTAATTAATCTACTTTGTTAACCCACGGTTCGAACTGATTAACTACTATCCCTGTTGATAGTAATACTAATAGGTAGTTTGAAAGTTGTGGCCTAGTAACCTCCGTGTCGATTAATCTGTTAAGCTAATAAGTCCGAGGTGACTGGACCGGAGACTTTCGCAGTGCACCAGTGGACGAGCGAGGCTTGCCTTGATCAGTATTGGGCCATAATGATTTAGACTTAATAGTAATCTTATTTAGCTTATGTGGTAAATAAGGCGTAATTGATAGCCGGTAATTACGGTTCCGTTTTTGTACGACAGCTTACCTTTCTGACGAGATTCTGCTTCGAAAGAAGTAAGTTAAATTTACGCGTATTGAAATGCCGACTTTTCTCTTGAGTCGCGTGCCAAGTTCCCCTTGATCAAATGATTAGTTGTTAGGTCGACTCATGGTTATTGAGAATGATCCGCCGTTGCTGAGCACGACGGTGAAATACTAACATGGATCGACTGAAAGAACTTTCAGGATTCAATATCAGATAACGACAATATTTGTCTGTCAATATCCTCGAATCCTCCTTTCAAGACTAGCCAGACGACTTTGAAAACTTCGCGCGCAAATGATGAGTATTGGTTTTATGTGTAAGGTATGGTGATTATGAATCAGTTTAATTTAGGTACTTAGGTACGAACAGCAGCAATGATTCGGTTTCAAGGCAATCAAGTATTCTATATCTGAACAAAATCCTCCATTCCCCTATCAATCTGGGCGCTTACAGAGTTTTAAAAGTCTCTTGAAAACCTCTATCGCTTGCAGAAGCCGTGGCCAGACTTGCCAGTAATCTTAGGCTGGGTAGAGTCGATGACATCGTTGGCGACGGGGTAGTATCCATCACGAGCCTGCGCCTCGCAGACGCGGTTCCAGTCATCGCCATCAACGCGCTTGTGGGAGAACCACTTGCACTTTAGTCGCGAATTGTTAGCATTAGACCTGACTATTGTCACAGGTGTTGTGGCAGGAGTGAATAGACTTACCCTGCCCTGACCGTGGTTGTAGTTGGCCTGTGATTGTGTTAGTCAATAATTGCCTCCGCCTTGGAACTTCGCTTTTCGAGTATATACAGACCTCGCCCTCGTAATTGTTCTTGCAGGCGTTGAAGGTGAGCTGCCAGTCGTAGGTCCAGCCTCGGCCGTTCCAGGTGCTGCAGGAGCACTCGTAATGAGGGTCCGCGGCGACGCCAGGGGCGAAGAAGGCACCAAGAGCGGCGAAGAGAACGGTTGAGGCAGAGAACGTCATCTTGGCGATTTGGATCAGGATGATGAAATATTGTCGAAGTGATAGATGGTTGATGATGAAGAAGCGATGATGACGATGAGGGTGGTGATGAAGTGATAGCAAAAGAACGCCGGACACTTGCCTCTTCATGTTCTTCAATGGCAGTCATATTACACGAAAATTGTAATGTAGTTTCCTCCCCATACGAAAAACTCAGAATAATTGGTAGCAAATAGACTTGACTCGTCCCGCGTCAATAATCTCAGCCGGAACTTCCCAAACGCGCCGGTCGCGAGACTGTCGACAACCTCCAGACCTGGTCTCATCATAATTATCCATGTTCTGAGATAGCAAAGTCTTCAGAACACAAGATAATTCTTTATTTTAGTTTACTAGTCTGGCCGGATGATCTCGAGACTTTGATGGTCTGCTGTCTCCAGATGTCCATCAAGGGTTGGGTTGACGTCAAGACTTGAGTTTGGAAGCGGTGAACCTCGCAGCTCGAAGTACTTATTTTTAGCCGGCTACAACGATAGTCTAGACCTGACTGGCCTGAAATATGGTCTGGAAAGCATATTTAGGCAGCGTGTTGAGGTATTCGCAAGTATCGATGTTATGTCCATTCACCTTGCCTTAGCTGTGATCCGAAGCCTTATGAGTGCTTGTCTTGGGCTCAGCATTACCACATGCAGCCCCACATACAGGGAGATTAATCAACTTTTAAATCAAGTCTGTCAATATTTCCTGACAACGGATTATTTTTGGGTAAGGCGGGGAGTATCACTGCACGTGTGATATCAGTAAACTGTTCTCCCACGCGGTTACATTACACCTGGTGTTCTACATGCCAAACGTTACTGTACCCATGTCAATTTCTGCCGAAGATTTGGTAATAGTCATGTGTCGACAAACTTCATCGTTCTCATAAATGACTATTGCAAGTGGGTCGGCAGATTTTTGTTGTGGAAACAGTGGCATGGAGCGATCGACATGGGAGAAACGGGTTTACGGCGCATGAGACCCTGAAGACAGGCTGAGTAAAACGACTAGCCACTTGTTAGCCCCGAGAAGCATATTTCAGATCGTCCTTACGAAATCACGTCGTATTGATGCGCGGTCTTGGCATGCCCGGGCCCAGCATCGCCATAAGTTAAGCTTTCAAGACGATGGAGTAAATCAAACTAGACTCCCAATTCTGCAAAAACTGCCCGTGAATGGAAATGTTTCCCGCACACAACTTGGACCATGTGCCTGACCTATTTTGACCACCATATCCACTTCTCAAGCTGTGACTTGAAACTTCGATTGTGAGTTGGCGTGATGAATTTGACAGGGCTGAAGTTCTCAACGGACACAGATATACCGAAGGGTATGGTGTTTCCCTCGGACATAGGAAAAATGAGGCTTTCAATTATCCGAGATCATCTTTCAGATGTTTGGTAAGTGGGGGAGAAGGAGGACAAGTTCTGAGAAGACTGGTGCTCCAACCTCTCTTGATCTGCATCTGAAACTGGCTAGAGGTCTAGCTTTTTATGTGGCCATCGAATTGAGTCTCTCTTATTATTTGCCATCTTGTTTTGCGTAAGACCAAATTAGTCACCCGTTGCCTCTGTTGATGTTTTGTTACAGCATGAATGCCCAATGTATAAGAGCGTTACGGAAGTATGGCGCCGACAAGCCGGCACCAAAGTCTCACGTAAGCGACGTTGATGTGATCGAAAGCTGGCAGAATACCTATCCACACGTCTTACCAAAAAGGCAGTGTCAAGCGAACAGACATTTTCTAAGAGCTACCCTTAATACTCTAGGCCTCCTCGTGGCCCACGACACAGACGAACATCCTGGGGAGCCATCGTGCAGGGCTAAGCTAGACGACTGGACAGCAGAAAATTGAACCAGCAGTCAGATTAAGAAAAGAAGCGGTTCTGGTACAAAACAGTCACAAAACAGGTCTCGACAAAAAGAAGTAAAAGACTGAGCGTCAAAGCCTCCGTTGGCCCGAAGACTTTTTCGGAGATATTATTTGTTGAGTAGGTACCAAATGGAACCTTGGACGATCCAGAAAAGTCAAGTACATAATCAACCAATGAAAAGAAAATGACCGAGAACCCCACGACGTACGGTACGGGGAAGTAAGGTCTTGGAAAGTTGATGTGTAAGGATTGTTCGGGAACTGATGGTACATGGGTGGCTCAATGTGTCACGAGATATGGATGTGGTTGATGCTGCCCACATTGAGTGGGCCCGCTTTTTGTGACACAATGACACTCGACCTCCATAATACTACCAGCTAATCAAGAATCTACAGACCAGGAAATGCATGCCGGCTCAGGCTTTCCTGCACATATACACATTCAGCGATTACACTGTACGTCTTGGTTGTTCCTACTCATCGATCGGAAAGGTCGTGTTAAACGCAGCTAGAATTCTAAGCAAGGCTCATGTCAAAATATCTACTGATCCCAGACTGTCGGATTGGAAGTCCAATTCGACCTCTGCTTACGGCAGCCAGCGCAGGGACCAACTACGGCCCCTATTTACAATTACCGCAAACTACCTAACCTATAGTTAGAACCTCCTTTTTCTATATACGCAGAAATTTATATAATTTAATTAATCTCTTTATTAACCCACGGTTCGAACTAATTAACTAATATTCTTATAATAAGAATACTAATACTAATTAGTAATTAAATTCTACTATTATAGATCGGTAAGGAATTTTATTATATAAAAAAGACGACCTCTTAATACTATACGGGATAGGAGATTCGTACTAATTAACTTTACAAAAGTAAATAAAAAAGGGGTAATATTCGAATACTATACGGAATTAAGTAATCGTAGCCTTTTACTACTTATAAAAGGTCGATATTTATTATATTAAAATATACTAATTAATAGAACTATTTATATAACTACTATTTCGCTATTATTTTAAGTAGCCTTTTTATTAATATAACCTTTACATAGCCGGCCCGTGAGTTAAATTAGTAAAAGGAGATACTTATATAATAACTACTTACTTAATTAATTAGCGCGACGAACGAGCTTAAGAGTATAGTATAAAAGAGTACTATATAATTAAAAAAAGGGATCCCTAAGTATAGATATTTTTAATAAATATAGTAAGAACCTATATAAGAATTATAAAACTAAGAGTTTATAATATATAAAAAGGTTTATTATAATAAAAATCTTATAAATATAAAAAAGCTCGCGATTTAAACGATCTTACTATAACCTTATTAATTACTCCCTAAGTATTACTTAGGAATATAGTATAAAGGATAGTTTAATAAAAGAGGAGAGGATTTAGAAGTTTTAATAGCCTCGAGTTATGAGTATTATAAGTATTAAAGGGTAGTTTAGAAAAGAAAGTAGCTATTTAAAAGAGGTAAAAAAAGTTAATAATCTAAAGAGGCCTAGCGATTTTTTACTAAAGTTAGGCTAAAGAAAAACGAAAAATCCTTTAGAGGGCTATTAAAAGGTTTTTTATATACCGCTAGCTCTTAGTACGGGATTACTAATTTTAAAAAATTAATTAAATAATAAAAAGGATTATTAATAAGTAATAATTACTAAATTAGTATAATTAAACTATAAAAAAAGATTACTTAGGAAACTATAAAAAAAAAGGGTATTAAGAGGCCGTAAAAGAAAAGATTTCTAAAGTATTTAACCCTACTAAGTACGAGTAATAAGTAGTATTTTTAATAAGTTTTTAAAGTTTATAAAGTCTATAAAGTCCGCGATTTTATAAAAAAGAGGGCTTAACTTTGCTAACTATACTTAATAACTTATTAAACTATTTTATAAACCGCTTAGTATCTATTTCTAACTATTATTATAGAATACTACCCCAGAGGAAGTAGGTTAAGAAAGGATATAATTTAGAAATTATGTAAAATACGAGGCTTAGGAAATTAGAAATATATAGAATAGTAAAAATTAATAATTAGTAAAGACCCCGAGACTAATTACTTTGTCTTTTTATAGTAATATAAACGTTTATTATTATTATTTAAAAAAGGGACTATTAAAATCGACCCTTTTATACTAAATAAAAAGAGTAGCCCTAGTAAGTACAATATTAAGCAATCTAGAGGGTTAGTAATAGTTACTAAAGATAGTAAAAACGAGAGTAGTAGTAAGATAGCAAGAGGAAGTGGGAATTGCTTAGACCTTAATAAATTCGTTAGAGAGTAAAAATACTAGTTTATTATAGTTAGCGCACGGATTAAATATATCCTTATTAAAATTAAATATACTAGCGACTATTAATATAAGTATAAGCTAGGGTACGACCCTTAGCGAGTTAGAATAAAAAAGAAGAGAAAGAAACCCGATCCTAAATAAAATCCCGATCTTTTATAAGTAAGTAAATATTAACTTAAATTATTAAAAAATATAAATATATAGAATTGCGAATTAAGTTAATAATAAGTAAATTAACGTAGTATTAATCTATTTAACTAAGGTTTAAAAAAAAAAAGGGGCTATAGGGGTAACCCTTATTTTATAAAATCGCAAACGACTTTAGTTATTAACTAGATAAATAGTTTATAAACATAAGCTTAGGAATCGTAAAAATAGTTAATAAATTCTTTTATAAGCGAGGGGTATTACTAGCGTAATTATAATTATAAAAACCTTATAAAATCCTAGTAGCAACGATTATAAAAGAGGAATTCGTACTATAGAACTAGGTATAAGTCGATAGGGTATATAATCGTTTTAATAAATTTAGAAAAAGGGTAAACGACCTAGACTTCTTTTTAATAGTTACTAATAGTAATCTATTATTATAAAAGAATATATAGAAATAAAATATAGTACTAAAAATACGATAATTAATAATTCTATTTATTTCGATCTATAGCTCGTCGCTATTATTAATACGAAATTCGGTACTAATTAGTTAATAAAAAAGGAGGTAAATAACCCAAAGTTATTAATAATACGTAGTAATATAAGGATCGTATATAAATACTAAAAATATAATAATAAATACGAAGTAATTTATAAACTTTAAAAAGATCTTTTTAAAAAAGAAATTATACTCTAGGGGGAAGTACGAGGTCTTATAAAAAACCCTAACGATATTTTATAATTATTACGAAAAAGTTAAGATTAGGGAATATTAGTACTATTTAGTAATTAATATCGTACTTATAAACAAAGCCTTTAATTATTATTATAAAGCGGTACGTAATTTTAATTAGAACGACTTTTTTAGTATTATTAATATAATCCAAAGCCGCTTTAAAACTTATAATAAGAATCTAGAGCTCTTATTTAAGCTATAAGTAATTTTTTTCGTATTTATAACTAGGATAATAGAGGGTAAATTGCGAGTAAAAATTCTTAAAGAGCTTATTAATCGAATCAAGAGGCTAGTAAAAACCTAGCTAAATAAAGGGACTAACGAGCGAAAAGTCGGATATTTATATATTATAATCTAATGCGTATTAGAAGTAAAAATAATTCTATACTAAGTACTTAAAAACTATAAAATACTCTACTCGAGGCTAAGATCTAGCTTTAATATTAAGGTAAGAATACTATACTAAACCTACCTCTAGGCGTATAATAGTACTTATTAATAATATTAAGTCGATCGGACGTATAATAAAAAAAAAAAAAGCTAAGTATAGTAATCGCTAGTAAAGAGGCCTAGATTTATTAAATAAGTAGAGATTTAACTTATAAATAAAGTAATAAAAAAAGTAGTACTTTATTTATAAAAAAAATAGATATTAATTAAGAAATTACTCTAAGGAAGAACGTACTAAATTGTATAAATAGTATAAAAAGTTAAGAGTAGTAAATAGTAAAACTAGCCCCTATTAGTTTAACTAATTCCTTATTATATATAAAAGTAGATCCGGGGGTATAGAACTTAATAAAAGTAGCTAAATTAGCGGCCTAGAGTATTAGCCCCCTATAAAGAATTCGGAAAATAAGGAAGATCTTACCCCCTATATTAACGAATTAGATTATAATAAAATTAACGAGGTTAATTACTCTTTTTTCGCCCCGTTAGCCTCGGGAGAATATACGAAGCTAAATAAATAAAAAGTAATAAAAGCTCTTAATAAGTAGACTTTTATTTACGAATAGTAAAGAAAGGTCCCTAAGGTAACGGATATAAAGGTAGATAAAAGGACAAATCTAATAACCTTTTTATATAACTTAGATTACTTAAATACTAAGCTTATATAAGCATTTTACGTAAATAAAAAATACGGCCTAAACAATTTCTATAGGATTATTCTAAACACTAGGGTATCGTAATAGTTAATAAAAAGAAAAGGGTAATTCTAAGTATTATAAAAAATCGCACTAGTAACGCTTAATATATTAACGGCGGGTATTATAAGAATTAGTTTCGGCCTAGGTAAAGAAATCGTCGCCCTAAGTATAATAAAAATTAAGACGTACTTTAGAATAATAACTTTTTATATTTTACTTATTAATACCTTATTTCTCTTATATTTAAAAGATATAAACTAACTAAGTATTATATTTAATAATACGAAGGATAGAATCTCTAATAATAAATACTTTAAAATAGTCGAATAATAATAGGGGCACGCGTTTATAAAGCTTACTAACAATACAAAATCGATTAATTACTTAACGGAAAAGGAGCTTAGACAACTATACTAGAGATTTAGTTACTTATTAATTACGAGGCTATATAACTTCTTAAAGTAATTAAATAATAATAATATCGAAATAGGGTCGCTAGAGTAGTTAATAAAAGTATATTATTAATACTAGATAAATACGTAGGGCCTACGTAGATTTAAATTTAAATTATATAATAAGCTTAATTTTAATTAAAAAATTGTCGTTAATATTTTCTACTTAAATAGTTAACCGGTCCTATATATAATTAACAAAGCGATATTATTTTAAATAAGGCAATTCTTATAGGATTTATAAGCAAAGATAGTATAAGTAGCCCTACGAAAAAGCTAGATTAATATATACTAAGGACCGCTAAATAGTATTAAGACCGACGCTAGTATTAGTTTTAAATTAGTAAAATTTAAAGAAAATACGACGGCTTACGGTATATAGCTAAAAGTCGTGCTTATTAAAGCGTATTATAGTATTAGAAAGGTAGAAAGGGTATACTAATAGCTAAAAAGGGCGTTTAAAATTATTAAAAAAAAGAATCCCGATTCTATTAATAAAGAATACTTTTAAATAATACTTAAATACTATAATAATACTATAGGGCCTAACGGGCTTATACTAACGCTTTTAGTATTTAGAGTATATTTAAAAACGATCTTAGCCTCGCTATTATCGTTAAATATAAATTAATAAACCTAAGTAATTAAAAAAGTAATACGAGTACTACGCAAAATAAGTATAAAAAAGTAAGTTAACGAGGCGATTATTATGCACAATAGGCCTAATATAGGGGCTAATTTAAATATATTACTAAATTCGGATATACGAATATAGTATAAAATTACTTAGTAATAGGCTAGGCTATATAAATTAATTTCTATTAATAAGCGTTCTTACGTAGTTATAAAAAATCGCGACTAGCTACTCGAGGTATTAATTACGGTAGTTAAACTATATTATATAGATCTTAACGAGGTAATTTCTAACTTATAAAAGGAAAAAGAGCTAGGGAAAACTATATTACTTATAGTAAAGGCATAGAAAATTACCCTTAATAAAATCGTTATAGTAATATTAATAAATAACGAGGAAAGGGAGATTACTAAAAGGGTATTAATACTATTAGCGAGACGTCGTAGAAAATTATAATAGGAAGCTATAACGCGGTAATTTATTATTAATAATAAGGTAATTAATACTTTTTATATAGTAAAAAAGAAAGCTAATTTCGAGCTAATAGTTAAACTATATAAGAAAAGCGTAATTATAACTATTAAAAAACCGTATAAGGAATTAGACCTTATTAAAGTAAACATTTTTCATAATCGAGGGGTCTATTAATTTATCCTCTACGACTTAGAAAAGTATATAAACCTCTATATATTTAAATTGCGAATAGTTCGTAAAATTAAAAGAAAAGGAATACCCTAATTATATAAGAAATCTAAGTACGTAATTTAGGGGTACGGTAACGTTAAAAAGGTAACGCTATTTACGTAATTACTTATAGTATAGCGCTATAGTTAAGATTAATAATAGTACTAATAATATCGCTACAAAAGAAAGGATACGAGATTTAGAACTATAATATTACCTAGGCTTATACTTAATTAGCTACAGAGCTTATAAGAAAAATCCTAGCCTATTTACTAAAAAAAATAGTTAATAAGTACTTAGAAAGTACGATTATTAAAGTACTTAAGCTACTATATAGGCTCCTAAAATCGGGTACTTATTAATAAGCTATATACTACGACTTTTATATTAATTAATTATTAATAATTATATTTATGTACGACCTGTGCTTATTAATCTCTGAGTACGAAGGTAACTAATTTAAGATTATCAAAATATAAACTAATAATATATTAAGCCTATTTAATATTAACTTTATAAAAAAAGAGAATAAAGAGCTTTAGAAAGCGGGTTTTATAGCAAAGCTAAAAGAAGTCCTTATAACGAATAACTTATTAGCATTTAATAACAAGATTTTTATAATTAAAAGGGAAACTATTGTTTTTTAATAAAAGGGGTAAAGTAAGAAAATTAGTTTTATAAATCCGAATATAATTAATATTAAAAAGCGATATAAGGCTAAGCTTATATAAGGGGTATATATTATAAATATATATTAACTTAAAGCGACTTTTAATTATATAAAAGTAATATATATTATAGAACTAAGTAAACGAGACGTCGAGGTACTTAATAAGCGGCTTAAGTAATAATAATCAAATCTTAATCGAGGCCTTATTTATTACTTAATTAACTTTATAACTAATAAGCTCTACGTTTTTATAAATAAGTTATTTATAAATAATAACGATCTTATTTTATAATTAAGGTATATTATTATCCTAACTAACGAGAGTATAGGTAAAAACGAATTTACTATATATAATAATATAATTTACTACTTATTAACTAAAAATAAGTAAGTAACGAGAAGTATACTTACGTTAAAAGTTTATAGTATAGTTAATAATATTAACCTCGCTTACGTAATTTTAATAACACTAAAGAAGATTATTAATCGACTTAGCTTTTTACTAATCCTAACGGTTATTTATATTAATTCCTATTTACTATATAAATACCTTATTAAATTAAGAATAATAAAGGAAAAGAGGCTTATAATCGATATTATAACCCTTAAGTAATTATATAAAAAGCGTAAGGTACTCGAGATCTATTAAATTAATAATAATAATAATCTCGCTAACGCTTTTATAAAAGTAATAGTTAATAAGGGGTTAAAATAATTCGTAGTTAGTAGCTAAGTTAATATACGAATAGAGGGATAGGTTATATAAAAAGAGTAGAAAAAAGGGGGAAAAGGAGATAACTTAATAAATAGGCCTAAGGTTAAATTATATTTCTAATTATAGTAATTAAAATCGATAAAAAAAAGAGAAAGTTAGTATTAGATTAGAAGTCTAATTCGACCTCTACTTACGGTAACTAGTATAGGGACTAACTACGGCCCCTATTTATAATTACTATAGACTACTTAACTTATAGTTAGAACCTCCCTTTTTTATATATATAGAAATGTATATAGTTTAATTAATCTCTTCGTTAACCCACGGTTCGAACTAATCGACCAATATCCCTATAATAGGGATACTAACACAGACTAAGTACTGATGCATTAATCCAGAGACATGAAGGCCAACGAGAATGACTTTGTTCCGCAAACCGTGCTGGTTTTTAGCGCTTTCAGCAACAGAACTGTGACCTCAATGGATCTTTTCGACTTTGAGGGGCTCGTTCTCTACAAGATGTGTGGACCAGTTCACATCCTTCTCTCCAGTAACATTTCGAGTCAAGATCTCGTCATTTGTGACCAAAGCGACAGAGTCGATAGCCCTTGCAAAGCAGTGCTGATGACCCTTGCATCTGCCCCCCAATCAGCATTAGCTCCTATTTTCTGATCCCGCATTGCCAGTGATTGTTATTGTACGGGCCACGGTTGGTGCAAGCACCCGAAAACCCACCTCGATCCTGGTATAGAAGAGAATCAGCCACTTACGTTGCTTCAACAAGCGTTCAACAGAACAACCAACAACGGTTTGCGCCGCCAAGCTGCGGGGTTCATTCTGAACAGCACAAACAATCATTTGAGGAATATAAAGCCGCTCGATCCCCCGTTCAGCGGCTTGAGTATGCCCATTCAGCAGGCGAAAGACAACCCCCAACTGTTGGTATCCCTATCACGGGGATATTAGTCAATTAGTTCGAACCGTGGGTTAACGAAGTAGGTTAATTAAACTATTCTAATATATTATATAAGGTATAAAAAGGAGGTTCTAACTATAGGTTAAGTAGTCTATAATAATCGTAAATAGGGCCCCTTATTAGCCCTTATATAGCCTTAGCCGTATACTGAGGTTAAATTAAACTTCTAATCCGATATTAACTTTTTCTTTTTTTATTAATCTAACTACTATTTCTATTATTATTACTATTACTATAATTAAAAGTTTAATTTAACCTCGGGCCCGTTTACTAAGCCGTCTCCTTTTACCCCTTTTTTTTACTTTTTTTATATAACTTATCCCTTTATTCGTACTATTACCTTTCTTGTATTAACGAATTACTCTAATCCCTTACTAAGTATTGCTTTTATAAAAGCGTTAGTAAGGTTATTATTTTCGTTAATTTAATAGATCTTAAAGATCTCTCGTCGTTTATATAACTACTTAAGGGCTATAATATTTATTATAAGCCTCTTCTCTTTTATAATACTTAGCTTAATAAAATACTTATATAACGAGTACGAATTAGTATAAACGATTATAAGAATTAGAGGAAAGTTAAGTCGATCTATAATCCTCTTAAGCGTAGTTAATATTACGTAAGCAAAGTTAACGCTATTAACTATACTATAGACTTTAGACGCGAATACGTTACGTATTATTCGCTTATTTTTTATTAATAAATAATAAATAATATTATTTTAGATCGTAAATTCGTCCTTACTAAGCTTCTCGTTAGTGAGGATAATAATATATCCTAATTAAAAAGTTTAATTATTATTATTTATAAATAATTTATTAATAAATATATAAAGCCTCGCTAAGGTAAGCTTAATAAGCTAGTAAATAAGACCTTAGTTACGGTATTCTCGCTATTATTATAATTATTAATTAAGAGTATTAAAATTACTTTTTATAAGCTCTATAGCTTGCGTAGCTCTAGTATAATTAAAAATAGCCTTAAGTTAATAAATATTTATAATATATACCCCTCGGGCAAGCTTAGCCCTATATTACTTTTTATAATTAGGGGATTTTTAATTAACGAGGGTAATCTTTTTGCCTTACCCCTTTTATTAAAATATTATATTATCCCCTTTAATTATTAAAATCCCTTTATTAAACGCTAATAGGGATTTTAATATTAAGATCTCTTTTAGTTTAGCTATAAATTTAGTTTTATAGAGCTCCTTATCCTCCTTTTTTATAAACTCGATATTTAATAAACCTAGGGTATTATTTATTTATATCCTAACGATACTAAAGGGGTTATTTATATATATAAAAATTAAGAAGTAGGGATCGTATATTAATATAACTATTAATAATTAGTTAATATAAAAGTCGTAGTATATCGCTTATTAATAAGTGCCCGATTTAGCGAGGCTATATAATAGCTTAAGTATTTTAATAATCGTGCTTTTTAAGTACTTATTAATTATCTCCTTTAGGAAGTAGGCGAAGATCTTCTTTATAAGCCTAGTTACTAATTAAATATATACTTATATAATATTACGGTTTTAAATTTAATACTCTCTTTACTACAATAATATTATTAGTACTATTATAAGGCGCTAGTTATAGCGTTAAACTATAAGCGATTAAGTAAGTAGCGTTACTTTCTTAACGTCGCCGTACCCTTATATAACGTACTTTGATTTTTTATATAGCTATGGGGTGCCCTTCTTTTTCATTTTTCGAACTATATATAATTTAAAAATACGTAGATTTGCGTATTTAACTAGATCGTAAAGGATAAATTAATAAACCCCTCGATTACGTAATATCTCTACTTTTACTAAGTCTAATCCCTCAAAAGGTCTCCTAGCCGTTATAATTATACTATCTTTGTATAATCGGGTTATAAATATAAAATCGGCCTTCTCTTTTATTATATATAATATACTAATTATAGTATCGTTAATAATAAATTATTAAAAGAGTACTTTTTATTTAGATCTTTTTATATATTTTAGTAGTATAAGTATTACCTCTTCTTTATTATTATTATCTATTTATTTTATTATAATAATTTTATTAAAGATAATCTCTTACTCCTCTTTATATTACTAAAGGGATTCCCTTAGCTCTTCTTCTTCTTATTAAGCTAATATTTCTTTATTATAATTAGTATAATACGGTCGTATTACCGTAATTAATACTTTAAATAGTTAGTCTCGATTCTTAGTAATAATATATAAATATTCGTTAATTAAGATTAATTTATATAAGCCTAACTACTACTTAATAATTTCTCTCTAAACCCTAACGTCCGAATTTAGTAATATATCGAGGTTAGGGCTTATATTTAGCCTATTATAAGTAGCAATAGCCTTGTTAACTTAGCGCTTCGTATTTATTTTTTAGAGTGCTTTTATTATTTTATTAATTACCTAAGCTCGCTAGGCTATGTCTAGTAATAGTAGCGAGGCTATTATTATCCTTAAGTACGCTCCGAATATAAGAAGCGTTAAAACTAGTCCTTTTGGGCCTATAATATTATTATAATATTTAAATACTATTTAAAAACACTCTTTATCCGTTATATCGGGGTATTCGTTACGGATAATCTTAAATACTCTTTTTAACTACTAGTAAGCTCTTTTTACCTTATTAATACTATAGTATATTTTACTAAGTACGATTTTTAACTATATACTATATATAGTAATATTATTTTTAAACTTTGCTAACTTAAAGCTCGTTCTTATATCGGTCCTTATCTTATTTAATAACCCTTAGTATATATTAATCTATACTTTCTTTAATATTAACTAAATAATCTTAATAAGTAGGTCCCTAAGGAATTAACCTCTTTAGAATAATATAGCCCTATTAATAATATATAGTACTAAGCGATTATTTAAATAAAAGATATTAATAACGATCTCCTAGTTAAAGTTAAGCTCGTTATATAATTTAAACTTAAATTTACATAGGCTCAAGGCGTTTATTTAGTACTAATAATATATCTTTATTAAGTACTTTAGAACCCCTATTTTTATATCGTTCCCTAATTACTTAAAAAAGTTATATAGTTTTATAACTAATAAGTAACTAAAGCGCTTATATAATCGCTTAAGCTCTCTTTTTATAAAATAATTAATAAATTTAACGTCTAATTTAAGCCTTATAAACGTATACTCCTATTACTTTTTAATAAGTATAAACTACTTATTATTAAATAGTCTATTTTTTATATTATTAAATATAATACTTAACTTATCTATGTCTTTTAAGTATAATAAAAATAATATATTAACGAGTAGGATATAGAAAACTATTATACCTAAGCGTATATTAACTTTTATTATACTTAGGGCGTATACTTCCTTACTTAGGCTAAAGCTAATCCTCGTAATTCTTATTATTAACGTATTTAATATAACTAAGAATATTTTTTAAAGTACGTAAAATTACCCCTTACCTCTAGTTAATTATTATAATACCCCTATATTTAGAATAATCCCTTAGAAAATATCTAGGCCGTATTATTTACTAACATAGAATACTTATACGAGCTTAGCGTTCGAGTAATTAGGGGGGTATAAAAAGGACCCCTCTAGGTACCCCTAAAATCGCTCAGTACTTTTTTTCTCTTTAAGTATTAAGAAAAGTACTAATTTTTCTTTAGATATTAATAAAATAAGGTTCGGTATTATTAGATTTATCTATTTATTTATATCTATAATCTAAGGGATCTTCCCTTACTATCTATATAAAAAAGCTTATTTATTAAGAGCTTTTACTACTTTTTATTCATTTAGTTTCGTATATCCTCTAGAAGCTAACGGGGTAAAAAAAGAGTAATTAATTTTATTAAAATCTATTTCGTTAGTATATAGGGTAAGATCTTTCTTATTTTCTAAATTTTCCCTAATATATAGATCCTCTAGGCCGTTAATTATTCCTTTAGATTTACCTTTATATATAATAAAGAATTAGTTAAATTAATAAGGGCTAGTTTTACTATTTACTACTCTTAACTTTTTATACTACTTATATAATTTAGTACGCTCCTCTTTAAAATAATTACTTAATTAATAACTATCCTTTTTATATATAAAACACTTCCTTTTTTATTATTTCTATCTTAGATCTAACTAGAGGCTAGCTAAGGAGTTTAGTCTTCTAGCTTAGTAATTTCCATACTTAGTATCTCTTTCCTTATTTTTATATATATAGTTAACTTAGTATTATTAATAAGGGCCGTTATACGATTATAAGTACGTTTATTTAAGTATCCTTATTTTAATATTAAAACTAGACCTTAGCTTCGAATAAAAGGTCTTATAATACTTAGGTAGTTAATATAGAGTTACCTTTATTTTTAAAACTCTTTATATAGTAATATAAAAATACCTAACTTTCTACTTATTTATCCTCTTATTTAGTTACGTCTTTACTAACTTATTAATACGATTAATAATTTCCTTAAGGATTTTTAACTTCGACTTTCTTTTTATTATTCTAGTTATAAACCCGAATAATAATACCCTTAGCTCGAATAGGAGCTCGAATAGGAGCTCTAGACTCCTATTTTAGGTCTTAAAATAACTTCGAATTACGTTAACTATGCCTAAAAAGTCGGTTTAGTTAATAGTACGTACTACTTTATAATAATAATCCGTAGCCTTACTAATTAGTACGACGTTAATTACTAAGTAGTATTACTACTCTTAGATTCTAACTTTTTTATAATACTTATAAAAAGCTATAAGGGTTTTTTATAAAACCTCGTATTTCTTTTTTAAATATAATTTCTTTTTAAAAAAGATTTTTATAAAGTTAGTAAATTACTTTATAATAGTAACTATTAGGTTCGTCTCTTTATATATCCCTCGCGTATTAAAATAATTGTATAAACTTTACGTAATTAATTATATACTTCTCTAATTAATAAGTAATAAGCTATAAATTAGTAACGTTACTAAGCTAGTTATTAAAATTAGTAAGATTATTAATAACCGTTCTTTTTATATAATTTCTATAATCCTTATTATAACGAGCGTCAATATATTACTATTAGTAACTTTTAATAAAAAGTCTAATTAGTTTACCCTTTTATTAAAATCGTTATATTTCGATATTACTTAGTTAACTTAGTTCTAATCTTATGGCGTAAATTCGTTAGTAACGACTATTATAGTAAGCGTTTTATAAGCTCTTTGTCCTACTACTTAGGATAGTAAAATACCTCGATAATAGAAGATTCTAATTACCCTTTTTATAACGTTCGGATTAGTACTTATAAACTACTCGTCTTTTTAATTACTTAGGTTATTAGTAATCTCGTAAAATAAGGGTTACCCCTCGAGCCCCTTCTAAGCGTAAATTTTTATAAAATAAACTAATATTATATTAATTTACTTACTATTAAGATTATTAAAATCTCTATATACCTACTTTTTTTAGTATTTTAGTTTAATTCCTATTTATTTATATAAAATAGGAATTCCTTTTTTTTAACTATAAATTAATTCGCTCCTCGTCGTTCCTTAACTCGTACTTCGATTTATAATAATTAGCGTATTTAATCTTAATAAGGTTATTTTAGAGCTACTTATTAACCTTAGTAATAATATATTATTATTAATCACTAGATTTATTAGAGTTTAGGACCTTTTTACTTTTTCTTATTTCCTTATACCGAGCCTCGTTACTATTTACTTTTAGTCCTCCTAATTAAATACTATTTTAAGAATCTTCTTTTAGTTACTTAATTAATTATTATTAAAAATAGATTTATAAATAACCTAACGATATCTTAATTACGTAACGTTTCTTTTTAAATTAAAACCTGAGAGGCGTATACGTTCGTTAAATAAATTACTACTAATTAGTAATCTACTTCTTACTTTCTTAAAATTAGTAATTTTCGTATTAAGAGCTAGTAGTATAAAAAGGGAGCTTCTTAGCAGCCCTCTAAAGTATTCTTTTTTTACTATAATAATTATAACTTTAATAGGAGGCCGCGAGAGGACCTTTTTAAAAATAATAACCTCCTTACTAAGCTAATTTTTAATATTTATAATATTCGCGATTTACGGATTACGGTTATTATAATCTCTAAATCTTTTTTTATTTTATTATATTATCCTCTTCGTTATATTCTTAAGTAATATCCGGGGAAATAATTAAGAGGGTTATGAAGAGATTATTTAAATTACGGGCTTCTTTATATTTATAAAATTCTCGTTATAATAGACCCTTTTATATACTATAAACTCTTAACTTTATAATTCTTATATAAGTTCTTATTATACTTATTAAGAATATCTATACTTAGGGATCCCTTTTTTTAATTACGTAGTACTCTTTTTATACCATATTATTAAGCTCGTTCGTTATATTAATTAATTAAGTAAGTAGTTATATAAGTAGTTCTTTTTATTAATTAATTAATTAATTCAGTTAATTTTTAATTACGGGCTAGCCGTAAATAAGTTAATTAATAAGGAAGGATTATATAAAGTCGATAATAGTAGCTCAGTTACCTTAATACTTTTATCGAGTATTAGAGGTTATTTTAATATAATAAACGTTAGCCTCTTATAAATAGTTAAGGGCTATAATTCTTTTACTTTGTTCTATTATAAAAATTCTATATCTTATTACCTACTTTCCGTAAGGTTAGGTAGTACGATTTTTTTATTACGTTCCGTTCGAAGAGGTCGTCTTTTTTATACTAAGTACTTTACTAATTTATAATAATAAAAATTAATTATTAATTAGTATTAGTATCCCTATTATAAGGATATTAGTTAATTAGTTCGAACTGTGGGTTAATAAAGTAGGTTAATTAAACTATTCTAATATATTACGTAAAGTATAAAAAAGAGGTTTTAACTATAGGTTAAGTAGTTTGTAGTAATCGTAAATAGGGCCCCTCGTTAGCCCCTGCGCAGCCTCGGCCGTATGCCGAGGTCGAATTGGACTTCCAATCCGACACCAACATCCTCTCTTAATAGACTGGCCCAGACTATTACTTCCGACATGGCTAAAACGGCATCGCACACAGCAAGCAGTCCAGCTGAGCCAGTCTCAGACCCCGCTGTGTCACCGGCACAAGGCGGAGTTTCAATCGCGGCAGCACCTTTGGAAGTAGATGACAACTCTAGCGTCAGTTGCCTACAAAAGTGTCCGAGAACAACGAGACGTTCGAGCTTACTATTGAAAGACCACCGATGATGCATCTACTATCGACGACCGAATGTAAAGATGCCAAATTCCCTACCCCGCTCCCGAATTACCGTCGAATAAGAGTGATTAGCTGACGAAGGACTCAATTTCTCCTAGCTCTTCATACACAGCCTCTTTGAAATCAAGTGTTGTAGACTACCCGGAAGAGTATGGTCGAACATATCATGCTTTCCGGGCAGGATGTAAGTGAGAAATCGAGGATCAAATGTAGCCCGTCCAGCACAACTCACATAACATCCCGACATAAACAGCATACAACTTTCCAAACGATGAGGTACGAATGCCGCAAATCATACCACTATACGGCCTTTCTAACATTGATTGCATGTCAGAGAGAGATGGATCGTCTAGACTTGATGCATACCATGATTGTCAAGACCATCGGCAACAAGTTCTTCCTCGCCCCCATCAAGGCTGAGGTGACGCACCGCATCCTCGATGTAGGAACCGGTACCGGAATCTATGGGTTGTTTGTTGAGAAAGTGTCGAATTAGAAGTCTAATTCGACCTCGGCTTCCGGCAGCCAGCGTAGGGACCAACTACGGCCCCTATTTACGATATTCGTGGCCTACCTAACCTACGATTAGAACCTCCCTTTTCTATATATATAAAAATTCATATAGTTTAATTAATCTCTTCGTTAACCCTTAGTTCGAACTAATTACCCTATAATAAGGATACTAATACTAATTAGTAATTAAATTCTATTATTATAAATTAGTAAAGTATCTTATTATATAAAAAAAACGACCTCTTAATACTACACGGGATAAGAGATTCGTACTAATTAACTTTATAAAAATAAATAAAAAAGGGACGATATTCGAATACTATATAGAATCGAGTAATCGTAGCCTTTTACTACTTACGAGAGGTCGACGTTTATTATATTAAAATACGCTAATTAATAGAACCGCTTATATAGCTACTATTTCGCTACTACTTTAAGTAACCTTTTTACTAATATAACCTCTACGCAGCCGGCCCGTAAGTTAAATTAATAAAAAGAGATACTTACGTAACGACTACTTACTTAATTAATTAGCGTAATAAACGAGCTTAAGAGTATAGTATAAAAGAATACTACGTAATTAAAAAAAGGGATCCCTAAGCGTAAATATTCTTAATAAGGATAATAAGAACCTATATAAAAATTATAAAACTAAGAGATTTATAGTATATCAAAGGGTTTATTATAATAAGAATTTCATAAATATAAAAAAGCCTACGATTTAAACGATCTCTCTATAACTTTATTAACTACCCCCCGGGTATTACTTAGGAATATTACCTTAGAAAAAATAGGTCAAGGGAGGAAGTAATTTAGAGATAACGTAGAGCACGAGGCTTAGGAGATTAAGGGTATATAGAATAGTAGAAATTAATAACTAATAAAGATCTCGAGACTAATTACTTCGTTTTCCTATAGTAATATAAACGTTTACTACTATTATTAAAAAAGGGACTATTAAAATCTACTTTTTTATATTAAATAAAAAGGGTAGCCTTAATAAGTACGATATTTAATAATTTAGAGGGTTAATAATAGTTATTAAAAATAGTAAAAATAAGAGTAATAGTAAAATAGTAAGAGGAAGCGGGAATTACTTAGACTTTAATAAATTCGTTAAGTAATAAAAGTACTAGTTTACTACGGCTAATACACGAGTTAGATATATCCCTATTAAAATTAAATACGCTAGTAACTACTAATATAAGTATAAACTAGGGCACAACCCTTAGTAAGTTAAAAAAAAAAAAAAAAAAAACCCCGATCCTAAATAGAATCCCGATCTCTTATAAGTAAATATTAACCCGGATTATTAAGGGATATAAATATATAGAATCGTAAATTAACTTAATAATAAGCAAATTAATATAATATTAATTTATTTAACTAAGGTCTACGAAAGAAAAGGGCTATAGGGGTAACCTTTATTTTATAAAATCGTAAACGACCTTAGTTATTAACTAAATAAATAGTTCGCGAGTATAAGCTTAAGAATTATAAAAATAGTTAATAAATTCCTTTATAAGCGAGGGGTATTATTAATATAATTATAATTATAAGAACCTTACGAAATCTTAATAATAACGATTATAAAAGAGGAATTCGTATTATAAACCTAAGTATAAGTTAATAGGGCGTATAATCGCTTTAATAAATTTAAAAAAAGGATAAATAACCTAGATTTCCTTTTTATAATTACTAATAGTAGTTTATTATTATAAAAAGATATATAAAAATAAAATATAGTACTAAACGTATAATAATTAATAATTCTACCTATTTTAATCTATAGCTCGTCGCCGCTACTAATACGAAATTTAGTACTAATAAGCTAGTAAAAAAAGAAATAAACTACTTAAAGTTGTTAATAATACGTAGTAATATAAGGATTATATATAAATACTAAAAATTTAATAATAAATACGAGGTAATTTATAAACCTTAAAGAAATCTTTTTTAAAAAGAAATTATATTTTAAAGAGAAATATAAGGTTTTATAAAAAACCCTAATAATATTTTATAATTATTATAAAAAAGTCAGGATTAGGGAATATTAATACTATTTAGTAATTAATATCGTACTTATAAGTAAAGCCTCTAATTATTATTATAAAATAATACGTAATCTTAATTAGAACGACTTTCTTAATATTATTAACGTAATCCGAAGCTACTTTAAGACTTATAATAAGAATCTAGAGCTCCTATCTAAGCTACGGGCAATCTTTTTTATATTTATAACTAGAATAATAGAGGGTAAATTATAAGTAAAATTTTTTAAAAAGCTTATTAATTAAATCGATAAGCTAGCGAAGACCTAGCTAAATAAGAGGACTAATAAATAAAAAATCGGATTTTTATATACCGTAGTCTAACGCATACTAAAAGTAAAAATAACCTTATACTAAGTACTTAAAAACTATAAAACGCTCTACTCGAGGCTAAGATCTAGTTTTAATATTAAAGCGAAAATACTATACTAAACTTATTTCTAAATATATAACGGCCCTTATTAATAATATTAAGTTAATTAAATATATAATAAAAAAAGAAAAAAAAACTAAGTACGGTAATCGCTAGTAAGGAGGCCTAGATTTATTAAATAAATAGAGATTTAACTCGTAAGTAGGATAATAAAAAAAATAGTACTTTATTTATAAAAAAGATAAATATTAATTAAATAACTACTCTAAAAAAGAGCGTACTAAATCGTACGAAAAGTATAAAAAGTCGAGGGTAATAAATAGTAAAACTAGCCCTTATTAATTTAACTAATTCCTTATTATATATAAGGGTAAATTTAGGGGTATAGAACTTAGTAAAGGTAACTAACTTAGTAGCCTAAAGTATCCGTACTCTATAAGAAATTTAAAAAATAAAGAAGATCTTACTCCCTATATTAATAAATTAGATTATAACGAAATTAATAAGATTAATTATTCTTTTTTTACTCCGTTAGCCTTGGGAGGATATACGAGGCTAAAAAAATAAAAAGTAATAAAAGCTCTTAATAAATAAGCTTTTATTTATAAATAGTAAGAGAAGGTCCCTTAAATAACGAATATAGAGATAAATAAAAGGACGAATTTAATAGTATAGAATTCTATTCTCTTAACACTTAAAGAAAAGAAATATAGTACTAAGTAATTCTAGGAGTAGCTAGAGGGGTCCTTTTTATACTACCTAAATTACTTAGATACTAAGCTTATATAAGTATTTTACGCGAGCGAAAAGTACGGCTTAGATAATTTTTATAAGATTATTTTAAATACTAAGGTATCGTAATAGTTAATAAGAGGAAAAGGGTAATTCTAAGCGCTATAAAAAATTACGTTAGTAATATTTAATATATTAATAATAAGTATTATAAAAATTAGCTTTAGCTTAGGTAAGGAAATTATTACCCTAAGTACGATAGAAATTAAGACGTACTTCGGAATAATAACTTACTATATTTTACTTATTAATACTCTATTTCTCTTATATTTAAAAAATATAAACTAACTAGGTATTATATTTAATAATACGAGGGATAGAATCTTTAATAATAAATACTTCAAAATAGTCGAACGACAATAGGGGTACGTATTTATAAAGCTTATTAACGATATAAAGTTAATTAATTATTTAATAAAGAATAAGCTCTAACGACTATACTAGAGGTTTAGCTACCTATTAGTCGTAAGGCTATATAACCTCCTAAAGTAATTAAGTAATAATAATATTAAAATAGGGGCGCTAGAGTAATTAACGAAAATATACTACTAATACTAAATAAATACGCAGAGCCTACGTAAATTTAAATTTAAATTACATAATAAGCTTAATTTTAATTAGGAAATTGTTATTAATATCTTTTATTTAAATAGTCGACCGGTCCTATATATAATTAACGAAGCGATATTATTTTTAATAGGGCAATTCCTATAGGACTTATAAGTAAAAATAGTATAGGTAGCCCTATAAAAAAGCTAGATTAATATATACTAGGGACCGCTAGACGGTATTAGAACCGACGCTAGTACTAGTTTTAAGTTAGTAAAATTTAAAAAAAATATAGTAACTTATAGTATATAGCTAAAAATAGTACTTATTAAAGCGTACTATAGTATTAAAAAGGTAAAAAGGGTATATTAGTAATTAAAAAGGGCGTTTAAAATTATTAAAAAAAAAATCCCGATTTTACTAATAACGAATATTTCTAAATAGTACTTAAATACTATAATAATACTATAGGGCCTAACGGGCTTATACTAATGCTTTTAGTATTTAGAGTATATTTAAGAACGACCTTAGCCTCGCTATTATTATTAAACATAAGCTAATAAGCCTAAGTAGTTAAGAAAGTAATATAAGTACTGCGCAAAGTAAGTATAAAAAAGTAAATTAACGAGGTAATTACTATATATAATAGGCCTAATATAGGGGCTAATTTAAATATATTATTAAATTCGGATATATAAGTAAAATGTAAAACTACTTAATAATAAGCTAGGCTATATAAATTAAGTTCTATTAATAAGCGTTTTTATATAGTTATAAAAGATCGCGACTAACTACTTAAAGTATTAATTATAATAGTTAAACTATATTATATAGATCCTAACGAGGTAATTTTTAACTTATAAAAAAAAAAAGCTAAGGGAAACTATATAACCCGTAATAAAGGTATAAGAAATCACCCTTAATAAAATCGTCGTAGTAATATTAATAAACAATAAAAAAGAGGAAATTGCTAAAAGGGTACTAATATTACTAATAAGACGTCGTAAAAGATTATAATAATAAGCTATAATATAGTAATTTATTACTAATAACGAGGTAATTAATACTTTTTATATAATAAAAAAAAGCCGATTTTAAGCTAGTAATTAAACTACGTAAAAAAGGTATAATTATAATTATTAGAAAGCTATATAAGGAATTAAACCTTATCGAAGTAAATACTTTTTACGATCGAGGGGTCTATCGATTTATCCTTTACGACCTAAAAAAGTATATAAACCTCTATATATTTAAATCGCGAATAGTTTATAAAATAAAAAAAAAAAAGAATACCCTAACTATATAAGAAATCTAAGTACGTAATTTAAAAGTATAGCGATATTAAAAAAGCAACGCTACTTACGTAATTACTTATAGTATAGCGCTATAGCTAATAATTAATAATAGTATTAATAATATTATTATAAAAAAAGGGATACGAGATTTAGAGCCGTAATATTACCTAGGCCTATACTTAATCGGCCACAGGGCTTATAAAAGAAATCCTAGCTTATTTACTAAAAGAAATAGCCACTAAGTACTTAGAAAGCACGATTATTAAAGTACTTAAGTTACTATATAGGCTCTATATATTAAGTACTTATTAGTAAGCTATATATTACGATTTCTATATTAATTAATTCTTAATAATCATATTTACGTATAATCCGTACTTATTAGTTTCTAAATACGTAAATAATTAATTTAGAGTTATTAAAATATAAATTAATAATATATTAGGCCTATTTAATATTAACTTTATAAAGAAGGAGAATAAGGAGCTTTAAAAAGTAGGCTTCGTAGTAAAGCTAAAAGAGGTCCTTATAATAAATAACTTATTAGCGTTTAATAACGAGATTTTTATAATTAAAAAAGAAATTATCGTTTTTTAGTAAAAGGAGTAAAATAAGAAAATTAGCCTTATAAATTTAAATATAATTAATATTAAAAAGCGATATAAGGCTAAGCTTATACGAGGGGTATATATTATAAGTATATACTAACCCGAGGTAATTTTTAACTACGCTAGAGTAGTATAGGCTATAAAATTAAATAAATAAGATATTAAAATACTTAATAAGTAGCTTAAATAGTTATAATTAAATCTCGATTAAGGCCTCGTTTATTACTTAATTAACCCTATAATTAATAAGTTCTACGTTTTTATAAATAAGTTATTTATAAATAATAACGATCTTATTTTATAATTAAAGTATATTATTATCTTAATTAACGAGAATATAAGTAAAAGTAACTTTATAATTTAAAATAATATAATCTATTACTTATTAACTAAAAATAAAAGGATAACGCGAAGTATACTTATATTAAAAGTTTATAATATAGTTAACGGCGTTAACCTTACTTACGTAATTTTAATAATACTAAAAAAAATTACTAATTAACTTAACTTTTTATTAATTCTAACGGTTATTTATACTAATTCTTATTTACTATATAAATACTTTATTAAATTAAGAACTATAAAAAAAAGAGGCTTATAATTAATATTATAGCCCTTAGGTAATTATATAAAAAGCGCGAGATTTTCGAAATTCGTTAGATTAATAATAACAATAACCTCGCTAACGCTTTTATAAAAGTAATACTTAATAAGGGGTTAAAGTAATTTATAAGTAGTAACTAAGTTAATATACGAATAAAGAGATAGGTTATATAAAGAAAGTAAATAAAAAAAAGAAAAGGAGACGACTTAGTAAATAAGCCTAAGGTCGAATTATATTTCTAATTATAATATTAGTTAAAATTAATAAAAAAAAGAGAAAGTTAGTATCGGATTAGAAGTCTAATTCGACCTCAGCTTTTAGTAGCTAGCGTAGGGACTAACTACGGCCCTTATTTATAATATTCATAGCCTACTTAACCTACGGTAAGAACCTCTCTTTTCTATATACGCAGAAATTTATATAGTTTAATTAATCTCTTCGTTAACCCTTGGTTCGAACTAATTACCCTATAATAGGGATACTAATAGAAAGGTTCAATCTTGTATTCTTAGTTTTAATCATGGCTGTTGTTTATTAGGGGCCATCGAGATTGCCGACTTGTTTCTAAACGCCGAGGTACATATACACGAACTGTCAACCGCCAAGGCCAGAAAAAGCTGACTTAGAGACTATGTTAGATATTCGGGAACGATCTGAGCCCGATACAACCAGCTTGGTGAGGATTTTGGGCACCAGAGATAGGCTGTTAATAGCTAATTTAGAACCAGGGTGCCGCCGAACGTCAGATTCGAGATTGACGATGTCGAAAGCGCATGGGTTGTCAACGAGAAATACGACTTTATTTTCACGCGATACATGGCTGCTTCAATCGCAGATTGGCCGAAGCTGGTCCATAGAGTATATGAGTGGGTTTGAGACCTCCGATTGCCAGGGACTATTAGCCACAGAGTGGATCGCGTCCCGTTCCATAGCAAAGTTGAACTGACGTGGTCGTGTGCTAGAAACCTCGCGCCAAACGGCTGGGCTGAATTCCAAGACATGAGCGTTCTCTACGCGTGCGATGACGGAACACTGACCGAGAAGCATGCAATCATGAAGTGGGACCGTCTTTTCATCGAGGCTTGCAAAATGCTGGGGCGCGAAGACTCCCCTGGCCCCAAACTCGAGGGTTGGGTTCGTGAAGCTCCCTTCAAGAATGTGGTTCACCAGCACTTCAAGATTCCTCTGGGTCCATGGGCCAAGGACGCGCACAACAAGGATCTTGGAATGTGCAATCTTGCTCAAACTCTTGAGGGCCTCGATGCATTCACCTTGAAGCTGTTCATTGGTGTGCTTGGATGGACTAGGGAAGAGGTAATGGTGCTGTTAGCCCAGGTTCGCCAAGAATTGAAGAGTGGTGCTTTCCACGCATACCTTGACTAGTAAGCTGGATTTACCGAGAGAATTAATTACCTTACTGACGGAATATAAGCCACGTCGTTTACGGACAGAAAATTGAAGAGGAAGAGGAAGAGGAAGCAGCTGCGGACGACTAAGCTGAAGCATGGTATTGTCGGCATGAGACAGGCAGAAAAGGTAGATGGAGTGAGGTGGACTGCAACCGATATAATCAATAGATTAAAGGTAGTGAATTCTCGTCTGATAGTAATTAGAAGACAAGTATAAAAGCTGAGAATCCATATGCGAGCCCGGTAAAAGAAATGCTGCGTCATTCAAACGACAATAAAAGAATTCAGGTTGCTCGCAACCCGCTACGCCAAACACCATGTGAAAAAAATGGACCGAAGAACACATGACCTCTATCATCACAAGCTCAACTTCAACCGCCTGGTACACCCGCGCGGATGTTGTCGTACTGACTGTTAGGGTAGCTCAGCTGATTGAGACTCTGGTCCTGGGTGCTCGCGCCACCGAGAGCATCGAAGCTAGTCGCCAGAAGACTTCCACTGCCAGTTCTGTCGCCGCTCGCCTCCCAGAACATGGAACCACCGAGGCCCTTGCCTGTCAGATATGAGACCTTGGTCCGCACCACGGCGGGGGTGTCATAAGAGATAAGCTCTTTGGCGGCCGGATCGTAGCTGTAGGAGGCAACCGCCGTGGCATCGTAGAGCTCGGTGGCGCCGGCTCGGGGAAGAGCCTTGTAGTCCCACACTCCGTTCTCCCAGGAACCGCTCCCGATACCGGTAAACGGCTGGCCGATGCCGTTGGTCTGTTCGAATGAGCGGCCGTAGATGGGCATGCCGAGTACAATCTTTGCGGCTGGTACGCCGGCGGCGAGGTAATCGTTGACAGCAGCATCAGTGGAGAATGGCGTCGACGAGGGGTTGCTCGGGTTCGGGTACAAGTTCGCCTGATGGCCGCTATTGGCATCCCAGGAACCGGCATAATCGTATGCCATCAAGTTGAACGCATCAATGACATCAGAGATCGCTTTGAGATTCAAGACGTTGTAGTGACTGGGGCCAGCAGGTGAAGCAATAGTCAAAAGGTAGTGATAGCCGGGAGTGTATTGGGCGGCGTAGGAGTCCAGCTCGCTTCTGACTGCTTGAAGCAGGAGGACCATATTAGCTGCTTCGGTGGCGTCGGCTGGATACTCCCAATCAATATCGATGCCATCAATGCCCCAATCTTTCATGAGTTTGACAGAGGACTGAGCAAAGAGGGCTCGGCCTTCGGGCGTGCTAGCGGCAGCGGGGAAGTTGGTCGACCATGTCCAGCCTCCAATACTGAGCATGACCTTCATTCGGCGGTTGACCTTCTTCAAAAGGTAAAGCTGTTTGACGCAGCCGTAGGCGTTGGTGCCGACATCGTTCCAAGCTAGATCTTCAAAGAGTCAGCATGTGTCGGTGTTATATCAACAACGAACAATAAGCCTTACAATCAGTAGGATAGTGCTTCTCCAAATCGGCGTAGGTATCGGCGGTGTAACTTTGAGTGGATTGAAACGTTAGCTCGCCTGTTCCTGCGCTAGTCATCTAGGTCGAGCTGTGAATTGACCTACACTTCACCAGTCGCGCGAAGATTCATAAAGGCATAGAGGACATTGGTGATCTGCGATGCTGGAAGATTCTGAGGCTGATAATTGCGACCGTATATCGCCCTTGAATGATATTAGCTGAGCTCTATCACCTCAGGTCTAACAACAACTTGCCAATTAGTGAAGTAGACTGCATTTGTGTAGCCTTGGAGACCTCGCTCCGTGATGTTCGTCGGCGCCGCCGTGGAGGGGCGCACAGCTGTTGAAAGTATGCCACCCATAGTTATTAATGATTGAAGAAGCTTCATCTTGAAAGCGGTATAAATTGATCCGTTAAATAATTTGCCAAAGGAGTGAATACGAGAATGTTTCTGCAAGTTAGGTACACGTCACTGGACATGAAGCGATCAACTGATCATATTATACTAATCGAGTCCGTCGATGTTAGACAAGACGCTATCTACAGTAGTCAGCCGTCAAGCAACAATGTCATTGTTCAAGTCCTGACGTCCAGTCGTCTGGGTGTGACTTGCAAACCCGGTCCATTCCCAGCGAAACGTTACGCGTCTTCAAATGAGGTCGTCAATTTTGACTAGGCTTGTAGACCCCTTAGATCCGCTTCTGCGATTCATTCTTGGTATGTCGGTCTGTGCATGTGCAAAAATTTGAGCGCGTCGTCTGTTTGTCACGTTCAAGTGGTAGCAATGAAGTTGACGATGACCTGCGAGCCTGGCCGCTCAATGTACCATTAACACACCATAGTCTCTTGTACCCACCCAGAGTACTGGTTGCAAGTAACAGCTCGGAGATTCGCTGTGAAATTCTATGTGTCAAGGGAGCGCCAACACCAAAGGTGAGGATTTGGCGATGGTGCCCGGTGAGTGGCTGGGGGCGAGGTGAGGGGCCGGGGCTAATGCAGGTGGTAGCCGACTTTGCTCTGTTAGCACAATAAGAAAAGTCATTGAGATTGGCTGAGTTCTGATATTCTTCAGGACCTACCCTTGAATGGCCATGTGCCTACAATTTGGCGAATGTAGGGCGAATGACCGAGTCGGGGCCGAATGTGACCCTCCACTGCGTTGGTTTATCGCCCGTTTGGGACAGGCCCAATGTGAGCACATGCTTCCTTTCTAGCGAATCCCCTAAAAGCTATGGCTTTCTTATCGCGGTAAGGGAGTTATAGGAGAGACTTGTGACGTGTTTCTGCCAACTATCAATTCCATTGAGTGACTGTTGTCTTTGATAACTCAAGCCAACTTGCACTGCCGAGACAACTGAACAAGACAGGCTGTCAAAAGAGAGACTGACCCGCAACAGAAACAGCCAAACTCGGTTCAGAGTTACCCCGGCCCAAGCACCACATCGAATGAAATCCTACGGAACTCACCATTCCCTTCAGGAAGGTGAAAATGTGATAAGGCGGCAGCGGCACATCACCCGCTCCGCCCTTTTGTCAAGAACGGCTACATCAGGGGCACCCTTATTGATACTAACACCATGTGAGCAGCTGCCATCTGATGTCTTGCATATTGCAGAGTTGTATCGGCGGTTGACCCCGAGGTTTTCTATGCCATCTGCAATGCCCATGAGGCTCTCTCTAAGTGATATATGATCTGCAACGTTGCAAGTGGAAACCGAAGCAGCGGGTGCTCAAGATTAGGATCTACAAGGAGGAACGAACCACCACTCGACGCCAGGATGATACTCGGGATTTAGGCAACCAGCAACTACTACGACGTTCTGAATGTTGACTACCTCCCGAGTCGCTATCCGGCAATCAACTTGTCACATCTCGTGACTGCCTTAGTCATGGAAGGAAATCGGTTCGGTCCGCACGTTACTTTGGTTTGCAACTGACGTTGACCCCGGCTTTCGGCAGTATATATCGTCGAAGGATCAGAGTGAGGAGGCAGAAGCGCCATGAGTTTATTGTTTCAGCGATTGAATCCCCTGCTGCGAGGCACGGGCAAATTGATTGTTGCATTAGATTTGTCTGGCAAACGCTACTCTCTCACTTGGCAGTTCCCACAGTTCCAGTAGCACGTTGCTCTGCATCTGCATCTGTTACAGAAGGATCTCGAGTCACTGCAGCTGGCGGATGTTGAGGACGCAAGGCTTTTTGAGCCAAGTTGCAAGCATTTCCATCGGCGGCCCCGACCTGTGTCTCGCCGCCGGGTTCCACGTCGGCTTGCTTTTTTCAGCCAGCTCTTTCTGGGCCTTTCTAATGCGACGGCCTCGTCTGATGGCCCAGATAGACAGACCCATGACCATAGTGCAGAAGACACCGACACTGAGGCCGATGGCTAGGTTTGCCTCCAGCGGGAGATGTCCGGGGTAATAGCCATCGCCCAGGTAGGTTGTACCACCGCCATAGGGTCCGCCTCCGGAGCCCGAACCCGAATCACCTGCTCGACATTGAGATGAGGTAGATGAGCACCAATCCAACATGACGCTCGTTGACGCGGGGATCTGAGCTCCGTGGCTTGAGAACGGAACTAGATCTTCCGTCTGCGTGCTGCTGAACTTTGTCTTCGCAAAGCCAATCTCTTCATTGATTAGGTCAAATACCATGTAGGAATGTTTGAGGAATGTGTTGCCCAAGGAGTATGGATAGGAAGAAGACGTGTATGTCGAGGTGGAATTTTCCGACTGGACTCCAAACAGGCAGTACTCGGAGGCCGACTCGGTCTCCCAAGACCACTCCGAATGGGACCAAACATCTTGAGACACCACGAGGTCGGCAAGAGCTACATTCAACACAGGTCCCTCCGATCCGTACAGCTGCACAGCCAAGCGACCCGTGGTGGTGTTTTCCGTGCAAGGAATAATCGCGTAGCCGAGGTCATCATTCCAGGAAGCGCCAGCCAGAGCCCAAAGATCTAAGGCTATGTCGTCGGGCAGCACTGATAAAGCAGCATCTGGCGAGAGAAGCACTAGGTTCGAGGTGTCATATGCGTCGGTTTGTTGACGCAAAGATTCTCCGAGAGGCTGTAGGTCATCTGTATCTGACTTACTACCATTGAAGGACGTGATGAAGGTGTCAAATCGCCTGCTTGTTGACCATGACCCCGTTGTGCGCACTGAGAAACGAATCAGAGGACCTTCAAACTTTGATGTATCGATTGCACCCAGCAAAAGATTCCCAGACGTGGCAGATGAATCGTCCAGCCAGAGACTGTACGCGGGAGAGCTAATGAGACCATCTTGTACCAGGCGTTCAGGAACGGTAGGATAATTCGAGGTACTGCTCGGGCTCGCGGTAGATTGTGCACTTCCGGTGGTGTTGAAGCCCAGGCCAAGGACACCGATCAATACATCTGCCGATTGAACATAGCCCATGATCATCTTGGATATCTGGCTGCCGGCCACGCCTAGCGTGTCGCTGATCCATTCTCCCTTAGCTCGACCGACCGAGTACCTGGTGCTGAAGTCCTCAGTGCCGGGGTTGACGCAGGTGGATGACTCGTTGCTCTGGAACGCACCGTATTTGCACGAATATGAATCGAGGTAATAGGCGCTCCTGGTGGAGGAGGAATCGTAATAGTCGCTATAGTTGTAGTAGTCGCAATACTTGGCGTTTGGGACCCAGGTGTAGGTTTCCCTCTTATAGGGGAATTAGTTCGAACCATGGGTTAACAAAGAGATTAATTTAACTATATGAATTTCTACGTAGGTATAAAAAGGAGGTTCTAACCGCAGGTTAGACTAGCTATAATAATCCTAAATAGGGCCCCTAATTAGCCCCTATACGATTAACTATATACTATAGTTAAATTAGACTTCTAATCTAATACTAACTTTTTTTTTTTATTAATTTAATTATTATAATTAGAAATATAATTTAACCTTAGGCCCGTTTACTTAGTTATCTCTTTTTCCCTCTTTTTTTTATTCTTTTTATATAACCTATTTTTTTATTTATATATTAACTTTTTTATTACTTATGAATTACTCTAACCCCTTATTAAGTACATTTTTATAAAGGTATTAATAAGGTTATCGTCGTTATTAATCTAACGAATCTCGAGGATCTCGCGCCTTTTATATAATTACTTAAGGGCTATAATATTAATTATAAGCCTTTTTTCTTTTATAGTTCTTAATTTAATAAGATATTTATATAATAAATAAGAATTTATATAAATAACCGTTAGGATTAGTAAAAAGCTAAGCTAATTAGTAATTCTCCTTAGCGTTATTAAAATTGCATAAGTAAGGTTAATACTATTAACTATACTATAGACTTTTAATATTAATATACTTCTCGTTACTTACTTATTTTTAATTAACGAGTAGTAGATTATATTACTATATATTATAAATTTATTCTCACTTATACTCTCGTTAATAAAAATAATAATATACCCTAATTATAAAGTAAGGTTTTTATTATTTATAAATAAGCTGTTTATAAATATATAAAGCTTATTAACCGCGAGGTTAATTAGGTAGTAAATAAAACCTCGATCGAGATTTAAGTACTACTACTTAAGCTACTTATTAAGTACCTCGACGTCTTATTTATTTAGTTCTATAGCCTATGCTACTCTAGCGTAGTTAAATATTACCTCGGGCTAGTATATACTTATAATATATACCCCTTATATAAGCTCAGCTTTATATTACTTTTTAACGTTAATTATATTTAGATTAACGAAGCTAATTTTCTTATTTTACCTCTTTTACAAAAAAATAATAGTTTCCCCCTTAATTATAAAAATCCTATTATTAAATATTAATAAGTTATTCGTTATAAGGACCCCTTTTAGCTTCGCTACGAAGCCTACTTTTTAAAGCTCCTTATCCTCTTTTTTTATAAAGTTAATATTAGATAAGCTTAATATATCGTTAATCTATATTTTAATAATTCTAAATTAGTCGCTTACGTACTTAGAAACTAGTAAGTACGGGTCGTACGTAAATATAACTATCGATAATTAATTAATATAAAAATCGTAATATATAGCTTATTAATAAGTACCTGATTCTATAAGCCTATATAGTAGCTTAAGTACTTTAATAATCGTACTTTCTAAGTACTTATTAACTATTTCCTTTAATAAATAGGCCAGGATTTTCTTTATAAGCCCTATGGCTGATTAAGTATAAGCCTAAGTAATATTACGGCTCTAAATCTTATACCCCTTTTTCTATAGTAATATTATTAATACTATTATTAATTATTAGCTATAGCGCTATATAATAAGTAATTATATAAGTAGCGTTGCTTTTTTAACGTCGCCGTACCCCTAAATTATATATTTAGACTTTTTATATAGCTAAGGTATTCCTTTTCTTTTAATCTTACGAACTATTTATAATTTAAATATATAAAAGTTTATATACTTCTCTAGGTTATCGAAAATAAATTAATAAACCCCTTAATTATAAAGAGTATTTACTTTGATTAGATCTAATTCCTTATACGGCTTTTTAATAGTTATAATTACGCCTTCTTTATATAGTTTAATTACTAGCTTAAAATCGGCTTTTTTTTTATTATATAAAAGGTATTAATTACCTCGTTGCTAGTAATAAATTATTATATTAGTACTTATTATTATAGTCTTCCGTAACGTCTTATTAGTAGTATTAGTGCCCTTTTAGTAATTTCCTCTTCTTTATTATTTATTAGTACTACTACGACGATTTCGTTAAGGATAATTTCTTATACCTCTATTACGGGTTATATAATTTCCCCTAGCTCTTCTTTTTTTTATAAATTAGAAATTACCTCGCTAAAATCTATATAATATAGTTTTATTACTATAATTAATACCTCGAGGGGTTAGTTACGATCCCTTGCGACTACGTAAGATCGCTCGTTAATAAAGATTAATTTATATAGCCTAGCCTACTATTAGGTACTTTCGTACTATACTTATATATCCGAATTTAGTAATATATCTAAATTACTCCCTATATCGGGCTTATTATATATAGTAATTACCTCGTTAACTTACCTTCTTATGCTTACCTTATATAATATCTATATTACTTTTTTAACTACTTAGGCTTATTAGCTTACGTTTAGTAATAGTAGCGAGGCTAAGGTCGTTCTTAAATATACTCTAAATACGAGAAGCGTTAGTATAAGCCCGTTAGGCCCTATAGTATTATTATAATATTTAAGTACTATTTAGAGGTATTCGTTATTAGTAAAATTTAGATTTTCTTTTTTAATAATTCTAAATACCCTTTTTAGTTACTAATATACCCTTTCTACTTTTCTAATACTATAGTACGCTTTAATAAGTACGACTTTTAGCTATATACCATAAGCCGTCGTATTCTCCCTAAATTTTATTAACTTAAAGCTAGTATTAGCGTCGGTTTTTATACTATTTAGTAGTCCTTAGTATATATTAATCTAGCTTTTTTATAAGGCGGCCTATACTATCTTTACTTATAGATCCTAGAAGAATTACCCTATTTAAAAGGATATAGCTTTGTTAATTATATATAAAACTAGCTGATTATTTAAAAAAAAAATATTAATAATAATTTCTTAATTAAAGTTAAGCTTATTACGTAATTTAAATTTAAACTTACGTAAGCTCTACGTATTTATTTAGTATTAGTAATACACTTTTATTAACTACTCTAGCGCCCCTATTTTAATATTATTATTACTTAACTACTTTAAGAGGTTATATAGCCTCGTAACTAATAGGTAGCCGAACCTCTAGTATAATTATTAAAGCTTATTTTTTATTAGGTAATAAATCGACTTTGTATTATTAATAAGCCTTATAAACGCGTACCCCTATTGTTGTTTAACTATTTTAAAGTACTTATTATTAGAGATTCTATTCCTCGTATTATTAAATATAATACCTAGTCGATTTATATTTTTTAAATATAATAAAAATAGTATATTAATAAGTAAAATATAAAAAGTTATCGTTCCGAAGTACGTCTCGATTTTTATTATACTTAAAGTAACGATTTCTTTACCTAGGCCAAAGCTAATCTTTATAATACCCGCTATTAACGTATTAAGTATTACTAGCGCGATCCTCTATAGCACTTAGAATTACCCTTTTCCTTTTATTAATTATTATAATACCCTAGTGTCTAGGATAATTCCCTAGAAAGTTTCTAAGCTATACCTTTTGCTCGTATAGAATACTTATACGAGCTTAGTATTTAAGTAATCTAAGTAATATAAAAAAGACCCCCCTAGTTATTATTATAATTACTTAGTACTTAATTTCTTTTTAAATATTAAGAGAGGTAAATCTAATATTATTAAATTTAGTAGGCCGGATTATAATTTACCCCCTTTACCCCTCTCTATACCTATTATCTAGAGGACTTTCCCTTACTATTTATAAATAAAAACCTACTTATTAAGAGCTTTTACTACTTTTTACTTATTTATTTTTATATATCCTCTAGAGGTTAATAGGGTAAAAAAAGAGTAGTTAATATCGTCGACTTTATTATAATCTAATTCGTTAGTATAGGGTATAAGGTCTTCCTTATTTTTTAAGTTTTCTAGCGGATACTTTAGGCTATTAATTTAGTTACCTATACTAAGTTTTATACCCCTAGATATACCCTTATATATTATAAAGAATTAATTAAATCGATTAGGGCTAGTTTTACTTTCTACTACCCTCGATTTTTTATACTTTTTATATAATTTAGTACGTTCTTTTTTAAAATAGTTACTTAACTAATATCTATCCTTTTTATAAATAAAGTACTACTTCTTATATTACCCTACTTATAAGTTAAATCTTTACTTATTTAATAAATCTAGGCCTCCTTATTAGCGATTATTATACCTAGCTTTTTTCCTTTTCTTATTATATATTCGATCGACCTAGTATTATTAATAAGGGCCGTTATACGCTTAGAAATAGGTTTAGTATAGTATTCTTAATTTAATATTAAAACTAGATCTTAGCCTCGAGTAGAGCGTCTCGTAATCTTCGGGTACTTAGTATAGGGTTATTTTTATTTTTAGTACGTATTAAACTATAGTATAGAGATATCCGACTTTTTACTTATTAATTTACTTATTTAGCTAAGTTTTTACTAACTTATTAATTCGATTAATAAGTTCTTTAAGGATCTTTACTCGCAATTTACTCTCTATTATCCTAGCTATAAATATAAAAAAAATTACTTATAGCTCGAATAAGAGCTCTAGATTCCTATCGTAGGTCTCGAAGCGGCTTTAAATTATATTAATAATACTAAGAAAATCGTTCTAATCGAGATTATATACTATTTTATAATAATAATTAAATACTTTACTTATAAATACGATATTAATTACTAAATAGTACTAGTATTCCCTGATCCCGACCTTTTTATAGTAATTATAAAATATCGTTAGTATTTTTTATAAAACCTTATACTTCCCCCTAGAATATAATTTCTTTTTTAAAAAGATCTTTTTAAAGTCTATAAATTACTTCGTATTTACTACTAGATTTTCGGTATTTATAAGCGATCCCTACGTCGCTACGTATTATTAATAACTTCGGGTCGTTTACTTCCTTTCTTATTAGCTAATTAGCGCCGGATTTCGGATTAGTAATAGCGACGAGCTATAGATTAAAATAAGTAGAATTATTAATTATCGGACTTCTAGTACTATATTTTACTTCTATATATCCTTTTATAATAATAAATTACTATTAGTAATTATAGGGAAGAAATCTACGTCGTTTACCCTTTTTTTAAATTTATTAAAGCGATTATACGCCTTATTAACTTATACCTAGTTCTATAGTACAAATTCCTCTTTTATAATCGTTATTACTAGGATTTTATATAGTTCTCGTAATTATAATTATATTAATAATACCCCTTATTTATAGAGGAATCTATTAACTACTTTTATAATTCCTAAGCTTACTTTTATAAACTATTTATCTAGCTAGTAACTAAGGTTATTTACGATTTTATAGAATAGGGGTTACCCCTATAGCCCCTTTTTCTTATAAACTTTAATTAAATAGATTAATACCGTATTAATTTGCTCACTATTAAGCTAATTTATAATCTTATATATTTATATTTTTTAATAATCTAAGTTAATATTTACTTATTTATATAGGATCGGGATTCTATTTAAGATCGGGTTTTTTTTTCTTCTTCTTTACTCTAACTTACTAAGGATCGTACTTTAACTTATACCCGTATTAGTAATTACTAGCGTATTTAATTTTAATAAAGATATATCTAATTCGCGCGTTAGCTATAATAAACCCGTACTTTTACTACTTAACGAATTTATCAGGGTCTAGGAAATTCCTACTTCTTCTCGCTATTTTGCTACTACTCTTATTTCTATTATTTTTAGTAACTACTATTACCCTTTTAGATCGCTAGCTATCGTACTTACTAAGACCTCCTTTTTATTTAAAATAAAAAAATAGGTTTTAATAACCCCCTTTTTTTAATAATAATAATAAACGTTTATATTACTATAGAAAGATATAGTAATTAGTCTTATGATTTTTATTAATTACTAATTTCCGTTATTCTATATATTTCTAGCCTCTTAAGCCTCGTACTCTCTATAACCTCTAAATAGCTTCTTTTTTTAACCTACCTCCCCTAGGGTAGTATTTTATAAGAATAATTAAATATAAATACTAAGTAGCTCATAGAGGAGCCGTATAGGCTATTAGGTATAGTTAGTAAAGTTAAGCTCCGCCTTTTTTATAAAATCGCGGGCCTCAAGGACTTATTAAAAATACTACTTATCGCTCGTACTTAGTAAAATTAGATACCTTAGGGATCTTTTCTTTTATAACCTCTTAGTACCCTATTTTATAATTTCCTAAGTAGTATTTTTTATAGTTTAATTACACTAATTTAGTAATTATCGCTCACTAATAATTCCTTTTACTAATTCGGCTAGTTAATTTTTAATTATAAGCCGGCCGTAGTAAAGTTATTTAGTAAAAAAGCTACTTAAGGCGACGGTAAAATACTAATTACTTAAGTAGTTCTATTGCTTAACGTAGTTTAACGTAGTAAACGTTAACCTCTCATAAGTAGTAAAGGGCTATAATTACTTAATTCTATATAGTATTTAAGAATTATCTCTTTTTTTTATTTACTTTTATAAAGTTATTTAGTACGAATCTCCTATCTTATATAGTATTAAGAGGTCGTCTCTTTTATATAATAAAATATCTTACTAATTTATAATAATAGAATTTAATTACTAATTAGTATAGGTTTCCCTCTTATAGAGGAATTAGTTTAAACCATAGGTTAATAAAAAGATTAATTTAACTATATAAATTTCTACGTAGGTATAAAAAGGAGGTTCTAACCGCAGGTTGGGCTAGCTACGATAATCCTAAATAGGGCCCCTAATTGGCCCCTGCGCGATCGACTATATACCGCGGTCGAATTGGACTTCCGATCCGACACCAGGTGTACTCAGCCTGCACGGAGACTCTCAAGGAAATATCTTGTGGCGGTGTACCGACAGTGGCGTTGACCAAATAATTCCAATCCGTCACGTAAACATCCATCGCAGAAACTGATCGACGGTCCGCCACATCCCTGGTTTCGACATTGCTACTGGCCTTCGGCGGAGGTCGATGGGAGAACGGTAGATGGACTTGCGCTAGGGCAGTGGCAGCGCAGCCACTGAGCGCGAAACGAGTGGACGTCCTCATGACGATGATGGACAAAAAAAGAATGACGGCGATGAATGGCGCATGGTTAAAAAGAAGGAAGAAGAGAGAACAAAAGGCGAAGAGTGATAAGGGATTGTCGTGATGGCTTCAACCATCCATAGCCTTACCGCACGTCACGTGACCTCGGTTATATAATCACCGAGGCCCACTTCGCTTGCACCCTCTATATCAGAGCGTGCTTCGCGCCTATTCTCTATTTCCAATAGATCATCCGTTCTCTTACACACGTCGATGCCCCTATTGTGACCATACGACAGGGATCAAGTTGTAAGCCGATGCGACGAGAATTTCAGGCTACTACAAAGCCAAGCGGCACAGTATCTTTCTAAGTACCTTGTTATCGAAGAAAGTTAATTCTTTTTAAGTCATAAGTACAAGAATACAGTTTTAATAAAATAGTATAGTACTTACTTAGTACTTAAATTAAGATGCTTTTTTAAGCTTATTATAAGAGAAAGATAACTATACTACTATCGGATTAGAAGTCTAACTCGACCTCGGCATACAGCCGAGGCTACGTAGGGGCTAATAAGGGGCCCTATTTATAATTACTATAAACTACCTAACCTATAGTTAGAACCTCCTTTTTATACCTTACGTAGTAATATAGATTTATAATTAATTAACTTACTTTATTAACCTATAGTTCGAACTAATTAACTATTATTCCTATAATAATAATATTAATACTAATTAGTAATTAATTCTTATTATTATAAATTAGTAAAGTATTTATTTTAAAAAAGACGACTTTTTTAAACTGAACGTAATAAGAGAATTATATTATTTAACTTTATAAAAAATTAATAATAAGGCGCGGAATCTCTATAATAAAACGAAGTAAAAGAATCGTAGCCCTTAACTACTTATAAAAGGCCGACGTTTATTATATTAAAATAACCCCTAATAATCGATAGAAATATTAAAACGACCGAGCTATTATTATTAACTTATATAATCCTTCCCTATTAATTAACTTACCCACGGCTAGCTTATAAGTAAAAATTAATTAATTAATTAGTAAAAAGAGTTACTTACTAATTACTTATTTAATTAATTAGCGCTCTAAATAGGCTTAAAAAAGTACGGTATAGAAAAGTATTACGTAATTAAAAAAAAAGATCTTAAGTATAGTATACTTAATAAGCATAATAAAAAGTATAAGAACTATAAGGCTAAGAGATCTATAATATATAAAAAAAAACCCCTCCCCCGAGGGTCTTACGGATACGACTTTAAAAACCTATACGATCTCCTCGTAGCCTTCTTAACTACTCCCCGGATATTACTTAAGAATATAATATAAAAAATAATATAATAAAAAAAGAGGAGATTTAGAAATTATAATAGTAGTAATCTATAAGTTATGTAGTGGTTTTTTTCTAGCTTTATAGGCGTAAAAGATCGACCTTAACGGGATCACGCTTTTAAAAGAAATTACATAATATAGTACACTTTTTAACTATATAATACGCACAATATGCCCTAAGTACGCGCTTAACGTAATATAATAATTTCGATACGAAAACCGCTATACAATTCGGGATAGGTAAGCTGCCCTCTTCGCTCACGCAGCGGCGCCGGCCGGAAAGGTCGACGGCAGAGGTCGGCCGCAAAGGTTAGAGGCGGCCCTCAACCGCAGAGAATCTATAAGTTATAAGTATTATAAGTATTAGAAATTAACTAGGAGGCTATTACTCTTAAAAAGATCTTTTTATAACTTCTTATTAAAATTATAATTATTATAATAAAAAAAGAACTTTTTAGAGGACCGCTAAGAAGCTTTTTTATATAATACTAACTCTTAACGCAAATTACTATATTTAAAAGAATAAGAAATAAACTACTAACTAATAGTAATTTATTTAATAAATGTATATACCTCTCGGGTTTTAACTTAAAAAGAAACGCTACGTAATTAAAACGTCGTTAGGCTACTTATAAATCTATTTTTAATATTAATTAATTAAATAACTAAAAAGAAATTACTAAAATAGTATTTAACTAAGAAAACTAGGAATAAATAGTAATAAGGCTCGGCGCGAGGTGATAAAAAAAAGCGGGAAGGGCCTAAACCTTAATAAATCTAATAACTAATAATAATACGCTATTACTAAGACTAATAAGTAGCTCTAAAACGACCTTATTAAAATTAAATATACTAATTATTATAAATTAAAGTACGAGTTAGGGAACGATAAGGAGTAAGTTAGTATATAGTTAGAGAGGAAGAATGTTTATATTATATAAATAAATAGAAGTTAAATTAAAATACTAAAGAAAGTAAGTATATAAAGATTTTAATAATCTTAATAATAAGTAAATCGATATAATATTAGTCTATTTTATAAAAATCTATATTTAAAAAGGGCTTAAGAGGTAACTCCTATTTTATAAAATCGCTAATAACCTTAATAATTAGAATAATAAGTAGTTCGCTAGTACTAATCTGAACGTTATAAAAAGGGTTATTAAATTCCTTTATTATTAAAGTATTTTATTAGCCTAAGTAATAAGACAAAGAGCTTACAAAACGCTCGTTATAATAGTCGTTACTAACGAATTTATATTATAAAATTAGAATTAAGTTAATTAAGTAGTATTAAAATATAATAAGTTTAGTAAACAAGTAAATTAACTAGACTTCTTATTAAAAATTACTAATAATAATATATTAGCGCCCGTTATAAAAAGGGCTATAGAGAGTATATAAGAAGAGCAGATACTAACGATTTTACTAATTTTAATAATTAGCTTAGTAATGCTATTAATACGTAGCTTACTACTTGTTAACTAGAGAGGTATATAATTAACTATATAAAGTTAATACGACTATTTTAATATTTTAAAAATACGTAAGGAGACCGACTTAATAGTTATTATTATAAAGTAATTTACTAATTTTATAAAGATCTTTTTTAAAAAGAAATTATACTTAAAAAAGAGATATAAGGTTTTATATAAAACCTTTATAATATTCTATAACTATTATAAAAAAGTTAGAATCTAAGAGTAATAATACTACTAAGTAATTAATATTATACTAATTAATAAGGCTACGGATTATTATTATTAAGTAGTACGTATTATTAAGTAAACCGACTTTTTAGGCGTAGTTAACGTAATTCGAAGTTATTTTGAGACCTAAGATAGGAGTCTAGAGCTCTTCTTCGAGCTAAGGGTATTATTATTTAGATTTATAATTAAAATAATAAAAAGAAAAACGAAGGTAGAAATTCTTAAGGAACTTATTAATTATATTAATAAAATAATAAAGATATAGCTAAATAAGGGGATAAATAAATAAAAATTTAAATATTTTTATATTACTATTTAGAGAGTCTTAGAAACGAGAGTAATTTTATACTAATTACTTAAGTATTACGAGACCCTCTACTTAAGGCTAAGGTCTAGCTTTAATATCGAGGCTAAGATACCCCGCTAAACGTATTTATAATCTTATAATAATCCTTATTAATAATACTAGAATAGGGTGGGGCGATTAGTCCTAGTCTTTCTTTTCTCTAAAGACGATTAAGTATAGGGACCTACGAAAGAGCTAATTGGAGGAAGATATAAAGAGAAGGGCCCCTAATTAAGAAGAGGAGCTCGGTAGCGCGATCTTTATTTTAATTATATATATACTTTTTTAGGATCGAACTAGAGCCTTTTTAATAATTTATTTTTAAATATAATAATATAAGACGATTAAGAAGTCTACCCTTCCGATCTAATTAATACTACCCCCTTTTTCGATCGTAACTCCGTTAATTAAGGCCGTATTAACCCGATTAAAGGAGGTATTTTATATTATTTTTATAAGTATTAGTAGTTCTTTTTAAGTATTATATTATAAAAGTCCTTTATACTCTATACTTTTTTAATAGTCTCCCCTTTTAAAAATCCCTTTCTTTTTTAAATAAGAAAATAAGCGAAAAAGAGCCCGACTCGATCGGAGATAATTTAAATAAATAAGTAAAAAAAAGCAGCGTAATAATTAAAATAAATATGAGTAATAGGACTCTAATCGAAGGAAAGACTAAATAATTAAGATATAAAAACGAAAATATATAAGAAAAGGCTTCTTATTTAATAAGAGAGGGATATAATAAACCTTAATAACTGAGTAAGATAAATAAATAAAGAAATACGTAGATACTTAGGACCGGATCGGGCCTAAATACGGACGCTATAATAGTATAATAAAACGAACGACGAGTTAAGATTAGAACTAATAAAATACCTTAATAAGTATAATTAGTTATTTAACTAGACTATTTCTTATTAATCGATATAGCCCGGAGATTCGATAATAAACCTATTTAGAGGTACGGATACGTCGGACTAAGGGCGCTCGGGAAACTAGCTTTTAACTAGACTTATTAATAATTTTAATTAGTATTACCGTAGGCCTAATACGAAGTCCGATTAAAACTCTAATTATATACTTAATAAGGGCTAAGAAAGACGGCCTAGATTACGCTAATTAGGATAATAGCTACGCTCTAGTTATTAAGACGGCTCCTCTTTTCTTTTTTTAAACTCTATTTAAAATAAATAGACTAATATAAGACTATTAAAATTATAAATAAAATTAACGAACTATATTTTAAATAACCTCGGACCGTAAATATAAATAACTAATACGTTACTTTTACTACTATTAGCGACTTTTAGAACGTTTAATTACGCAAACTTAACCTTTTTACTTTAAATAAACCGTTTATTAAACTAGTTTTTATAGTTTATTAAGACCCGCAAACCGCGGAGTTATTTAATAATAATAAGCCTACCCTTAGTAATAAATCTACTTACTAATTTAATTAAAAAAGGCTAGTTACGGCTCAGGTCGGAATAAATACTTCGATTAATACCCTTTTAAGTACTATTACTACCTAGATCTAAATAACTACGTCTTAAACTAAGGACCCTATGATTCCTTAGCCTAATTTAATAAAGAATATAAGGTTCTATAAAATACCGTTTCTTAATTAAGAGGGGACTATAGTTTTTAAAAATAATAATATTATAGACTTTTTAAAAAAGTTCGAGGATTAGTACGAGATCGGTAGGGTCCCGGACCGATTTAGGGGTAAACTTATTATGTATACTATAAGAAAAGACTATTAAACTCTAGTTAAGGACGCGATCGGAGGACTACCTTAGGCCTAAACTAAGGATTTCTTTTTAAAAAAGTATAGAAAATAAGATTCTAACCGCTTTTTAAATAAAAAAGAGTAAATTAAAAGAGTTACTAAAGGACTACTTATCTCGTTTTTTAATTTAAACTCTACTTAAGTACTATTTACTAAGATTAATAATATAATTACTTTTACTAAACAATAAGACCTCTATATTATAACTAATAAGAGCCTAATTAAGGCCGTATATAAGCGGTTCTATACTAATATTATAAAAGAAATAGTAAAAGAAGTCGGGGTTATTTTAAATAGCTTTGTTAAATTAACGAAGTACGCGAGGTTTAAAATAGGACTTCTTAACGCGATCGTATATAAAAAGGAATATAGCCCACTTTTTATAAATAATTAAAGTTAACCCAAAACCTTACTACGATTTTTTATTTCGTAAGCGTATAAAAATACTTAATACTAGTATCCGAACCATTAGTAATATCGCTAGCTAATAATAAGAGCCTAGGTTACCTAGGTAGTTATTAATAATACTACTAATTCTAACTTAGCTAACGAAATAAGTAAGCTAAAGATCTATTAAAATAGTATTTACTCTCGAGGTCCTGTTTATATATTTAATATAAGCGTTACGCGTCTTAATCGGCCCCCGATTATAGGACCTAGAGACTACTACTAATACTATTAGAGTTTATACTACTAGATTATTAAAGATTACGATTAGTATACTTTAAATAAGGACGCTTATTTTATTATTTTAGCTTAGGGAGCTTAGTACTATAGAAAGTATAATGGTTAGGAGCTTATAAAAAATATCCCCTTTATTATAATCAAAAATAGAAAAAAATATACGATTACTAATCGCGTTACTCTTTTTTTTTATATAATAAATATATTAACTAAGGAAAATACTAAGCTTTTAACTAAGCAGATTCTAAACTAGTAAATCGGACTACTTTAGTAAACTATGCTTATACTTCTCTTAGCTAATCTTATAAGTATAATTAAATACGTCTACGTAGTACGACTTAACTTAGGCTACTATAGCTAAGCGGACGTTTATATTATTTATAAAAGAAGACTACTTAAGAACCGCACTTTAATAACTACGTTATACTCTAAGAAAATATATAAGATCGATAGCCTAAGCTAGCTTTTATAACTTAAAAAGAAAACGGTTTCTTTTTTTAATTAAAAAAAGGAAATTATAGAAATCGACGATAGTAACGAGGCTTTTAAAATAGTAAAGAACGTAACTTTTATATTTATTTCTAGGCTCTAGCTTATTAAAGTCCTAATTAGTACCCCTAATACTAGTACTTAAGGAACCTAAGAGCCTCTTTTTTATAAAACTTAAAAAATAATAATTACTAATTAGACCTACGACTTTAACCTCAGGGCTAAGGTAAAAAAACTAATAAAAAAGAGGTTCGAGGCCCCGATCTCGCTTCTTATAAACCTTTTATAAAAGATTATACCGGAATATACCGCGGTAATAGCGATTTTAATACGTAATTAAGGGTATTTTAATACTAATAAAATCTTATTAAAAGCTCCGAAGTCCTTAGTAAATTTAGTAAAAAATAAGTAATAGCGAAAGGATATTAAGGATCTTTTTAACGAGTATAACCAGAACCTCTTTCCGAGGCCGAGCTATATAACTAAGATTAATAGAGTTAGAGGCGCTAATACGAATTCTAAGCTCCTAACTTCTATAATCTTAAACGCCCATTTCTAGTTAAAAGTCTAAATATTTAGTATAGATTAGGATAATAAGGGTTCGATAATCGTTACTATTTTAAATACTAAGGCGTAAGTTAATATCTTTTTAAAATAATACGTTAAGAAAGCTAGTATTTTTTATATAGCGACGAAGCTTTAAATATAAACGTTTAAGTACGATCCGACTAGCTAGATAATTTTTAATAGCTTTTACTTTGCGAACGTATAGATTAATAAGTTTAAAGTAACTACTTATTTTTTTATTAAGGACGAGCGAGAGACCTCCGATCCGTTATTACTAAGTTTTTTATTTATATAAAATACTAAGCTATTTTTTAGATATAATAGGTCGATAATTACCGCTTTAATTTATATCGAGGATAAGAAGCTAAGGATCCCCGTAGGGATAATTAAAACGAATAGTTTTTGGGACGTAAAAGATATCTTACCCTAGCTTAAGTAGTACGTAAAAGAAGTTTTTAGATTAGAAAACTAAATATTAGTAATATAACCGGGGATATTATTAGTTTTAATAACCCCTACTTAGAATCTAAGCTAAAAAAAGACGAGTGTATTATAGTAGTCTTAGACAAAGGCTAAGCTAATTAGATTATAATTATAGTTATGCTCTATACAATCTAGCCTTAGATTATATAGATTAAGAGAGTAATAGCGGCCGCTCGGAGTAAGGTTAGAAATAGACTAAACGGATCGGTTAATTATAATAATTTATATTTCTTAATAAGAACACTTATTTCTTAATAAAAAGAGTTACGTATCGAACGATAAATTATAAAACTAAAGCGAAAAGCGTTAAAATAGTACAAAACGGCTAAAAAAGCCTTTTATAAGATTCCTTATGTTATAAAAGCTAATATAATATATAAAAAGAAGGACTAAAAAGTTTAGTTAGTTAATAATACGCCCTCTAATAGATTAATACCTAATAGCGATCTTTATTAAAAGCTTAAGAAACTTAAAGAGGTTAAAAATAAGCTACGAGACTAATCGGGCCCTTATAGGGATATCGTTATACCTAAGTTCTCGGATATAGAACTAGGTTTTAAATTAATAAATAACCGCTTTTAAGCTATTTTTAAGGATTACGACTATCTCCTACCTTATAAATAAGATCTCTTTAAGTAAATACTCCTTAATTAAAAAAAAGCGCTAGTATAGGACTTCTCTAAATACGGCCGTTTTAACTTTATAATCGCGCCACCTTAATTAATTAAGACTATACCCTATAAGGCCTAGTAAGTAAAGGGTATCCCGATCCTAAAGGCTCTATTACTAAAAGCCTTTAAAGTAATCTAAGAACGTATTACCTAGGGTATTATTAAAAAAAGTTATATTATATATTAGAACCCTTAGTTCTTAATAATAAAAAAGGATAGCGGTCTTTAGCTAATTAACTTAGTAACTAAGGTTAATACTATTACTTTTTAAAACGCTTAGTAACTACTTAATACTAACGAGTTCTTAGAGGAATTTATTATAAATTAACTTATTTTCTTCCTAGATTTTTTTTTAACTATAATTAAATCTCCTTAGATAAAAAGAGCTACGATTTAACGACCTTTTCGATTTTACTCGAACTATATAAATACTATACCCTCCCGATAAGAGTAACAAATTCAGTAGTCTAATTCTATTAGATTATAACCCGTATTTTTTATAACTTAATTCTAAAATACTATAGCGCTTTTATTAATAATATCGTAATTAAAGGCCCGCGATCCTGTTATAATAATAAGTACTTAACTAACTATCCTAGGATCTAGCGATTCGTTTATAAATATCTTTAAAATATTAATTAAGTCTTAGTTAACGTTAAGTTAGCTAGTTATATTATTTTTAAAATAAAGTTATAATAATACTAACTATTCGCGGTTATTATAGGCTACCTCTACGGCACAGAAAAGAAACGGCCTAATTAAGCTAAAGTCCTTAAAATCCTCGAATAAACAAAATACTTAAACGTCTTAAAAGTTAGATCGTTTCTTAGTATTATTACTTTTTACCGCTACTAAATCGAGCAATTTTTTTTAAAATAGCCCTATTATACTCCCTACTTAGTAAGAACTAATTTTTTAAATAGGGAGCGCTATAAATTAAAGCTATAAAAACGCTTAAAGAGGTAATTACTATAGTTCCTATTTTAGTTTTACTAAATTATAGTACTAAGGCCGGACGGATTATTTTTATAACGGACGCTAATATTAAAAAATAGAGTAGTACGCTTAGTTAGGTTATTAATAATAAGCGTACTATTACCTAATACGAGAGCGGGATATAGCGCGGGCTAGAGCTTAATTATAACTTTAAAAAGCTCGAAATATAAGGCGTTTTAATAAGCTTAAAGCGTCTTTATAATTATATATTTAGGATTAACTTCTTATTAAAAACCGATACCCGAGTCCTAGTCGCTTAGATTAATAATATAATAAATAACTTATTATTAATAATAATAATACGTTAGCTCTCTTAGATTAGACTTTTTAACTTTAAGATTAAGTATATTAACGGGAAGAAAAATATTATAGCGGATAGCTTTTTAAAAAAACCCCCTAGCTAATTTAACTTAGTTAAGGTAGAGCTTAACGAGGATATTAAGGACTTTATTAACGTACAAGTCTTACGAACACGAGTTATAAAGAACTTTTTTATTATAGTACATAGCTATAATAATACTATTATTAATTAAATATAGAAAATAAATATTCCGGCTAATATACTAGTACTAAACGAATAATAGTCGGACCTTTCGAAGTAAATCGCTTATTTCTTTCTTACTTTAAAAAGGCTAGCTAGTATACCCTTTAATTAGTTTAGACGTTTTAAATAAATAGTAATACGATTTATTATATAGAACAAACTTCTATTTTAATAAGGGACAAAGACTCGTCCCTAACCTATTTAAATAATTAATAATAAGTGCTACTAAGTAAACCTAATTAGTAAAGTATATAATAAGTCCGGGCATAGGGGACAAGAGGTTATATATTTCTATTTTATAAAATAATACTACTAACTAGGAATATACGCTTAGACTTAGGAGCTAATCGCGACCTACGAGGCCTACTAAAAGGCCAGATTATAATACTTCAACGACCTCTATATATTTATAGTTCCGATTTACGAACTTTTCTCTAAGGTCTATTTAAATATTTAATATATAGGTAAATAAAAAGTCGTTAAAGCGCGTTATAAGTTTATAAAATACTTAGAAGCGCGGATTATAACGAACGCTACGTTAAAAAATATTACGAAGTTTATTTAAAAAAATATTATTTATCGCTATAGGATTTACGGTACTCTAATTATTAACGGGGGACGAGAAAATATAGGCGCTATAACGTAGCTTAATTAACGGTGCGGCACTCGGTAAAAAGTTATATTAGCTTATAACCCTCGTACTAACGGGCTCTTTAAAAAAGGTTACTAACTTATTATATATATACTTCGTATTTAGTTAGATTAAAAAAAGAAAAATATTAAATTAATACTAGCTATAGCCCTTTTTATAAATAGGATAATTATTAAAGTATTATTAAGTTATATACCGTTTTATTTTATTTATAGTTATTATATAACGACCCCGATTAAAAAAAGAACGGCGATTTAAAAAGTACTTAATTAAGAGAATATATATATAACGGATTAAGAAGTTTAAGCCCGATTACGAGCTTTTACTTCCTTAATAAACGACTAAGAAACTATAACTAATAAAGTTACTTAATACCGAGCCTAAACCCGCGACCGGTTTAACTCCTTATATACTCTTTAATTAATAAAATTATAAACTAGCAATCTAGTTCTCGTTTTTAACGTTTAATAAAAAAATAATATATTAACTTTTAAAAAACTCGATTATTATTAATAAGGACCTTTTCGTATTTACTTAGCTACTCTAAATAGATCGTCGTATTAACTAAAGATGCTTATTAATAAACTAATTATAGGAGCTACTTATATTAGTAATCGACTTAAGAAGTTCTTAAAATCTCCAAAAGGCCTTTACTTATTACTTACCGAGTTTAATCTTTACGAGGACTTTATTTCTAACTTAACCGACTTTCTATCTCTATAATATAATATAATCAATACTACGATTCTACTTCTTAATTATAATAATAATATAATAGACTTTAGGGACGAGGATACTTAGCTAGTTACTAAGTAAACCCGATTATAAACGAGGGCCTCTTAAAAGGGCTAAATTACTCCTTACTACTACTAATCCTTAGTATAGGCTACGAGTTCTTTTATTTATTAAATATTATTTTACGAGGATATTATTAAATCTTACTAATTCTTTAGTTATTTTTTTATTTAAATTTAGGATAAAGATATAAGAGGATAATAAGAAGAGAAGAATTATTTTTTAGTTATTACGATCAAAAACCCGATAGCCTTACTTACTAACTATATAATTATATTAAGAAACCTTACCCCTTTTTTTAAATATTTAAGCCTAGTTCCCTATTTAATCGAGCCCGTTTAGTATCTAGCTTAGCCTATATAACCTCTTACTTTACTTATTTTATTTTAATATATTAATAACCCTCGTAAATTATAAATATATAGTTTTTAATAAGGTATATAAGAGGGGCGTCCTTAAGAACGGAATCGTACTTATCTTCTTTAGTCTTAGCAATATTAATTTAGTTAGAGACTATATAGACTAAAGTCTTAACTCTCTTAATATTAATTAGGATTAAAGACGTTACCTTATTACTACTTATTATATAATAATAATAATAGCTTTACTTAGAGTCGGCTCCGGACTAACTAATAGCTTATTAGTTATTACTCTTCTCGAAGTAGTATTTCTTATTTTTAAAATATATATAATTATTATATCGATTATTAAAATAATCTAAAAAAGAAACGTACTTAAAATAGGGGACTATTTTTTTAACTAGCTCCTTAGTATTAAAACTAATATATTTTTAAAAGGACCGCGTATAATAGTTATAAAGTATAGTATTCCGAACGCCGTAAGCCTAGATATATAAAAAATTAATAGTAGGGGTTCGTTTACCTAATCATTAGGACAGAGGGCTAAAGTAATTAACGTAATTATAATTAATAAAAACCCGACGGCTCTACGAAAATAATCCGCTTATAATACTCGGATTATAAACGTACTTTTTAATAACGTTCTAATTCGCGGTTAATTATTAAAACTTCTAAGCTATTTCTTTTTTAGTATACTTATTAACCTAAGGATTTATAATATAGAATTTAGCGTAAAGCTCTCTAGCTAATTTAAAAAAAGTTAACTAACTAGTAGTTTTAAGAATTTAAAAAAGAGTAATATTAAATTAAGATAAGGATTAAAAAGATTAAATAGGGTAGTACTTATTATAGTTTACTTTTTACTAACCTCTCGAAACTTATAGCCCTAAGTTTTTTAAAAATAGACTTTTTTAGGAGTAGAGGAGGAATATTACTAAGGCCGGACGTTACGACGAGTAGTTTTAGTAATTTAATACGCGTTATTAGTAGCTAAAGTGTTAGATATAATAGGTAAGTAGATTATATTATTAAAAAAAAAAATAATTATGATTAAGAAGCTGTTATTTAGAGAAAGAAATAAAAAGCGATAGAGGAATCGAAGAAGGGCCTCTATATACCCCCCCAGATCCGGGGTATTAAAAAGGAAAGTACTATAGGCCTCTTAGTTAATTAGCACTAAATTATAGCTACTACTTAAAGAAAGGAAGGAGTAAATTATAGGATCAGGGCCTTTTTATTATTCGTAATATAGCGCTTTCTTTCTTAATTAGTAGAGGCTACCCTCGTAATTAGTATAAAAAAGTAGTTTTTTACCTAGCTACTTAACTTTTCTTTCTTCCTTCTTTAACTACTTCCCTATAACTATTACTAATTAAACTTTTTCTAATTTTTACTTTCTAATTTACTATATAAATACTAACCTAGCGATTTATAATAGCCTCCTTACTTCCTATTTCCCTTTTTAAACTAAATAATAAAAAGAATATAGTGCGAATTTAGGGCCTAATTACGATAAAAAACCTTAAAAACGATACTAAATACTAACTAAGAAAGTAGAATTTAAATAGATATATTATTTTTAACGAGACTAACCCCGGGGCTATAACGAATACTAAGGACTCTTAGTTCGTTAATTTTAATACGAACTACTAATATAAAGTATATACTAACTATTACCCGAACCTAGTACCTAAACGAACTAGTTTTTTCTAAATAATCCTAACCCCTTATAAAATCGACTTTTTTAATTAGCTCGGTATAAAGAACGTACTTCTCTTTTTTAATTAGCGCCCCGAGGCTTTTAAAAGTCTAAAAAACCGGAAAACTTAAATAGGTTAGAACTATTATAAAGTAATAGAGATCTTAACTAATTACTATAACTTTTAAAAACGCTTATTATATAAAAGTTAAATTTAAAAATACAAGATCGGATCCGTAATAGAGGTTATAATACGGGACCTTGTTTTAATATATAATATAGTTATAATTAAAAAGGGATAGGAGAGTACTTTCGAACTAAATAAGACCCCTACCTTAATTTTATAAACTTAAAAAATTATATAAAAAATTAGGACTTTAGCGTACTTAGTAATTTTCCTATTCTACGTTAATAATCCGGGCTATTTCGTAAGAATAATTATTAACTAGCGGGATAATATAGTTTATTAGTACGATCCGAAGTAGGCTCTTAGGCATTTAAAGAGGATATTTATTAATAATATTTAAATACTAAAAGCTTTTTATAGCTAGATCGATATACCTCTTTATATTTAATAACTAATCGACGTAAGCGCTTACGTAATCCCTATAGTATAATAACTAAGTAAATAAGAATACGGTTTATACGTACTCGAATAGTTTCGTAACACGGTCCGATATAGCTAGCTTAACTTAATTTATAATACGTATTAAATAACTTATAAATACTTTAAATCGTTTAATAATAAACTCCGCGCGGCTTAGATTTAGTAAATTAACTACGAGTTCTAATATAATAGTTATTACTTTTTTAATATAATAAGACCTCCCTTAGAAAGGTCCTTTAATAAAGTAATAAACAATCGGGACTTTAAAAATAGGCCCTATACTAACTTAGATAACTCTAACTATATTATAATTAACGCCCCTAAGGTACTAATTCTTTATAAATCCGGTTCTTACTTACTTAGACTTAGGTTTATTAATTAGGATTCGAGAATTTATAACCCCCGTAATTATAGTTATTATATTTTTATTAATTTTATGCACTTTAAAAAAACGTATAAAATAATTAAAAGCTTTAAGCAAAAACTTACCGCTTTTAAAGAGTTATCCCTAACGTCCCGATCTTCGAAAATACTAAAGAGTACCTAGGGATCTATAATAAGCGGCGACCCTAATCGGACTTTGTGGGTAATTAAATTAATAAAGAGTTTAACTAGCGTTTAAACGCTATTATTAATAATTAACTTATATACCTAATTAATACTTTTAAAACCTATTAAGTTATAAAATCTTTATTAAATATATTACTACCTAAGTCGCTACTATACTTTAGCCTAGCTCTTAGTAAAGCTAGTCTAAGTAACTAAGGAGATAATTTTTTAAATACTCTAATTAAGGGCGAGGATAGTCTTATTATGAAGACTCTAATTAAAATACTAAGGGTTTAGTTAAAATAAAAAGCTATTAAGCATACGCTCTCTAAGCGTAATTAAGTTATATAGGAGAGTAATAAATACTAATATTAAAAACTAACTAAGTTTTATTAAGATTTTTTATAGCGTCATAGTATATATATAAATAAAGCTAATATTAATAAGAATATAAGGGAATAATAGGTCGATTAGTATAACAACCCGATTATAAAAGCTATATATATAACTCTAGCTTATACTCTTTAGATACCACTATTAATAAAAAAATTTAAAGAGAATTAGGCTAATAAAAATTAGGATCGGGAGATTACTAAGAAGGATTAGGATAAGAACTAAGTAAAGCTAATAAAAAAAGTAATAAAAATAGAGGAGGTAAAGAAGGCGATTATAAAGAGGAAGAATAAGTAAAAAGCTTAATATAATTAACTATATATAATAACTAGGACTAATTTAAAATAATTTTTTTTTATAAAAGATTAGGGAAAAAAAAATTAGGGGACGATTAGAATAGGGTAGGGCGATTAGTCCTAGTCTTTTTTTTTTTTAAAAATAATTAAGTATAAGGACTTATAAGAGAGCTAATTAAAAGAAAATATAAGGAAAAGGGCCCCCGATTAGGGAGAGGAGCTCGGTAACGCGATCTTTATTTTAATTATATATATACTTTTTTAAGATTAAACTAGAGCCTTTTTAATAATTTATTTTTAAATACGATAATATAAGACGATTAGGAAGTCTACCCTTTTGATCTAGTTAATGCTACCCCTTTCCTCGATCGTAACTCTATTAATTAAGGCTATATTAACCCAATTAAAGGAGGTATTTTATATTACTTTTGTAAGTATTAGTAGTTCTTCTTAAGTACCGTACCGCGAAAGTCCTTTATACCCTATACCTTTTTAATACTAAGTTAACTATAGATATAAAGGTAAAAAGAGAGATACTAAGTACGGTAGCCGCTAAATTAAAAAAATAAACTCCTTAACTAGCTACTAATTCGATTTAAATTAGAAGTAATAAAAAGAAAAGTATTTTATATATAAGCAAAATACTTATTAATTAAGTAATTACTTTAAAAAAGAGCGTACTAATTTATATAAATAATTTAAAAAGTCGAAAGTAGTAAATAATAAAACTAGCCCTTAGTAATTTAACTAATTCCTTGTTATATATAAAAGTAAGTTTAGAAATATAGAACCTAGTAAAGGTATAATTAGCGGCCTAGAGTATTTATATATAATAAAAAACTTCAAAAATAAAGAGGATCTTACTACTTATATTAACGAATTAGATTTTAATAAAATCGACGAGATTAACTACTCTTTTTTTACCCCGTTAGCCATATACAAAATTAAATAAATAAAAAGTAATAAAAGCTCTTAATAAGTAGGCTTTTTCATACGGATAATAAGAGAAGATCCCGTAGATAATAAATATAAATAAATAAATAAATTTAATAGCGCCGAATTCTATCTTATTGATATTCAAAAAGAATTAGTACTTCTCTTAGTATTTAAAGAGAAATATAATACTAAGTAATTCTAAGGGTATTTAGAGAGGTCCTTTTTATACTCTCTAAATTACTTAAACGCTAAGCTTATATAAATATTCTATACTAGTAAATAATATAACTTAAATATTTTCTAAGGAATTATCTTAAATATAAGGGTAATATAATAATTAACTAAGAGTAAGGGGTAATTCTACGCACTCTAAAAGATATCTTAGTTACGTTAAACATATTAATAATAAATATTATAAAAATTAGCTTCGGTCTAAGTAAAGAGATATACGCCCTAAGAATAATAAAAATTAATATACGCTTAGGTATAATAGTTTTCTATATTCTACTTATTAATATACTATTTCTATTATACTTAAAAAATATAAACTAATTAGGTATCGTATTTAATAATACGAAAAACAGACTATTAAATAATAAATCGTTTATATTTACTAAATAGTAATAAGAATATACGTTTATAAGGCTCAAATTAGATATTAAATTTATTAACTATTTTATGAAGGGCAAGCTTAAGGAATTATATAAGTACTTTAGCTACCCGTTAATTATAAAGCTTTATAACCTCTTTAAATAATTAGAGAATAATATAAAAATAAGAGCTCTAAAATACTTAATAAGGATGTATTATTAATACTCAATAAACGCCCAAAGCCCGTATAAATTTAAATTTAAATTATATAACGAGCTTAACTTTAACTAAGAAATTGTTATTAATATCTTTTATTTAAATAATCGCTTAGTACTAAGTATTATTAACGAGACTATATTATTTTAAAAAGGCTAATTCCTTAGGGACTTACTTATTAAGACTATTTAGTTAACGCTTAAGAAAGCATAGATCGATATATACTAAGGGTTATTAAATAGAATTAGAATTAATATAAGTATAAGTTTTAAGTTAATAAAGTTTAGAAATAATACTATTACGTATAATATCTAGCTAAAAATCGTACTTATTAAAGTATATTATAATATAAGTAAAATAAAAAGAGCTTATTAATAATTAAAAAGAGCGTTTAAAATTATTTATAATAAGTACCCCGATACTATAAATAAAGAGTATTTTTAAATAACTTTTAAATATTATAATAATACTATAAGCCCAAAGGGGCTAGTTCTAATACTTCTCGTGTTCGGGGTATACCTAAGGGCGATAATAACCTCGCTACTATCGCTAGACATAGCCTAGCAAGCTTAAGTAATTAATATAGTAATAAAGAAATTTCGTAAGATAAATATAAAGAAGTAGGTTAATAAAGTAATAACTGCTTATAATAGGCTAAATATAAGCCCTAACCTTGATATATCATTAAACTCGGATAATAAAATAGAAAAAGAAATTATTAAATAGTAATTAAGCTTATATAAATTAATCTTAGTTAACGAACGTTTATATATCGTTATTAAAAACTAAAACTAACTATTTAAAGTATTAATTACGGTAGTACGCCCGTATTATACTAATTTTAATAAAAGAATATTAGCTTAATAAAACAACAAAGAGCTAGGGGAATCCCCTTAGTAACCTAAAGAGGAGTAAGAAATTATTCTTAATAAAATTATTATAATGAAATAAATAGATAATAATAATAAAGAAGAGATAACCCCTATATTATTAAAACGTATAAAAAGACCTAAGTAGAGGGTACTATTATAGCACTCCGTTATTAATAATAAAATAAGTAATATATTTTATATAGTAAAAAAAAAAGCTAATTACGTACTTATAACCTAATTATAAAAGGAGGGTATAATTATAACGGCTAATAGACCTTTCGAGATATTTTATAATAAAGGGGTTTATTAATTTATCCTCTACGATTTAATTAAATATACGAATTTACGTATTTTTAAATTACGTATAGTTTAAAAAATAAAAAAGAAGGGTACCTTATAGCTATATAAAACCCCCCGACGAAGTAATCTACCGGGGCCGTACCGTGTATTACGTATTAAGGAAAACTAAGTATAATATACTCTATACCTAACTACTAACTAAAACTCCTAACTTTCCGCTACTTTAAGCCCTTTAGAGGGCGAGCTATACTTATTTTAACGTATATAAGACCTCTTAATACTAGCTTATATAAGTAGTTAAATCCTATATTATATACTCCTTTTTATTAAGGGTTAGGGGACCCCTTATATATTCCCTTATATCTATAATATAACCTATATTAAAAAGATTTATAGCTTTATAAAATATAATTTCTAAGTTAGTATTAATATACTAGATCTTAACGTCCGTACTAGCCTAGCTATTTATAGTATTTATACTATTACTTAGTTAGATTTTATACCGTTAGAAAGTACTACGCTACTCTTAGGGCGTATTTACGTTAGTTATAATAGCTATAGCGTTAAGCTAGCTAAAGAGGGCGCCTAGCCCGAGAGGGGTAGACTTATTAACGGGTATCTTTAGGTTCTTATCGAGGTAGTAGTAGTTTATATATTAATAAGTTTATTTAATAAGTTTATTTAATAAGTTTATTTAATAAGTTTATTTAATAGGTTTCTTTAGTAAGTTTATTTAGTTTAAATAGAGAGTAGCTTTAGGTAATATTAAAAATAATAAAAATAAAAAGAATTTTTATAAGTTTTAGTACGAGTAGTCAAATATTAGCCTTTTTAACCCTTTTTTTAAAAACCTCTACGTCGCTATTAAAGTTTAGAACCTCTATAGTTAAGAGCCGCTTTTAACTATTATAGCTAATTATTATAACTAATTATTACGGCCGACCTTTACTATTAACCTTTTTAACTAGCGCTACTACGTAAAGGGTAGCTTACTTATCCCGAATTATATAATAGTTTTCGTATTAAAATTATTATATTACGTTAAGCGCGTACTTAGAGCACATTGTACGTATTATATAATTAAAAAGTGTACTATATTATATAATTTCACTTAAAAGCGTAATCCCGTTAAGGTCGATCTTTTGCGCCTAGAAAGCTAGAAAAAGACCACTATATAGCTATATAAAAAATCGAAGTACGTTATATAAGGGTATAGTAATATTAAAAAAGCGACGCTACTTACTTAGTGCCCTATGGTTTAATACTATAACTAGCGCCTTATAATAGTACTAATAATATTACTATAATAAAAAGGGTACTAAATCTAGAGTTATAATATTATATAAGCGTATACTTAATTAGTAACTAAGCTTATAAAAAAGCTCCTCGCCTATTTCTTAAAAAAGATAACTAGTAAGTACTTAAAAAATATAATTATTAAAGTACTTAAGCCGTTATATAGCCTTATAAGATCGGGTACTTATTGATAAATAATATACTACGACTTCTATATTAACTAATTATTAATAATTATACTAATATACGATTCTTATTTTCCAATTTCTATATATATAAACGACCCCTTTAGTATTATAAAAATATAAATAATTAATACTCTAGGTTTATTAAATATCGAGTTTATAAAAAAAGAAAATAAAGAGCTCTATAAAACTAAATTTATAACTAAGCTAAAAGAGATCCTTATACTAGAGTTCTTATTAGCGTTTAATAAAAGGATTTTAATAATTAAAAGGGATAATATAATATTTTAAGAAAAAGAGTAAAATAAAAAAATTACCCTTATTAACCTAAAAGTTTACTAATTATAGAAGATAATATTAGAATGGGGTGGGGCAATTAGTCCTAGTAGTTCTTTTTTAGAGCTAATTAAGTATAGGGATTTATAAGAGAGCTAATTAGAAGAAAATATAAAGAGAAGGGCCCCAATTAAGAAGAGGAGCTCGGTAGTACGGATTTTTATTTTAAAAATATATATACTTTTTTAAGATCGAATTAGAGCTTTTTTAATAATTTGTTTTTAAATATAATAATATAAAATAATTAGGAACTCTACTCTTCTAATCTAGTTAATATTACCCTTTTTTCTTAGTTATAACTCCGTTAATTAAGGCCGTATTAACCCGATCGAAGGAGGTATTTTATATTATTTTTATAAGTATTAGTAATTCTTTTAAAGTACCGTACTACGAGAGTCCCTTATACCTTATACTTTTTTAATAATCTTCTTTTTTAAAAGTTCTTTCTTTTTTTAAATAAGAGAATAAGTAAAAAAAAGCCCGACTCTATTAGAAATACTTTAAATAAATTAATTAAAGAAAGTAGTATAATAATTAAAATAAATACGAATAATAGGACTCTAATTTAAAAAAGAAAAGTAATTAAATAATTAAAATACGAAAATAAAGATATATAAAAAAGGGCTTTTTATTTAATAAGAGGGGGATATAATAGACCTTAATAAGCGAACGAGATAAATAAATAGAGAAAAACGCGGATACTTAGGACCGGATCGGGCCTAAATATAAATATTATAATAGTATAATAAAATAAATAACGAGTTAGGATTAGAACTAATAAAATACTTTAATAAGTATAACTGATTATTTAATTAAACTATTCTTTATTAATTAATATAACTTAGAGATTTAATAATAAACCTGTTTAAAAATACGAACGTATCGGACTAAGAGCGCTCGCGAAACTACTTTTTAACTAGACCTATTAATAATTTCGATTAGTATTACTATAGGCCTAATATAACGTCCGATTAAAACTCTAGTTATATACTTAGTAAGGACTAAGAAGGACGGTTTAAATTACGCTAATTAAGATAATAGCTACGCTCTAGTTATTAAGACGGCTCCTCTCCTCTCTTTTTAAACTTTATTTAAAATAAATAAATTAATATAAAACTATTAAGATTATAAATAAAATTAATAAACTATACTTTTAATAACCTCGGACTATAAATATAAATAACTAATACGTTATTTATATTACTATTAGCGCCCCTTAAGACGTTTAATTATATAAACCTAACTTTTTTACTTTAAATAGACCGTTTATTAAATTAGTTTTTATAATTTATTAAGACCTATAAGTTATAGAGTTATTTAATAATAAAAAAGCTACTCTTTTTAATAAATTTACTTACTAATTTAATTAGAAAAAGCTAGTTATAACTTAGGTTAAAATAAATATTTTAATTAATACCCTCTTAAGTACTATTACTACTTAGATCTAAATAACTACGTTTTAAACTAAGGGCCTTACGATTCCTTAGCCTAATTTAATAAAAAATATAAGTTTTTATAAAATACCGTTCCCTAGTTAAGAGGGGACTATAGTTTTTAAAAATAATAATATTATAAACTTTTTAAAAAAGTTCGAGGACTAGTATAAGATCGATAGGGTCCCGGACCGATTTAGGAATAAACTTATTATATATATTATAAAAAGAGATTATTAAACTCTAGTTAAGGACGTAATTAGAGGACTACCCTAGGATTAAACTAAGGATTTTTTCTTAAAAAAGTATAAAAAATAGGATACTAACTACTTTTTAAATAAAGAAAAATAAATTAAAAGAGTTACTAAAGGATTATTTATTTTATTTTTTAATTTAAACTCTACTTAGGTACTATTTATTAAGATTAATAATATAATTACTCTTATTTAATAATAAGACCTTTATATTATAACTAATAAGAGCTTAATTAAGGCCGTATATAAGCGGTTTTATATTAATATTATAAAAGAAGTAATAAAGGAAGTCGGGGTTACTTTAAATAGCTTTATTAAATTAATAAAGTACGTAAAGTTTAAAATAGGACTTCTTAATATAATTATATATAAAAAAGAATATAGCCTACTTTTTATAAATAATTAAAGTTAATTTAAAACTTTACTACGACCCCCTACTCCTTAAGTATATAGTAATACTTAGTACTAATATCCGAACCGTTAATAATATTACTAGTTAATAATAAAGGCTTAGGTTACCTAGGTAGTTATTAATAATACTACTAATTCTAACTTAGTTAATAAAATAAGTAAACTAAAGATCTATTAAAATAGTAAAAAGGTATAGGGTATAAAGGACTTTCGTAGTGCGGTGCTTAGGAAGAACCACTAACACCTATAAAAGCAACACAAAATACCTCCTTTGATCGGGTTAATACGGCCTTAATTAACGGAGTTACGATCGAAGAGGGGGGGTAGTATTAACTAGATTAGAAGGGTAGACTTCCTAATCGTTTTATATTATCGTATTTAAAAATAAATTATTAAAAAGGCTCTAGTTCGATCTTAAAAAAGTATATATATAATTAAAATAAAGATCGTACTACTAAGCTCCTTTCCCTAATCGGGGGCCCTTCTCCTTATATCTTTCTCTAATTAGCTCTCCTATAGGTCCCTATACTTAATTATTTTTAAAAAAAAGAAAAACAAAGACTAATTACCCTATCCTATTCTAATCGTCCCCTAATTTCTTTTTCCCCGATCTTTTATAAAAAGAAATTATCTTAAATTAGTCCTAGTTATTATATATAGTTAATTATATTAAGCCTTCTACTTACCTTTCCTCTTTATAATTACTTTCTTTACCTCCTCTACCTTCGCTACTTTTTCTACTAGCTTTACCTAGTTCTTATCCTAATCCTTCTTAATAATTTCCTAATCCTAACCTTTACTAGCCTAATTCTCCCTAGATTTTTTTATTAATAATAGTATTTAAAGAGTATAGGCTAGAGTTATATATATAGCTTTTATAATCGGGTCGTCGTACTAATCGACTTATTATTCTCTCGTACTCTTATTAATATCGGCTTTATTTATATATATATTATAATATTATAGGAGATCCTAATAAAACTTAGTTAGTTCTTAACACTAGCATTTACTATTTTCTTATACGGCCCGATCGTACTTAGAGAGCGTACGCTTAATAATCTCCTACTTTAACTAAACCCTTAGTACTTTAATTAAAGTCTTTATAATAGGACTATCCCCGCCCCTAACTAAAGTATTTAAAGGATTACCTCCCTAATTACTTAGACTAGCTTTACTAAGAGCCGGGCTAAGGCGTAGTAACGACTTAAATAGTAATATATTTAATAAAAACTTTATAACTCGATAGGTTTTAAGAATATCGATCGGGTACATAAGTTAATTATTAATAACGGCGTTTAAATACTAGTTAGTAACCTTTATTAGTTTAATTACTTATAAAGTCTAATTAGGGTCGCTACTTATTATAGATCCTTGGGTACTCTTTAATATTTTTAAAGATCGGGACGGTAGGAGTAACTCTTTAAAAACGGTAAGTTCTTACTTAAGGCTTTTAATTATTCTATATATCTTTTTAAAGTACGTAAGATCGATAGGAGTATAATAATTATAATCGCGGGGGTTATAGATTCTTAGATCCTAGTTAGTAAACCTAAGTCTAAGTAAGTAAGAACCGGATTTATAAAGAGTTAGCGCCTTAAGAGTATTAATTATAACGTAGTTAGAGTTATCCGAGTTAGTATAGGGCCTATTTTTAAAATCTCGATCGTTTATTACTTTATTAAAGGACTTTTTTAAGAGAGGTCTTATTATATTAAAAAGGTAATAACTATCGTATTAAAACTTATAGCTAATTTACTAAATTTAAGCCGCGTAGAGTTTATTATTAAACGATCTAAAGTATTTATAGGTTATTTAATACGTATTATAAGTTAGGTTAAGCTAGCCGTATCGGACCGTATTATAAAACTATTTAAGTACGTATAGACCGTATTCCTATTTACCTAGCTATTATACCGCAGGGACTACGTAAGCGCTTACGTTAATTAGTTATTAAATATAAAGAGGTATATTAATCCGGCTATAGAAAGCCTTTAGTACTTAAATATTATTAATAAATATCCTCTCTAAACGCCTAAGAGCTTACTTTAGATCGTACTAATAGACTATACTATCCCGCTAGTTAATAATTATTCTTATAAAATAACCCGGATCGTTAATATAGAGAGAGAAGATTACTAAGTATGCTAAAGTCCTAATCTTTTATATAGTTTCTTAAGTTTATAAGATTAAAATAGGGGTTTTATTTAGTTCGAAAGTACTCTCCTATCCCTTTTTAATTATAACTATATTATATACTAAAATAAAGTCCCGTATTATAACCTCTATTATAAATCCGATCTTATATTTTCGAATCTAATCTTTACGTAGTAAGCGTTTTTAAAAGTTATAGTAATTAGTTAGGATCTTAATTACTTTATAATAGTTCTAACCTATCTAAGTCTTTTAGTTTTCTAGACTTTTAAAAGCCTCGGGGCGCTAATTAAAGAAGGGAAGTACGTCCCCTATACCGAGCTAATTAGGAAAGTCGATTTTATAAGAGGTTAGGATTATTTAGAGGAAACTAGTTCGTTTAGGTACTAAGTTCGGGTAATAGTTAGTATACGCTTTATATTAGTAGTTCGTATTAAAATTAATAAACTAAGAATCCTTAGTATTCGTTATAACCCCGGGGTTAGTCTCGTTAAAAGTAATATATCTATCTAAATTTTACCTTCTTAGCCGGTATTTAGTATCGTTTTTAAGGTTCTTTATTATAATTAGGCCCCAAATTCGTACTATATTCTTTTTATTATCCGGCTTAAAAGGGGAGATAGGAAGTAAGGAGGCTATTATAAATCGCTAGGTTAGTATTTATATAGTAGATTAGAAGGTAAAAATTAGAGGAAGTTTAATTAGTAATAGTTATAGAGAAGTGGTTAAGGAGGAAAGAAGGAAAAGTTAGGTAGCCGGGTAAAAAGCTACCCTTTTATACTAATTACAAAAGCGGCCTTTACTAATTAAGAAAGAAGGCGCTATATTACGAATAATAAGAAGGCCCCGATCCTATAATTCACTCTTTCTTTTTTTTATACGGTAGCTATAATTTAGTACTAATTAGCTAAGAGGCCTATAGTACTTTCCTTTTTAATACCCCGGATCTGGGGGGGTATATAGAGGCCCTTCTTCAATTCCTCTATCGTTTTTTATTTCTTTCTCTAAATAATAATTTCTTAATCATAATTATTCTTTTCTTCTTAATAATATAATCTACTTACCTATTATATCTAATACTTCGGCTATTAGTAATGCGTATTAAATTATTAAAACTACTCGTTATAACGTCCGGCCTTAGTAATATTCCTCTTCCGCTCCTAAGAAGGTCTATTCTTAAAAAACTTAGGGCTATAAGTTTCGAGAGGTTAGTAAAAAGTAGACTATAATAAGCGCTACCCTATTCGATCTTTTTAATCCTTATTCTAATCTAACATTACTCCTTCTTAAATTCTTAAGACTACTAGTTAGTTAACTCTTCCTAGATTGGCTAGAGAGCTTTATACCGAATTTTATATTATAAATTCTTAGGTTAATAAGTATACTAAAAGAGAAATAGCTTAGAAGTTTTAATAATTAACTACGAATTAGAACGTCGTTAAGAAGTACGTTTATAATCCGGGTATTATAAACGGATTATTTTCGTAAAGCCGTTAGGTTTTTATTAGTTATGATTACGCTAGTTACTTCGGCCCTTTATCCTAGTAATTAAGTAAACGAACCCCTATTATTAATTTTTTACTTATCTAGGCTTATAGCGTTCGGAATATTATACTTTATAATTATTATATATAGTCCTTTTAAAAGTATATTAGTTCTAATACTAAGGAGCTAGTTAAAAAGATAGTCCCCTACTTCGAGTACGTTTCTCTTCCGGATTATTTTAACGATCGATATAATAATTATATATATTCCGAAAATAAGAAATACTACTTCGAGAAGAGTAACGACTAGTAGGCTATTAGTTAGTCCGGAGCCGACTCTAAGCAAAGCTATTATTATTATTATATAATAAATAGTAATAAGGTAATATCTCTAATTCTAACTAATATTAAAAGAATTAAAACTTTAGTTTATATAGTTTCTAACTAGATCGATACTACTAAGACTAAAGAAGATAAGTATAATTTCGTTCTTAAGGACGCCCTTCTTACGTACCTTATTAAAAACTATATATTCGTAACTAGCGAGGGTTATTAACGTATTAAAATAAAATAAATAGAGTAGGAGGTTATATAAACTAAGCTAAATACTAAACGGGCTCGATTAAATAGGGAACTAAGCTTAGATATTTAAAAAGAAAGGTAAGGTTTCTTAATATAATTATATAATTAATAAGCAAGGCCGTTAGGTTTTTAATTATAATAACTAAAAGATAATTTTTTTCCTCTTATTATCCCCTTATATTTTTATCCCAGATCTAAATAAAAAAATAACTAAAGAATTAGCAAGATTTAATAATATCCTCGTAAAATAATATTTAATAAATAAAAAAACTCGTAGCTTATACTAAGGATTAGTAATAGTAAAGAATAATCTAGCCCTCTTAAGAGGCCCTCGCTTACGATCGGGTTTATTTAGTAACTAGCTAAGTATCCTCGTCCCCTAAGTCTATTATATTATTATTATAATTAAGAAATAAAATCGTAGCGTTAATTATATTATCCTATAGAAATAGAAAGTTAGTTAAGTTAAAAATAAAGTCCCCGTAAAAATTAGACTTAGTAAGTAATAAGTAGAGGCCTTCTAAAGACTTTAAGAACTTTTTAAGTTAATTACTAGCATAAGTAGCCCTTATAATTAGTTTACTAGTAAGCGTCTCTAGTTAATACGACGATCCGTTTAAAGTAGCTAAGTAGATATAAAAAGGTCCTTATTAATAATAATTAAGTTTTTTAAAAGTTAATATATCGTTCTTCTATTAGATATTAAAAACGAAAACTAGATTACTAATTTATAACTTCGCTAATTAGAAAGTATATAAGGAGTTAAACTAGTCGCGGGTTTAGGCTCGGTATTAAGTAACTTTATTAGTTATAGCTTCCCGGTCGTTTATTAAGGAGGTAAAAGCTCGTAATCGGGCTTAGACTTCTTAATTCGTTATATATATATTTTTTTAATTAAGTACTCTCTAAGTTGCCGTCCTTCTTTTAATCGGGGTCGTTATATAACGACTATAAATAAGATAGAACGGTATATAACCTAACGATACTCTAATAGTTATCCTATTTATAAAAAGGGCTATAGTTAGTATTAATTTAATATCTTTTTTTCTTTAATCTAACTAAATACGAAGTATATATATAATAAGTTAGTAACCCTTCTTAAAGAGCCCGTTAGCGCGAGAGTTATAAGCCGATATAACCTTTTACTAAGTACCGCACCGTTAATTAAGCTATGTTATAGCGCCCATATTTTCTTATCCCCCGTTAATAATTAGAGTACTATAGATCCTATAGTAATAAATAATATCTTCCTAAATAAACTTTATAATATTCTTTAACATAGCGTTTATTATAATCCGCGCTTTTAAGTATCCTATAAACTTATAACGCGCTTTAATAACTTTTTATTTACCTATATATTAAACGTTTAGATAGATTTTAAAAAAAGGTTTATAGATCGGAACTATAAATATATAGGGGTTATTAAAGCGTCGTAATCTAGCCTTTTAGCAGGCCTCGTAAGTTATAATTAGCTCCTAAGTCTAAACGTATATTCCTAGCTAGTAGTATCGTTCTATAAGGTAGAAATATATAGCCTCTCGTCCCCTATACCCGGACTTATTATATACTTTACTAATTAAGTCTACCTAGCAGCGCTTATCGTTAATTACTTAAGTAGGTTAGGGACGAGTCTTTATTCCTTATTAAAATAGAAGTTTATTCTATATAATAAATCGTATCGCTATTTATTTAAAACATTTAAACTAATTAAAGGGCACACTAACTAGCCTCTTTAGAATAAAAAAGAAATAGGTAATTTACTTCGAGAGGTCCGACTATTATTCGTTTAGTACTAGTATATTAGCCGGAATATCTATTTCCTATATTTAATCGATAGTAGCGTTATCGCAGCTATATACTATAATAAAAAAGTTCTTTATAACTCGTATTCGTAAGACTCGTATATTAATAAAGTCCTTAATATCCTCGTTAAGCTCTACCTCGACTAGGTTAGATTAGCTAGGGGGTTTTTTTAAAAAGCTATCCGTCGTAATATTCTTTTTCTTATTAATATACTTAATCTTAAAGTTGAAAAGTCTAATCTAAGAGAGCTAGCGTATTATTATCGTTAATAATAGGTTATTTACTATACTATTAATCTAAGCGACTAGGACTCGGGCGTCGGTTTTTAATAAGAAGTTAATCCCGAATAAATAATTACGAAAACGCTTTAAGCTTATTAAAACGCCTCGTATTTCGAGCTTTTTAGAGTTATAATTAAGCTCTAGCCCGCGCTATATCCCGCTCTCGTATTAAGTAATAGTACGCTCGTTATTAATAACCTAACTAAGTATACTACCCTATCTTTTAATACTAGCGTCCGTTATAAGGATAATCTATCCGGCCTCGGTACTATAGTTTAGTAGAACTAAAATAGGAGCTATAATAATCGCCTCTTTAAGTATTTTTATAGCTTTAATTTACGGCGCTCCCTATTTAAAAAATTAGTTCTTACTAAGTAAGGAGTATAATAGGGCTACTTTAAAAAAAAATTGCTTAATTTAGTAATAATAAAAGGTAATAATACTAAAAAACGATCTAACTTTTAAAACGTTTGAGTATTTTATTTATTTAAGGATCTTAAGGATTTTAGCTTAATTAGGCTATCTCCCTTTTATACTATAGAAGTAGCTTATAATAACTGCAGATAGCTAGTACTATTACGACTTTACCCCGGAGATAGTATAGCTAGCTAGCTCGACGTTAACTAAGACTTAATTAATATTTTAGAAGTATTCGTAAATAAATCGCCGGATCCCGGAATAGTTAGTTAAGTACTTATCGTTATAGCGGGATTACGGGCCTTTAATTACGATATTATTAATAAAAGTACTATAGTATTTCAGAATTAAGTTATAAAAAATGCGGGTTATAATCTAATAAAATTAGGCTACCGAATTTATTACTCTTATTAAGAGGGTATAGTATCTATATAGCCTAAGTAAAGTCGAAAAAGTTATTAAATTATAGCTCTTTTTATTTAAAGAGATCTAATTATAATTAGAAAAGAAATCTAAGAGGGAGATAAGTTAATCTATAGTAAATTCCTCTAAGAACTTATTAATATTAAGTAATTACTAAGCGTCTCGAAAGGTAACGGCGTTAATCTTAATTACTAAGTTAATTAGCCAAAAACTACTATCCTTCTTTATTACTAAGAACTAGGGGTTCCGATATATAGCATAGCTTTTTTTAATAATACCCTAGGTAATACGTTCTTAAATTACTTTAAAAGCTTTTAGTAATAAAACCTTTAGGATCGGGATACCCTTTACTTACTAAGCCTTATAAAATATAATCTTAATCGTTTAAAATAGCACAACTATAAGGTTAAGACGGCCGTATTTAAAAAAGTCCTACGCTAGCGCTTTCTCTTAATTAAAAAGTATTTATTTAAAGAGATCTTATTTATAAAGTAGGAGATAGTTATAATCCTTAAAGATAGCTTAGAAGCGGTCGTTCGTTAATCTAGAGCCTAGTTTTATATTTAAAAACTTAGGTATAATAATATCCCTATAGGGGCCTAATTAGTCTCGTAGCTTATTTCTAACCTCTTTAAGTTTCTTAAGCTTTTAATAAAGATCGTTATTGGGTATCGATTTATTAGAGGGCGCGTTATTAACTAGCTAAACCTTCTAATCCTTCTTCTTATATATCGTATTAGCTTTTATAGCACAGGGAATCTTATAGAAGGCTTTTTTAGCTATCTCGTACTATTTTAATACCTTTTGCTTTAGTTTCGTAATTCGTTATTTAATACGTAACTCCTCTTATTAAGAAATAGGTATTCTCGTTAAGAAACGTAAATTATTTTAGTTAGCCGATCTATTTAATCTATCTCTAGTCTTACCCCGAGCGGCCGCTATTACTTTTTTAATCTATATAATCTAAAGCTAGATTATATAGAGCATAACCGTAATTATAATCTAATTAGCTTAGCCTTAGTCTAAAACTACCGTAATACGCTCGTCTTTTTCTAACTTAAATTCCGAATAGGGGTTATTAGAACTAATAATATCCCCAGTTATATTACTAATATCTAGTTTTTTAATTTAAAAACTTCCTTTACGTACTACTTTAGCTAGGGTAAAATATTTTTTACGTTCTAAAAACCGTTCGTCCTAATTATCCCTACGGGGATCCTTAGCCTCTCGTCCTTAATATAAATTAGAGCGGTAATTATCGACCTATTATATTTAAAGGATAGCTTAGTATTTTATATAAATAGAAGACCTAGTAGTAACGGATCGGAGGTCTCTCGCTCGTCCTTAATAAAAAAATAAGTAGTTACTTTAAACTTATTAATTTATACGTCCGTAAAATAAAAGCCGTTAAAAATTATTTAGCTAGTCGGATTATATTTAAATATCTATATCTAAAGCTTCGTTATTATATAGGAAATACTAGCTTTTTTAATATATTATTTTAAAAGGATATTAACTTACGCCCTAATATCTAAAATAGTAACGATTATTAAACCCTTATTATCCTAATTTATACTAAATATTTAAACTTTTAACTAGAAGTAGGTGTTTAAGATTATAGAAGTTAAGAGCTTAGAATTTATATTAGTATTTCTAATTCTACTAATCTTAGTTATATAGCTCGGCCTTAGAAAGAGGTTCTAGTTATACTTATTAAAAAGATCCTCGATATCTTTCTATTATTACTTATTCTTTACTAAATTTATTAAGGACTTCGGAGCTTTTAATAAGATTTTATTAGTATTAAAATACCTCTAATTACGTATTAAAGTTACTATTATTACGGTATATTCTAGTATAATTTTTTATAAGAGGTTTATAAAAAGCGAGATTAGGGCCTCGAGCCTCTTTTTTATTAGCTTCCTTACCTCGGCCCTAAGGTTAAAGTTATAGGTCTAATTAGTAGTTATCGTTTTTTAAATTTTATAAAGAAGAGGCTCTTAGGTTCCTTAAGTACTAGTATTAAGGGTATTAATTAGGACTTTAGTAAGCTAGGGCCTAGAGATAGATATAGAGGTTACGTTTTCTACCGTTTTAAAAGCCTCGTTATTATTATTAATTTTTATAATTTCCCTTCTTTAATTAGAGAAAGAAACCGTTTTCTTTTTAGGTTATAAAAGCTAGCTTAGGTTATTAATCCTATATATTTTCTTAGAGTATAACGTAGTTACTAAAGTGCGGTTTTTAGGTAGTTTTTTTTTATAGACGGTATAGACGTCCGCTTAGTTATAGTAGCTTAAGTTAGGTCGTACTACGTAGACGTATTTAACTATGCTCGTAGGATTAGTCGAGGGAAGTATAAGTATAGTTTACCAAGGTAGTCCGATCTAATAGTTTAGAATTTACTTAGTTAAAAGCTTAGTATTTTTCTTAGTTAATATATTTATTACGTAAGAAAGAAGGGTAACGCGATTAGCGATCGTACGCTTTTTTCTATTTTCGATTATAATAAAGGGGATATTTTTTATAAGCTCTTAACCGTTATACTTTCCGTAGTACTAAGCTCCCTAAGCTAAAATAATAAGATAAGCGTTTTTATTAAGAGTATACTAATCGTAATCCCTAATAATTTAGTAGTATAAACTCTAGTAGTACTAGTAGCGGTCTCTAGGTCCTATAATCGGGGGCCAATTAGGACGCATAGTACTTATATTAAATACACGAGTAAGACCTCGAGAATAAATACTATTTTAATAGATCTTTAGCTTACTTATTTCGTTAGCTAAGTTAGAATTAGTAGTATTATTAGTAGCCGCCTGGGTAACCTGGGCTCTTATTATTAGCTAGCGATGTTATTAGCAGTTCGGATACTAGTATTAAGTATTTTTATGCGCTTACGAAGTAGGGGATCGTAGCGAGGTTTCGGGTTAACTCTAATTATTCGTAAAGAGTGGGTTATATTCCTTTTTATATATAATTGCGTTAAGAAGTCCTACTTTAAACCTCGCGTACTTTATTAATCTAATAAAGCTATCTAAAGTAACCCCGACTTCCTCTACTACTTCCTTTATAATATTAGTATAGAACTATTTATATACGGCCTTAATTAGGCTCTTATTAATTATAATATAGAGGTTTTATTATTTAGTAAGGGTAATTATATTATTAATCTTAGTAAATAGTACCTAAGCAGAGTTTAAGTTAGAAGACGAAATAGGTAATTTTTTAATAACTCTTTTAATCTACTCTTCCTTATTTAAGAAGCGGTTAATATCCTATTTTCCGTACTTTTTTAAAAAAAAATCCTTAACTTAGGCCTAAGGTAGTCCTCCGATCGTATCCTTAACTAGAGTTTAATAATCTCCTTTTATAATATACGTAATAAGTTTATCCCTAAATCGGTCCGGGACCCTCCCGATCTCGCACTAGTCCTCGAACTTTTCTAAGAAGTTTACGATATTATCGCTTTTAAAAATTATAGTCCCCTCTTAACTAAGAAACGGTATTTTATAGAACCCTATATTCTCTATTAAACTAAACTAAGGAATCGTAGGGTCCTTAGTTTAAGGCGCGGTTATTTAGATCTAGGTAGTAATAGTGCCTAGGAAGGTATTAATCGAAGTATTTATCCTAACCTAAGCTATAACTAGCCTTTTTTAGTTAGATTAGCGAGTAGATTCGTTATTAGGGGTAGGCTTATTATTATTAAATAACTCCGTAATCTACGGGTCTCGATAAACTATAAAAACTAGTTTAATAAACGGTCTATCTAAAGCAGAAGGGTTAGGTTCGCACAATTAAATATCTAGAGGGTCACTAATAGTAGTAAAAGTAATATATTAATTATTTATATTTATAGTCCGAGGTTATTTAAAGTATAGTTCGTCGATTTTATTTATAATTTTAATAATTTTATATTAATTTATTTATTTTAAACAGAGTTTAAAAAGAGAGGAAAGGAGCTATCTTAATAACTAAAGTATAGCCATTATTCTAATTAGCATAATCTAGGCCGTCCTTCTTAGCCCTTACTAAGCGTATAACTAGAGTTTTAATTAGACTTTATATTAAGCCTATAGTAATACTAATCGAAATTGCTAGTAAGTCTAGTTAAAAGCTAGTTTCCTAAGTACCCTTAGTCCGACGTATCCGCACTTCTAAATAGGTCTATTATTAAATCTCTAGGCTATATTAATTAATAAGGAATAGTCTAGTTAAATAACTAGCTATACTTATTAAGGTATTCTATCGGTTCTAATCCTAACTCGTCGTTCGTCTTATTATACTATTATAGCGTTCGTATTTAGGCCCGATCCGGTTCTAAGTATTTACGTATTTCTCTATCTATCTATCTTACTCGCTTATTAAGGTCTATTATATTCCCTTTTTATTAAATAAAAAGCCCTTTCTTATACGTCTTCGTCTTCGTATCTTAATTATTTAGTTTTTCTTTTAATTAGAGTCCTACTACTCGTATTTATTTTAATTATTACGCCGCTTTCTTTTACTTATTTATTTAAATTATCTCCGATCGAGTTAGGCTCTCTTTTACTTATTCTCTTATTTAAAAAAAAAAAGGATTTCTAGAAGGGGAGACTATTAAAAAGGTATAGGGTATAAAGGACTTTCGCAGTATAGTACTTAGAAAGAACTATTAATACCTATAAAAGTAATATAAAATACCTCCTTTAATCGGGTTAATACGGCCTTAATTAACGGAGTTACGATCGAGGAGGGGGGGTAGTATTAACCGGATTAAAAAGGTAGACTTCTTAATCGTCTTATATTATTATATTCGAAAGTAAATTATTAAAAAGGCTCTAGTTTAATCCTAAAAAAGTGTATATATAATTAAAATAAAGATCGCGTTACTAAGCTCCTCTCTCTAATCGGGGGCCCTTCTCTTTATATCTTCCTCTAATCGGCTCGATTATAAGTCCTTATACTTAATCGTTTTTAAAGAAAAAAAAGACTAGGACTAATCGCCCCACCCCATTCTAATAGTATTTACTCTCGAGGTCTTACTCGTATATTTAATATAAGCGCTACGCGTCTTAATTAGCCCCTAATTATAGGACCTAGAGATCGCTATTAGTATTACTAAAGTTAATATTACTAAATTATTAAGAATTACGATTAATATACTCTTAATAAGGACGCTTATTTTATTATTTTAGTTTAGGGAGCTTAGTATTATAGAAAAAATAACGGTTATAAGCTTATAAATAATATCCCTTTTATTATAATTAAAAATAAAAAAAAATATATAATTACTAATTACGTTACCCTTCTTTTTTATATAGTAAATATATTAACTAAAAAAAATACTAAGCTTTTAGCTAAGTAGATTCTAAACTATTAAATCGGATTATTTTAATAAACTATATTTATATTTCCCTTAGCTAATTTTATAAGTATAGTTAGATACGTTTATATAGTACGACCTAATTTAGGTTACTATAACTAAGTAGACGTTTATACTATTTATAAAAAAAGACTACTTAAGAACCGTACCTTAGTAACTAAGTTATATTTTAAAAAAACGTATAAGATTAATAGCCTAAACTAGCTTTTATAACCTAAAAAAAAAAATAGTTTCTTTTTCTAATTAAAAAAAAAATTATAAAAATCGATAATAATAACGAGGTTTTTAAAATAATAGAGAATATAACTTCTATATATACCTCTAGGCCCTAGCTTATTAAAGTCCTAATTAGTACCCCTAATACTAATACTTAAGGAACTTAAAAGCCTCTTTTTTATAAAACTTAGAAAATAATAATTATAAATTAGATTTATAACTTTAACCTTAAGGTTAAAATTAAAAAGCTAATAAAAAAGAGGCTCGAGGCCCCGATCTCGCTTTTTATAAACTTTTTATAAAAAATTATATTAAAATATACTATAATAATAATAATTTTAATACGTAATTAAGAGTACTTTAATATTAATAAAATCTTATTAAAAGCTCCGAAGTCCTTAGCTAACTTAGTAAAAAATAGGTAATAGTAAAAGGATATTAAAGATCTTTTTAATAAGTATAACGAAAATCTTTTTTTAAAACCGAGCTATATAGCTAAGATTAATAAAGTTAAAAATACTAACTTAACTTCTAAGCTCCTAACTTCTATAATCTCGAACGCTTATTTATAATTAAAAATCTAAATATTTAATATAAATTAGGATAATAAGGGTTTAATAATCGTTGCTATTTTAAATACTAGGGTATAAGTTAATATCCTCTTAAAATAATACGTTAAAAAAGCTAGTATTTTTTATATAATAACAAAGCTTTAAATATAAACGTTTAAGTACGATCCGACTAGCTAAATAACTTTTAATAGCTTCTACTTTACGGACGTATAAATTAATAAGTTTAAAATAATTATTTATTTTTTTATTAAGTACGAGTAAGAGACCTCCGATCCGTTATTACTAGGTCTTTTATTTATATAGAATACTAAGTTATTTTTTAAATATAATAAGTCGATAATTACTATTCTAATTTATATTAAGGACGCGAGGCTAAGGATCTTTATAAGAATAATTAGAACGAACGGTTTTTAAAATATAAAGGATATCTTACCCTAGCTTAAGTAATATATAAAAAAAGTTTTTAAATTAAAAAACTTAATATTAATAATATAACTAAGAATACTACTAGTTTTAATAACCCCTATTTAGAATTTAAATTAGAAAAAGACGAGCGTATTACGGTAGTTTTAAACTAAAACTAAGCTAACTAAATTATAACTATAGTTATACTTTATACGATCTAGCCTTAGATTATATAAATTAAAAAAATAATAATGACTACTTAGGGTAAGGCTAGAAATAGATTAAATAAATTAGCTAACTAAGACGATTTACGTTTCTTAATAAAAATACTTACTTCTTAATAAGAAGAGTTATATATTAAATAATAAATTACGAAACTAATATAAAAAGTATTAAAATAGTATAAAATAGCTAAAAAAGCTTTTTATAAGATTCCCTACGTTACTAAAGTTAATATAATATGTAAAAAAAAAAGATTAAAAGGTCTAGCTAGTTAATAACGCGCCCTTTAATAAATTAATACTTAATAATAATCCTTATTAAAAGCTTAAGAAACTTTAAAAAATTAGAAATAAGCTATAAGACTAATTAGGCCCTTATAGAGATATTATTATACCTAAGTTCTTAAATATAAAACCAGGCTCTAGATTAATAAACGACTAACTCTAAGTTATTTTTAAAAATTATAACTACCTCTTACTTTATAAATAAAATCTCTTTAAGTAAATACTCCTTAATTAAGAAAAAGTGTTAATATAAGACTTTTTTAAATATAGCTATTTTAACCCTATAGTCGCGCTATTATAATTAATTAAGATTATACTTTATAAGGCTTAATAAGTAAAGGGTATTTTAATTTTAAAAGCTCTATTACTAAAAGTTTTTAAAATAATTTAAAAACGTATTACTTAGGGTATTATTAAAAAAAGCTATACTATATATTAAAACCCCTAGTTCTTAATAATAAAAAAGGACGGTAGTTTTTAGTTAATTAACTTAGTAACTAAGGTTAATACTATTACTCTTCGAAATACTTAATAACTACTTAACGCTAACGAGTTCTTAAAAGAATTTATTATAAATTAACTTATTTCCCTCTTAAATTTCTTTTTTAATTACGATTAAATCTTTTTAAATAAAAAGAGCTACGATTTAACGACTTTCTTAACTCTACTCGGGCTATATAAATACTATACCCTCTTAATAAGAATAATAAATTTAGTAACCTAATTCTATTAAATTATAACCCGTATTTTTTGTAACTTAATTTTAAAATATTATAATACTTTTATTAATAATATCGTAGTTAAAGGCCCGTAATCCCGCTATAATAATAAGTACTTAACTAACTATCTTAGGATCTAATAATTCGTTTATAAATATTTTTAAAATATTAATTAAGTCTTAGTTAATATCGAGCTAGTTACTTATATTATTTTTAAAGTAAAGTCGTAATAGTACTAGCTATCCGTAGTTATTATAGGCTACTTTTATAATATAAAAAAGAAATAGCTTAATTAGGCTAAAGTCCTTAAGATCCTTAAATAAATAAAATACTCGAACGTTTTAAAAGTTAGATCGTTTCTTAGTATTATTACTTTTTATTACTACTAAATTAAGTAACTTTTTTTATAATAGCCCTATTATACTCCTTACTTAGTAAGAACTAATTTTTTAAATAGGGAGTACTATAGATCGAGGTTATAAAAACGTTTAAAAAAGTAATTATTATAACCCCTATTTTAATTCTATTAAACTATAGTACTAAGGCCGGACGGATTATTTTTATAACGGACGCTAGTATTAAAAAATAAAGTAGTACGTTTAGTTAGATTATTAATAACGAGCGTATTATTACTTAATATAAGAGCAGAATATAGCGCGGGCTAAAGCTTAATTATAATTTTAAAAAGCTCGAAATTCGAGGCGTTTTAATAAGCTTAAAGCGTTTTTATAATTATTTATTTAAAATTAACTTCTTATTAAAAACCAATATTTAAGTCCTAGTTACTTAGATTAATAATATAGTAAATAACTTACTATTAATAATAATAATATACTAACTCTCTTAAATTAGACTTTTTAACTTTAAGAATTAGTATATTAATAAAAAGAAGAATACTACGGCGGATAGCTTTTTAAAAAAACCCCCTAGCTAATTTAACTTAGTTAAAATAAAGCTTAATGAGGATATTAAGGACTTTATTAATATACGAGTCCTATAAATACGAGTTATAAAGAACTTTTTCCTTATAGTATATAGTCGTAGTAATATTACTATTAATTAAATACGAGAAATAGATATTCTAGCTAATATACTAGTACTAAATAAATAATAGTCGGATTTTTTAAAATAAATTACCTATTTCTTTTTTACTCTAAAGAGGCTAGCTAGTATACTTTTTAGTTAGTTAAAATATTTTAAGTAAATAGTAATACGATTTATTATATAAAATAAACTTTTATTTTAATAAGGGACGAAGACTCGTCCCTAACTTACTTAAGTAATTAATAATAAGCGCCGCTAAATAAATTTAATTAATAAAATATATAATAAGTCTGGGCATAGGGGACGAAAAGCTATATATTTTTATTTTATAAAACGATATTATTAGCTAAGAATATACGCTTAGACCCGGGAGCTAATTAGGACTTATAAAGCTTATTAAAAAGCTAGATTATAACGCTTTAATAACTCCTATATATTTATAGTTCTAATTTACGAACCTTTTTCTAAGGTCTATTTAAATATTTAGTATATAAATAAATAAAAGGTTATTAAGGCGCGTTATAAGTTTATAAAATACTTAAAAGTATAGATTATAATAAACGTTACGTTAAAAAATATTACGAAGTTTATTTAAGAAATTATTATTTATTATTATAGGATCTATAGTATTCTAATTATTAATAAGGGACGAGAGAATATAGGTATTATAACGTAGCTTAATTAATAATATAATACTTAGTAAAAGGTTATATTAGCTTATAACCCTTACGTTAATAAGCTCTTTAAAAAGGGTTACTAACCTCTTACGTATATACTTTATATTTAGTTAAATTAAAAAAAGAAAGATATTAAACTTATACTTATTACGGCCCTTTTTATAAATAGGATAACTATTAGAGTATTATTAAGTTATATACCGTTCTATTTTATTTATAATCGTTATATAATAACCCTAATTAAAAAAGAAACGGTAACTTAGAGAGTACTTAATTAAGAAAATATATATATAATAAATTAAAAAATCTAAGCCCGGTTATAAGCTTTTATTTTTTTAATAAACGACTAAAAAACTATAATTAATAAAGTTACTTAATACCGAGCCTAAACCTATAACTAGTTTAACTCCTCGTATTCTTTTTAATTAATAAAGTTATAAATTAATAATCTAGTTCTTATTTTTAATATTTAATAAAAGATCGATATATTAACTTTTAAAAAACTTAATTATTATTAATAAGGACCTTTTTATATTTACTTAGCCGCTCTAAATAGATCGTTATATTAACTAAAAACGCTTATTAATAAATTAATTATAAGGGCTACTTATATTAGTAATTAACTTAAAAAGTTCTTAAAATCTCTAAAAAGCCTCTACTTATTACTTAATAAGTCTAATTTTTATAATAACTTTATTTCTAACTTAGTTGACTTTTTATTTTTATAAAATAATATAATTAACGCTACGATTCTACTTTTTAATTATAATAATAATATAATAAACTCTAGGGACAAGGATACTTAACTACTTACTAAGTAAACCTAATTATAAATAAAAGCCTCTTAAGAGGGGTAAATTACCCCTTACTACTATTAATCCCTAGTATAAGCTACGAGTTTTTATTTATTAAATATTATTTTATAAAGATATTATTAAATCTTATTAATTCTTTAGTTATTTTTTTACTTAGATCTAAAATAAAAATATAAGAGGATAATAAGAAGAGAAGGATTATTTTTTAGTTATTATAATTAAAAACTTAATAACCTTATTTACTAATTATATAATTATATTAAAAAACCCTACTCCTCTTTTTAAATATTTAAACCTAGTTTCTTATTTAATCGAGCCTATTTAGTATTTAGCTTAGCTTATATAACCTCCTAGTCTATTTATTTTATTTTAATATATTAATAACCCTTACGAATTACGAATATATAGTTTTTAATAAGGTATATTAAAAGGGCGTCCTTAAGAATAGAATCGTACTTATCCTCCTTAGTCTTAGTAATATTAATCTAATTAAAAACTATATAAATTAAAGTCTTAACTTTTTTAATATTAGTTAGGATTAGAGACGCTACCCTACTACTACTTATTATATAATAATAATAATAGCCTTACTTAGAGTCGGCTCTAGACTAACTAATAGCCTACTAGTCGTTACTTTTTTTAAAATAGTATTTTTTATTTTTAGAATATATATAATTACTATATCGATTATTAAAATAATTTAAAAAAAAAAACGTACTCGAAGTAGGGGACTATTTTTTTAACTAGCTCCTTAGTATTAGAACTAATATATTTTTAAAAAGACTACGTATAATAGTTATAAAATATAGTATTTTAAATACTATAAGCTTAGATAAGTAAAAAATTAATAATAAAGGTTCGTTTACCTAATTATTAAAAGAGAGGGTCGAAGTAACTAGCGTAATCATAACTAATAAAAACCTAATAGTTTTATAAAAATAATCCGTTTATAATACCCGGATTATAAACGTATTTCTTAATAATATTTTAATTTATAATTAATTACTAAAACTTCTAAGATATTCTCTCTTGATATACTTATTAACCTAAGGATTTATAATATAAAATTTAGTATAAAGCTCTCTAGCTAATTTAAAAAAAGTTAATTAATTAATAATCTTAAGGATTTAAAAAAAAGGAATATTAAATTAGAATAAGGATTAAAAAAATTGAATAGAGTAGCGCTTATTATAGTTTACTTTTTACTAACTTCTTAGAACTTATAGCCCTAAGTTTTTTAAAAATAGACTTTCTTAAGAGCAAAAGAGGAATATTACTAAGGTTAAATATCGTAATAAGTAGTTTTAATAATCTAATACGCGTTATTAATAGCTAAAGTATTAGATATAATAAATAAATAGATTATATTATTAAAAGAAAAAAAAAGACCGAGTAAAAAAGAATAATTATAATTAAAAAGCTATTATTTAAAAAAAGAAATAAAAAAGAATAGAGGAATCGAGGGAGGGCCTTTATATACCCCCCCCCCTATTAAACCCGGGGTATTAAAAAAGAAAGTACTATAGGCCTCTTAGCTAATCGATACTAAATTATAGCTACTATATAAAAAAGGAAAGAGTAAATTATAAGATCGGGGCCTTTTTATTATTTATAATATAGTACCTTTTTTTTTAATTAGTAAAGGCCGCTTTTATAATTAGTATAAAAAGATAGCTTTTTACTTAGCTATTTAACTTTTTTTTTTTCTCTCCTTAACTACTTCCCTATAACTATTACTAATTAAACCTCTTCTAATTTTTATTTTTTAATTTATTATATAAATACTAACCTAGCTATTTATAATAACCTCCTTACTCCTTATCTCCCCTTTTAAACCGGATAATAAAAAGGATATAGTGCGAATTTAGGGCCTAATTATAATAAAAAACTTTAAAAACGATACTAAATACTAATTAAAAAAGTAAAATCTAAATAGATATATTACTTTTAATAAGACTAACCTTAGGATTATAATAAATACTAAGAACTCTTAGTTCGTTAATTTTAATATAAATTATTAATATAAAGTATATACTAATTATTATTTAAACTTAATACCTAAGTAAACTAGTTTCCTCTAAATAATCCTAACCCTTTATAAATTCGACTTTCTTAATTAGCTTAGTATAGGAGACGTACTTCCTTTTTTTAATTAGCGCCCCGAGGCTTTTAAAGGTTTGAAAAACTAAAAAATTTAAATAAGTTAAACTTATTATAAAATAATAAAGATCTTAATTAATTATTATAACCTTTAAAAACGCTTATTATATAAAAATTAGATTTAAAAATATAAAATTAGATTTATAATAGAGGTTATAATATAAGACCTTATTTTAGTATATAATATAGTTATAATTAAGGAGGGATAAGAGAGTATTTTTAAACTAAATAAGACCCCTACCCTAAACCCTTAAACTTAAAGAATTATATAAAAAATTAGGACTTTAGTATACTTAGTAATCTTCTCTTTTTATATTAATAATCCGGGCTATTTTATAAAAATAATTATTAATTAATAAAATAGTATAATTTATTAATACGATCCGAAGTAGGCTCTTAGGTATTTAGAAAGGATATTTATTAATAATATCTAAGTACTAAAGGCCTTTTATAACTAGATTTATACGCCTCTTTATATTTAATAACTAATTAATATAAGCGCTTATATAATCCTTATAATATAATAACTAAGTAAATAAGAATATAGTTTATATATACTTAAATAGTTTTATAACACGGTCTAATATAGCTAGCTTAACTTAACTTATAACGCATATTAAATAATTTATAAATACCTTAGACTATTTAATAATAAGGTCCGCGTAGCTTAGATTTAATAAATTAGCTATGAGTTTTAATATAATAATTATTACTTTTTTAATATAATAAGACCTCCTTTAAAAAGGTTTTTTAAAAAAATAATATATAATTAGGACTTTAAATATAAGCCCTATACTAACTTAAATAACTCTAACTATACTATAACTAATACCCTTAAAGCGCTAACTCTTTAGAAGTCCGGTTTTTATTTACTTAGCTTTAGATTTATTAACTAGGATTTAAGAATATATAACTTATATAATTATAATTATTATACTCTTATTAATCTTATATATTTTAAATAAATAAATAAAATAGTTAAAAACTTTAAGAACTTATTACTTTTAAAAAGTTATTTTTACTATTTCGATCTTTAAAAATACTAAAAAGTACCTAAGGATTCGTAATAAGTAGCGACCCTAATTAAACTCTATAAGCGATTAAACTAATAAAGGCTATTAATTAGTATTTAAATATTATTATTAATAATTAACTTATATACTTAATTAATATTTCTAAAACCCGTTAAGTTATAAAGTCTTTATTAAATATATTATTACTTAAGTTATTATTACGCCTTAGCCCGGGTCTTAATAAAGCTAGTCTAAGTAACTAAAAAAGTAGTCCTTTAAATACTCTAATTAAGGGCGGGGATAGCCTTATTATAAAAACTCTAATTAAAATACTAAAAGTTTAGTTAAAATAAGAGGTTATTAAGCGTACGCTCTTTAAATACGATCGGGTTATATAAAAAAATAGCGAACACTAATATTAAAAACTAGCTAAGTTTTATTAAGATCTTTTATAGTATTATAATATATATAAAAATAAAGCTAATATTAATAAGAATATAAAAGGAAAATAGGTTAATTAGTATAACAACCCGATTATAAAAACTATATATATAACTCTAGTTTATATTTTTTAAATACTATTATTAATAAAAAAAGCTAGGGAGAATTAGGCTAATAAAGGTTAGGATTAGGAAATTATTAAGGAGGAATAGGATAAGAACTAGGTAAATCTAGTAAAAAAAGTAGCGAAAATAGAAAAAATAAAAAAAGTAATCGTAAAGAGGAAGGGTAAATAGAGGGCTTAATACGATTAATTATATATAATAATTAGGACTAATTTAGAATAATTTCTTTTTATAAAATATTAGGGAAGAAGAAATTAAGGGATAATTAGAATAGGGTAGGGTAATTAGTCTTAGTAATTCTTTTTTAAAGCTAATTAAGTATAGGGATTTATAAGAGAGCTAATTAGAGGAAAATATAAAAAAAAGGGCCCTAATTAAAGAGAGGAGCTTAGTAATATAGATTTTTATTTTAAGAATATATATACTTTTTTAAGATTAAACTAGAGCTTTTTTAATAATTTATTTTTAAATACGATAATATAAAATAATTAAAAACTCTACCCTTCTAATCTAGCTAATATTACCCTCTTCCCTCGGTCGTAACTCTATTAATTAAGGCCGTATTAACCTGATTAAAAGAGGTATCTTATATTACTTTTATAAATATTAGTAGTTTTTTTAAAGTACCGTACCGCGAGAGTCCCTTATACCCTATACCTTTTTAATATCCCCCCGACAGAGCAATCTGCCGGGGCCGTACTATATATTACGTATTAGGGAAAACTAAGTATATTGCGCTCTATACTTAACTACTAATTAAAACTCCCGACCTTTTGCTACCCGTCTAGAGGGCGAGCTATACTTATTCTAACGTATATAAGACTTTTTAATACTAACTTACATAAGCGGCCAGATCCTATATTATATACTCCTTTTTATCGAGGGTTAAGGGACCCCTTATATATTCCCTTACGTTTATAATATAGCCTATATTAAAAGGATTTCTAGTTCTATAAAGTATAATTTCTAAATTAATATTAATATACTAGATCTTAACGTCCGTACTAGCCTAGCTATTTATAGCGTTTATACTATTACTTAGCTAAATTCCGTACTATTAAAAAATATTATACTACTCCTTAAGTATATTTACGTTAATTATAATAGCTAGGGCATCAAGGGAGCCTAAGACTTTATCGAGCCCCAGAGGGGGGGACTTATTAAGGGGTATCTTTAGAGAGTCCTAGCCCGCTAATTACTAACTATATACTAAGAGGTTCTTAACGAGTAGTAGTTTATATATTAATAAGTTTATTGAATAAGTTTACTTAATAAGTTTGTTTAATAGGTTTGTTTAATAAGTTTATTTAGTAAATTTATTTAGTTTAAATAGAGCTTTAGGTAATATTAAAAATAATAAAAATAAAAAAAATCTTTACGAGCTCTAAAGAGTAGCTAGATATTACCCCTTTTAGCCCTTTTTTTTAGAAACCTCTACGTTACTATTAAAGTTTAGAACCTCTATAGTTAAGGGCCGCCTCTGACCTTTACGGCCGACCTTTACTATCGACCTTTCCGGCCGGTGCTATTGTATAAGTATTTATTTATTTATATATTCTGCCTTTGCTAGCTGCTCGGGCGGTTCTTAGTATTATTTATATAGTATTAATACACGGTATTAGTAAATATTTATACTATCTCGCTAGACTATTTTTTTAGATTTTCTAACTTTTTAACTTTCCCTCTTATAAAGTTCATAACTACGGATTATTAATAGCAATATTAAGTACCCGACGCTACTACCTTATGAGCTTACTACGTACTTAACTAAGTTAGCTACTTTTTTAAATAATAATAGCTTATAATAGTATAGTATCGGAGATACTCTCGTTACCGTCGTTAAGAATAATACTAACTTTACTTATATCTTTAACTTTAACTCGTATATATATATATTTATTACTTTGTTATTTTTATTAAAGTTAAAAACGCTTCCCTCGCTATCTATTACTATTACGCTATCGCACTATTACTATCGTACTATTACTATCGCTATTACTATCTAACCGTCTACCTTAAGTACACTTTATTAAAATACCGAGACGCTACTAATAGCTCGTTAACCCTTAGGGCTTCTTTAATAGCTAGAAGTTTAATCTTATAAATATTATACTAGAGGACCCCGAGCTATAGAAAAACCGCTTTAATAAATATTATATTTATAATATTAACTTATAAAAAATAAATAAATATATTATAATAAGCGTCGCCCTTATTAGCGCCTTTTTAATATAATAAAGTAATATAAATAAGCTTAGACTTAATAATATAATTAAGAGCTTAGAAAGAGCGTAGGCAAGTGTATTAAATAAGAATATTAATAAAGAGAGGTTATTATTAAATAAGATAAGAGGAGAAAGTAAGGGGTAGTATTTAGCTATTAAAAAAGTAATTAATATATTATAATAGCGGGGTTATTTATATTTTAAGTTTAGTTAGTATTAATAGTTAGTAACGGCTATGGCTAGCTATAATTAGTTATAAAGTTTTATTGAAGTACGTAATAAAGACACTCGATATTAACCCTAATAGACTAGCTTGCCTATAAAGGCGAAGATGGCCCCCAATGAGGCGGACCGGACCCCAAAGGGATTGTGTGAGTATATTACTTAGCTTATTATTAATAAGTAGTAGGGTAGCTTACTTATCCCGAATTATATAGCGGTTTTTATATTAAAATTATTATATTATATTAAGCGCGTACTTAGGGTATATTACGTATATTATATAATTAAAAAGTGTACTATATCGTGTGATTTCCTTTAAAAACGTAATCCCGTTAAGGTCGATCTTTTACGCCTATAAAGCCGGAAAAGAACCACTACATAGAAGATAATATAGGGCTAAGCTCGCCCGAGGGGCTTATATTATAAGTATTTATTAACCCGAGGCTATTTTTATTATATTAAAGCTGTATAAGCTATAGAGCTTACAAAGAGCAATTTTAATATTTTTAATTAATAATTATAATAATAATAAAAGAACCGAAACCTAGGTCTCGTATACTAACTTATTAAGCTCGCTTGACTGAGGCTCTACGTATTTATTAATAAGTTATTCGTAAATAATAACGACTTAACATTATAATTAGAGTATATTACTATTCTCGCTAATAAGAACCTTAATAAAAACGAATTTACGATCCGGGGTAATATCATTTACTATTCGTTAATAAAAAGTAAGTAAGTTATACATAACGTACTCGTATTTAAAGTTTATAATATAGTTAATAATATTAACCTTACTTATATAATTTTAATTATACTTAAGAGGATTATAAATTAACTTAACCTTCTTATAGTCTTTATAATTATTTATACTAATTCGTACTTACTATATAAATACTTTATTAAACTAAATAATATAAAAAAAAAGAGGCTTATAATAAATATTATAACCCTCAAGTAGTCGTACGAATAATAAAAGATCCTCGAGATTTATTAAATTAATAATAATAATAACCTTACTAACGCTTTTATAAAAATAGTACTTAACAAAGGGTTAAAGTAATTTATTAATAAAAGAAGGGTAATAGTATAAAAAAAAATAAGTTATATAAAAAGAGTAGAGAGAAGGGGTAAAAAGAGACGACTTAGTAAAAGGGCCCGAGGTTAAATTAAACCTCTAATTACGGTAGTAATAGTAGTAATAATTAGATTAATAAAAAAAAGAAAGTTAATATTAAATTAGAAATTTAACTCGACTTTAGTATACGGCCGAGGCTGCGCAGGGGCTAATAAGGGGCCCTATTTACGATTATTATAAACTACCTAACTTATAGTTAGAACCTCCTTTTTATACTTTACGTAATAATATAAATTTATAGTTAATTAACCTACTTTATTAACCTATAGTTCGAACTAATCGACTACTATCCTTGTAATAGTAATACTAATAACTACTAACTACTTACTATCGAGGTCCGTAAGTAGCGCTATAGCTTTAACTATAATAGCTTTACTTATAATAGCTTTACTTATAATAAGTAAAAAGTCTAATTATAAGTCCTTTAAAAGCCTCTCTTTAAGAGCTATAAGAGCCTCTAAGTTAAGTTAAAATACTTATTAAAATATTAATAACTAAACTAACCTTGCGATAATGACCTTAATAAAAAACTTAGTAAATAACGTTAAAATCCTTATTAATATTAAGTACGATTTACGAAGCGTAGTAACGTAGCTATAGAGTATTATTAATATATTTTATACTAAAAAGAGTATTATTAATATTAATAAGACGGATAGGGCCGTATTAATATAGCGCCTCGGCTTCTTCTTATAGCTCGAGGATTATTACTTTAAATAGTATTAAAAGTTTATTAAAAAGCTCTTTTAAGTACTCTAATATATTTACTATTATTTCTATAATAATAAGACTCCCGGTGCCTATATATAAGAATAAATTACTTATTTTTAAATAATAATACTAGCTTATTAATAAGTTATTAAAACTACGATTTTAATAATCCCTTAACGAGGGAGAGGGTAGAATAGAGGATAGGATAGGTAAGAAAAGGGTTAAGGTTAAATAGTGTGGAATTCGAGGGCAGGGTAGCGTCTACATGTACTGCGGCAACCCTCTAGTAATGCAAAACGATGAGGCACAGTATCTTTCAAATAGGCAGCAGAGCAGTAGCTCAACCAACACGAAGGAATACGATGATGTAGACAGGGGTTTAGCGACATTACGAGGTGGAGTTCCACCGCTTGAATTGGGTTAGGTAATCTAGAATTCGCGAACTAGCTCTAGCTAAAATTCAAGCTTCTTTTTCCGAGCCATCATCAACGGGCGCTGGCGGTTGGTTCTCAGTTCTGCAAGGTAAGATCTTTCTCAAGCTTCCGTCTTCGCCTGAGCCGGCGCGTTGAGAAGCTCCTTCAACTCTCCGAAGGCTTTGAGTATGCTCTCCGATTCTCCCACCCACTTCTTCTGCGACTCTTCCCCGATCTCTCCGTGGCCCATGGCAGCCACCAGATCCGGTCCGGCACCACCCGCAAAAGCAAGCGCCGGTCGTGTCGGCGCAACCCGGAGTTTCATGCCCTCCAGCGTCTTCTGCGCCTGCGCTGACGCCGAGTTGCCACCCATGATACCATAGCTGACCACAGCGATGGGTTTGCCGATCCACTCGTTATACAAGTAGTCAATGGCGTTCTTGGTGCCGCCAGACAGGCCGTAGTTGTATTCAGGAACTACAATGATGTAGGCATCGTACTTGGCGATTTCCCTACTCCACGCCTTGCTGTGCTCGTGGGTGAAGTCACCTGCAGCTGGGACCTGAGCGGGAATGATCTGTTCATCGAAGACGGGAAGTCTGAAAGAAGAGACTTCTACAAGATTCAGATCGATGCCATTGGTGGTAGCATCTTTGGTGATGGTATCTTTCACCAGTTCCGCGACCTTAGTTCCAATGTGTGGGGTTCGAGTGCTCGTCGCGATGACGGCAACTTTCTTAGCGGCACTCATATCAGTGATAGATTGAAAGATTGGAGATCAGAATGTCTGCGATTTGACTGAATTTTGCAAAGGTTCGACAATGCCTGTGTCAGGTTGAAGTTTGATGGAGTGCAAGTACTCGAAAGTAAGAGTTGTTGCATGTTGGCTAAACAGCCTTTTATACCAAAGATGAACAGCCAACGCCATGTGCACCTAAATCGTGTTACTCGCTTCTGTCTCCAAGTCTTGCAGCTTCAGCTTTCACGCCGCTGATTCATAATCAACTCAAGTAGTCCTGCTCCAGTCACGCCTGACCACGTCAGAGAGATAATCGCTGTCTGTGTTCTCGACTTTTCAGAAGCACGCCAGACCCGCGCGCATCGATCGCGAGAGGCGTCTTGAAGTCAGACAGATGCGCAGCCAAAGACTGCATGTACAGACTACCGCTCTCATAGCAGCCTATGAGAGGTGTCTCCTCGTATCAACCCTGTGTGGCTTCTTTGGTGCTTACACCCGCGCGCAGATGTCTACGTTCTTTCGTCCCAACTTGGGGAAAGGCGAAACGAGTCGCGCGCGGGAAACGGTAAGACGTAGCGACCCGCGCGGAGGTTAGTCATCCACACAGAGATACGTCAACGAATGAAAGAGTTTCCCCCGTACAATGTTTCGACGAACCACCTCCACAATCTCCAACAACTCGGTCGGTGCATCGTGAGACTCAAATCAGCGGTGTGCCTTAATCGTCCCGCGCTAATCCGCCAGCATCTGTGGACCACCAACCATGATCTGGTTAACCTTGCCTCGGTGGCTCAGTGGTAAAGCGTCTCACTCGTACTGTTATCCGTCATGAGAAGATCGGGCGTTCGATTCGCCCTCGAGGCACCATTGCTTTTGGCCTTTTTGTATCTCAGCCTCGAAGATGATCTGCTTCACACGGAAATAGAGAATATGTGCTCAAGATAGAGACAAGGTTCGACACTGAGAATATAAGGAATGGCTTTCGTGTGGTTGGGCTTGCCACTTTGTTTTCGAAACTGTTTTTACCAGGACTAATCTCATGCGGCTGAATAAGAGCTTGATATGTACATTAATTCACTGTTGCTATGGCGTTGACACGATAGACAGAGAGATGGTTTCTTCTCGGCGCTTTGAAAGGCAGATCATGCAGATGCCAAATGGTCATAAGGTCCGCGCCTGCACATAACCTTTTTCTTTCTCAGTTGCATTGTACTGTACTTATTCATGCTGGACAGTACAACGATCCGGAGCAGCAGGAAACAGCGGCATCTCGGCCTGAATCAGGTGTGCACTAGATACAAGTCAGCTATAAAGCCAAACCGCAGAGATCTTCTGCAGTGAAAACGAACCTTTGACTTGCAGATCGCCCATGGATCAGCGTAATTGATTCTGCACTACAATAAGTGGAATGTTAATACCTAATCTTTCCAGTACCTGGAGATCATCCAGAATTCAGTTACAAGTGAGCAATCTTACGTCTTCAAAATTGCAGTCTAAGGGAGGGCCAGTGCAAAATTGCGCAGAAACACCCTGGAAGATGCCAGCGGCGGCAAGGAAGAGGGTTGTGGATTGGAAGTGCATTATGAATCTGTACTCGGAAAGATGCTTGGTGCAGAAGATTGAGCTCGATAGCCAGGTGTCGAAATTTTGGTGATTGTGAAGTGTGATTGATGTAATAATCAGGTAGTATTGTCAAGGTGGATGTTGTAGGACTATTTGTACTTATATCATCTACAATTGGCTCAAGCTCCGCAGTCCGTACAGAGTCAAGAGAGATCCACATCGTAAGAGAAAGTTTTCGGAATGATGTCTCAAGGGAAGAAAAGCTGCAGTGTACGGATACTGGACTTGTCGTAAATAGAGTAAAGGACGTGCCTGAGGAACCAAGCAGCAGAAATTCGTGTGCGCACTAATGGCTACATCCTGTATCTACTATGTCGACTACATATACCTGGCGGATAGCTCCATTTCTTAGTTGCTGCCGGGCTTCCATGCAGTGCAATTAAGTTCGCTATTGATAAACATGAGACGAGACCCGCCTATTTTGTAGCTGACTCTGACTCGCTCTCGGCTCAGATGATGGAGTTTGCAACGGAATGCCGGCTTCTTCATACAGCGTTAAAGCATCTGTTGAGCTCCGGCCAACTTGAGCCCTGGGAGTTGAAACGGGATGTGGCATACTGAGGGGAGGCAATGACTCCTAAAGACATTGAGGCGTGTTCAGCTGCGAAGTCCGCCCGTATTCGTGAGTGATGTGGGGGCAGTCTTCTAAATCGTCCATGTTCCCAAGGCTCCGAGTAACTTGGAATCAATTCGACATGCGTTGCCCAACATGTGGCTTCTAGGGAACCATACATGAGGTGCTTAAGTTGGGCTTTAATTGGTGAGAGTCAATGTATAGTAGTTTTGTCTATCCACGTAGATTAAATTGTGCCAAAAAAGCACTAGTCCATGAACGACAAGAGGAGGAGCACTGGCTGGGTATCTGCCGCGGTTTCAGAGTCTCGATCTCTACCTAGTTATGTTTAAATCCACTGTATTACATATCCTTTTCTCGATTAGCGTCGTAACAATTTGTAGTGCCTCTGCGATTATGCACTTAGTATAGTATGCAGTGCAGTTATGTATTGGGCTTGATTTTGTCTTGCTGCGGAAGCTCCCTATCTTAGCTTATTAACCGTTTAAGTTTAGAGTGTGTTGTAATAGCTTTAACTATCCATGGCCTTACTGCACGTTACGTAACCTCGGTTATATAATTACCGAGGCCTACTTTACTTATACCCTCTATATTAAAACGAGCTTTATACTTATTTCCTATTTTTAATAAATAACTATTCTTTTATTTATATTAATACTCTTGTTATAACTATATAATAGTTATAAGCTTAGCTCTAACTTAAACCCCTATATACTTTTATTAAAAAGTTATTTCTTAAGGACTACGGTTTATTATATCCTTTTTTATAATATTATTTACTCTTATTACGTTTATTAACCTTAATCTTAAACAAACTAATATTTTTTAGAAAAGTTATTAATACTCTTAAATAAAAGCTTAATTCCTAACGAGATTAGTTAAAATAGTACCTCGTTCTTAGAATCAAGGCCCGATCAAAGGATATTTAGGACTTTTTAAACTTAAATAACTATACTTTTTTATTAAATTCGTTATTTTTTATTAGGTTTATCCTTTTAATCAAAAAGTATATTAAAATACGAAATACTATTTAAAATTAAGCGTATAAAGTAACTTTAAGTAAATACTAATAATAACTCCAAGAGTTTACTTAATAATAAGCTAAATAAGAGCTAAAAAGTAAAACTATAATTAAACTAGTCGCTCTAATAAAACTAAAAACCGTAATAGCGAATTAAGTACGTTTTATTAAAAAATACGCCTCTTTTGTTTAATAAACCGTATTTAAAACGATTTTTTATATGAAAAAAAAGAGATTGTATAAATTGATAAATTACTAAATCTTTTTTACAGTTACTTAAAAAATCCTAAAAAACATAAAAAAAGGGCTTATTAATTCTTTAAATTACTCCCTTTATACCGTAATCCGAGTTTTTAAATAAAAGTACGTACTAAGTAACTTTAGCGTATTTATAATTATAAAAAAAGAATTTAATATAGTTATAAATAGGGCGAACTTTAGTATTAATTTATTAATATAAATTAAAAACTTTTTTTTAGCTTACTATTGAGTAACGTAGCTTAAGCTATTTAGGGTCTAGGGTACTTTTATTTTAAAAGCCTTTTTTTATATAACTATATATTATTTCGTTCTAAACTAGTCTAATTAAGAGCTTATTAATATTATTAAGCTAAATAAAAAAGGGAAGCGATCTTCAATATAAAATATTACGGTAAGATCTTTAATAACTTTTTATATAAAAAAGTAATATATAATAAGAATTATAAATAACCCCTAGTAATATTTATAATATTAATAAGTTACTTAGATTTTTTTAAGTAGAACGAAACGACTCCTAACTCGTTTACTAACTACCCCTATAAAGGGTCCTATTATTAAGAATTAATAAACTATATAAAAATAGAGCTTATTTTAATAAATAAAACGAAGTTAAAATATATTGAGCTAGGTAGTAACGAGGCTTAAAAAATAATTTTTTATTTAAATTAAAAAAAGTATATTAATTTCCGTACTAACCTCGCCTAAAAGGGCTAGATCTATATAAAAACCCTAACTAAATAAAGTAATAATAACTAAAATAGTTCTAAAAAAGTAATTAAAACTACTAAACTAAGCGAGAAAAAGAACGCTAAAGTAACTTACTTTTTTAAATATTATAGTTATAATTATTAACGTTAGCTTATTTTTTAAGCTAAGTATAAAGAATAATAAAAATAATAATCTTATTATTTTCTCTATCATTTTTATTAACTTATACTTCTTTTTTAAGAATATAGTTATAAATAATTATAGTACTATATACTTCGTTAATAACTAATTATTCTTAAAGCCAAATTGTATTTAATAAAGTAATAGCTTAAGAAATATAAATTCTAAAACGGCCTCTTATTTTATAATTACTAAGAGAACGAGAATTATATAAAATATTTTTATAAAGCTAAAGGGGCCCGGAATAGAGTACTTTACCCTCTATAATATTAGCTTTATTAAGAACTTCTATATAAATATCATATTAAAAATACTCTTTTAAGAAACTAGTATTTAATACTCGGGCTTTAACTATACTCCTTAGTTTAGAAGCGAATTTAGTAACGTTACTATTAAGTAACTTAAAAAAAAGGTTAATTTAGTTTTTTTAGAATATAAGCTCTATTCGTCTTCTTTTCTATTTGGAAATTAGTTTTTACTTATTAATATAATTCCAATATATAGTATATAATACCTACGTTCTTTATATTAATTAGAAAACGATTAATTAGATATAGCCTAGTTTTAATACTTTAGATCTAGCTATTTTATATTAATAATACCTAAAAAACGCGTACTAACTACTTAGAGAATCAAAATTAAAAAACTAAGCTATTTAAAATACTAATACTATATTACTACTTATATAAAATAAGTTATTTCATAATATACTTTAAAATAAAGAATAATCGACCCTATTATAAAATCTTATAAGACCTCTTTAACTACTTACTAATTTATAAATAAAATAAGTAGCTAATACTAATTAAAAACGAATATTTAAGTAGGATTTTCGTTTTTTTATAAATTATAAAAACCTACGATATAGTATTTAGAGTCTTATACCTTTTTAAATAATAGGTACGTACGTAAAAAAGTATAGCCGTTTATAAAATCTAATAAAACGTAGTACGTATAGTAATTATCATTAATAATAAAACACGTTTTTAAATATAAGTACGGGAGCTAGGACTTAACTTAGAGACTACTTTTTTATATATAAAAAAGCTAAATAAAGGAGGGGAACGAGCTAGCTAAGAAATTATTAATAAAGTAATTAATATATTATTAATAATTAGTTTATTAAACGAGCTCTAAGTAGAAACTATATTAGTTATAGCTTATTTATATAATATTAGCCCTAGGTAACGTACTAATTAGTTATTACTAATTTAAACTAAGGAAGTTTAGTTCGCTTATTACTTTAAGTAATAATAATTAATAAATATACTAAAGCTCGCCTATAATTTACGTCTTTATTAAAAATAAACGTATGTATATAACTATAAAGCGTACCTTTATAAAAAGGATTATAAAATAGGAATTAATAAGAGATATTTTAAAATTAAATAAAAGGATATATTAAGTATTTTGTAAATTGTATACTAAACGCTTATAACATATATAAAATCTTAATCCCCTCGCTTTTAGAAATTATTATTACTTAAAATATAATGTTTAATAAAATAGCTTTTTCCTTAAAGAACATTCTTAAATCCGTAATTTATCTATTTAAATTAAGGGCCATAGTAAATAAGATTTAATAACTACTTATAATGATTGAACTTAAGCTCTTATTACTTAGAATTATAGATAAAGAAGAGACCGTATTAATTAATAATAAAGGGTAGTTATTACTACTTATACTTATTTTATAAAAAGTAAATAAAGCTATAAAAAGCTTAGTTTATTTTTAAATAAACCAGATAAGTAGTTACTTATTTCTAAAATAACTCCAAACTTTAAAAGTTTAGAATTAAATATAAACCTCGCTTAGTTAACTAAGTTAGCGGATAAGGTTATAAAAAAAGTTAATTTTTTGATTAAAAAGATTAAAAACGTAATATACGTATAAATAAAAGTAAAAACTTTGTAAAGCTCTTATAAAAAAGATCTTTTTACTTAACTAGACCTTAATAAGCCTTTTTAATAAGCGAGCCTATACTAAAAAATAAGAATAATAAATAACCTAGTTAGTAATTTTAGTATAGTTAGTATATATAGTTAATAAAATAATAAGTATACTAAATAAAGCTAGAAATTAAAGAACTAATTACTAAAAGTATTGATTTAAAACCCGAGTTAATAAGAGTAATTCGGGTAGTACTCTTTTTATACTTAAATAAAAAGAGATTAGGACTCCTTTTTTAATACGTATATACTTAATTAATATAGTAGTTTTTTTCTAGCTTTATAAGCGCAAAAGATCGACCTTAACGGGATTACGCTTTTAAAATAAATTATATAATATAGTAAACTTTTTAACTATATAATACGCGCAATATGCCCTAAGTACGTACTTAACGTAATATAGTAATTTCGATACGAAAACTATTATATAATTTAGGATAAGTAAGCTACCCTTTTTAATAGCGGCGCCGGCTAAAAAGGTTAATAATAGAGGTCGGCTATAATAATTAGCTCTAATAATCGGCTATAATAGTTAAAAGCGGCCCTTAATTATAGAGGTTCTAAACTTTAATAACGATATAGAAGTTTTTAAAAAAAGGGCTAAAAAGGCTAATATCTAGCTACTCTTTAGAGCTCGTAAAGATTTTTTCTATCCTTATTATTTTTAATATTACCTAAAGCTCTATTTAAACTAAATAAATTTACTAAATAAACTTATTAAATAAACTTATTAAATAAACCTATTGAATAAATCTATTAATATATAAACTACTACTTAGATAGCTAGTTAAATAACTAGTTAAAAGGTTAGCTAGTTAAAATATTACCTCGATAAGAACTTCTTAGTATATAGTTAGTAATTAGTGGGCTAAAGATACTTATTAATAAGTCTGCCCCTCTTAGGCTAAGCACCCTCTTCGGCTAGCTCGACGCTATAGCTATCGTAATTAATGTAAATACGCCCTAAGAATAGCGTAATACTTTTTAATAATATAAAATCTAGCTAGTTAATAGTACGAACGTTATAAATAGCTAGGCTAATATAAACGTTAAGATTTAGTATATAAATATTAACTTAGAGATTATATTTTATAGAACTATATATCTTTTTAATATAGGTTATATTATAGATATAAAGGAATATATAAGGGGTCCCTTAATTTTTAATAAGAAAGAGTATATAATACAGGATCTAGCTACTTATACGGGCTAGTACTAAGAGGTCTTATATACGTTAGAATAAGTATAGCTCGCCCTCTAAATAGTTAAAAGCGGCAGAAGGTCGGGAGCTATTTTAGTTAGTAGTTAAGTATAGAGCGTATTATACCTAGTTTTTCTTAATACGTAATATACGGTACGGCCCCGGCGGATTATTTTATTAGGGGGAGAACTTACTTTATAAAGTATAAATAAAACTATATTAATAACTATAAATACTATTACTTTTTTAATTACTTTTTATTTAAAATATAAGAACTTTATACTTAGGTCCTATATATACTCCTTAGGAATAGGGGCATAACCTAACTTTTTATAAGTTTAGTAACGTTAGTATTTATTATTAATATACGAACCCGGGAGGTACGTATTATTTAAATAGTTACTTAGGGCGCTCTTAATATACTTAAAGTATTTATAACTAAATAAGAGAAGTAAAAGTACTAGCTGGTATTAAACCTTAGTATTAATAGCATTAAGAGGGTCCGTTATTAAGAATTAGTTTTATAAATAGTAATAAATAAAAAGGTATTATATATATAGTTAACTACTCTATACTCTTTAAAAAAAATAAGAGAGGGGGTTATAAACTTACTTTACTTTTACTATCTCCCTAAAAAAAAGAAGTTATTCTTTTTTTAAAAAAATAAATAAAAAAAAGAACTATAGATTTACTTTATTTATATTATTTTTTTAAAAAACGAGGACTTTTTTTAATTTTTAAAAAGGAATAAAAAAGGGGATTAAAAAACCTCTTCGCTTTTACTATTTTTTTAAATAACTCGTTTAGATATAAGGCCGTTACGTATTAAATAAAATAGTTAAATTAATACTAAATAAATAAAACCGTATTACTAACTAAAGTATTAAATAAAAGAATTTTACTTACTCTTCTTAACCTCGTTAGGGGGGCTAGGGGAGCTACTACTCTTTTTTAAAACTATAGCCTTAAGCTTACGCTTTTTAGCTTCTTATACTATAGTAATATAAGCATAGTCTAAAACTATTTATTTATAAATTAGTATTTAAATAAATAATACCGTTAGCTAAGATCCTTTTTTAATAATACGTACGTATAAGAACGCGAATAAGAAGTAAAAAAGTAAGAGTATATATATATAATAATAATATAAGTATAAGTTAAAGAGGGAAAGAAAGTTTATACTATAAGTAATAATAAGAAATTTTATATTTAGTATTTTTAACTTATAAGTTAATCATTTAATTAATAAAAGGCCGTCCCTCGGTCGTACTTCTTATTAATAATATAGCTTTAAAATTATTTATAATAATAAATATAAAGGTTAATTTATAGCTGATTTACTTTTTATTTATAACTCTATATATAGACCGATTTACTTTATAATTCTTTTTATAAATAATTTTCTATATATTAATAAGTAGTTTTATATTTTAAGTAGACTTTTTTATAACGATATAAGTAGTTAAGTACGCTTTTTCTAAACGTAGATTTATTTAAAGAGGTATATTATAATAGTTTTAATTACTTATAGCCTTATTATACGTTACATAACCTTAGTTATATAATTACTAAGGCCTACTTTATTTATACCCTCTATATTAGAGCGAGCTTCGTACTTATTTCCTATTTCTAATAGATAACCGTTCTCTTATTCACGTCGATGCCCCTATTATAACTATACGACAGAGTGCGTGCACTCACTGCGCTACTCCACTGCGCTGGGCGAACCGATGACATGATCTGACAGGGGCGTGCTGGGCCTCATCGCGAGTCTACACATAAACTGATAATGACCCCCCCTAGTTGTCGCCGACAACCGCAACTGAACGGGAGTCTTCTTGTCCATGGCACCACTCCTCGCTGAACACATGTCTAGACCCAAGACCAATGACGGACGGCGACCAGGACCCTTGCTAACTCAACTTCTCAATTCTCTCTTGTGACATTGTCAGCAATGAAGACCGTTGCGGTGTGGCTTGCAAGGGGGCTTGCCTTGGCCAGTCCAACTGGCACCAACCAAGGACTGAGAAACCAGGGAAGATGACGTCACCGCATAGTCGCCCCTCGCCAAGAGCGCGATGGCATCGAATGAGGTCAATGATTGAGATGGGTGATAGAGCCGTCAGCAAGAAGGAATCCTGCTTGTCAGGCCTCTCAGCTAAACAGGTTCTCCTGTCCATTGCAACATCAACCATTTACTTGGACAGTCGAGTTTCGAAAGATTGTCAGATATATCTGCAAAGCCGGCAACTCCATCGGCTGCATCCGATCCCGATTTCTGTGCATCAAATCACACAAGGATCATCCTCCACGAACCACTACTCTCTTTCACGTTAGACAGGGACCATTTCTGTACCTGCGGCACCATGAGACGAACCAGTCGCATATTGCTAGCTTCGCTGGTCCTCCAATCCACAACCTTCGCACAGTCCGACCTGCCCTCAAAACGTGGGCTGGCTTTCCAAGGCGACGACCACACAGCCGACAGCCAATTGCTCACCTCCGCAAAGTCGTTGATCAGCTGGTATTACAGATGGTCAACATGGCCTGCACAGGCCCTTAACAGCTCCATCGCGTTCATCCCGCTCGTCCACGGCGTCGACGATGCCTCACATTCAGGTCTCAGCTCACGTCTAAACGCACTACCTGAATCATCTACGCATCTACTCACCTTCAATGAGCCTGACGGAACGACGTCATCTGGCGGCAGCAGCATCGACCCAGAAGATGCTGCTAAGGCCTATATTGAGCACATTGTGCCCTTCCGCAACTCCGGCTCTCGCAAGTGGAACATCAGCCACCCGGTCGTCACCGGCTCTCCGCAGGGGATTGAGTGGTTGCAAAAGTTCAATGAGTCATGCTACGACATTGACGACAACGGCTGCCCGACCGACTTCGTCGCCGTGCACTGGTACGGCGACGCGACCGGCCTCAAGAACCACCTTGACGGGCTGCGGGATTTCTACAACTCCAAATCGCCGGATCTCAAGTACTGGATCACGGAGATAGCCCTCCCTAAACAAAGCACGGATGCAACTCTCGCCATGATGAACGAGAGTCTGACGTATTTGGATGGACTAGACTATGTCGAAGGTTACGCCTGGTTCGGTGCCTTCCGCAAGGACGAGGCCAATGCCTGGACCGGTAACTCCGTGTCGCTGTTTGATGGCGACGGCGGGCTGACAGACCTCGGTGCTTTATACCTCGGTGGAGACGAACGAGGGTTCGAAAAGGGCCAGAAGGGCGAAGGCAACTTTGCCGGCTCGCTGTCTCCAACAAGGGCGCTGCTTTGGACGACTATTCTTGCCGCTGTCGCGACGTTGTGGTAGACGTTTTCAGGATCAACAAACGTCGAACAGAATATTTTGCTTGATTGACGTTATGTACGAGGACATGTTTACGATTCTTCTTTGCATCTACGTACAGATGAGTGTGCAGGTCACACAGACATATTACACTTATAGCGAGATTGATACCTATTTCATTAGATTTTTCAACTCATACAACAGACTAGGAACATACAATCAAGACATCCAATATGTGTAAAACTCAGGAGCAAACTCAAATTCTGAAACATACTCTCAGGACTGTAATTCTATCAACGAACAGAATAGTGGTTCTCAATTAAGGTAATCGACAGTCTCTAACCCTCATTGAGGCAGCTCGTGTCGAACATGCTGCTGGTTAGATAGCTCGGGAGCAACCGCGTTGGCATAGCCCCAAACGAACTGTGAATTCGAACCACCAGTTTTTGAGCCGTCGTTCTCAGTCATCTCTAATGTTCGCGTGGTAATCGCCGTCTTCTTATTCTCGCGCAATAGCATCAAAGCCAGTGCCCCAGCAATAATTGCAAGAGGCACGCCGACGCCAACGCCAATGCCCGCCGCGGCGCCTGGAGAAATGCTGCCTTGGGTGTCTGTATGGCTGTCCGCAGGGCACGTAACAGTGCTGTTTCCAGTTGTCGATGTAGCCGCGGGACAGTCGCCAAGATCCGTGCTTGCCGCTTCGTTTAATAAAATCTTGCCGGGAAGACTGACGGTGAAGTTGCCGGTCGCACAATTCTGCAGGTTGCTGCAAGAGAATCGTGCGTTACCACAAGTCCAGACGCCGATATGCAGCGAACTGTCTATGAGGCATGATTCCATATATTAGCAATTATGCTCATCAATGGGTTTGTCTAGTAGTTGTCGATCCAAGCCACACTCACCGTCTCCAGGTATGTCGCTCTTGTCGCAGTACTTGGGACACCCGCTTGACTGAAAAGTATCGTCGGTGCAAGCCCCACGATACATGGTCAACGTCAAAGGTTCGAAGCAAAGACCATTTGTCAGGCAATAATGGTCTTCGAAACAGCATGCGGCTGCTTCGGTGCCTGCGGCAACAAGGCAAGGTTTGACAACATCGTTCGGAACCCCATTAGGCCAGTAACAGGTTTGGCCAGTTGCTAAAGTGCCATCAGGGAGATTATAAAATAGAATCTGAGTTCCATTTCGCTCGGAATATCAAATACTCAATGTACGCTGCGTGTGGTTCTATCACCTGTGAAAGGATGGGTTAAGCTTGACGACGAGATATCACCTCGACATATAGATGAGAATTCTAAGACGTAGTGACGTTTGAGGGAACCTTTTCAAGCTTCTATGGCTCCTAGTTCCTCCCCGATCAATAATTCCTGTCGAGATCTGAAAGTTTGCGTGTATGGCCTGAGGTTCGGCGATCCCACATGTGTGTTGAACAGAAGCCTGGTACTTGCTGTATTAGAAGCGTCATGGACTAGCTGCGCCCCCTCTGATATGCATCATCCAGAAACTTGATCAATCATGAGCTTCTGGGTGTTTCTGAGTAAGCTCAAGTAACCCACTAGACTCGACTACTAATCCGCGTACAGTGATACGAGCTCAAAGTCAAGTGATAGGCTGCCCTCCTAGAATCCTCATTACTTGCCAAGATGTGATGATCTGGGGAAGAGTGGTCGTCATTGCAGGCCATGGATTGGATGCTTAAGTAGGTAAAAAATTAGTGCTTACCGTTTGGCCGTGCTTGGAAGGAATCCAAGAGCTTGGAGACAGAAGTTAGCCTTGATTTGATACCGGTACGACTTGATACTAGGTGTCCTGTGCACATGAGCAACCCAGATATTAGATGCATTTTCTTGCATGTCAGTAACGTCGGGGAGTACAGGCTCAAGAATAGATCGTAGAAGATTTTGAAGGCTAGATATCTACGGTTAGTTGCAATCCGATCGGACGCAATGTTCATATGAACCTCGGTTACTCAGGGCACATAAGCCCAACATGGTCCAAGGCATGGAGAGTTGCGTCGACTCGGGCTACTATCCAATCAACAGCATCGAACACGGGTGAGAGAGCCTGCAATCCATGACTATATTATTCCCGATGGAGCCACTCGAAGAAGATTTCCAGACATTGACACATTGTTCACTTGTTTTGTCTGTATTCGTATGCGAACGCTGGTAGTGAAGGTATATATCCCATCGACTGCTACAAGGCGACAGTACAATGGTCTCCAGCTTTTCTCCAAATTCTCCGAGATATGAATTTTTTGATTTGCGGATATAGTGGAAATAAATCGGAATAACGCCTGATTAGTTCTTCCCCTGCACTCGGATGTACTGTCGCCTTGCAGCAGTCGATGGGATAGGTAGCATGCTCCCGCCGGCACCGCCGGACTCGGCAACAACGCGCCCTTGGTAGACAGTGTTTGAAACAGCTGCGAACCGCAGTTGCGTGCTGCTGGAAAGCCTGTAGTTCGTTGTTACGGCTTTACCTCATTAAAATCGGTTCCTTCTATTACGTAATCCGCATCTTACGAAGTGCCCGTCACGTGCTAAATCACGTGTCTATTTTAAATATCGTATATATAGACCTTTTCTTTTTATTTATTTTCTATTTTAATAATTAAGCTACTTTTATTATACTCCGTATACCTATTACTATATATTATAACTCGTAATAGTTATAAACCTAGTTCTTAATTAAGACCTTATATTACGATAACGTACTTATTAATACAATCCTTATAATCTTTTTAAAATAATCAATATACTCATACTTACTTTAGTTTAAGCTAAGTTAATTAGTTATAATAGTTAAATTGAATAGTTTAATACTTTTTATATTATTAACGAGGGTATAGGGGTTTAGAAATATATTAACTTAAATACTCTAGACTCTGACGTACTCTTCGACCCTTTTATAATATTATTTTATTTTTTAAATTTAAATAATTAATTTTAACCCGTAATGAAGAAGAGCTACGAGCTTACTAAGTACGTTATAAGGCGTTTAAATATAACTAAAAAAAACTAAGAAATCCTTTACTAAGAGCTTCTAAACCTAATTCCTAATATAAATCCTTTAATTTCCTCGAATATAAGTAACTTATAAGACTAAGCCGGGTTTCTTTTTATCCTACTTTACGTAAATCAATCTATCCCTATACCGTACTTATAAAAAGGATTTATATACTCGAGAGTATATAACAATAATAAGAGCTTAATACTAAATATAAATAACTTCAGGCTTAGGAACGTAATATAATTAATATATATATTAAACTCCTCGCTTAGTAATTAGTAAAATTAGTTAACGCTACTCTTTATAAATATATATTCTAAAAAGCTACTAAGGACGGCTCTAAGTTTAGTATATAACGACTTATTAAATAACTAAAGTAGGAACTTTAGCCCTCTAAAGTAATAATTAAGAATATAGTTCGAGACGAATATTAATAAGCCCTTAATAAAACAAAGACCGGGGTTAACTTATAACGCTAGTATAAGGAGTAGTAGTTTATTTATTTCCGAGCTAAATTATATAATATTTTAAAAATTAATAAAGAAATTACCGTACTTAACTTCTTAGTTATAATTAAGTCTAGACTTAACTCTATATAGGGCTAATATATATATAAGACCTTTAGTAAGTTAATAACTTTTAAAATGAATACTAAGACCCTTAAAAAGATTATATATATATTTAGCTTAGTAACTTAGGACGTATATACTAAGTGACCTTCGGGATAAAAAGGGGCTTATTCTATTTTTATAAGACGTTTTAATATAATTAATAACGTAAATAATAAAGATAATATTATATACTTTTATAATTATATATATTTATAAAAACTAATAGCGTATTAAAATTTAAAATAAGTATTTATAAACTAAATCGTTAGTAAGTTATTAATACGAATATTAAAAAGCTAAGTAAAAAAAGTCCTTATTATTATTAAATTAAATAAATAAAAATTATTTTATAATAAGCTTAAAAAAGTTAAATAGCTAAAGAATAATAGAACTTCTAAAAAACCTAGGTTTTAAAAAAGATCCTCTAACTAACCTAAAGCGAGCTTCTTAACAAACTACGATAAGGGCTACGTAGTTACTATATTTATAAAGGGTTAAGACTTAGAAATAAACGCAATTTTTAGTACCCCTATAAGTAACGCTTATCCTTTATTTCAAAGTATAGTAATAAATAGCTATAGAATAATATATCTAATTAATAATAAAAGCCTCTTTAAACCTAAGAATTACGTACTATTTAGTAATAATAACTACGTTAAATTAAGAACTACTATACTACTTATTACTATACGTAGTATTTATATTATAAAGAGCGTTCTAAACGGCCCTAAGGGGAAGGGAAGTTATAACCTAAAGCTTTAGAACGTCGCTTATATTAAGGGATTTTATATTAATATAGTTTTAAAAACTTTACTAAATAAAAGCGTACTCTAGTACTACGGTTGAGATTATATTTTATAATAAGGAACGCTTTAAAAAGTACTATTAAAAAGTAGCTTATTTAAAAAAATAACTTAGTTTTTTTTAAATATAAGCTCTTTTAATCCTACCCTTTCTTTATAACCCTTAAGCGTATTTTATAGAGCTTAGTTAGTATTATATTACTAATTAACTAAGGAAAATTCCGTTATTTATATTAATATACTCGTTAGAGGTCTAATAGCGCGCTGTTATAGTACTTTAGAATAAGTTATTTTAGACCTAATACTCTTTATTAATTACTATATAAAACTCGTAGTATACGTATTAAACTTTTATTATAAGTTAAGTATAAAGTATATATATTATCTAAGGCTAAGTTAGTAATTTTAAAAAAACTATTTTTAAAAGGAGCTTTACGACTTTAGTATCGTATATACTAAGATCTGTTCTACTTTAAGCTATTTTCTAATAAATAATAGCATATATATATAGCTTCTAATAAATATACTAAGTAGCTTAGGGGGTTCTTTTTAAAAACTAAAATAAAAAAGGAAGTACTTTTCGTATTATAAAGCCTCGAGATAGTAATCCGCTATTAAAAAGGGACTTTAATTTACTTTTTTAAAAGTAATAATAAAACTACCCTCCTAACCGCTAATATTAAATATATATATAAAATATAGTATAACGAGCTAGGAATCGGAATAAAGTTTCTACCTCTATATATAAAAAAACCTATAAATAACGTAAAAAGAGTAGGTTAATTAGTAATTACTAAAGCTTATAAAATACGCCTTTTTATAAACCTCTTTATAAATCTAAAGGACAAAATAGTATTAATAATAATTATTATTTATAATATTATCTTACGGGAGGTTTATAATAGAGATTTGCTTATTATAATAGAAATTAATTAGTAAAAGCGGTATTAATATTAATAATAAATAAGTTATTAAATACGGGATTTTAAATTAGTAACCTTATATCTCGGAAATCTCTACGTATATAGCTATTATATATACCCCTTTTATAGGGATTATAAGAGGGGTATATATTAAAAAGAGTTTAAAGTATTTTTTTATAAGTATATAAAATACCTAGTTAAATACGTATTAAAAACGTATAACTTATATAGGATCTAAGTACCTACGCTTAAGTAAGTATTTATTATAAAGAATATTAAGTTTAATAAAAAAGTTTTTTATAATCCTATATACGAGGAATAAGCTATCGTAAGTAAGTAAATAAATTTAGTAATCTAAGAGCTATAAAAACTCTTTAACGTTAATAATAAGTTAGTTCGAGCACTTAGGGAAATAGATTTAAACTTTAGAAATACTAATACTTAAAATATCTCTATAATTAAGGATAATATTATTATTAGATTTTTAATTATTTAGGACGCTAAGTAATTAATAAGCGTATTATAAGGTGTAGTTAATAAGACTAAAGAGGTTATTATAACCTTATTATTATTACTAATCCTTAAGATAACCCCCTTATATAAGCTTAGGAATAGGGGTAAAAAAGAGGGTATAATAACTAGGTTATAAACGGCTTTATATAGTTTATAATCCTCTCTACGAGCGCTTATCTATATTATAAAAGTTCTCGAGCTTTTAATTCTTAATAACTCTTAATAAAATATTAAAATATATAATAAACGAGGTACTAATTACGAGGAAGTAATTCTTAATACTAAAGTTAATATTAATAAAGAACTTTTATAATAAACTTCTTATATTATATAAGAATAGAGCTTATAAAAAATACTTTATTAAGTACTAAGTAAAGCTCTACTAGGTCCTAGACGTTTAAACCGGACCTATAAACCTTTATAACGTTTTAATAATAATACTTTTATAACGCTCTTATATTTAAATATAAAAAACGGTAATTACTATAGCCGTTATTAAGACTACTTTCTTTCTACTTTTATACTTAATTAGTAAAAAGCTATAAAGGAAAGTAGTATAAGATATATAATACTTTATTAAGTAATAAAAAGAGTAGTTTATAGGACCTACTTAGAGCGCTCTAGAGGAGTTTAAAAACCCTAACTAATTAAAATTAACTTTTAGAGCTTACTAAAGAGGTTTAGTAATATTAAATATTTCTTATAGTAATTATAAAAGCTACTTAGGGATACTATAAATATAAAAATAAAAAAGTTAAGAGATATTAGTATATAAAAAGAAGTCGATCGTAATCTTAAATAAGAGAGCCTATTTTTATTAAAATAGGTATATATTTATAAATATAACGCTAATAACGAGGTTTATAAAGTAAAAGTACGTATATATATAAGGAGGGATATATAATTACTTAACTCCTTATAAAATACGTACGCTTTAACGCTTATTATAAAGGCCTTTAGGCTTATAATAGTAATAACTACTTAATTCGACCTTAAGGCTAGCTAATATAATACTATTCACGCATTCTTAACGCACTTATTAAGAGCGAAAAACTAGTAATTATTAAACTCCTAGAGGGATATAAGGTTACTAATAAAATAAATAAACTCTAACGCGCTCTATATAACCTCTAAGACTTATTAATTCTATAGTTCTAAAGTTTTATTTCTATACTTTATAATATAAATATAATATATAATTACGAAGAGATTTATATTTACTAAACCATAAATAGGAAAATAATACTAATATTCTATATTAACGATTTTATTATTTTATACTATTAAAATAACTAAAAAGTAGCTTAGAAAATCGTTAATAATATAAAAAAATATATTAACTTTAAAAAGAACGGACCGATTAATTACTTCTTTATAGTACGGATTTTACGAGACCGCGCTATTTATAAAATTTACTTTATTTATAACGTAAATATTAAGTAAGTTATTAAGTATTTTAACTTTATAAATTTACTATATCTAGTTACTCCTCTTTTTTAAAAAGAGTTTAGACTAAACGAGGAGTAAATAATAAAAATAAAATAAAGAACTACTAAAAAAAGGTTAGAAGTGTGCTTTATATAGCTATTATAATTAAACTAAACGTCGTTTTTACTTATTTATAATTATTATAGTTCCTAACTAACCCGAGCATAACCTATATTAATATAATTAACTAATATATCTAGTATCTCTATATAATAAAAGATTTTACGCTTTATTATAGTAGTATACTAAGTAAGTAATTGTTATTCTTAGCTAGAGATACTAGTTTCGTAAATAACGAAATAATATAATAATTATCTTAAGAATATATAATATCTTTTTAATAGCCCTATTAAATAAAAATTAGTATACTAAGCGATAATTATAATATTAATTATTAAAGCTAAGCTTCTTTACCTTAAGGAAACTATAAAGAAAACTATAGTTTTAAAGTGCTTTTTTAAAAATATTACTTTTAACCTAGGAGAAGTATAGGTAGTTAATTATAATAATTAATAAACGATTTAGCTTATTATAAAAGAAAGGGAAAAAATAACTACTTAACTTCGCTATATTAATATATAGAATATATAATTAAGATAAGAGTATACTAAAGGTAGTTTCGAAATTACTTATATAATAATAGAAGATATATTAGTAAATAGGCTTATTAAAAACTTTTTACGAACTAAGTTCGAATATTTTTATATACTTCTTAACTTTTATAATATATAAAAAGTTATTATAAATAGCTAAAGTAGTTAAAAATAATTAATTTAAGCTATGCTTAGAGAAACTTAATACTTAAAAATAAACGATAAATAGAACTTAAAATACGGCCTAGAGGCTTAAAAATAAATAAAATAAGACTTTTCTTAGCCTAAAAGCCTAAACTCTTAAAATAACCTTATTTTATAAAGTATATATATATAGAAATAAAACTAGAGCTTATACTTACTATTTAAAATCCCGGTTTAAAAAGTATAAGATTATTAAAACTATAGCGTTAATAACGAGGAGACCGGTTATACTTACTAAGAACCGTACTTTATATACTTTAAAATCTTTAAAACTATAAGTAATAGGGGTACTAGGGGGGGCGGGAAGTAGAATAATTATTAGGTTAATAACCTAGGGTACAAGAGCGGGTAGCGTAATAAAAATTTAGTTATAAATAATTATAATAAATATAATTAATAATATAAATATAGTTAAGAGAGGGGGCTAGGGGCGCGTAGAGAGGAAGTCTTTTATATAAAAACTAATATAATTCTTATATATCTTAATATTATTATTTATTTAGTAAATAATACCGCGGAGCTTAGTAATATTTTATTAAACCTATAGTTAGGAGTGCGCTTTTTAATAATAAAAAAGGATAATATATTTATAAATTCCTCTTAATAGAGCAATCCGCCGGGGCCGTACCGTATATTACGTATTAAAAAAACCTAAGTATATTACGCTCTATACTTAACTACTAATTAAAATAGCTCCTAACTTTTTATTATTTCTAGCCGTTTAGAGAGCGAGCTATACTTACTCTAACGTATATAAAACCTCTTAGTACTAGTTTATATAGGTAGCTAGATCCCGTATTATATACTCTTTTTTATTAAAAGTTAGGGGACCCTATATATATTCTTTTATATTTATAATATAACCTATATTAAAGAGATTTTTAGCTTTATAAAATATATTCTAAATTAATATTAATATACTAGATTTTAATATTTATATTAGCCCGGTTATTTATAGCGTTTATATTATTACCTAGCTAAATTCCGTACTATTAAAAAGTACTACGCTACTCCTTAAGTATACTTACGTTAGTTATAATAGCTAGGGCGTTAAGGGGGCCGAAGAATTTATCGAGCCCTAGAGGGGGGGACCTACCGAGGGGTATTTTTAATAAAGTAAGTTCTTAACGAGGTAGTAGTTTATATATTAATAAGTATATTTAATAAGTTTATTTAATAAGCCTATTTAGTAGATTTATTTAGTTTAAATAAAGCTTTAAATAATATTAAAAACGATAAAAATAAAAAAGATCTTTACGAGCTTTAGTATAAAAAGTAGCTAAGTATTAACCTTTTTAACCCTTTTTTTAAAAACCTTTACGTTATTATTAAAGTTTAGAACCTCTATAGTTAAGGGCCGCCTCTAATTACTATAACTAACTATTATAGCTAACTATTATAACTAACCTCTACTATTAACCTTTTTAACTAGTACTACTACGTAAAGGGCAGCTTACCTATCCCGAATTATATAGCGGTTTTCGTATTAAAATTACTATATTACGTTAAGTACGTACTTAGGGTATATTGTGCGTATTATATAATTAAAAAGTATACCGTATTATATAATTTCCTTTAAAAGCGTAATCCTACTAAGGTCGATCTTTTACGCTTATAAAGCCGGAAAAAAACCACTACATATTTATAAAAGAGGGAGCGCTGTTTATAAAAGCCTTAGTAAGGGCTTAGGTTATTAGTTATATAACGATTAGTATATTAATATACTACGTAACCGAACGGCCGTTAAAATAGTACGTATACTAACTACTATTTCTTATAAAATAATAATTATTATCCTTAAGGTTAGTATACTAAAGGGCTACTTAAGAATAAGGTATATACTAAATATCCCGTTTTTTAAAAACCTCTTTTTTAAGCTTTTTAAAGACTAAGTATATGTTAAATAGGCCTAGAATAGTAAAAAGAACTATACTTATTATAAAAAGTACTTTTATTTTTTAGTAATTTTTTTTATTTTTTATTCCTTTTTTAAAAAGAGCTAGTTTTACGTTTTTTAGAGTTTAAAATAATATTAAATACGAACTCTTAAGATAATAATATATAATATACCCTTTTTAAAGAGCTTAATATTCGAACTAAACTTACCTTTACTTTTAAACTCTAAGGGGGGGATAAGTAAAAGCTCGTTAGAGCTTTTATTATTATTATTTACTTTATTATTACCTTTTTTAATATTATTAATAAGAGCTTTAAACTTAATAAAGTTTTTAATATCTTAACTAGTAGCCTCGATATCTTCTTAACTAGGGAGGGAGAGCTCGGTAACTAGGCCCTAGTGGGCGGGTTAGAGGGTATAGGGGGGGGTAACTATTACGGTAGTAAGCATTAGGGCCCTATAGGCCCTGTAGCTTAGCCTTAGGCTACGAGGCTAAGCTCTTAGTAGTTACGTAACGAGCTAGACCGCTAGGCCTAAAGGGCTAGCTTACTAGCTTCTACTTACTATTTTATTTTATCTTTTATATTAAGTCTTTAGTTTCTTAAGTTAATATAGTAGCGTTTTAACTTACTTTAAGTTCCCTTTTATAATACTACTTAACGTTACTTAACTAACTATTCTTTAAAAACAAAATAATAATATCTTAATTAATTAATTACTTACTATACTAACTAGCTACCCCTATTAAGAAAGCGTATAAGAGAGCTAACTAATAGCTAACTAAATTAATTACGTATAAGTAGCGTAATTAATACTTTTTAAATATATACCCCCTTTACTAAATATAATAGTTAGAGGATATAGCTAGGGAGGCTAGGTCTCTTTTTATATTAATAACCTCTAGTAGAGTTACTACTTTTATAAGTCTTAATAAAGCGTCGTAAGCCCTAATAAAGGCACTAAGCTTTTAATTATTAACCCTAAGGTCGCGCTATTTAACTAGTTAATAAAGCGTTTTTTACCCTTTACTACCTAGGCTAATCGCTTAGTATACCTTAGTAACGTAGCTAATTAGCTTACTTTACTTATTTATATCCGTAATAATATTCTCTTTAAGAAGAATACTAAGCAGAGTATTAACCTCGACCTTATTTATAAGCTATATTATAAGGATAATAAGAAAACCCTGCTTAAGTAAATCGAATAGTAGCTAAAGATATATATTACTTAGTATTAATTAGAATAGGTCCTGGCCTCTATTATTAGTTAGCTAAGTAGTAATACTAAGCGCTTATATAAAATAACTTATAAAAACCTCGATTTTATATATATTATTACTATAGAGCTCTATATTACAAAAGAGGCCCTTATCCGAGCCTATGTTAGTAATAGGGCTATAACTAAAAGACTTAAATAATTAAAAAACGGCTTATAAGCTAGCTCTATTTAGAATACTAGTACCCTTAGTATGCTAAAGTAGCGTTTAGTACGCTTAGAGATATAAAATAACTATAAAACTACTCTAGCCTCGTTTTACTACGTTCCCTACGGTTCTTAAAAAATACTTAACGTACCTATTTTTATTAATAATAATAATAGTCTTAAGTTCGACTATTAGTTTTAGTATATTATAAAGCGTTTAGAGATTATTAATTATAGTATAAATAAGTACTACTTCGAGTATATTATTAATAAGATTAGAGGTAGCGCTACGGAGTTTATATACCTAATACTAACTTTTAATAAGATTACTACGGCCGAGTAGCTACTTTACGAGCTTAAGTTAGTTTATACTAGCCCGATTATTATAAATAACGCTAGTTATAAACTAGACGTACTTATAACTATACTTAAAAACGTCTATTAAAAGCGTTCTATATTTACTAAGCTTGCGCGTATTAATAAGCTTCTTAAGTCTTAATAAAAGCGCCGTTTTTATAATAAGTTACTAATATATTTTTATAATTAGGCTATTTTAAAATATCTAAACGACTTAGCTATTTTTTAGAAATATACTAAGTACGTTGCTTAGCTAGCTAACGTAATATAACCCCTTTTTATAGAGGACCGTATAGTTAAAACTTCTAGCTAAACTCGCTAAACCTCGAGTAAAAATAATAAAAGTAGTAGAAGTAATAGAGGTACTAGAGGTACTAAATAGAACTAAAGCCGTACTTCTATTCGTAAAACAATCCCTAAAACCCTATATTAAAAGCTTAAAATAATAGCGCTTACTTCGTTTATAGTAATATTAAATATATTTTTAAAAACTACCCTAAGAAGCTAAAGACTATTATAGCCGCTATGGACATAGCCGCGGGCCTTACTAAAATAGAACTAAGTTTAAAAACCTAAACCCCTTAATAAAAATAAACTCCTAGCTAGGGAATATATATAAAAAGGACGGAAAATTAATAATTAATTTAGTAAACTTATAGGATCTCGTAGAGGGCTAGCCCCTTAAGACAGAGCTTATACTAATATTTAATAAATATAGAATTTATTTAAGAACCTTACTTAATACGGGAGTTACTAAGTACGGATTTATAAATAATTATATAACTCCTTTATTATAGTAGTTCTATATAACCCTATTTTATAAATTACTACGCCCGATCCTTATTACTAGGTTTAATAGGGAGCGATTAAATAATACTAGTGTAGTATAGACCGCTAACTTATATATTAATTAATAAGTCTTTTTAAAAACACCCCTCTTTTAGCTTAATACGGGCCGCTACGACCTAATCTTAAGATAGAAGTAGTTTAAATATTATAAGGTAAACCCTAGTATCTATTACTAAGAACTAATATAGCCTTAGGACCTATTATTATAAAAGATACCCTCTATTATTATTAAGGATATTAAGGACCTATATACCCTAAAAGTTATTAATATATAATACTAGATCGATACTAATTATTAATAGGACCTATTTAAGATAAATATAGTTTATTATAACTAAAGGCTCTAGTAGTAACGGGCGAAGGGCGTACTAATTAGAATATTATTATACTTATTAAAAACGATAGCCCGTTAAATATAACGGTTAAATAAGGCCAAGAGTATAAAGAAGATAAAACGCGCCCTTAATAATACTATTATTACCCCTATAGAGAGGGCTAGATAGTAGAAGCTATACTTAGTAATAGTATAAATAAATATTACCTTTATTAACGCTCCCGTATTTAAAAAAAACATAAGGTAGAGTAACGTCGAACTAAGCTTTATATTATTTTATAAGCTAGACCGTATTATAGGGAATAAAAAAGAGGAAATAGATCCCTTATATAACGATAACTAGGTTATTTACAACCTTATAATAATAAACTTATTAAAATATTTACGGCTTTAGACCGACGTTTTTAATAAGGTAGCTAGCGATATACTAGCACTTTATAGGCTATATAACTATAAAATTAAGCTCCTAAATAGTAATAGGGAGAAGCTAACCTACTACTCTCTATATAAATAGTTAGTACCTAAGCTAGAGGCTACGAGAGCTTATTTACTAAAGTACTTATAAAAAGGATTTATTAAGCTAGGTAATGCTCTTTTTATATTATTAATACTATTTATAAAAAAGTATAATAGTAATTTACGCTTTTATATTAACTTTTATAAGCTTAATAAAGTTATAAAAAAAGACCGCTACTTATTACTACTTATTAATAAGACCCTTACGTAGTTAAGTAAGGCGAAAGTATTTATTAAACTAAATATTAAGTAGGCCTTTTATTATATCCGACTCGACCTAGCCTCCGAGGATTTGATAATATTTAAAACTCGTTACGGGGTATATAAGTATAAAGTAATACCCTTTGGGCTCTATAACGGGCCTACTACGTATTAATAATATATAAATAAGATACTAATAGAGTACCTAAACGATTTTTATATAATATATATAAATAATATCCTAATTATCTTTAATAACCCCCTTTAGTACTAGGAATATATTACTAAGGTATTAGACCGCTTATAAAAAATAGGCTTATAAGTAGATATTAAGAAATATAAGTTTAGCGTTACGTTTATAAAATACCTAGGCTTCGTAGTTTTTATAGAGGGTATATAGTTTAATAAAAAAAAGGTTTTTATAGTTAAAGACTAGAAGCTACTTATATTACTTAAAGGTATTTAGTTTTTCCTCGGGTTTTATAACTTTTATAAGAGATTTATAAAGGACTACGGCCGCCTAGCTAGGCCCCTAACGAGGCTAATAAGCAAAGGGGTTTTTTTTAATTTTAGTACCGATTATAAGTTTATTTTTAAGGTTATAAAACTAGTGCTAACGTCGGTACCTATTTTTTATTACTTTAAACTAGAGCTATTAACATAGTTAAAAACTAACGTTTCTAATTTACTATGTGCCGGAGTACTATTATAATAATAAGAGGATAACGGGTTATAGTACTTAGTAGCTTTTTATTTAAAGATAATAAGCGGCGTAGAGCTTAATTATATTATTTATAATAAAGAAATACTAATAATAGTACTATACTTAGAGGAATAGCGCGCGGAGTTCGTAAGTTATAAATATAAGTTTAACGTTATTATAAATTACTAATTACTACTATTTTTAATAACTAAACACTTACTTAACTTATAATAAGCCCGCTAGGCTAGTACGCTAATAAATCTTAATTTTTAGATTTACTATTACTTAGAAAAAGAGAACGTACTAGCTAATACTTTATTATAAAAAACGGAGGACATTCGTACTTAGTAAGTACTAAAAAAGGCTAATAAGACCTAAGTCCTCTTATTATTAAGATTACTATTTTTTAATATTATAGCGGAGTTATAAGTACTATTAGACGCTATCGTTAGTTAACTATAGTTTATAGTTAGCTCGCTTATACTAAAAAACGAGCTCTAGGAGTACTTATTAATAAGAAAGATTTTAAAGCTTAATAAAAACCTTACGATAGCGTCTCTTATATTAATACGAGCGCTAATAACCGAAGGGTACGAACGCTAGTCTATTTAAAATAATAGATTACTAATAATAAATAAGAAGCTTATAATACTTAAAAAAGAGAACTTCTATATTATAGTTATCCGCGAGATTTATAAATAAAATCTCCTCGCTTATTTAGGGTATAATAAGATTATAAAAATAATTAAATAGTAATATTACTAGCCGGGCCTAATAGTAAATACTTATTAGTATATACGGAACTACTATACTTATTATTAGTTATGTAGTGGTTTTTTTCTAGCTTTATAAGTATAAAAGATCGACTTTAACGGGATTACGTTTTTAAGGGAAATTATACGATATAGTATACTTTTTAACTATATAATACGCACAATATATCCTAAGTACGCGCTTAACGTAATATAGTAATTTTAATACGAAAACTACTATTTAATTTAGGATAGGTAAGCTACCCTACGGCGGCGCTAGCTAAAAAGGTCGACGGTAGAGGTTAGCCGTAATAGTTAGCTATAATAGTTAGCTATAATAGTTAAAAGCGGCCCTTAACTATAGAGGTTCTAAACTTTAATAGTAACGTAGAGGTTTCTAAAAAAAAGGGTTAAAAGGGCTAATATTTAGCTACTTAGAGCTCGTAAAGATTCTTTTTATTTTTATCGCTTTTAATATTATTTAAAGCTACTCTCTATTTAAACTAAATAAATTTACTAAATAAGCCTATTAAATAAACTTATTAAACGTACTTATTAATATATAAATTACTACTTTATTAAGAACTTACTCTACTCTTAGTATATAATTAGTAACTAGCGGGCTAGGACTAAAGATGCCCCTCGATAGGTCCCCCCCTCTAGGGCTCGATAGATTCTTAGGCCCCCTCGACGCCCTAGATATCGTAGCTAACGTAAGCATACTTAAGGAGTAGTAAAGTACTTTTTAATAATATAATTTCTAACTAAGTAATAGTACGAATACCGTAAATAGCCGGGCTAATAAAGACGTTAAGATTTAATATATTAATATTAATTTAGAAATTATACTTTATAAAGTTAAAAATCTTTTTAGTATAAGTTATATTATAAATATAAAAGGATATATAAGAGGTCCCCTAACCCTCGATAAGAAGGAGTATATAATATAAAATCTAGCTATTTATATAGGCTAATACTAAGAGGTTTTATATACGTTAAAGTAGGTATAGCTCGCTCTCTAAACGGCTAAAAGTAATAGAAGGTCGGGAGCTATTTTAATTAATAATTAGGTATAGAGCGTAATATACTTAGTTTTCTTTAATACGTAATATACGGTACGGCCCTAGCAGATTGCCCCGTTAGGGGGCTATTAACTTTATAACTATCCTTACTAATTAAAAAAGGTTTAGTAATATTTAAGTAGTAGTAGACTACTTAAGTAAGAGGGTAATATTTATTCCTTATTATAAAACTCCTATAATAACAAATATAAGCTAAATCTTCTATAAATAGGTACTACCTATCTTTGGCCTACTAGAGATTATTACGTTAAACCGAGGCCCCTAATTTATTTTTAATTTTTAAAGGGAGCTTTATAAGATCTATAGAGTTAAGCTATAGCTATTATCAATAAACTACTTATAAATAAATAGCTAAATAGAGGTATTAAATTAGTATATCCTATAGTAGTTAAGGCTACTAGTTAACTAATACTAGGATAATTAGAGCGATATACTACTTATAATTAACTTTACTTATATTACTTAGCTCAGCGAGACTACGGGGCTATTATTATATAAAATAGAATTCGGCCGCTAGCTATAGCTCTTTTTTAACTAGTCTAAGTAAACCCGCTAATTTAGCTTTATTAAAAAGAAGCTAAATTATATTAATACGTAGCGTACAGCTTAAGGGATATACGAGGCCTAGGAGATTACTAGGGGTAATATAAAAACTACTTAGGTACGATATAAGAAGTATACTAAATACTACTAGCGCCTAGACGACCTAAAACTAAGGAATTAGGTCTTTATTAATACTTTATATTAAAAATCCGCTAATATAAATAAATTATAATAGCCGTAGGCCGGGCTATAGCTTATTATTAATACTAGCTAGGGGGGTATATAAATTATAAAATTACTAATAAGTAGCTAAGTATACCCGGTTTTTTACTTAAATAAGCTAAGGAAGGTTATTAATAACTTACTACCCGGGTAGAACTAAAACCCGCCGTTACTAATTATAAATAATAATAACAAACCGGAGTATAAAGTCTCTAAAGTCATTAAGTTACGCTTATATAAAAGAAAACTATAATACTAAGTAAATTAAAAAGGATATAATATAGACCCGACTTAGTATAACGTAAAGAGCTTTAAATATACGCTAGTAGCGCTCTAAGCGTTCTATTACTAGTACCTAATTACTAAGGGCCCGTTACAGAACTTAAACTTATAAATAGAAATTATTATAATAAGTAATTTATTACTACCACAAGATAATAATAATATAATAATAATAATTACGGCTATCAATTTAGTAAAATAAGAAGTAATTTAGAGGTTTATTTTTTAGTACTACGGATAGCGCCCTCTAGTATAGAGGGGGGGGTAATATTATAATAGTAAGTATTAGGGCCCTATAGGCCCTATAACTCAGCCTTAGGCTACGAGGCTAAGCTCTTAATAGTTACGTAACGAGCTAGACCACTAGGCCCAAAGGGCTAGCTTACTAGCTTCTACTTACTATTCTATTTTTTCTTTCCTTATATTAAGTCTTTAGTTTATTAAGTTAATATAATAGCGTTCTAACTTACTTTAAGTTCCCTTTTATAATATAACGACCTTAAGGGGCTCGTTAATATTATTACTTATTTAAACTCTTAGTAAATTATATAATTCGTATATAAGAGATATTATAAAAATTATATAAAACTTACTATTACTTCTAAATATATTAAATATTTATATTTAAAATAAAATTAAGAAATAACTTAATAACGTAGGCGCGTATATAGTAAATAGGGGTACTTATAGTAACTATAAAAAGTTAAAAAGAGGAAGAAAAATAATAGCTAAGCGACGCTATAAGAATTTAAATATACGCGAGGCAGCTAGGTAACCTCGATCTTAGTAATTTATATATTAAAAAATAATAAAATACGTACTATTCTAAGTTAGGATTTTATTTACTTTGGATAAAGGGATATATTTATAATAAACGTAGTTTAAAAGACGTATATCTTTTATACTTATTTTTTTTATTTATATTTAACTAAATCGGGCCTTTATAAGAGCATTTAGAGATTCTATTTTAGGTATAATAGCTCCCTAATAGTAGTAATTAGGGAGTATATTACGTAATCCGTATCTTACGAAGTGCCCGTTACGTACTAAATCACGTGCCTATTTTAGATATTGTGTATATAGACCTTTTCCTTTTGTTTATTTTCTACTTTGATAGTTAAGCTACTTTTACTATACTCCGTATGCCCATTGCTGTGTGCTATAACTCGTGACACCTTCTGATAGAATAAGGTTGACGCTACTAGAGCTTGGACGAACCACGGGAATTTCCTCGTGAATTCTAGCTTGCGGCACGGACAGTGTCCAAATTAGAGGCGGGCCACCCCGTGTGCCGAGAGTTCCACCGTCAGGCGGCAATATCCGAATCACGGGACGTATTCCATAGCCAAGAGACTGCTGAAGCTTAATAAATAATCTCGAACTCAGTTGATCGTTACTAGTCATGAACTATAGGACTTAGGACTTTGCCTTAGTCTAGCCAATTTAAGTCACGAATACTTAATTTGTACTGTGAGAGCTCAGTACCGGAATGTTTCCAAACGTAGGTTGCCTTTCGCCGTCATATTTGTGGCTCAACCTCGGACAATGGATAATTACTATATTGACATTGACCAAGTGGATACTGGAAGCCGAATGAAGAGTGATGGGGCAAACACAAGTAAGCCCTTGCACAGGATGCTTTTGCAAAGACTGAGAAAAAAACGAGGTAATGGCCAAGACTAGAAGTAAACAAAGCAGTGAATGAGGACTGAGACTCTCGCGCTGAACGAACCAACACATCCTGGTCTCCTGATGGTGCGCGTACGGACAAATCCGATCTTGAGTCAGATGGGAGTCTGGAAGAGAGACATAATGGCACTTACCTAAGTCCTTCAAATTGCTCTCGAAATCGTAAGGCATCGCCTCGTTTTCCCCGGCGACAATTTATTTACAGTTTTGGTCTCGTTCCGCGGCCGCCCACGAACACATGCACCAGGTTATGAAGAAACATAGTGCGTCCCCGACGTGAAACTGCAAATAAAGTCTACATTGAGCAGCTGTTTCCCTTTGCTCTGGGACCTCTTCCATTATCTACCCACACTCTTTTGCTTCTTGCTAACCGTCACTCCTTTGCCGCTATCATGTTGTTGAAATCTCTTAGCCCTCTTCTGGGCTACCTCGCCGTCTCCCAGACCGTTTCTGCATCACTATTGCCCCGCGATGGCGATGACTCTGGTGGTCACCCCTGGATTAATCATGACGCCGTCGTTCCATTCACTCAGAAGCCTTCAGTCGTTGGTGGAAGCTTGGAACTTCGTTTCAACCCCTTCCTCTTCGTTTCGGGAGGTTGCGATCCTTACCCGGCAGTAGATGCCCAGGGCAACCTTGGGTAAGTAAACTTCCGTTGTTTTTCAGTTACTCCTCTGGCATAGATTACTTTTGAGGATGAAACCATGCTGATACGATGTGAACTAGCGCTGGTCTGAAGCCTACTGGTGGTGGCCGCAGTGGCTGTGGTGACGGTGGCTCGGCTCAAGTCTATGTCCGTCGTGGAGAGAGCCAGGGCCGGAAGGCAATTATCTACAATTATTACATGCCCAAGGTCCGTTGGGCCAAGGGAAATAACAACGGCCATCGCCACTACTGGGCTAGTGTCGTTGTCTGGGTCAACCGCTTCGGCTGCGACGACAGCGACATCACGTCCATCTGGCCCGTCGGAATCTCCTACACCACTGACCACCTGAACTGGGGCTCGGCTTCTGCCGGAGAAGTCTCTTTCAGGTCCTCGGATGTTGGCATCGATATGGCTACGCACCCCAAGATCCAAATTCACGACGAGGCCATCGCGCCCTTCACCGGCGCCGATGGTGATAAGCTTTTCGAGCGTACACTCATCAGCTGGGATTCCCTCCCCGCGCTCGCAAAGCAGGCGTTGACGGACGTCAAGTACGAGAAGACACAGGTTCCCTTCACGGACGAGCACTTCCAGGCTCAGATTGACGCTGCCTACCGTGATGGTTTCTATGCTGGTGTAAAGAAGGAGCCTGACTGCCCTTCAAATGATGTGCCTCCGGCCGATGACCCGCCTGTCACTACAACGGCCGCGGCTGCCGAGCCTGCCGGCTTGGACAAATAATCAATGACTACCTAACTTGGAAGAAGTGTTTCGGCTTTCGACAGTTGGGTTAGGCGGCAGTTCTCGGGTGAACGATCGGACGAAAGTCTGTCTGTACTGATCTATTTACAATTCGTTCACCGCTTTGTCTATAGAGAACTTGAGAAGGCCATCCGATACTTAGACGAGGAATAATAAGTCTTAATTGCCGAACTAGTTCACCACATGAGAGCCTAGATACATGATAACATCTACTTCAAGTATCCAGTGTACAGTTCTAAAACTCTTCGGAGCAGGCTAGATAGTGTCGCAGTTCTTGATGAACGTTTCTAAAAGTTCAACTCAGGATTATCAGCATGATCTACAGATTTCTTTAGCCCCAGTCATTATATGTACTGCGTATCCCAGACTGTCTCCTGAACGTTATAGCACAGCGACGTTGAGCGTTCAGATCGGAACATCTCAGTTGAGGCGTCATAGTTACGTGCCCCTTCGATGGGAACAAATTGTTCATCTTGTGATATAGCAATTAACAAACGTGACTTAACCGCAAAATTTAACAAACATCTATCTTACTTCGGAGTAGATAACCCCCTAATTTTGACTTTATAGACCTGAACTAAGCACATCCGCCTGATGTTTATGTGATACTGGCCACTATCCACCCGGAATACAATTGGTAAGTTTTCGCCGACCTGCCTCCTGTTTTGAGTTCTATTAGATATCTGACGGCAGAGGCTTGTGCGAAGCGGTGGGCGCCGGTGGGGCCTTGGAGGGCATCGGGCCAGCCGGCTCCGGATCAGTGGGGTCACCTCCATCCTCATCGCCGTCGCCGCCCGGAAGATCGGCATAGAAACCCTCATCGAATGCCTTGTTCAAGTTATCGCCAAAGTTCTTGTCGATAAAGGGGACCGAGGTGTGCTCGAAAATGGCACCGTCTAGCTGCTTCTGCGCAGGCTCCGGGAGCATATCCCAGTCGATGATTGGGAGGTTGAGGGTGTTTTCCATGTTCTCGGTGAGCGGACCAACCATTTTCTTGCCCCAGTAAGCCACGAGCGGATGCGAGGGTCTGCCCACCAGGCTAGCGCCCGACGACCACTTCGTGGCGGGATATGAGCCAACGTTGTACACTCCATTGTCGGTTTGGTAGCTGATGCCCACGGGTTGCGCGGTGTTGACTTCGGCACCGTAAACCCATACCACGATGGATGCCCAGTAGTGGCGATGCTCCTTGTTGACTTTGGGGACGTAGAAGGAGTACATGATTCCGGTGCGTTCTTTGACTGTGCCAGTTCTGACATAGAGCTGGCCTTCACTAGACCCACAGTCGCCATTTCCCTTGCCGGTAGGCTTGAGACCGGCACTTCATTTTAGTCAGTCTCAAAATCTTATAGCTAGTCACCATCAGAGACAGAGTAGATGTGCACATACCCGAGATAGCCTTCAGCATCTACGGCTGGGAAGGGAACACATCCTCCCAAAACTTTGATGAAGGGCTGAAAACGAAGTTGAAGTTCTCCCTTAGATCCAGAAGCAGCTTCAGCTGGGAGAAAGTGGATGTCGTCATGGTTCTTCCACTTGCCATCTACGGCCACGTCCTTTACTCGCGCTTGCAAGGTGGCCGAGAGGACACTCGGGACGCTGGCAAGCAGGAAAGTTGCAAAACTGATTAACTTCATTGTTTCGGTCGAGCTCGAGTTGTCGAAGAAGGTGGCAAATGACAACCAGTGTCTGCATTGGCTATTATATATCTCTGGCCACCTGGCGGCGTCGTCCATGGGAGCAGGCGTCACAAGGCTGCAGTCTCCGTGGAATAGATAGAATGAGGCTATCATCTCGTAAGTCGAACTCAATATTCCAGCGGCTAAATGAACGGAGAATCACGGCGAGAAAGCATAAAGAGTCGAGCCGTTAGGGACAGTATCCACTTTCAACGAATTGCCGTAACCTTAATATTACTACCCGTTGGAGAATGAGGCTTAGTTACCTAAGTGATCATCATGGTCTGTATACGCTAAACGTACCGACCTAGACGCCTCAAAAGATTTTTTCCCCATGCCTGGTAACTCACGAAGCATTTTGAAACATCTCGTGATTGTGTGAAAAACAAAAAAAGCAAAAACGGAAATTTGGACGGTCGCTCCGAAACTCGTTTGGGCACCTTGATAGTTCCACAAGGACACGAGTGAGAGACCTATTGGCTATAACAAGATCGGCGAATATCAGATTTTTTATCTACCTAATGGCCTCAAATCCAGGCAAATCCTCATGGTCTTTGGCTTGCTTAAAACTCCCAGACTCCCAAACTTTACGGATTCGAGGCTTCTGGCCGTATTCTCATCTCCAGCCTCTGCTTCTTCAAACTATTCACAATGCGTTCTCTCTACTATTGTCTCCTTCTCAGCCTTTCGCTTCTAGGAGTCTATGCCGGTATCTTGGAAGAGCACGGGTACACGGTTGAGGAATACCAGAATGGACTATACATCGTCACCAGTCCCCATTACTCCGGGGGGAACGCTCCGCTGGACAAGGTCAGAATCAACGTGGAAAAGAAAACCATGACCGTCTACTTAGCCTACAATGGCAAGGAAGAGGACCACGAGGACAAGTTGTACATGTCCCAAGTTCTCGCGGCTCTTTGCGATAAGGAGGGAATCGATCCCGATGATTTGTGGTGGGTCGTTATTGACGACGTCGAAAACGTCGCTACAAAGACAGCCATGACCCAGTACCGCACCAAGTACGGCCTCCGTTTCAAAGACGAGATCAGAGTCAAACCCGATCAGGAAGCGGACTGGGCCATCTTCAACCAAACTCCTTTCTACCGAGCCGTATACCGCATGCTTCCTCGCAAGGGCATTGACCAGATCATTATCAAGAGGGAGGACGGTCAGACAAATATGTATCTCTCAGTTGAGTGATTGCCTAGAGTAAGTTCAATCGTTTTTGACACTATCATTGTCGGTGTGTGTGAGTTTGACTGATCGCGTGTAGCCAGTAATTTGACTTGGAGGACACGATGATGAGTTGGCTCCTTAGTGACTGGATGGGCTGGAAACAAAGTGGTGCAAACAGAAGTTAGTCCCTGTGGTATCTGTAGCACTCGAACGTAGCTGTACAGCTTTTGAGCAAAAGAATACATACAACAACTTACTTGCCTCATCGAAGGAAACCAGGAGTAAAGGGGACTGGCTGTCTTACGACACAGAAGTAATGGTGAAACCTTCTGGCCGTGAGAGTGATGTTTTACACTCAGCCTCATGAAAGAACGTTGTCTCGAACGGGTTTTCACGTGACTTCTTGCTGGGTTTGACGATCGTTGCGCCTAGTTAACCAACCCCATCGGCCCTTGAGAACAAGATATTATGGGCCCCATAGCAGACAAAGTCGGACTCGGTCTATCACTGATATCACTGAAAACCTCCCAGCGGCTGCATAAGACCAGGAATAAGAGAATGCCTCTACTGGTAGTCTCCGGCAGCTGAATTTTAACTTTTTTCTTGATTCGCTACGTTGTTTAGTTTTGCCATCTTACTTTGACAACTCGGCCAGGATTATGTGGCGTGGGCAGAATCTCAAGCTAATGATGTTTAGGCCTCGAAGGTGGGGTCATTGAGGATGGATGCAAAACATTAGGATGATATGAAAGGTATGCCGCCATTCAGAAAACTCGAATAAGTGGCATTCCCAGGCAGAATGAAGTGCATCGCACGACGTGGGCATACTATGCGCCTCAAGTTGTGATATCGGAGCAAACATCGGGGCAACTAGTTCATGCTTGGTAAATGAAGGGTCGCTACGAACCGGAAGAAGTGGGGTTTCAACTCGGCTAGCCAAACTCCCAATGAGTGACAATTAATATGGGCTCGAATTGAGTTGACCCAAACTAGCTTTGATTAAACGGTCTGTGAGGCTGATCAACTCGGTTTCTTCGGCCATTCCCGCCCCGCCTGAATTCTTGCAAATTACCTATCTTCTCCAACGTAGCCGGACTCACCGATACTCAACGGCCTGTGCTTCTATGAGTGGCACCTTCGTTCACCGCTGTGATAATCCGCAGGTGGAAAAGGCTCCGGATGGTGTTAGTCATTTGTTTCGAGTTTCCTAAGCCTAGTAATATACTGTGGCAGATAGCATCCGGACAAGCGTTAAAGTTGAGTTGCACTCAATGAGTGATCGGCGAGTTTTCAGGCGTTAATGTCTGTAGGTTTCCCTCTTACAGGGGAATTAGTTCGAACCGTGGGTTAACAAAGAGATTAATTTAACTATATAAATTTCTACGTACTATAAAAAGGAGGTTCTAACCGTAGGTTAGGCTAGCTACGATAATCCTAAATAAGATCCCTAATTAGCCCCTATATCAATCGATTATATACCGCGGTCGAATTAGACTTTTAATCCGATACTAACTTTCTCTTTCTTTTATTAATTTAATTACTACGATTAGAGGTATAATTTAACCTTAAGCCCGTTTATTAGGTCGTTTCTTTTTTCTCTTTTTCTCTATTTTTTTTATATAACCTATTTTTCTATTCGTACGTTAACTTTTCTACTACTTACGAATTACTTTAACCCTTTATTAAGTACTACTTTTATAAAAACGTTAGCGAGGTTATTATTACTATTAATTTAATAAATCTTAAGAATCTCGCGCCTTTTATACGATTACTTAAGGGCTATAATATTAATTATAAGCCTCTTTTCCTTCGTAATTCCTAATTTAATAAGATATTTATATAGTAAGTAAGAATCTATATAGATAACCGTTAGGATTAGTAAAAAGCTAAGTTAATTAGTAATTCTCCTTAGCGTTATTAAAATCGTATAGGCGAGGTTAACGCCGTTAACTATACTATAAACTTCTAATACTAGTATACTTCTTGTTACTTACTTATTTTTAGTTAATAAGTAGTGGATAATATTATTATATATTATAAATTCGCTCTTACTTATACTCTCGTTAGTAAGAATAATAATATACCTTAATTATAAAGTAAGGTCCTTATTATTTATAAATAAGCTATTTATAAATACGTAGAGCTTACTAGTTACGAGGTCGATTAAGTAGTAAACGAGACCTCGATCGAGATTCGAGTACTACTACTTAAGCTGCTTATTAAGTACTTTGACGTTTTATTTATTTAGCTCTATAGCCTACGCTACTTTAATATAGTTAAAAGTCGCCTCGGGCTAGTATATACCCCTAATATATATTCCTCGTACAAGCTTAGCCTTATATTACTTTTTAATATTAATTACGTTTAGATTAATAAGGCTAATTTTCTTACCTTACCCCTTTTATTAAAAAATAACGGTTTCTCCTTCGATTATAAGAATCCCGCCGTTAAACGCTAATAAGTTATTTATTATAAGGACCTCTTTTAGCTGTGTTACGAAGCTTACTTTTTAAAGCTTCTTATTCTCTTTTTTTATAAAATTAATATCGGATAGGCCTAATATATCGTTAGTTTATATTTTAATAATTCTAAATTAGTTACTTACGTACTTAGAGATTAGTAAGCACGGGTCGTACGTAGATATAATTATTAATAATTAATTAGTATAAAAATCGTAATATATAGCTTATTAATAAGTGCCCGATTTTACGAGCCTATATAGTAGTTTAATTACTTTAATAATCGTACTTTCTAAGTACTTACTAGCTATTTCCTTTAGTAAATAGGCTAGGATTTTCTTTATAAGCCCTATAGCTAATTAGGTATACGCCTAAGTAATATTATAGCTCTAAATCTCGTACCCCTTTTTTTATAATAATACCATTAATACTATTATTAATCGTTAGTTATAGCGCTATACTATAGGTAATTATATAAGTAGCGTCGCTTTTTTAATATTACCGTACCCTTAAATTACGTATCTAGACTTTTTATATAGTTAGGGTGTTCCTTTCTTTTTAATTTTACGAACTATTTGTAATTTAAATATACGGAGGTTTATATACTTCTTTAGGTCGTAGAGGATAAATTAATAAACCCCTCGATTACGAAGAGTATTTACTTCGATTAGATCTAATTCTTTATATAGCTTTCTAGTAGTTATAATTATACCTTCCTTACGTAGTTTAACTACTAGCTCGAAATTAGCTTTCTCTTTTACTATATAAAAAGTATTAATTACCTCGTTACTAGTAATGAATTATCGTGTTAGTACTTACTATCGTAGTCTTCTATAACGTCTCGCTAGTAGTATTAGTACCTTTTTAGTAATTTCCTCTTCCTCGTTATTTATTAGTATTATTATAACGATTTTATTAAGGATAATTTCCTGTGCCTTTATTACGGGTTATATAGTTTCCCCTAGCTCTTCTTCTTTTTATAAATTAGAAATTACCTTACTAAGATCTATATAATATAGTTTTACTACCGTAATTAATACCTCGAGGGGTTAGTTACGATCTCTCGCGACTATGCACGATCCCTACATCGCTACGTACTATTAGTAACTTTAGGTCGTCTGCCGCCTTTCTTATTAGCTAATTAGTACCGAATTTCGGATTAGTAGCGGCGACGAGCTATAGATCGAAATAAGTAGAATTATCGATTATTAGACTTATAGTATAATATTTTACTTCTATATATCTTTTTATAATAATAGATTACTATTAGTAATTATAAAGAGGAAATTTGCGTCGTTTACTTTTTTTTTAAATTTATTAAAGAGATTATACGCTTTATTAACTTATACCTAGTTCTATAGTATAAATTCCTTTTTTATAATTATCGTTACTAGGATTTTATATAGCTCTTACGATTATAATTATGCTAATAATACCCCTTGCCCGTAGAGGAATCTATTAACCGCTTTTATAATTCCTAGGCTTATTTTTATAAACTATTTATTTAGCTAGTAGCTAAGGTCGTTTGCGATTTTATAAAATAGGGGTTACTTTTATAGTCCCTTTTTTTTATAAACTTTAGTTAAATAGATTAATACTACGTTAATTTACTTACCGTTAGGTTAATCCGCGATCTAATATATTTACGTTCCCTAATAATCCGGGTTAATATTTACTTATTTATAAAAGATCGGGATTTTATTTAAGATCGGGTTTCTTCCTCTTTTTTTTTATACTAACTTATTAAAGGTCGTGCTCTAGCCTATACTTATATTAGTAGTTATTAGTATATTTAATCTTAATAGGGATATATCTAATCCGTGCGTTAGCTATAATAAGCCCGTGCTTTTATTACTTAACGAATTTATTAAGGTCTAGGAAATTCCCGCTTCCTCTCGTTATCTCGCTACTACTCTCGTTTTTACTATTTCTAGCGATTATTATTACCTTTTTAAATTACTAACTATCGTACTTACTAAGACCTCTTTTTTATTTAGGATAAAAGGGTAGGTTTTAGCCGCCCCTTTTTTTAATAATAATAGTAAACGTTTATATTACTATAAAAAGATATAGTAATTAGTTTTATAATCTTTATTAGTTACTAATTTCTACTATTCCGTACTTTTCTAGCTTCCTAAGCCTCGTACTCTTTATAACCTCTAAATAGCTTTTTTCCTTAACTTACCTCTTCTAGGGCAGTATTTTATAAGAATAATTAAATATAAATACTAAGTAGTTTATAGAAGATCCGTATAGGTTATTAAGTATAGTTAGCGAAGTTAAGCCCCCCCCTTTTTTTTATAAAATTACGGGCCTTAAGGACTTATTAAAAATACTACTTATTACTCGTACTTAATAGGGTTAGATACCTTAGAGATTTTCCTCTTACGGCTCTTTAGTACCCTATTTTATATTTTTTTAAGTAGTTTTTTTTATAGCCTAATTATTATTAGGTAATTATCGCTCGCTAGTAATTCTTTTTATTAATTCGGCTAGTTAATTTCTAATTATAAGCTAGTTATAATAAAGTTATTTAGTAAGAAAAGCTGCTTAAAGCGATAGTAAAATACTAGTTATTTAAGTAGTTTTATTAATTAATATAGTTTAATATAATAGACGTTGACCTCTCGTGGGTAGTAAAGGGCTATAATTATTTAATTCTGTGTAGTATTTAAAAATCGCCTTCTTTTTTATCTACTTTTATAAAGTTATTTAGTACGAATCTCCTATTTTATATAGTATTAAGAGGTCGTCTCTTTTATATAGCGAGATACTTTACTAATTTATAATAATAGAATTTAATTACTAATTAGTATAGGTTTCCCTCTTATAAGGGAATTAGTTCGAACCGTGGGTTAACGAAGAGATTAATTTAACTATATAAATTTCTGCGTACTATAAAAAGGAGGTTCTAACCGTAGGTTGGGCTAGCTACGATGATCCTAAATAGGATCCCTAATTGGCCCCTGCGTCGATCGACTGTATGCCGCGGTCGAATTAGACTTCCGATCCGACAATGTCGCTACATACACCTCTACTCGGGCTATGCATATTACTATGAAACATATGTGTCTATGGCAGGTCGGTAACGCCGCCTCTCGCATTTGTTCCTTTCCAATTACCTTACCCTATATCATAACATCGGCTTTTGGGGAATGTGGAGTTCCTGCCAAGGCACTATGTTCATGGCGTTGAGTGAGTAGAGCAAACTGAATCGGTCAATCATATTTCACCGAGACTTTCTACAACTTTTCCATCCCACACTGTATTTGAGTTAAGTGTGCCTCCATCCTTACGAGATGCTAATTTTCAGTAAACCTGGCGCTGAAAGCCAATTTTATTGCAAGTAAGGCTATCAAGCTGACGGAAACTCCGTCATCGACACAAATGCCCGTCCTAGATATAAGGAATCATCCACGCAAAACGTGCCATGTATTAGACTAGCTATACTCCAGAGGACACTGCACTCCTTCTCAGTCCTCCAGTCACTCCTTAATTGCCCATCATGATCCGACACGCATTGACTTTGCTTCTGCTCTCGACGACCATTACTGGTCAGGTCACCTCTCCCGACAGTCCTTACAACCCCGAGTCGCAGGATGACGGCGATGCATTGGCAGAGAGGGCCGTCAGCCCTGGGATTAAACCTCTCCCAAGTGTGAAGCCGGCCCCGGGCTCGAAGCCAGCCCCGAGTGTCGTGCCTCCCCGAAATCAGACGTCATCTCACGTTCCATCGACGTTCTCCAAGTCGATCCGTATCACCACTTCCTCTCACTGGAGTAGCTATGCTCCTTCCTCTTCTCGGAAACCGACATGGAGCCCGCTTCCTTCTTCTACCCGGAAGCCTAGTCAACTTCCTTCCTCAACATGGCATAGCAGTGCCCTGAAGCCGTCGTCCACGCCGGCCCCGATCCATGTGAGCAACGGAGAGACGGTTGCCGCAGCTGTCGGCGCGGTTATTATCGGAGGAATCCTGGGTGGCTTTGTCATGGCGCCCTCTGGTGCGCTTCTGCCTATCGCGGCGGGACAGACTGCGGTGTTGTCGGCAGCGGCCGGCTCCGGGGCCGCCGGGTCGATGCCCGAATTCGAACTGGATCCCGTCGAAGACAAGCCTGATCTGCCCGAGTCTGTCCCGGAGGTCAAGCCCACCCAGCAGAAGCCCACTGAGAAGCCCACCGAGAAGCCTGCGACGCCCACGCAGGTCCCCACTCCCTCTCAGTCTTATGACCCGGAGACTGCATCTGAGACCTACGACCCATGGACTTCTTCCGCACCGTGGTCATCCTCGGCTCCCCCATCAGAGTTTCCTTCCTCAACGAGCGCACCCTTCTCCTGGACCTCATCAGAGCCTGCCTCCTCTCTTGTGACCACCTCATCTGTGTGGAGCACTACCGTCGCCACTTCAACTTCTTCAGCCGCTCCGACTAGCACTGCACTCAACTGGATCGACCACGACAAGGTCGCCGCCTTGAACGAGGCAACATCTCTGGGATTGGAGGGCCAACTTCAGCTCCGGTTCAACCCTGAGCTGTTCGTTTCTGGAGGTTGTGATCCCTATCCGGCTGTTGACGCCTTTGGAAGTCTTGGGTAAGCCAAAAAACATCTTGAAACAACATAAAAGATAGCATGAGCTAATCATCATTTACAGAGCTGGTTTGAGACCCACCGGTGGCGGACGAAGCGGATGCGGCAACGGCGGAACCGGACAGGTCTACGTCCGCCGCGGAAGCAGTCAAGGCCGTACCGCCATCATGTACTCATACTACTTCCCCAAGGTCCGCTGGGCCAAGGGCAACGACAACGGCCACACTCACTACTGGGCCAGCATCGTCGTCTGGGTCAACCGCTGGGGCTGCGAGGGCGACACGGACGTATCGGCCGTCTTCCCCGTTGGCGTGTCGTTCACCAGGGACCACACGGTATGGGATACTGCACAGACTGGCGACATCTCCTACTTAGAGTCGACGCACCCCAAGATGCAGATTCACGACAACGCCATGTCGCCTTTCACGGGCGCCGATGGTGACAAAGTCTTTGAGCGCACTCTCGTGGCTTGGGATGCCCTTCCTGACGCAGCTGAGCGCGCGCTGTCTCTTGTTGAGTATGAGAAGACCCAGGTGCCGTTCATTGACGCCAACTTCCAGACCTATCTCGATGCTGCGTATAAGGAGAGCTTCTACGGCGCCTTGACTGATCAGCAGGGCTGCGGCGGCACCAACTAGGTGAAGTGAGCCTTAGTATTCGGGTATCGTGGAAGCTGAAGCTTGGGACGCGAAGTACGCATATAAGAGTAGCTGAATAGATTGATACTACGAATCAATCACCAACTCTAATCAATTTGCGTTGAGAGTGACGTGCATGTCAGGTTACAATTTGGAGTCTCTCACATTACTCTTACGTGTAAAAAGACCCAGGATATTCAACCTCACCAACCGGATCAAATACCGCACGCGAGGGCCTGGCCATTTGATGAATCAACTACTCTGAATGGCTGGAAGACAGGACGACATTCCGAGACCATCAGCCTGCCTCGGGCACGTCACCGAACTCTTCATCCCGCCGGCGAGATCTTGCCTATTTCAACAGAGGTCCCCCATGCTTCAAATCCCGGGGATCCCACTTGGACCGAACCATTGGAGACAGCTATCCATTCTAAATACCCTCTTGACCCTCCATCTTGCCAGGTCTGCCACAAAACTGCGAAACACAGCCCATCCAATGCTATCTTGGTCGCTAATCTGGCAGAGCCCGCGTTCCGGCTGTCCGTAACAGGCAAGGTGGAGCGGTGACAACGTCAAGCGCGGGCCGGATTTGCTTCGAAAATGCACGAAATGCGGGGAAAGATGGGAAAGATGGGGATGAGGGTTGGCCAGCGTTCCCGCCGGTTAAGCCTGATTCGGTAATTTTCCGCCGGCTAGTTGCCTTATGGGTTTCCCGCGGGTTATGTTCCCTTTCACGAGATGCTCGTGGATACGTGAGGACGCCACTCTTGGGCGACGAAATTCCCCAATGAGGGACCTGGAGATGTGGATGACGGAGGGTATATAAGGGGATTCAGAACTCTTGAGCGATGACTGCGATCCTGCGAGTTTGTTTCCATGTCTCTTTCACTTTCTCAAAGTGCTGTATCCTGATCACGAACACTCCATATTTCAACCCGCCCGCATTATAGGCGCCATAACTAGTAGATATCTCTGTTGAAACTCTCTCGAATCTTCACAATGCCTCACGCTGAATCACCTACGCCTGATGCCCCTCCTACCATCAATGGTGTCCAACTCCACGTCAACGACGACCTCCTCTCCGCCAACGAAGTCGAACCCCTCATTCAATCCCACCTCACAGAAGACTTCGATGTCCTCCGCCAACGGTACCGTCAACACGGCTACCTCCTCATCAAAGGCCTCATCCCCCGCGAAGACGTGCTCTCCGCACGCGAATCATACTTCAACTCCCTCGCCCCTTCAGGCGTGATCAAGCCCGGCACGTCTCCGCGAGAAGGCATCTTTGACGACGCAAAGTCAGCCGCAGATTACCCAGGCATCGGTGCCGGCAGTGTCAAGAACGCGGCGCCGGGCGAGACAGACCGCTCCGAGATCTTCACCGAGGCGGCGCTCAGGGCGCATACCGAGGATTGGTATGCAGGCTCTGAGGATGGCTCAGTCCGGGGCTTCTGCAACCACCCGGTCCTGCGCAACTTCGTCGCCGAATTCACGGGCTGGGGTGACGAAAACACCCTAACCGTAAAGCGCACGCTCCTCCGCAACAATACCCCAGGCAACAAGGCCATTGGCGTGCACTATGACCAGTCCTTCATGCGCTACGGCGAGCCGACGTCCGTGACGGCATGGGTGCCGATCGGAGACGTCCGGCTCGAGGGCGGCGGGTTGATTTACATGCAGGACGGCGAGAAGCTTGGCGAGGAGATTGAAAACGAGTTTACAACGAAGGCAAAGGCAGCCGGGATGAGCGATGAGGAGACAAAAAATGCGTTCAATGCGAATATGATGAGCACTGGATTCTTGTGTGATGGGCCGGCGGACTTTGGACGGCGGTATGGGAAGAAGTGGCTGGTGAGCGCGTACGAGGCCGGCGATGTTGTCTTCCATTCGGCACACATGGTATGTTTCTTCCGCATTTGCACCAGGAAGTATGTTTGCAGATTGCTGACTACGATACTAGATTCATGCTTCGACCAAGAATTACGACCCTGAGGGGCGCATCCGACTTGGAACGGATCTGCGCTTTGTCGACAAGCGCCGCCCATGGGATACTGTAAGTCATGTTCTGCCTGCTTGCGATGCTTTACTTGAAGAACGTCTCTAATAAACAGCAGCGTTGGGATAAGCATTACAGCTTCAACGATGGCGTCTGATCCGACCGGGGCCATTGCGCGTGACGCCGAGGACATCCCGACGCACGCATCTACGATGCAAAAATGTGTGAAGAGAAGAGATAGAGTCGACAATGACCATGACACATAGCCAGTTGAAATTGAATCATCTTGATTGAAAGCTATCAAGTTGTGACCATTGCTCCTTCAAAGTCTTTACCAACGCCCCTGTCTTCCATTGGACGATGGTCCTTACTTGTGCGAGATACTTGATTGTATGTTCTCGTTCGAGGGGATGTCTTATCAAATGGCCGCCTGAGAGAAGTGTTAGGGTCACGGGGCTAGCAGGTATATCGTATCGATTGACTTACACAGAGACAGCATGTGTGCGGGCAAGTAGTACGCGTTGACAGCCTCATTTGACCGGGCCAAGCCCATGAGCATACATAAATAGAACGTGATTTCACGCTGTGTCATGTTTAGTCGAGTGCATGCGTTTCTTTCGACTGCAACTCACCTCGCTGTCCATCCTCTTCTTCGTTCCCTCGAATCCTGCTGTCGGATTTGAGCTGTTGTAATCCTGGAAGGAAAATATCGCTTTCGAAGCGTAGTAGTACCCGAGTGCAACGGTGCCTGCATGGGCCTTGCTGTCAGTGACTCTCCTACTCAATAAAGTCAAGAGGAACAGAGCAGCGTTTGTTATGTGAAGGTTCATACCTGGATCTGCGGCCATCCACAGGGTCGGAAACGGTCTTCCTTTGGCCACATCCGCCCGTTCATAGAAAAGGGGCTGGAAAGATAGTGGCTTCTCTTTAAACCACACGTCGACGTCATTCTGCAACTCCTTCCAAGTCTCTGAGCTGCTTGTGCTGAATCCCGATCCGTCCTCCGGGAAGAAGAGTTTCAGCACTTTCGCAAACAGATAGACGATTCGGTTCGCGTGCGCTGTGTCGTCGTTGCTTCTGAACGTAGAAGACCTCTCAAAGTTTTCTAGGCAAATCTCGATTGGCGTCCTGCGAACTAGGAACACATAGAGTGCTTGTCGTAGGTGGACCCAGCTCGCGGCCTCAGCCAACCCGCCTTGCGTCACGAAACGGGCAATGGCGTCGTGATTGAGCAGGTTCCTCGTGCCTCGAAGGTGATGGTAGTGGGAGTCTGTCTCGTTGTCGTACTCTTCGTAGAGCCGCATGATCACGACAGCCGTCAGCAGGATCGAGTCCCATGTCTCTGGGGGTTGGGAGAAAGCTTCGATGAGCAGTTCGATGCAGCGATTGTGGTAGTACGTGCTCTCCAAGTCCGATTTTTCGCTTGTGTCGTCGTTCCCCTGCGTATCGAAACGACTGGCTAGTGCGAAGATGCCGTTGAGCAAGATTGGCTTGCGAAGGGCGAGACGGGGGACGTCAAGGGTGAAGGGGCGAGCATCGTGACACGCATCAATCTGGGATCATTAGATGCTGTTGTATCCTCGCCAAAAAGGACGGAAATGGTGCAAGAGAACACTCACTGAAGGCGCTATTCTCAAGATGTACGTGCGAAACAAGAAGGCCTGGCGTCCGGTAAATCCGCAATGCTCGGGATCCACGGGCTGAATGCGGAATTCTGCATCCGAAATGAGACTCTCAGCACGCTCCGAGGCAATCTGGTGTGAAGACCCGGCCTGCGTTGACGGCGAGTCCCCTAAGAGATATGAAATCTGGAGCTGTGGCTGCACCTCTCCCGATTGCCACTGTCCGCTATCCGAAGTGGTGCCATCTCGCGCCGAGTCGAGATACCCGGGGCTTGATGTGAGGCTATCCCGGTGTTGTTGGCTTTCCTGCGGCGGCCCGCTGTTCAACACAAAGCCGATGGGCGCACTACCATCGCCGTGAGATCCATGTCCGGTGAATCGTTGTGCCGGGGCCTCGGCCCGGAACGCGTGCGTTGCTGGCGGTGAATAGCCGAAGTTGAGCTGTCCTTCATATGGCGTCAAGCCGTGCGGGGATGGGTGAGATGTAAAGCTGTTACTTCTGTCGCCCGCTGTACGAACGGACTGGACGGCCGGAGATGAGGATGCCTCGGATGCTGCGTCGTCTACACGACTAACTTCGCTCTTGCGTCGGGCTGGACAGAGAGAGTTAGTTCCTGACCTGCATGGAGGGATTGAGTGATCGGCAAATGAACAAAAACGAGGCGGTGTGCGAGAGACAAAAGCTGAAAGGGTCACCTCGGAGAGGAGGGGGCTAGCAGAAGACCCGGAGGGCCCGACGGGAAGGGTGGGCGCGGTAAAGCATCATCTGAGAAAGGAAGGTCAAGTCAAACCTCGGTGATCCGCCTTCTGAACTCTGTCCCCGGAGAGAGCTGCCTTTCTGGAGCTACCCGGCGCATGCTTAAAGCGTAACGTCGTGTCAAAGTGACATTCGAGATCGGCCTCGAAGCAGGCGCCGCAACCCGTCGCGCCGGGTTGAACAACACATTTACGGTGACGCCGCCGGCAGGCGTCACAGCAGCGTCGGGGCTTCATATATGGTCCCGGCCGCCGGAGGAGGGGACCGGAGCCTTATGTTTACTCGTATCCTCTCTCGCCCGCCGAGGTCTACGCAAAAGTCCGAGTGTCATCCGACTGTAAGCCCATCTGTTCGGGTATCTCCTAGGTGTATTGCGGTGTGTGACTGTGCCCTTGTTTCCGTTGACGTTTCTCTCTGCCTTTACCTCGGAGAGTAATCAAATCGACTCTGAATGGGCCGTTGGCGGTGGGTTTGCTTGCCGGAATGGGAGCGGGGTGAGCAGACGACCGTACGATTTTGCGGGGGTGGAATGAAGAGAGTTGAATCCCGCGGGATACATGGCCTTTTGAAGACATGGGGAGCGCTTGGTCGGGGCTCGGGATCGACGCTAGGCGGGGGATAAATTGCGGGGTGAGCCCCCCTTCAAGGAAGGAAGTGTTGTCGAAACCATGACTTGTTTTGTGTCACGTTATTCCCTTCGTCGCCCAATGGTCCTGTTGTTGAGCAGGGTATCCATATCAATCAGAGTCTCCCCAGTTCTTGGTGTAAGTCGGAGTAGGTTGGCCAGCCAAGTGAAGTCATCATCGTGAAAAAGTCTCCGTTGATGTCGACGACCTGACGGAGAGAACAGCTCTGCAGCTGGGGGATGCATCGAGTCATGTTCAACAGAAGGCCAACGAGAACCATTCAAGATTCAATACCGGCTGCTGGGAAGAGATACTATGGAGGTACTTATAAGGCCACCACGAAGGAGCTTTCCGAGAGTCCGGTCAGAATCCCGCCCGATCTCCGGCCAGGTCATCGGGCTCTGAGCCAGCGCCCGACAACAGGGCACCGGTCAAGACAATTTAGACCGCAATCGCCGCCGTTTACCTATATTAGGGAACTCATGTCGCCACCCTAAGTGTGACATCTCGATGAGGTCTATTTCTCCGACGGCTAATGGTGTCTATTAGGGACTTCAGCCGCCCACACTCATCCCGTGACAAAACTAGAGCGACTTCTCAACTCATCACCCCTTTCGAGTGAGCCAGTTTCAGTAGTTCCTAGCCTAACCAAGATTCTCGTGCTATGCCCGGAAGGATAAATGTGGGACGTCCGGGGTATCTTTCTCGTCAAGGCACATCCACCCATCGCATTCGATGCGCTCTCTATCGCAAGCATACGTCAACAATCATAAACAGCTTCGTAGCGATTACTCGATACCAGAGGCCCTGCGCCGCCCTAAGTAGAATCACGGCGGCCTCAAACATAGTCCGGTGAACATTGGGGGATTCCGAACCTTAAGCCGAAGCCGACGCGATTCAAGTAGCCTAAACATCTACCACAACATCGAGGCACAAGCTGTGGCATCGGCCGACAACTCATAGTCATTCAACTCACTCATTGCCTGCCAACATGAATGCGTTGATTCAAGGTGATATTGCGAACAGATGTCAGCTGTCTCATTTTGCTACACGAAACACTGCCTACGACACTCAAGAGCTAGGTCTATGATCTATCTGACCAGATCCATCGCCGATGATGGCAGAAGGTAACTAGACGAGATGTCTTTGATCATCGTAAGCATCGTGAAGAGGCACTAGCGCACCGTGATCGCACGCCTCAGTACAAGGAATAGAATTGTATTTAATTCGAAATCCGATGAGGGATGTTGGTAAAGTGATCATATCTCATTGCATCTGACATAAAGGTGAGTCGTGTCGGATTAGAAGTCTAATTCGACCTTAGCATACGGCCGAGGCTGTGCAGGGGCCAATAAGGGCCCTATTTATAATTACTATAAACTACCTAACCTACGGTTAGAACCTCCTTTTTATACCCTACGTAATATATTAAAATAGTTTAATTAACCTACTTTATTAACCCACGGTTTAAACTAATTAATTACTATCTTTATAATAATAATATTAATATTAATTAATAATTAATTTTTATTATTATAAATTAGTAAAGTATTTTATATAAAAGAAACGACCTCCTCGAATAAAACGTAATAAGAGAATTATATTACTTAACCTTACGAAAAGTAAGTAATAAAACGTAGAATCTCTATAATAAAACGAAATAGAGGAATCGTAACCCTTAATTACTTATAAAAGGCCGACGTTTATTATATTAAAATAATCCTTAATAATTAATAGAAATATTGAGGCGACCGAGCTACTATCGTCGACCTTATATAATCCTTTTTTATTAATTAACTTACCCGCGGCCGGCCCGTAATTAAAAATTAATTAAATTAATTAAATTAATTACATTAATTAAATTAATTAAAATAATTAAATTAATTAAGTAATTAATTAATTAGCAGAAGGGACTACTTATATAACTACTTACTAAATTAATTAGTACGACGAACGAATTTAAAAAGTATAGTATAAAAAAGTACTATATAATTAAAAAAAAGGATCCTTAAGTATAATATACCTAGAGGGCGTAATAAGAAGTATAAGAATTATAAAACTAAGAGATTTATAATATATAAAAGAACTACTCCTAAAGAGCTTATAAATATAACTTTAAAAACCTAAATAATCTCCTTATAGTCCTCTTAACTATCTCCTAGATATTACTTAAGAATATAGTATAGAGGACGGTATAATAAAAAAAAAGAGATTTAGAAATTATAATAGTAGCAATTTATGAGTCGTGAGTATTATAAGTATTAGAAGTTAACTAAGAGGTTATTATTTTTAAAAAGATCTTTTCGTAACCTCTTATTAAAATTAAGATTATTATAATAAAAAAAGAACCCTTTAAACGACCGCTAAGAAGCTCTTTTATATATTACTAACTCCTAATATAAATTATTACTTTTAAAAAAGTAAGAAATAGACTACTAACTAATAGTAATTCGTTTAATAAACGTATACGCTTCTTAAGTTTTAACTTAAAAAAACGCTACGTAATTAAGACGTTATTAAGCTACTTATAAATCTATTTTTAACGTTAATTAACTAAGTAATTAAAAAAAGACTATTAAAATAGTATTTAATTAAGAAGATTAAGAGTAAATAGTAACGAGGCTCGGTACGAGAAAACGAAAAAAAGTAAAAAGGTCCTAGACCTTAATAAATCCGATAATTAATAATAGTACGTTATTATTAATATTATTAAATAGCTTTAAAACGACCTTATTAGAATTAAATATACTAACTATTATAAATCGAAGTACGAGTTAGGGGATAATAAAGAGCGAGTTAATATATAGTTAAAAAAGAAGAATTTTTATATTATATAAATAAATAAAAATTAAATTAGAATACTAAGGAAAGTGGGTGTAGAGAGATTTTAATAGTCCTAATAATAAGTAAATCGATATAGTATTAGTTTATTTTATAAAAGTCTATACTTAAAAAGGGCTTAAAGAGCAACCCCTATTTTACGAGGTTATTAATAACCTCAATAACTAAAATAATAAGTAGTTTATTAATATTAATCCGAACGTTATAAATAGGGTTATTAAATTCCTTTATTATCGAAGTATTTTACTATTTTAAGTAGTAAAATAAAGAGCTTACGAGACGCTCGCTATAATAGTTACTATTAATAAATTTATATTATAAAATTAAAATTAAGTTAACTAAGTAATAATAAAATATAATAACTTTAGTAAAAAGGTAAACTAACCGGACTTTTTATTAAAAATTACTAATAGTAATATATTAGTACCCGCTATAATAAGGGCTACGGAAATTATATAAAAAGAGTAATTACTAACGATCTTATTAATCTTAGTAACTAGCTTAGTAACGTTACTAATACGTAGCTTATTATTTATTAATTAAAAAAATATATAATTAATTATATAAAGTTAATATAACTACTCTAATACGTAAGGAGTATATAAGGAGACCAACCTAACGGTCGTTATTATAAAGTAATTTACTAACCTTACGAAGATCTTTTTTAAAAAGAAATTATACTTAGGAGGGAAATACGAGGTTCTATAAAAAACCCTTATAATATTTTATAATTATTATAAAAAAGTCGGAATCCGAGAGTAATAATACTACTTAGTATTTAACGTCGTACTAATTAGTAAGGCTATAGATTATTATTACTAAGTAGTACGTATTATTAATTAAACTAACTTTCTAAGCGTAGTTAATATAATTTAAAGTCGCTTTAAAACTTAAAATAGAAGTCTAAAGCTCTTATCTAAGCTAAGGGTATTATTATTTAGATTTATAATTAGAATAATAAAAAGAAAAACGAGGCTAGAGATTCTTAAAGAACTTTTTAATTGTATTAATAAGCTAGTAAAGACGTAGTTAAATAAGGGGATAAATAAGTAAAAAGTTAAATATTTTTATATTACTATTTAGAGAGTCCTAGAGGTAAGGGTAACTTTATATTAACTTCTTAAGTATTACGAGACCCTCTATTTAAAACTAAGGTTTAGTTTTAATATCGAGGCTAGGATACTTTACTAAACGCACTTATAATCTTACGACGGTCCTTATTAATAATATTAAGTTAATTATATATATAGAAATAAAAGGAGAGATACTAAGTACGATAGCCGCTAAATTAAAAAAATAGACTCCTTAGTTAGTTATTAGTTCGATTTAGGATAGAAATAATAAAAAAGGAAGTATTTTATATATAAAAAGGACGGCTATTAATTAAATAATTACTCTAAAGAGGAACGTATTAATTCGTATAAGTAATATAAAAAGTTAAGAGTAATAAATAATAAAACTAGCCCTTAGTAATTTAACTAATTCCTTATTATATATAAAAGTAGATTTAGAAATATAGAACTTAGTAAAAGTATAATTAGTAGTTTAGAAAATCTATATATAATAAGAAATTCGAAAATAAAAAAGATCTTACCCCTTATACTAACGAATTAGATTTTAATAAAATTAATAAGATTAACTAATCCTTTTTCGCCCCGTTAGCCTCTAAAAAATATACAAGGCTAAATAAATAAAAAATAGTAAAAGCTCCTAATAAGTAGGCTTTGATATACGAATAATAAGGGAAAATCCCTTAGATAATAAATATAAATAAATAAATAAATCTAATAGTACTAAATTCTATTTTATTAATATTTAAAGAAAAACATAGTACTAATCGACTCTAAAAATAATTAAAAAGGTCCTCTTTATACCCCCCTAATTACTTAAATACTAAGCTTATATAAGCATTCTATACTAATAAACGATACGGCTTAGATATTTTCTAAGGGATTATCCTAAATATAAGGGTATTATAATAATTAACTAGGGATAAGGAGTAATTTTACGTACTTTAAAAAATATCCTTAGTTATATTAAATACGTTAATAATAAGTATTATAAAAATTAGTTTTAAGCTAAGTAAAGAAATATACGCCTTAAGTATAATAAAAGTTAATATATACTTAAGTATAATAATTTTTTATATTCTACCCGTTAATATACTATTTTTATTATACTTAAAGAATATAAACTAATTAAGTATCGTATTTAATAATATAAAAAATAGACTATTAAATAGTAAGTAGTTTATACTTATTAAAAAATAATAGGGGTATACGTTTATAAAGCTCGAATTAGACATTAAATTTATTAACTATTTTATAGAGGGCGAGCTTAAGTAATTATATAAGCGCTTTAGTTACTTATTAATTATAAAGCTATATAACCTCTTTAAATAATTAGGGAACGATATAAAAATAAAAGCTTTAAAGTACTTAATAAAAATATATTATTAGTACTAAATAAATGCCTAAAGCCTGGGTAGATTTAAGTTTAAATTATATAATAAGCTTAATTTTAACTAAGAAATCGTTATTAATATTTTTTTATTTAAATAATTACTTAGTACTATATATTATTAACGAGGCTATATTATTCTAAAGAGGGTAATTCCTTAGAAATCTACTTATTAAAACTATTTAGTTAATATTTAAGAGAGCGTAAATTAATATATACTAAGGGTTATTAAACGGGATTAGGACCGATATAAGTACTAGTTTTAAGTTAGTAAAGTTTAAAAATAATACTATTATATATAGTATATAGTTAAAAATCATATTTATTAAAGTATATTATAATATTAGTAAAATAAAAAGAGCTTATTAATAATTAAAAAGAGTATTTAAAATTATTTATAATAAGTGCCCTAATATTATAAATAAAGAGTATTTTTAAATAGTATTTAAGTATTATAACGATACTATAGGACTAAAAGGACTAGTTCTAATACTTCTTATATTTAGAGTATACCCGAGGACGATAATAGCCTTATTATTATTACTAAACGTAGCTTAGCGAGCTTAAGTAATTAATAAAGTCCCTTTGGGGTCCGGTCCGCCTTATTAAGGGCCATCTTCGCCTTCACGGGCAAGCTAGTCTATTAGGGTTAATATTAAGTATTTTTATTACGTACTTTAATAAAACTTTATAACTAACTATAGCTAGCCGTAGTTATTACTAACTATTAATACTAACTAAACTTAAGATATTAATAACCCCGCTACTATAGTATATTAATTACTTTCTTAATAACTAAATACTACCCCTTATTTTCTTCCCTTATCTTATTTAATAATAACCTCTTCTTATTAATATTCTTATTTAATACGCTCGTTTATACTCTTTTTAAGCTCTTAATTATATTATTAAGTCTAGGCTTATTTATACTACTTTATTATATTAAAAAGGCGCTAATAAGGGCGATACTTATTATAATATATCTATTTATTTTTTTATAAATTAATATTATAAATATAGTATTTATTAAAGTAGTCTCTTTATAGCTTGGGGTCCTTTAGTATAATACTTATAAGATCGAACTTCTAGTTATTAAAAAAGCCCTAAGGGTCGACGAGCTATTAGTAACGTCTCGGTATTTTAATAAAGTATACTTAAAGTAAACGATTAGATAGTAATAATAATAATAATAGTACGATAGTAATAGATAGTAAAGGAAGCGTTTTTAATTTTAATAAAAATAACGAGGTAACGAATATATATATATACGAGTTAAAGTTAAAAATATTAGTAATTAGTATTATTCTTAATAGTAATAACGAGGGTATTCCTGATATTATATTATTATAAGCTACTATTACTTAGAAAAGTAGCTAACTTAGCTAGGTACGTAGTAAGCTTATAAAGTAGTAGCGTCGGGCGCCTAATATCGCTATTAATAATCCGTATTTATAAACTTTATAAGAGGGAAAGTTAAAAAGTTAGAAAATTTAAAAAAAATAGTTTAGCGAGATAGTATAAGTATTTACTAATACCGTATATTAATACTATGTAAATAATACCGAGAACTGCCCGAGTAGCTAGTAAAGGTAGAATATATAAATAAATAAGTAATTAATAAAGTAATAAAAGTATTTTAAGAAATAAATATAAAGCGCTAGATTAATAAAGCTATTATTATTTATAATAAGCTAAATATAAGCCCTAACTTCGATATACCATTAAATTTAAATATTAAGATATAGAGGGAAATTACTAAATAATAGTTAGGCCTATATAAATTAATCTTAGTTAACGAACGTTTATATATTATTATTAAAAATCGGGACTAACTACTTAAAGTATTAATTATAGTAGTACGACCGTATTATACCGATCTTAGCGAGGAAATATTAGCTTAATAAGAAAAAAAAAAGCTAAGGGAATCCCCTTAGTAATATAAAGAAGAATAAGAGATTATTTTTAATAAAATTATCGTAATAAAATAAATAAATAATAATAAAAAAAAGAATAATACTTATATTACTAAGATATATCAAAAGACCTAAATAAAGGGTACTACTACGATAATTTATTATTAATAACGTTATAATTAGTATATTTTATATAATAAAAGAGAAGGCCGATTTCGTACTCGTAACCTAATTTTAAAAGAATAGTATAATTATAATAACTAAAAGAACTTTTAAAGGATTAAACTTAGTAAAAGTAGAGATATTACGTAATTAAGGGGTTTATTAATTTATCCTTTATAATCTAGTTAAATATGCGAATTTATATATATTTAAATCGTACATAGTTTAAAAAATAAAAAAGAAGGGTACCCTATAGTTATATAATCCCCTGACGGAGTAATTTGCCGGGGCCGTACTGTGTATTACGTATTAGAGAAAACTGGGTATAATACGCTCTATACCTAATTACTAACTAAAATAGTAGTTAACCGACTCGACTATTATCTCCCTTTTATTAATAGCTCCTAACCTTTTACTACTTTTAGCCGCTTATAGGGCGAGCTTTACTTACTCTAACGCGTATAGAACCTCTTAATACTAGCCTATATAAGTAGCTAAGTTTAGTATAATCCTTTTTTTTATATAAATATTATTACTACCCGGGGGGTCCTATAAAAGCTATTTAAAGTACTAACTTATTATTTTAATTATATATACTTTTAGCCCGTTTATTATAATTATTATAACTAAGCTAGTATTAATATATTAGATTTTAATATCCGTATTAGCCTAGCTATTTACGGCGTTTATAATATTACTTAGCTAAATTCCGTACTACTAAAAAGTACTTTACTACTCCTTAAGCGTACTTATATTAGTATAATAGCTATAGCGTCGAGCTAGCCAAAGAGGGCGCCTAGTCCGAGAGGAGTAGACTTATTAACGGGCATCTTTAGCCTATTAATTACTAACTATATACTAAGAGAGTAGGTTCTTATCGAGGTAGTAGTTTATATATTAATAGGTTTATTTAGTAAATTTATTTAGTAGATTTATTTAGTAAATTTATTTAGTTTAAATAGAGAGTAGCTTTAGGTAATATTAGAAGCGATAAGGATAAAAAGAATTTTTACGAGCTCTAGTATAAAGAGTAGTAAATATTAGCCTATTTAGCCTTTTTTTTAAAAAACCTCTATATTACTATTAAAGTTCAGAACCTCTGTAGCTAAGGGCCGCTTTTAATTATTATGGCCGATTATTACGGCCGACCTCTATTATTAACCTCTATTATTAACCTTTCCAGCCGGCGCCGCTACGTAAGTATATTACTTAGTCTATTATTAGTAAATAACCTTATTTATTCTAAATTAAATAGCGGCTTTTATATTAAAATTACTATATTACGTTAAGCGCGTGCTTAGGATATATTATGCGTATTATATAGTTAAAAAGTGTACTATATCGTGTGATTTTTTTTAAAAGCGTAATCCCGTTAAGGTCGATTTTTTATGCCTATAAAGCCGAAAAAAAACTACTACATAGTTATATAAAAAATCGAGGTACGTTATATAAAAGTACGGTAACGTTAAAAAAGCGATATTACTTACTTAGTTACTTATAGTTTAACGCTATAACTAGCGCCTTATAATAGTATTAATAATATCGCTATAATAGAAAGGATATTAGATTTAGAGTTATAATATTACGTAAGCTTATACTTAATTAGTAACTAGGCTTATAAAGAAGATCCTTACTTATTTTTTAAAAAAGATAATTAATAAATACTTAAAAAGTATAATTATCGAAGTACTTAAGCTGTTATATAGTCTTATTAAATTAGGTACTTATTAATAAGTAACGTACTACGACTTTTATATTAACTAATTATTAATAATTACGTTAATATACGATCTTTATTTCTTAATTATTACGTACGTAAACGACCCCTTTAGTATTATAAGGATATAAATAAATAATACCCTAGGTCTATTAAATATTAAGTTTATAAAGAAGGAAAATAAGGAGCTCTATAAAGCTAAATTTATAACTAAACTAAAAGAGATCCTTATATTAAGGTCCTTATTAGTATTTAATAGAGGGATTTTAAAAATTAAGAGGGATAATATAGTATTTTAATAAAAAGGGTAAGGCGAAAAGATTACTCTTATTAACCTAACATCTACTAACTATAAAAAATAATATAGGGCTAAGCTCGCCTAAGGAGCTTATATTATAAATATTTATTAACCTAAGACTATTTTTAATTATACTAAAGCTATATAAGCTATAAAACCTACGAAGAGCGATTTTAATACTTTTAATTAATAATTATAATAATAATAAGAGAACTAAAACTAAGGTCTCGTTTACTAGTTTATTAAGCTTACTTTAATAAAGCTCTATGTAGTGGTTTTTTTCCGGCTTTATAGGTATGAAAGATCGACCTTAATAGGATTACGCTTTTAAGGGAAATTATACGATATAGTATACTTTTTAACTATATAATATACGTAATATATCCTAAGTACGCGCTTAACATAATATAGTAATTTCGATATAAAAGCTGCTATTTAATTTAGGATAAGTAAGCTACTCTTTACGTAGCGGCGCCGGCTAAAAAGGTTAATAATAAAAGTTAATAATAAAAGTCGGCCGTAATAGTTAGCTATAATAGTTAGCCGTAATAGTTAGAGGCGGCCTTTTTTAACTATAGAGGTTCTAAACTTTAATAATAACGTAAAGGTTTTTAAAGAAAGGGCTAAATAGGCTAATATTTATTACTTTTCGTACTAGAGCTCGTAAAGATTTTTTTTATCCTTATTACTTTTAATATTACCTAAAGCTACTCTCTATTTAAATTAAATAAATTTACTTAATAAATTTACTAAATAAACCTATTAATATATAAACTACTACCTAAATAGCTAGTTAGATAACTAGTTAAGAAGTTAGCTAGTTAAAATACTACCTTAACGAGAACCTACTCTACTCCTAGTATATAGTTAGTAATTAGTAGGCTAGAACTCTCTAAAGATGCCCGTTAATAAGTCTACCCCTCTCGGGCTGGGCGCCCTCTTTAGCTAGCTCGACGCTATAGCTATTATAACTAATATAAATATACCTAAAGAGTAGTAAAGTACTTTTTAATAATATAGAATTTAGCTAAGTAATATTATAAACGTTATAAATAGCCGGGTTAATATAAATATTAAGATCTAGTATATTAATACTAACTTAGTTATAATAATTATAATAAATAGGCTAGAGGTATATATAGTTAAAGTAATAAGCTAGTACTTTAAATAACTCTTACGGGACCTCTTATATAATAATAATACTTATATAAAAAAAGGGATTATACTAAACCTAGCTATTTACGTAGGTTAGTACTAAGAGGTCCTATGCGCGTTAGAGTAGGTAAAGCTCGCCCTATAAGTAGGCGGCAGAAGGTTAGGAGCTGTTTTGATTAGTAGTTAGGTATAGAGCGTAATATACCTAGTTTTCCTTAATACGTAATATACGGTACAGCCCCGGCGGATTGCTCTGTCAGAGGGTTAATAAAGCTCTATATATTTATTAATAAGTTATTTATAAATAATAACAACTTAATTTTATAATTAAGATATATTATTATCCTTACTTACGAGAACCTTAGTAAGGACGACTTTATAATATCAAGTAATATAATTTATTATTTATTAATAAAGAGTAAATAAATTACTTATAGCGTACTTATATTAAAAGTTTATAGCATAGTTAACGGCGTTAACCTCGCTTATATAATTTTAATTATATTTAAGAGGATTATAAATCGACTTAACTTTTTTATAATTTTTATAATTATTTATACTAATTCGTACTTACTATATAAGTACTTTATTAAGCTAGGTATTATAAAAAAAAAAAGAGGCTTATAATAAATATTATAACCCTTAAGTAGTCGTACGAACGACGAGAGATTTTTAAAATCCGTTAAATTAATAATAATAATAACCTCGCTAACGCTTTTATAAAAATAGTACTTAACTAGGGGTTAGAGTAATTCGTTAGCAAAAGAAAGATAATAATATAAATAAAAAAATAAATTATATAAAAAAAGTAAAAAAAAGAAATAAAAAGAGATAACTTAGTAAAAGGGCCCGAGTTTAAATTAAACCTTTAATTATAATAATAATAATAATAGTTAGATTAATAAAAAAAGAAAAAGTTAGTATTAAATTAAAAATTTAATTCAACTTCGGTATATAGCTAAGGCTACGTAGGGGCTAATAAGGGGCCCTATTTACGATTATTATAAACTACCTAACCTATAGTTAAAACCTCTTTTTTATACCCTACGTAGTATATTAAAATAGTTTAATTAACTTACTCTATTAACCCACGGTTCGAACTAATCGACCACTATCCCTGTAATAGTGATACTAACAAGTCGTAAGTTAACTAAGAGTATCGTGACATCTCATGCAAATATCGATCCATAAAGTCTCTGTACTCAATAACGGTTCGATGAGCTCTATCTGTTGATGATGAATCATGGCAGATTCATAGACAGCATGGTACCGAAGTGCAGAGCTCACCCCAACGAAACCTGTAGTCCAAGTAACCTTCATGGCCCTGGTGAGAGATGGTCATCGATTCCCTCAATATTCGATATCATCCTTTCAAGAGTAGCTCGGACGACAAGTCCCTAATTGAGGTCAAAGTTTTGACTGAGTTGAGGTCTATGACAGAGCCGCCCTTCACAGTGAGATCTGGTGAGCATGCCATCAGGATGTCACCGGTGAAGGGCAACTCACCTCACAATCCTTACTCAAAGTAGTGGTCGATCAACGGAACACCCTATGTAACCTAGCTCCCAATGACTTGAACACTGTGCAAATGAACCGCTCGAGATGGCCCGTAAGGTTTGCAATTTCATCCCGCTTCTTGTTAATCTTCCTTAGCTCAGTTTACAAAAGTTATTACGGTCTCCCTGCCGCTTTAGCTCTGTGGTAAATAAGGCGTAATTGCTAGCCGGCAATTACGGTTCCGTTTTTGTACGACAAAGGACATGACTAACGGAATGTCACTGATTGGTTAACCTTTGAGGGCACAGAGCTCTTATGTAATCTTCTTTTCGGGACCAAGCTAACCTTGATGAGGAGTGGCGTACTCTCAGTACGTACCTGATCTGAGAACCCAGCGGCCCAGATCTGGTTTTCGCTGCGATCTTTCCTGATTTCGAGATCATCCAGTGCTGTGTGTCTAAGCATTCCTTCGCCCAACTGCACGATCAAGAAGAGTGTCATTTCCAGCCCAACTTGATCCTCATGTATTTGGCACCTTATGCCTCCTTCCTTGACGAAAAAAATTGCGGCTATCTGCATGGTAGCGGAAGAGGGCGAGACATCATTGCAGTTAACATCGAACCGGCGCTGGTCTCCGAGCATTCGGTCACGGGCAAGCACATGGCCCCATGACAAGACGGCTCTCGGATCCGAAGACTCGCGGCGACACGCAATTGACCCGGGTCAACTTGCTGGTTCTGCTCCATCTCCGGGTCCGATTGCCCTCTACTCGGATGAGTTTTGAGTCACTCGAAGCCACTCCGGCACCGGACACAGTTGTGTGACCTGTTGGCTGTAGCCCAAGGCCAAGACTCAAGGGCTGAAATTACACTACGTTGTAGAAACGGTGACCAGTGGCCAAGGTGCAGCCAAGAAGCCAGGGCCAAGTCAACTGACGCGTCTCTAACCTCGCACCGGGCGGTCTGAGGCCTGGGCACCTTTCAGGGCATGACACCTGGCCTCGTCACAGCGAGAGAAGCAGAGATTGCAGTCAAAGTCAAGACACGAAATCGAGCACACTCGAAGCAGCGGCCGACCGCAGCCACGGAGGAGAAGGAGTTGGATCTGACTTATCCGCTATCTGTCGCTGTCGGCTATCTCTAGTCCTGCGGCCTGAGCTTCGGAATAGAGCGGGAGCATTCAGCCCCATGGGGTAAGCGGGAACGCCCATCACTGGGTGGTAGGCAATGCGACTATGGGAAGAACCGGGTACTCCATATGCAGTGACGTTCTTTTCGCGGGGTCTAAGTGATGCGGGCAAACGGTTTGAAATTTGGGGGGAAAGGGGGGATATATGCATTGCCGGTAGTGGTGATGACTTGTTTATCCTCGGCGCGAAGAGGTTACGGAGAGGGTGTTAATGATTGGACTTTGGGTTGCTAGCGGTGATACGCAACGAGGTCACCATCGTCAGCCAAGCCCACCACAGGTCACCTCGAGTGAATGACTGAGAGGAGGGGATGAGAGTCATGATTTTGAACAGACTACAGCAAGCCTGAGCAGTGTTCAAGTTAAACATCCGAAGTATCTGACCTATTGCCGTCTTCCGAGAGTCTCCAGTCAACATCGGTGTCCGAGTTTCGCGGTACGAAGATTGGGTTTACGGTTTACGCAGTACCTTACACTACGAGCATGAAGTGCAAAGTCCCACCGGCACAGTCCTCCGTCCGCCCAGGAGCCCCTCCTCGGCCCCGGCAGCCACGTTCAAACACGGCTTTCATTCTCATTAATTGCCTTGATGTAAGTAGGTACTTAGGGATTACAGAATGAGTGATGCTGAGGCTGAGACTGGCTGTGTGACTCGCTTCCGCATTTGGCCGAAGCAAGTTCCCGCCCCGCTGCCCTAAAAATTTCAAGATCCCGAAGACGGCACAGTTAGGGACAGCCAGTCGGGCCAGGTCTTTCAAGGTTCCTCTTCCCCCCTGAGGCTTGGGGCCCTGCTGCACCCGGCTCCCTCAAGGTTGCGAAGAGAACAGCGACTGGATGTCACTACTCATATGTAGTTGGGTGTGGAAGTACTTGACACCACAGCGAGCCCCCACCATTACCTCAAGGTACCCAAATTGACGACCTCGAGGTACTAAGGTACCTTGATCCCCAGTGACCTCGAAAGATTGACTCGTGTGATTCCATCTCCATCTCCTTATTCTCATAACTCCATCCTCTTACGATTCCAATCAAACTAGACACCACATCAAATCATACCAAATCGAGACCGACAGCAAGTAGACAGTAACCAAGACAAGTTCCAATCGACCCAACGAAAGGACTCCAGTTCCCCCCGTAGAAAGACAACCACAGCAAAAGGTCGTTCTCGCCCACGATGAACTGCCCTTCGCGCAACGACGACATCACGCTGGAGCATCCAGACTGGAACCAGAACCCGCCCTTCTTGTCTGCCGACCTCACCACCTGTGAGGATCTGAACGGCATTGCCAACGCCCGCGAGCAACGCAGGGCCCGGGGCGGCGCCGGCGATGGATCCGACGGCCGGGGTGACGACATGAATTACCAGACGTTGCCACGTCTGCAGCCCGATCGGAGGCTACGCGTTTCGGGAGGGTGGAAACACGGTGAGTCTTGAGTTCCTATGAAGAAATCCTGAACATTATTGTTCAACGACGTTGGGGGGTGTTACGAGTGCGATGATGCGGAGACTGGGACCAACGACATCAGCGTTTCCTCTCTCCCATTACTCACCTCACTCACCTCACTCACCACTCTCGGTGTGCATGCGGCATCGGCCGGCATCTTCAACGACATTTAACGACACACAACATTCTTAAACGCATACTAATTCTCCCCAGGTTTCCATCCCCGAAACAAAAAGGTGCATGGTGGTGATGACCATACACCTCTCCTTTGGGCCTCTGCGCCCGCCCGCTCCGCCCTCTGGGGCTGGGTGAGCTGGATCATGTCCGTCATTGGCTGCTCAGCCATCATCTCTGCCCTCAAGAGCCCCGAGGCTGTCGCGTCTTTCCTTGTCGCGACCAAAGAAACTACTCATTGTAAGTTGATCTTTCTTCGTCAAAGTCTCTCGGAAGACGGGCCCTATCGACCCATTGCCCACATTGTAACATACAAATCTCATTTCATCTCATCTCACCCTATTGCGCCTTATCTCACTTAGACTCACCTCACTCCTCCTTATTCATCACCAATGCCTCAACACAATGTAAGCTGACAATATCCCAAGCCATCGCCAAGCGTCACGCCCATACCCACGACCACGATCGCATTACTGCTCGGTCAACCTGCTCGACCGGCGGCCTCGGCGACGAAGATGCCTACAACACGCCCCTCCACGTCGGCGCCCTCTTCATCATCCTCGCAACCTCCTTCCTCGCCTGCGCCTTCCCGCTCATCGCCAAGAGTATTCCCGCCATCCGAATCCCCCGCCCCTTCTTCTTCGCTGTCCGCCACTTCGGTACCGGCGTCCTCCTCGCCACCGCCTTCGTTCACCTCCTTCCGACGGCCTTCACCCTTCTCGGCAACCCATGCCTGAGCTCCTTCTGGGTCGAGGATTACCCCGCCATGCCGGGCGCCATCGCCCTGGCCGGCATCTTCCTCGTCACCATCATCGAGATGGTCTTCTCCCCTGCCCGCCAGATGTGCTGCCGACCCGATGATGCCGTACTCGCCCCGAACCAACCCGAGGCTGGCGATGAAACCGATCAGGGGCAGCAACAGCAGCGCGTTGAGAAGCGCGTCATCGTTGACGAGGAGAACCGCGCCGTGCAAGTCAACTCCAACGGCGGCATCGTCCTGACCCCCGCACAGCAGCACCAAAAGGACATCCTCCAGTGTATGATGCTCGAAGTCGGTATCCTCTTCCACTCCGTCTTCATCGGCATGACCCTCTCCGTCTCCGTCGGCCACGAGTTCGTCATCCTCCTCATCGCAATCGCCTTCCACCAAACCTTTGAAGGTCTCGCCCTCGGCTCCCGCATCGCAAACATTGACTGGCCCCAGGGCAGCCTCCAGCCCTGGATGATGGCCCTTGCCTACGGCTGCACCACGCCCATCGGCCAGGCCATCGGTCTCGCGACTCACCGACTCTACAGCCCGGACTCGGAGTTTGGCCTCATCCTCGTCGGCACCATGAATGCCATCTCCTCTGGGCTGCTCGTCTTTGCCGCATTGATTGAGCTTCTGGCTGAGGATTTCCTTTCCGACGAGAGCTGGCGTGTCCTGAGGGGCTCGAAGCGCGTCTGGGCTTGCGTCCTCGTCTTCTTTGGCGCCTTTGGCATGAGTCTTGTCGGAGCGTGGGCCTAGGTGGATCCCCCGAGGCTAAGGGGGGGCAGTCTGGATCGATGGTGATGCCGGGTTCCTGCCTGGTGGTCTTCTGTTGGCTCGTCTGTGACCCTCTTGCACCTGGAAAGACGCGGTGAGGTGTCTGATTCAGAGTTGAGATGGCGACGCTGCGTAAGTGGATGGCGCGAGCCGACCCCTTACCTCGTTGTCTCGATACCAAGTTTCCATTCAACAGCTGGGTTTGTGTTTATGTACAACAACCTCTGTCATCTGTTTGTATGGATCTTGAAAACTGGTGTATCTCGTTCTTTGAAAGACTGTCGCTTGAAAGAGTTGTCGGTCAGAGTGCTTCGTTATTTGCTTTACGTTTGGTTTCGTCTATGAAGCCGTCCGCTTGTTCAAAGCAGTATTAGTGCCATATGTTCCTCAGATTAAAGAAAATTTAGAAAATGATTTGTGGATAAGACTGTTTCCCAAGTGCCGATCGAAGCAGATGACCGTCCAGCACTGTCTATGCCGAGTCTCTTTGATTGTCTCCCAATACTCTCACTCTCTCTTTGCCTCTCTCTCTCCCTCCCTCCCCTCTTTCTGTATCGTTTACTGTCCTGGATCATCCAGGCCTTATTCCTCTCGTATTCCACACGGTCCTCAACTCACAAACGTAAAGTCACTCGGTGAAGTTCCCTCACTCACAGTCGGACTAGGCGCGACCCCACTATCATAACTCCCCCTTCTCCTGGCCTTGTGCCTCTTGCCCCTCGTCTCGACCCCTCCTGGCAATGGCACACCCCCAACAACCTCGATATCACCGTTTCCGCCGCGAGCAGCAGAAGCCGTGGTAACAGCATGCCAAGCCCTCGTCTCCTCCGCAAGTCTAGCCTCCTGATCATGCCTCTCTCTCTCCTCCCTGAACCGCATTCCCAGCGCCTCCTCCGTCTGACTGAGATACGGGAATTTCTGCTTCTGTCTCTGCGGTAGCGGAGAGGAAGGCGGCGTGGGCATGCTCTTGCGCTCGGTAGCCGTGCTCCAGCCCGCGGTGTCGCGGGCAATCATGGCCGTGTGTAAGGCGCAGCATACCGATCCGGGGCCACCGGCTCCGAGTTGCCCACCGGTTCCAACTCCGCGCGGGGAAGGGCACCCGGGAACGACGCAGGCGTGGACCGCGTCGCAAAAACTCCCATTTGATCTCGCGGCGCCATGACATCCGGCAGCCCGGCATTCGTGGCTCATACAGAACTGGCTCGCGGAGACGAGGAGCGGATCGTTGGCGCGCGGAGCTGGGCAGGACGGGTGCAGGCAGGCGTGGAGTGCGCAGCGGCGGCTAGACGGTTTGGAAGGGTGAGGGCACTCTGGACTCGCTGCGCACTTGTGCGCTACGCAGAAGCTCGGTTGGTGTGGCGGTTTCGAGGGGTTCGCGAGGTCTGCTGCTGGTTGGGGGCAGGTTTGGGCATGGCAAGTGTCTGGTGAGCGAGCGAGAGAGGTTTTTGTTAGCGAGCTTTTGCGTGAAAGAGGGTAGGCCTGAGTATATCATCTTACGGCTGGCACAGTAGAGTCTTGATGCATCTGTTACGTTGTCTTTGCGCTCTCGACATGGCGGATATGTACACTCGTGCTGGGGGCAGAAGTGGACGCCGCCGCTGACGACGGCTCCGCAGGCTGTCGCGTTGCAAGCTGTCGGTAAATCTGAGGCGTTTGCCATGTAAGTTTCCCCGTCCTTTGAATGTAATGACTAGACATAGGGCCCGGTGGATGAAGACTCACGGAACCAGCAAACTTCCTCGTGTGTTCCACCGGGCGAGACGACTCTCAGCGAGTCACACCCCGCGGTCTTGCAGAGCCGGTGATCTCTGCACCAGTTGCCGCCGTCGATTACGCTGTTGCAGTCCTTGTCGGTGCAGCTGTGACTCGGGCAGTAGAGGCCGTCGCCGACGCGCGGGTGGCCGCAGGCGGGAATAAGGCAAATAGGCGTGTGGAAGCTGCACATCTGGGAGTTGGTCGCCCGCTTATTGTGACATCCGTAGGTTGCGCAAGTATCTGCATCGCCAGAGAAGCGGTTGAATCAGCATCAGAGTCGATGGGCAATGCGACATGAATGATCAGGAAGTCACGAGAAACGTACGGCTTTGGCAATATGGCCAGTCCTGGTTTGCGTCGGCGAAGATGCGCTGGTTGGTACAGCCCTGGCAGTGGCAGCGGCCGTCTTCTCCCAGATGAACATGATCAGTACCACATACAGACAGTCGAAGAGATGATTGGGTCAAGGCAATGCAACGTACGATCTTCGCAGTACTTGGATAAACCAGGCTGTTTGGGGTTTGTACACATCTTCTCACCAATACGTGACCGGCAGGCATCTCGAGATGACGTTAGACTGGGCTCTTCAGCAGGCTGCGGAGACTGAACCCACGATCTTTGCAAAAGATGGAGAGAATACGCTTAGCTTTGGCCGGTGCCTCGCATTTCAAGACCTTATGAACGCAGCCAGAGTAGACGCAGTGCGGCCGGGGCGGCGGAGGCGTGGGCTGTTTGGCGCGACAGCTGAAGAACATGATGGTTTGCAACTATGTGGTTAGAGAAATGATTGCAACTGGGCCGGTGAATGAATCTTGATGGAGTATTGGAAGTTTCTTGGATTATCATAGGGAATGTACAAATTGGACGATGTCGCATGGGTAATTAAGGTGACTTGATATAAGAAATCTTGGAGAGCATGAGTGAGATGAACGCTAGGCATCCAACGTCACCATCAGAAAGACCATCGCTTGTTGAACAGTGCAACTATTATCTCTCTCTGCGTACAGTCGAGCTTTAAGGTTCCAAGGACTTATTGATGTGAGAAGGAAACCGTTGTTCGATCACGATAATACCCCTGGTGATGGTTCATGTGAGAGCTGAATGCGAGACACAGCTCCTTGAAGCCGGAAGACAATTTTGCAGGGGAGGTCGAGCGAAGTGAGAGTATGACTGTGAGTTGAAAAGCAATAAAGGAGAGCAAGAGTTTACTCTTCAGCGTATATCAATTCCGTCTCTCTTAGTCATTTCGACACTCCTTGAGATGACCAGGGAGGTGCGTGGACTGTGTCTCAAGAGCGGCATTACATGAGAGAGACAGCATTCCGCAACGATCGATCAACATGTTCGACTGAGAGAAGATGACCTGAGTCTTCAGACTGAAGATTTCCATAACTGAAAGAAGAAGCACTTTTCAGTTGCTTCAACTAGGACAAGGAAACGGTTCTTGCGGGGCACTGCATGCAGGCAGTCGGGCCAGGTGAAGTTTTCTTAAGCATCGGATAGGAATGAATGAGTGTATACTGGCCAGCTGGCTCGACTTATTGGACCCACAAAGTCGAACTCTCGGCTGCTAGTGGTCTCATGAGTTTCATAAAGCACTCAATGATTGATGAGCTTGAGTTGAAGCGGTAGTGAGAGTGGGTGGCGGTTCCCAAAATCAGGGAAGGAGGGTTTGCCCCACCAGCCACGCTTCTGCAGGTCCACATCAGTACGTACCGGAGGCTATACCCAGTACGGCTAGAAGGCTCCAGCCACCTCGGCCTACTTGTAAAGCACGTTAAGGTGCACCTTGACGGCCCCTGCATTGCAACGTGCCCCTCGTTCCCACCAGCCACAATCATCGCGAAATCAAGTTTCCCATCCTGGCGGGCGGCAAGGACGGAGATCGTCGCCATCGCCAACCAGTTGCCGTTCGCCGGCTTTCCTCGTCATCAGGGTTTCCCGAAGACCTGACAGCTGGCGACCTTGCCGGCTGGCGAAAGTATCACCGCCACTACCAGCGTCATCCTCTCTTTCTTGTTCTTCCCTGCCATTGTTACCTATCGCTCACATCCCTCTCTGGCGCATACGAGACAGCTTCACCTGTTCCTATAACCTGCCAAAACACCACAACACAGCGTCTTTGATCACGAACAATGCCCTCGATCCGTCTTTGACGACTCAACAGTACCACACAACAGCTCCTGCGTCATTGAAACATCTCGCGACAATCGCTCACCATTACAATGACCGACGAGGAACAAGGCATCCAGCGCCCGGCGCAAACCTACCAGACCCCCGACTGGGAGACTCCCACGGCCAATAAGCGTCGCTCGTTCTTTGGTCGCTTCGCTCCAGCGACGACTGGCCACCAACGCGACAATAGCACCACTGCTGCTCCCACGGCGACGAACGAAGGTGGCTTCGCGAAAGAGGATACCCAACGCTCAGATGATCACGCCCATCTGACCGCTCCTACCACCGGCGCGGCGGCCGCTACAGGCGCAACGACAGCACCCAAGGCCCATCCCTCCCTAGCAGCTCGCTTCGATGCTCTGCTCCCGCCACAAAAGACCTACTTTGGCCTTTCTCGAAAGCGATTCCTTCTCTTCGTTGTCTTGCCGCTAGCGGTCTTGTTCCTGCTCATCCTCCCTCTGGCCCTCGGCCTCGGTCTCTCTAAGCGTGGCGGAGGAAAGCAAGATTTACCCCTTCCGAACAACCAAGACGTTCACACCGGTGACCTCACGTACTATGCTCCCGGGCTCGGCGCCTGCGGAAAGACGAGCAGCGACAGCGACATGATTGTCTCGGTTTCGCACTATCTGTGGGACGACGTGCAGAGCGGCGGCAATCCGAACAATAACCCGCTATGCGGCAAGAAGATCCGCGCCCGGCGTGATGGCGAGGGATCGGTAGATGTCACCGTTGTGGATCGATGCACCGGCTGCGCGCCGACCGATCTCGATTTAAGCCCGGCGGTTTTCAACAAATTGGCCAATAAGGACGAAGGCAGGGTCACTGGCACTTGGAGTTGGTTGGACTGAGCAGGTCTGGACGAATGCCTGAACCGCAAGTTGGATGGGAGTACTGCATAAGGAACATCCCGCCGGCCGGGAACTTGACGAGACATGCGAATAGTACGACTACGAGCCGAAGACGGAAAGATGTTGCGCGATGTTTGGAATTGCTTCGATACCCCTGTTATTTTGTTCTTCATGCCTTTCATAGATACCATTGCCCTTTGAGGCACGCGAATACGAATACTTCTTACACACTTAATGACTCCCTGGCACAGCGCAGCGAATCGGCGAGCATAGTTCCGTCTATTGACCATCCCCAATGGCGACCCCAACGACTGCACAACGATCTGGGTCATGGTATGTCATCGAGAATAATCAGTATCATTGAGCACAGATACTCGGCCAGACTGAGTGCCGGCCCTCCTAGCATGTCGATAACTACAATGTAACGCCGTGATAGCAGTCCCAGGGTATCCTCAAACCATGAACCCAACATAGACGCCAGTAAGCCAACCCCGAACCATCGCCTATCCCGCAGAGAGACTGCCTAATGTCAATTCTCACTTGGTCAACTCGCTGCGCCCTGACTCCGGTCTCGCTCCTCCGAAGCAAGCAGACCATGTCCCACGGTAGAGTTTGTCGCTCCTGACCTACGCATGAACCGACCCTGACGCTGATATTCCCAATCGATCATGCCGTGGTCGGTCTCCAAAGGCGACAGCTGGGGCGCTGGACTTAATCCCATGCTACTCTCCCCGTCACCAACGCTATACTCTGCCACCAAAGACACCCTCTTCATGCTCTTCTCTTCCCCGATAGCTGAGCTCTCAGGTTCGTCGTCATCGTGCTCCTCCAAAATGTGCCGCCTACTTGCGGTCGACCTCAAAACGCGCGCCGGCTTCTGGAGCTCGAGGTCACTAGCGCTGAGCCAGCTCCCAAACTCCTCAAAGGTATGCCTCCTCGAGTTCGGCACCCCCGCAGGCGCAGGCCCCCGGTGTGTGCTGTGAACGGTGACACCCGACGACATGTTCGCATCCTGCTTCGTCCGGTGCCCCGTTGCCTGATTAGACGGTGTCGGAAGCACGCCGGCAGTCTTGAGGTTCCGCAGAAATGGGAACCACTCCCTCAGCAGCGGCCAAACAAGCGGCAGGTTCGATACGTAGACGGCCACGCTCGCTTCACGGATGTACCACAGCATGTACGTAGGGCTGTACGGGTCGGTCAGGTTGAAGATCTTGGTCAGCAGCGCCGCGACGATGACGCAGATGCCAAGGCTGAAGACGAACAAGAGAACGACCTTTTGCTTCCAGGGCACCTTCATACGAAAGACGAGCGGAAGGGGAATCATGAGCATCAGCATGTCGGAAGAGATGTTGAACCAGCCCTGGAGGATGGCGTAGTTCCCATACGTCGTGCATTGCGGGTCGGGTGGCGGCATAGCCCAGTAGCCGCTGAAGGGACGGCAGGCGGCGAACATTGTTATCTGCGTCGCGGTCCATCCAAGAGCGACGTACATTGCTAGCCAACGCACGAGGCGCTGAGCGGTGAGGTTGAGGGTGAGGCGGGTGTAGAGGATCAGTACGCAGGCTTTGAGGACATAGATGAGGTTCAGCATCGCCTGCTCCGAGACGAGGACAATCTTGGAGCCGTGGATGCGGTCTTCGATCTCGGCTTGGGTAAAGTTTCCTTCTAGTTCTGGAGGGTAGAGGTTCGAGCCGCCTCCGTCGGTGATAATGTTGAGGAGGGCTACAAGGACGGTGAAGAGCACCTAACACGAGATAAGGGGTCAGTTTCCGGTTGTTCAGTTTCTTGAGAGGATACTCCACGCGGTCGAACATACTGCTGCGAGAATCTGGAGATAGTCGTCGGCTTCAAAGTTGGAGACACCACCTAACCTCTTTGCTCTTCCATACCTATCAAGGAAATATGTTAGCTTAGCTCCTTTCCGACCGCTGACAGGGGCCTATTAAACGAACATTCTGAGGAAGATGAAGGCCATCCCTATTGAATAGTGTATCCAACTCTGACGCTCGAGACTGGCGCCGAAGCTCTCGTTACCGGACACCATCGTGATGTATGACTGCCTTCACTATGCCCTAGTCGCCAAAGATGTAATTGCGCCGACGATCCCAGGTGAAACTTCTTGGTGACGATCTCTCAACGGTCTATGGCATTGTTCTTTCCCAACCAATTTCGATGCCGTAAATCAGATTCAGAAGTGATCGTGCCAAGAACATGGGTGATGTGCAAAGATCTGGATGTACTCCCACGACAAGGTTGATATGGGATATGCCACAACGATATGGGCTTCCCAACGAACTCACTAACGACACCAAAAAACCTCAAACAAAGTCCGAACGGGTATACTGTGTGACGCGGACTTTGAAGGTATTCCAGCGCCCGCCCGCTACGAACTGGCTCCAAGTGTCTTCAACAAAGCCGGTGGGCTGATATCTGACAGTTCGAGGGCTACAATGGCCCGCCCGCTACGAACTGGCTCCAAGTGTCTTCAACAAAGCCGGTGGGCTGATATCTGACAGTTCGAGGGCTACAATGGCGCGGTTTGAGAATTAACAAGCCTCCCCGCGTGGCTGGCTATCGAGAGAACAAGCAGGGCCGGATAGCTCTATGGTTCAATGTCTTCGACCCTGAAGAGCGAAGTGTTCGCGAAGACTCCAAGAGCTAGACTTAGTTTGTGGCTCGCCGCAGCTCACTGGTGCGCCCCGGCCGACTGGATTCGCCGACTCGGAGAGGCTTAAGTCTTGCTGAGGTACCGTGGTGCTTCGACAGCAGTAATGACGATAAAGAGTTTACGATTTACGGAAAGCCTACATAGCATCCAGCCGCATCTAGCTTGGCGAGAGTTGGAGGCGGCGGTGGCGTAAGAATCGCCGGATGCGGCCATGTTCGCGTAGATGATACGTTCCACACCAATCATGAAGAGGTGACAGGCACGACGGGCCCCAAGAAGTGTGAACCATTTTTGATTCTTCACTCGGTACGCTAGCTAAAACTGACTTACGAGCTACGCTATGTGGACTAGTCTTTCTTGCTACTACAGCTTGCCGAGCAAGTGATTGCACTCTTCTTTGTGGTGAGCTCGAGGGGAGACGTCGTCCCCGATGGAATGGTCGATCTAGACTTCGAGACGCGATGTGGTTCCCATCGGTGACCACGCCAGCCACTGCGAAAAGCTGGCTGGCTGGATATTGAGCGCATTTCTGTGCGAGGAATTTGGAAATCAGTAATCATCAACAGTCAAGGAAGTTACCCTACTTGTGGCCTCCCCCTGTCCGGATCCAGACCTCTGGAACGCAGGGTTGCTTATCAGACCGGCACTCTTCCGCGCTAACGGCACCCAAAGAATCGAGTTGATCTAGATGTTTGGGTAGTACAGAGACGAGCTCAGTTCACTGCCGGCGAAGCATTCTCCCTTCCCTTCGGAATCCAGATTGCCTGGGCAATTTTGTCCATATCGCCGAGCCGGTGGGATTGATGACGGGATCTGATAAAATCATGGGAAAAACGATTCCAATTCTTCGAGATGCCCAATTGTCCCGAAATGGTATATCTTGCTTGGCTAGTAGATCTCATAGTAGCGGATTGGGTCTAAGGTCATCGATGAGGGCCACTTGGGACCACCATGAACACAAATTGTCATGTATTTCTTGGACCATTACACTTTGCCTACCGGTTCCCTTTCAGCCCCCGAAATAACAAAACTGCTCATCATGGAACTTACGACGCAGACTCGAATGATTCCTTCAAAGTTTCGTTCGTGCCAGCGACTATGACTTGCTCCGGTCCCCTCCATTCGGATCCCGGCTCAGAACCTTGATCCGCCAGGCAGTCATCATTCGGGAGGAAAAGGATGAGAGCATTCTAAATTTTACCTTTGACGCCTCGCATATCGACACAATGGGTCTCCACTTCTTGAGACGTCTATGTCTTGGTCCGGTATGTCCTCGGCGGCGACGCCGACTCCCCGTCGTAGTCGGCCGCCAGATACATCCTCGACCGGCCGGTTACAGCCAATCATATCTACGCGGAATATTCTAAACCCCGTCTATCTTTTGAAGATCATTTCCCATCCACTTGGATGTCAAAGAATCTTTCTTTCTGTATGCAGCATAAGAGTTCGACTCGTTATCGCAACGCGGAGCTCGCACTCGTGGATGAAGAAAGGGAACGAGCTTAAATCAAACTGTCAAAGGGCATCTGATTTCAAGTCGAATGTTCGCCAGGCGTGAACGAACGGCATCGAGATGTTCCAATGAATCTCCGACTCCAATGCTTTGGACCGACAGCGAATGCTGTTGTGTAAGTAACGGCATCAGACTAAAACTCATTGACCTTCTGATGCCAAGCAGGTATTCAGGCGCCGCCATACCATGCCGATCTAGTCACTTCGGCCTACTTTGCCAATTTTATGTTTACTAAACCTCGGGCCTTGAGTCTGACGCCTGAGGTCGCCCTTGAAGGCTCCGGTTCTGGTCTATTATCGGAATATCTCACAGCATCTCCGGGACGCACTGGTCCATGGGCAGAACATGAGTGGTTCGAGACGAACTTGTGCCGTGGACGGGCAACAAATGTGTTTTCACGACTTTTGTTGATTCAATGGTACCATGGTCATGAGTTTCGGGGTAGAATCTTGACCTGTTTCTCCACCAAGTTGACACGGGGTTCGGGCGCGCCCACGGAATATGTATGTCTCAAACATCAATCTTACCAAGCCAGGCACAAACGAGGAACACGGATCGATTGAGACCAATGTCGAGACGACGCGGATCGCAAGACGGGCTGTGCCGTCTGGACTAATGACGGGAGCCCGTGGCCCCGGATGGCCAAGGCGCGGAACGCGTCTCGAAGTGTCTTCCTAGTCAAGGCTTACATTTCTCCCCTCTTCTCAGTATAGTGGAGTGGTCGTCGTTTCTCTTCCCCTTGCAGACTGCGCATCGTGTTTCCCTGACTTTTCTCTCATCTTTTTCTCTCCGCGTCGCTGACATCGTCCCCGCACTGACGGCAGCCGCACAATCATGGTCTACCATGTCAAACCCCTGAAACGGAGGCACACACCTCTTGACGGGCTCGCCGGCATCTTCCTAGATGCAAGTGAATGTGTGGGCAAATAAGATTTTCCTGTCTCTTTTCCTGCCTCATGTTTTCTCCTTTTCCGCCCCCTCCCTATGGAGATTTTTCTGCCTGACTGTTCGAATATCTGCTCTTGTCAAATTGGTTCCGTCATCCGACTTTGGCCTGTGGTGGCCTGGAGACCTGTCGACAGTGACTCTTTGACCTACCTTAGCTACGTTTGTTTGGCGCTTAGACGGCAGAGTCAGGTTCATCCACCACACTGGCAGATTTGAGGGGGGGGGGGGGGGGGGGGGGTGCGTGGGGGGGGGGTTGGTGGTGGGGGAGGGGGGTGTGGGTTGTGTATGGGGGGGTCGGTGAGGGGCCGGGCGGGGCGCGGCGGGGGGGGGTGGTGGGGGGGGGGGGGGGGGGGGGGGCTTCCGAGAGGATCTGTTCGCCAGCCAGCCGCGCGCCGCCTGTGACTAAGGCGAGTTTGACGTGGACCGGCGGCGGTTGCGCTCGTATGTTTTTTTTATTTGGGACACTGCAGATGTCGTTTCTCTGAATCTGTTCATCTGACGTTGACGTGCAGCACCTTGGCGAGCCGCTAGGCGATGAAGGGGTAATTAGGTGAGATATCTGACCGCTTGCAGCACAGTTTCCGCACCCGAGAAAAGGTCAGACTGTTTCAGTGGCCATCAGATAGGTGGCTGAGTCAAGTTCATTGTGAAGTTCTGGCTGAGTTTCTGCAAGCTCTTTCAGTTATTTTGTTAACGGGCTCTTGTTATCCGTTTCACCAGCGAAGCAAGCATTCGTAGAGAGTGTTCCTTCTCTGCCTCCTTGAAGTCAACCGGTGGTCCGGATGGAATAAGGAGTTTCCCCTGATTGAGCTGTTTGCAGACAGGAGGCAGCACGAGTTTGGGACGACACGCAGTCAAGAGGCTTGGCAGCCGATGGGCGAACAACGGGGATGCTGACTTCATGCCATTCTCCATTTATGGTGACCCTACCTGATCTTGACATAGTATCAAACATCTACTGCGCGCCAAATAGTCTCCTGACCCATCCCATTCTCGTCTCGAGGGCAGCCTTGGCGACGTCTGACCCTACAGCGAGACCCAACAGGTCGAACCCGTGGAATCCACCACTCCAGACATGCAGGTCCGCCTGCACACCGCTATCCCATAGCTTCGTAGCATAAGCCACGTTCTCATCTCTGAACGGCTCCGCAGTTCCAACGTCGATATATGCCGGTGGCAGTCCGGAGAGGTCCGTTGCCCTGCCCGGCGCGACATAGGGACTCACGTCCGCTTCCTCCAACCCTGCCTTCTCTCCCAACACGCAGCCCCATGCAGCGTTGTTGTCCAGCGCGTCAAAGCATTTGTCGTCCCTGAATTGCTTCTTGGATATGCCCGTGTCCCTGTCGTCGAGCATGGGATATACGAGCAGCTGCGCGCAAAGCTTCGGCCCGCTCGTGTCCCTCGCCCTCAATGCCGCTCCAGCCGCGAGACCGCCGCCCGCCGAGACGCCTGCAATCATGAGGCGCGCGGGGTCGATGCCCAGCTCCTGCACGTGCTCGCTCGTCCAGAGAAGACCCGCGTAGCAGTCGTCCTGCGGCGCGGGCGCGGGGTGCTCTGGTGCCAGGCGGTATTCTATGCTGACGACGACGGCGTCAAAGTCCTTTGCCATGCGTGCGAACGGCTGGATCCCGAGAAAAGCATCGCCGAGAACCATGCCGCCGCCGTGATAGAATACGATGCCTGGGCGTTGGCCACTTGCCGTCTTTGGGTTCCGGGACTGCAAGATGACGATGGGGATCTCTCCGTCTGGCCCAGCAATTTTACGGTCCTCTACAAGTAGGTCTTCGTCGTTTCGTATCTCTGCTTGCATAGGTGCCATTGCGGTCGCTCGTAGTTGTCGCCCGTGGACTATGCCATCCCTATCTCGCGGGTAAGCCGTCATGCGATCCAGGGCCGGGACCAGTTGGGCGTCGTATGGTGGCCTGGGAAGTAGGTTTTCTGACGACATTTTGACTAATGTGTTGCAAATGTTCTGTCCAAAAATGAAAGTTGTCCGAGACGTGCTTGGCCACTGTGTGCGATTTCGTTGGCCGATATGGGTGCTACTGAACGAATCGTATTTTGAAGTTCTTGTTGATCTTGGAGTCAACGAGATGTGATCTTATCTCTGCCGAAAAGCGTATGGAATGCCGGGGTCAGATTCCTGCCGAGGCCCGCGACCTCGCGTTGAATCCTTTGTAGATACTAATGCGCTTCATCAGGGCAACAAACGCCGGCGTGCTATAGCCGGGCGCTAAGTCCGACTTTGTCTAGAGTACCTAAGGAGAATGGTTACATCAACTGCACTATGCTTCGACAACGGGACACAGTAGAAGGGAAACTCGGCACAATGGGGCTACAAGTTCATCCGCAACGTTCAAGGGAATGGCAGTCTACGGCTACCCCGCACCAGTTCCCAGAGGCTTGTTGGGACCCTTGTGGGCGATCTAGTGACAGGGCCTACAGGTAGTACAACGCCAGTGGACTTGGTAGCCGAGCTAAAGAACAACAGAGACAAAGATAGCCTCGGGTGGCTTTTTATTCGTGTTTGGCATCAAGATATTGTCAGTAGCCAGTAGGTAGTCACTGATCTTCCCCGCTCGTGTTGGGGAGTGGCTCGCTTTCGAGGATCCGGACACGGAGTGTGATCTCTGTCTCAGCCCGAGGCCCCGTCTTCCAACGAGTGAATAATCCCGAGGCCCCGGGAAGAGTTTAAACACCGTCGTGTAGGCGACTTTATATCAAAATCCGGGGCACACAGTCGCCATGATGCAGTATCACTTGTAAATATCACAATTAGGATGCACGTATCATCGTTTAACAGAAGCCAACGGATTTCCATGCTGTGAGATTGACGAGATGATTTTGAGTTTAGTCTAGATTGCGACCTGGAAATGAACTAAGGCGATGTCCTTTGTGAAAGCTCTATCTTAAAGCACTGGTCGTAGAAGCCAACCTGCCAAGCTTCCAGAAACCTTCGTACTCATCCTGAAGCCAAGATGCGGGGACAGCGTTTGCAGCCATCTTCGTGTGACCTGTGTGAGTAAGCGACAGCAAGGAAGCACTAATGCTGCATTGCTCGGCAATTGTATTCCTTTAGGTGATGTGGCCTTGTAAGCCCCATCTGACGTGAGATTTCGTGCAAATGGAATATCCGATGCATTTTCAGCCCTGTGGCTGATAATAGTAGAAGGAGCTGTAAAATGTTTCGTTGCCTGAGAAAAAAAATGCCCAGGAAGTGGAGTATCGTCCGGCCGGCAGTCCGGGGTTATAGAAACTCCCCACGATTATTCTGGCTGCACAGAGTAGTACCGAGTGTTTCTGTACACCCAGGCTTGGCCAAGGTCCGCCTGGGCTACCTTAGTTCGGTCTGGTACTTGCGGTATCTCAAGTTCAGCTTCACGATTAGTCCGTAGATATGGGGCCGCACTGCTAGCAGTGACATCAGCCGCGCAAAATCGCCTCTTCGCTATCGTTCAATGCAAGGGGATGTCCTTTCCACTTTGCTGACTTTTGCCTTCATCGATTTCGTTCGCGACCGCGGCCCTTTAGGGAGAAGTTGGACCGAGTGTCCAAATAGAACCAATGTTCATGGTGAAGCGGAGAACATAAGACGATGACAAGTGAGCGTAAAGTAAGAAGCCGGGCCGAGAATGGCCAAAGTTCTGGACCATTTGTGTCGGATTAGAAGTCCAATTCGACCTCGGCATACGGCCGAGGCTGCGCAGGAGCTAATAAGGGGCCCTATATATAATTACTATAAACTACCTAACCTACGGTTAGAACCTCCTTTTTATACCTTATATAGTATATTAAAATAGTTTAATTAACCTACTTCGTTAACCTACGGTTCGAACTAATTAATTACTATTTTTATAATAATAATATTAATACTAATTAGTAATTAATTTTTATTATTATAAATTAGTAAGGTATTTAGTATAAAAAAATAACCTCTTTAAACAGAACGTATAAGAGAGTTATATTACTTAATTTTATAAAAAGTAAGTAATAAGATATAGAATCTTTATAATAGAACGAAGTAAAAGGATTATAACCCTAAACTACTTATAAAAAACCGACGTTTATTATATTAAAATAACCCCTAATAATTAATAAAAATATCGAAGTAACCGAGCTATTATTATTAATTTTATATAATCCTTTCTTATTAATTAACTTATATATAGCTAGCCCGTAATTAGAAAAATTAAATTAATAAATTAATTAACTAATAAAAAGAATTACTTATATAATTACTTACCTAATTAATTAGCGCTCTAAACGGGCTCAAAAAAGTACGATATAAAAGAGTACTATATAATCAAAAAAAAAAAAGATCTTTAAATATAATATACTTAGTAAGTATAATAAGAAGTATAAGAACTATAAGGCTAAGAAATTTATAGTATATAAAAGAATCCCCCCCCCCCCCCTCCCCCCCCCCCCCCCCCCCCCCCACCCCCCTCCCCCCCCACAACTCTACAATCACCTAAACAACTAAATAATAATAAAAAAAACAAACTACTAGAGTAAGAGAAGTATATGAGTATATAAATAACCCCCCCCCCCCCCCCCCCCCCCTAAGGGTTTTACGAATACGATCTCGAAAACTTATATAACTTTTTTATAACCCTCTTAACTACTCCCTAGATATTACTTAGGAATATAATAAAGAGGATAGTACGATAAAAAAAGAGGAGATTTAGAGATTATAATAGTAATAATTTATAAGTTATAAATATTACGAATACTAAAAGTTAATTAAAAAACTATTATTTTTAAAAAGATCCTCTTATAGCCTCTTATTAAAATTACGATTATTATGATAAAAAAAGAACTTTTTAAAGGACTACTAAAAAGCTTTTTTATATAGTAGTTTTTTTCCGGCTTTATAAGTACAAAAGATCGACCTTAATAGGATTACGCTTTTAAGGGAAATTATACGATATAATATACTTTTTAACTATATAATATACGTAATATATCCTAAGTACGCGCTTAACGTAATATAGTAATTTCAATATAAAAACCGCTATTTAATTCGGGATAGGCAAGCTGCCCTCTTTGTTACGCGGCGGCGCCGGCCGTAATATTTAGCCGTAATAGTCGGCCGTAATAGTCAGAGGCGGCCCTTAACCGCAGAAGTTCTGAACTTTAATAATAACGTAGAGGTTTCTAGAGAAAGGGCTAAATGGGCTAATATTTACTACTCTTTAGAGCTCGCAAAGATTCTTTTTATCCTTATCGCTTCTAACATTACCTAAAGCTACTCTCTATTTAAACTAAATAAATTTATTAAATAAATTTACTAAATAAATCTACTAAATAAATTTACTAAATAAACTTATTAATATATAAACTACTATTTCGACAAGAACCTACTCTACTCTTAGTATATAGTTAGTAATTAATAAGCTAAAGATACTTATTAATAAGTCTACCCCTCTCGGGCTAGGCGCCTTCTTTAGCTAGCTCGACGCTATAGCTATTATAACTAACGTAAATACGCCCGAGGAGTAGTAAAGTACTTTTTAATAATACGGAATTTAGCTAAGTAATATTATAAACGCTATAAATAACTAAGCTAATATAGATATTAAGATTTAGTATATTAATACTAACCTAGCTATAATAATTATAATAAACGGGCTAGAGGTATATAAAATTAGGGTAATAAGCCGGTATTTTAAATAGCTCCTATGGGACCCCCTGGGTAATAATAATACTTATATAAAAAAAGGGATTATACTAGACCTAGCTACCTATGCGGGTTAGTATTAGGAGGTCCTGTGCGCGTTAAAATAGGTAAAGCTCGCCCTATAAGTAGTTACGCGGCAGAAGGTTAGGAGCTATTAATAAAAGGGAGATAATAGTCGAGTTAGTTAATTTTAGTTAGTAGTTAGGTATAGAGCGCAAATACCCAGTTTTCCCTAATACGTAATATACGGTACGGCCCCGGCGGATTGCTCCGTTAGGGGAAAAAAGCTTTTTTTATATATTACTAATTTCTAACGTAAATTACTACTTTTAAAAAAGTAAAAAGGAGATTACTAATTAGTAGTATTTATTTAACGAACGAATACGCCTCTTAGGTTTGAACTTAAAAAGAAACGTTATGTAATTAAAACGTTATTAAGCTATTTACGAATCTATTTTTAATATTAATTAATTAGGTAATTAAAAAAAGACTATTAAAATAGTATTTAATTAAAAAGATTAGGAATTAAAAATAATGAGGTTTAGCATAAAGAGATAAGAAGAAGCAAGAAGGTCCTAGACCTTAATAAATCTAGTAATTAATAATAATATATTATTATTAAAGCTAGTAAGTAACTCTAAAACGATCTTATTAAAATTAAATACGCTAGTTATTATAAATAAAAATATAAGTTAGGGAATAACGAGGAGCGAGTTGGTATATAGTTAAAAAAAAGAATTTTTATATTATATAAATAAATAAAAATTAAACTAGAATCCTAAAGAAAATAGGCATATAGAGATTTTAATAATTTTAATAATAAGTAAATTAATATAGTATTAGTCTATTTTATAAAAGTTTACGCTAAGAAGGGGCTCGAGGGGTAACCCCTATTTTTTAAAATTATTAATAACCTAAGTAATTAAAATAATAAGTAGTTTATTAGTACTAATCCGAACGTTATAAAAAGAGTTATTAAATTCTTTTATTATTAAGGTATTTTACTATCCTAAGTAATAAAATAAAGAGCTTATAAAATACTTATTATAATAATTATTACTAACGAATTTATATTATAAAATTAGAATTAAGTTAACTAAGTAATATCGAAATATAATAAATTTAATAAAAAGGTAAATTAACCGGACTTCTTATTAAAAATTGTTAATAATAAAATATTAGCGCTTATTATAGTAAAAGCTATAGAGAGTATATAAGAGTAATAAATATTAGTAATTTTATTAATCTTAGTAACTTACTTGGTAACGCTATTAATACGTAGCTTATTATATATTAATTAGAAAAGTATTTATTTATATATTCTGCTTTTGCTGGCTGCTCGGGCGGTTCTCGGTATCATTTACACAGTATTAATACGCGGTATCAGTGGATACTCACACTGTCTCGCTAGATTATTAATTAGAAAAGTATATAATTAACTATATAGAGTTAATATAACTATTTTAATACGTAAGGGATATACAAAAAGGCTAACCTAACGGTCATTATTATAAAATAATTTATTAACTTTTTTAAGATCTTTTTTAAAAAGAAATTATATTTAAAAAAGAAATACGAGGTTTTATAAAAAACTCTTATAATATTTTATAATTATTATAAAAAAGTTAAAATCTAAGAGTAGTAATACTACTTAGTAATTAACGTTATATTAATTAATAAGGCTATAGATTATTATTCCTAAGTAATATATACTATTAATCAAACCGATATTTTAAGTATAGTTAACGTAATTTAAAGTCGCTTCGAGACTTAAAATAAGAATCTAGAGCTCCTATCTAAGCTAAGGGTATTATTATTTAGATTTATAACTAGAATAATAAAAAAAAAACGAGGCTAAAGATTTTTGAAAAAAACTTATTAATTATATTAATAAATTAATAAAAACGTAACTAAATAAGGGGATAAATAAATAAAACGTCAGATATTTCTATATTTCTATTCAAAAAGTCCTAGAGGTAAGGGTAACTTTATACTAACTACCTAAGTATTATAATATCCTCTATTTAAAACTAAGGTCTAGTTTTAATATTGAGGCTAGGATACCTTACTAAACGTATTTATAATTTTATAATAATCTTTATTAATAGTACTAAGTTAACCGTATATATAAAAATAAAGAGAGAGATGCTAAGTATAGTAGTTACTAAACTAAAAGAATAAACTCCTTAGCTAGCCACTAGTTCGATTTAGGATAGAAATAATAAAAAAAAAAGTGTTTTATATATAAAAAAAAACGGCTATTAGTTAAGTAATTACTCTAAAAAAGAACGTATTAAATTATATGAGTAATATAAAGAATCGAGAGTAGTAAATAGTAAAACTAACCCTTAGTAATTTAACTAATTCTTTATTATATATAAGGGTAGATCTAGAGGTATAGAACTTAATAAAGACGTAATTAATAGCTTAGAAGATCTATATATAATAAGAAATTCGGAAGATAAACAAGATTTTACCCCTTATATTAACAAATTAAATTTTAATACGATTAACGAGATTAATTACTCTTTTTTTATCCTGTTAGTTTTTAAAAATTATACGAGGCTAAACGAATAAGAAGTAATAGAAGTTTTTAATAAATAGGCTTTTATTTACGAATAGTAAAAAAAGGTCCTTTAAGCGTTAAATATAGAGGAAAGTAAAAGGACGAATCTAATAGTACTAAATTTTATTTTATTAATATCTAAAGAAAAACATAGTATTAATCGACTGTAAAAGTAATTAAAAAGGTCTTTTTTATACTCCCTAAATTACTTAAATACCAAGCTCATATAAGCATTCTATATTAATAAACAATACGGCCTAGATATTTTCTAAGGGATTATTTTAAATATAAGAGTATTATAATAGTTAACTAGAAATAAGAGGTAATTTTATATACTCTAAAAAATATCCCTAGTAATATTAAATATATTAATAATAAGTATTACGAAGATTAGCTTTAGCCTAAGTAAAGAGATATACGCCCTAGGTATAGTAAAAGTCAATATATACTTAGGTATAATAGTTTTTTATATTCTACCCGTTAATATACTATTTTTACTAAACTTAAAAGATATAAACTAATTAGGTATCGTATTTAATAATATAAAAAATAGATTATTAAATAATAAATAGTTTATACTTATTAAAAAGTAATAGAAGTATATATTTATAAAGCTTGAAATAAATATTAAATTTATTAACCTATTTTATAAAAAGCGAGCTTAAGTAATTATATAAGTACTTTAGTTACTCGTTAGTTATAAAGCTATATAACTTTTTTAAGTAATAAGGGAATAATATAAAGATAAGAACTCTAGAATACTTAATAAGAATATATTATTAATACTAAATAAACGCCCAAAGCCCGCGTAAATTTAAGTTTAAATTATATAACGAGCTTAACTTTAATTAGGAAATCGTTATTAATATTTTTTACTTAAATAATCGCTTAGTACTATATATTATTAACGGGGTTATATTATTTTAAAAAAGCTAATTCCTTAGGGACCTATACTTACTAAGACTATTTAGTTAACGTTTAAGAGAGTATAAATTAATATATACTAAGGGCTACTAACTAAAATTAAAACTATATAAGTATAAGCTTTAAGTTAGTAAAGTTTAAAAATAATATTACTACGTATAGTATTTAATTAAAAATCGTACGTATTAAAATATATTATAATATAAGTAAAATAAAAAGAGCTTATTAATAGTTAAAAAGAGCGTTTAAAATTATCCGTAACGAGTACCCTAATACTATGAATAAAGAGTATTTTTATATAGTATTTAAATATTATAATAATACTATAGGCCCAAAGGGGCTAGTTCTAACGCTTTTTATATTCAGGGTATACCTAAAGATAATAATAACCTTATTATTATTACTAAATATAGCTTAGCGAGCTTAGGTAATTAATAAAATAATAAGAGTATTATAAAAAACAAATATAAAGCGCTAAATTAATAAGGCTATTACTATTTATAATAAGCTAAATATAAACCCTAACCTTAATATAATATTAAATTCGAACGTTAAGGTTTAAAAAAAAACTATAAAATAATAATTAAGCTTATATAAATTAATCTTAATTAATAAACGTTTATATATTATTATTAGAAATTAAAACTAATTCACTCGAAATATTAATTATAGTAGTACGACTATATTATACTAATCTTAGTAAGGAGATATTACCTTAATAAGAAAAAAAAGAGCTAGGGGAATCCCCTTAGTAGCCTAAGGAGGAGTAAGAAATTATCCTTAATAAAATTATTATAATAAAATAAATAAATAATAATAATAAAAAAAAAACCCCTATATTACTAAGATATATAAAAAGACCTAGGTAGAGAGTATTATTATAATACTTTATAATTAATAACAAAGTAAATAATATATTTTATATAATAAAAAAGAGGGCCGGTTATATACTCGTAACTTAATTATAAAAAAAAGGTATAATTATAATAGCTAGGAGACCCTTTAAGGGATTAGACTTAGTAAAAATAGAGATACTTTATAATCGAAGGGTTTATTAATTTATTTTTTATCATTTAGTTAAATATATATATTTATATATCTTTAAATTACATATAGTTTAAGAAATAAAAAGAAAGGGTACCCTATAGTTATATAAAAAATCGAGGTACGTTATATAAGGGTACGGCAATATTAAAAAAGCAATACTACTTACTTAGTTACTTATAGTTTAATACAATAACTAGCGCTTTATAATAGTACTAATAGTATTATTATAGTAAAAAGGGTACTAAATCTAGAGTTATAATATTCTATAAGCGTATACTTAATTAGTAACTAGGCTTATAAAGAAGATCTTTACTTATTTTTTAAAAAGGATAATTAATAAGTACTTAGAAAGTACGATTATCGAAGTACTTAAGCTATTATATAGCCTCGCTAAATCGGGTACTTATTAATAAGTAATATACTACGACTTTTATATTAACTAATTATTAATAGTTATATTAATATACGATCTTTACTTTTTAATTTTTATATATATAAATAACCCTTTTAGTATTATAAAAATATAAATAAATAATACCTTAAGTTTATTAAATATCGAGTTTATAAAAAAGGAGAATAAGGAGCTTTATAAAGCTAAATTTATAATTAAACTAAAAGAAATTCTTATATTAAAGTCTTTATTAGCGTTTAATAAAGGGATTTTAATAGTTAAAAAAGATAATATAGTATTTTAATAAAAAAAGTAAAATAAGAAAATTACTCTTATTAATATAAAATCCCCTAATTATAAAAAGTAATATAGGGCTAAGCTTACTTAAGGGGCTTATATTATGAGTATTTATTAACCTAAGGCTATTTTTAATTATATAAGAGCTATATAAGTTATAAAGCTTATAAAGAGCGACTTTAATACTCTTTATTAATAATTATAGTAATAATAAGAGAACCGAAACTAAGGTCTCGTTTACTAACTTATTAAGCTCGCTTTAGCGAGGCTTTATATATTTATTAATAAATTATTTATAAATAATAATAACTTAACCTCTTAATTAGGGTATATTATTATCCTTATTAATAAGAACCTTAATAAGGACGAATTTACGATCTAAGGTAATATTATTTATTATTTATTAATAAAAAATAAGCGAGTTATATATAGCGTACTCATATTTAAAGTCTATAATATAATTAATAATTTTAACTTTACTTACGTAATTTTAACTATACTTAAGAGAATTATAAATCGATTTAACTTTTTTATCATCCTTATAATTATTTATACTAATTCGTACTCGCTATACGAGTACTTTATTAAGCTAAGTATTACGAAAATAAAGAAGCTTATAATAAATATTATAACCCTTAAGTAGTTATATAAATAATAAGAGATCTTTAAGATTTATTAAATTAATAATAATAATAACCTCGCTAACGTTTTTATAAAAATAGTACTTAATAAGGGGTTAGAATAATTTATTAATAAAAAAAAGGTAATAATATAAATAAAAAAATAGGTTATATAAAAAAAGTAGAGAAAAGGGGTAAAAAAAAAACGACTTAGTAAAAGGGCCCGAGGTCGAATTAAATCTTTAATTATAATAATAATAATAGTAATTAGATTTATAAAAAAAGAGAAAGTTAGTATTAAATTAAAAATCTAATTCGACCTCGGTATATAGCTAAGGCTACGTAGGGGCTTATAAGGGGCCCTATTTATAATTATTATAAACTACTTAACTTATAGTTAGAACCTCCTTTTTATACCTTATATAGTATATTAAAATAGTTTAATTAACCTATTTTATTAACCTATAGTTCGAACTAATCGATTACTATCCTTATGATAGTAATACTAATAATTTAGGACTTCTAGGAAATTCAAACGCGGAAAGTTAATTTCTATTAGGCCTCGCCGGTCAGGCCTCGTCAGTTAAGGGATAGCTTAAGGGGCATGAGGAGGAGGACTAAGTAACAAAGGAGTAGCTTAGGTATATATAGAGCGCTAGTAATATACCTCGAGGGAAGGGCAGATTTTAGTAATTTATCTTCTAGACCCTAATAGCAGTTGGCCTCTGTGAGCTTCTTCCCTGTGTTAAACACCTATTGACAATTTCTTGCACCTTGGTCTCGATGGCTCAGTTCCCCCTGAAGCGATGCCAGGTAAGATTATGCGAATGTCTGTGAGTAGGTTTTGGAAGGCGGTTGGAGGCGAATCCGTTCGTTGAGTAAACTCGTAGTAGAACTTTTCAACGTTTGCTGTCAGGTACCGCAATGCCTCAGCCTCCCGAAGGCAGCACAGACGGGATAGGCCAGAAGACCTAGGTCACGGTGGCGTTATGATCACACCTAATTGATTGATTGAAGATTGGAGGTTAAGCAAATTAGTTTTCTCTTCTGGAGAAGACTAACTAATGTTGGATTACCAAGACACCTTTTGTTTGGTGAAACGAACTAACCTTTGTTCAAAGGCAACTACGCGAGTTGGCCAATCGGCTTATACCGCCGCTCATAGTTTCATTTGAGGCTCCAAGAGGTGTCTACAGCTGGAATTGACATGCTTTGTCGAGAAGAGCGATACTCAAGCGATTCGAAATCACTTGGCAATCAGAAGTTGCTGCAGAGAATGCTTCTAATAGAGTGCGTTCAGGTCTAGGTTTGGCGCACTCTCGTCAAAGAACAGCTGACGTCTGGCAAGCCTACCGGCTGTCAGTGCAGACCGGACGTTGCGATTTTGCAATGTCCGCCTCCCGAGACCGTGCCAATTCGAAATGAATAAACTTCCATCGTGAGGCTATCACTCGGATCTTACACCCATTTTTGATCATCGCAATCTTGACTACCTTTTCATACTATCAGCCAGAACAGAGCTCTTTATCGAGAGGCGAGGTATTCGCCACTATCTGGCCATTGCAAGCTGCATTTGAAAGGATAAGGCTGGTCAACCGTCATTCCTACATGCTGAGGCTTCTGTATGTCATCAAACTAATTACTTCTAGATATAGCTCATGCTATGCATCCCAATAATGACGGGCGCCGCCTTGCTTCAACACCACTACTGTAGAGAGGAACGCAATCAAAGGGGAACGCCAAACTGCGCTGCCCGATTGAGATCCTATACTCGTCCAACGTCTATTGCGACATGATGTACGGATTTCCTATTTTGCAAGAGCTCGCGTGTGCTCACCGGTGATACCTCTTTCAGCTGTGAGATTCTGTCAGTGACCGAAACCCCAGCCCGTCAGCAATTCGGGAGTCCCAATCCTTTTGTCACGAGTTATGGCACGTAGCAATGGGCATACGGAGTATAATAAAAGTAGCTTGACTATTAAAGTAAAAATAAACAAAAAGAAAAGGCTTATATATACGATATTTAAGATAAATACGTAATTTAGTACGTAATGGGCACTTCGTATAATACGATTATTATCCTTATTATATAATATACCCCCTAATTACTACTATTAAGGAGCTATTATACTTAAAATAAAATCTCTAAATACCCTTATAAAGGCCCGATTTAGTTAAATATAAATAAAAGAAAATAAGTATAAAGGATACGCGTTTTTTAAACTACGTTTATTATAAATATATCCCTTTATTTAAAATAAATAGAATCCTAACTTAAAATAGCGCGTATTTTATTATTTTTAATATATAAATTACTAAGAGCGAGGCTACTTAGCTACTTCGTATATATTTAAATTCTCGTAGCGTTACTTAGTTATTATTTTTCCTTTTTTTTTTTTTTTAACTTTCTATAATTATTATAAGTACTCCCGTTTATTACGTACGCGCCTATACTATCGAATTATTTACTAATTTGATTTTAAATATAAATATTTAATATATTTAAAAATAATAATAAGTTTTATATAAATTTTACGATACTTATTATATACGGATTATATAGTTTATTAAGAGTTTAAATAAGTAATAATATTAATAAGCCCCTCGTAGTTATTACCCCCCCTTATACCCTTTAACCCGCTTACTAAGGCCTAGTTACTAAGCTCTTTTTCTTTAGTTAAGAAAATATTAAAATTATTAATTAAGATACCGAGAGCTTTATTAAGTTCGAGGCTCTTATTAATAGTATTAATAAGAGTAATAATAAAATAAATAATAATAATAAAAGCTTTAATAAGCTTTTACTTATTCCCCCCTTAGAGCTTAAGAATAAAGAGGAGTTTAGTTTAGATATTAAGCTTTTTAAAAAGGGTATATTATTTATTATTATTTTAAGAGTTTATATTTAATATTATTTTAGACTCTAAAGAACGCAAAGCTAGCTCTTTTAAAAAGGGTAATAAAAAGTAAAAAAGAACGTTAAAAAGCTAAAGTACCCCTTATAATAACTATAGTTCTCTTTATTATTCTAGGCCTATTTAATATATACTTAGTCCTTAAAAAGCTTAAAAAAGAGGCCTTTAAAAAACGAGATATTTAGTATATACCCTATTTTTAAATAGCCCTTTAGTATATTAATCCTAAGGATAATAGTTATTATTTTATAAGAAATATTAGCCAGTATACGTACTATTTTAACGGCCGTTTAGCTAAATAATATATTAATATATTAATTATTTTATAACTAATAGCCTAGGCCCTTACTGAGGTTATTATAAATAATACTCCCTCTTTTATAAGTATATTATCCTTTTTTATTATTAAAAAGCGCACTCCTAACTATAGTTTTAATAAAATATTACTAAGTTCCGTAGTATTATAAACTAAATAATTATTAATAAAGAGGAGTACGAGGAGTATATTTATATATAGGGCTAGTACTTCGTACCTCCTATATATACCCCGCCCTATTTTTTACTTATACTTATATTATTTATTATACCTATCGTAGTTATTTATAACTAACTTCTTATTATACAACCCACTTTTATATTTTAAGTTATTAACTTAATAGTCGTTCTATTTCTCGTACCCCCCGCTATTCCTACTATTCCTAGCTTTAAGGATTTTAAAATATATAAAGTACGGTTCTTAATACGTATACTTACCCTCCTTATTAATAACGCTATACTCCTAGCGATTATATACTTCTTAAACTAAGAATTTAAATAGTAAGTATAAGCCTAGGTTTTATTTTTATATATATATATATACCCTACGGAGTAAGGTTATTTTAGGAGTTTAGGCTTTTAGGCTAAGAAAAGTTCTATTTTATTTATTTTTAAGCCTCCGGGCCGTACTTTAAGTTCTACCTATTGTCTATTTTTAAGTATTAAGTTTTCTAAGCATAGCCTAAATTAATTATTTTTAATTACTTTAGCTATTTATAATAATATCTTATGCATTATAGAGGTTAAAAAGTATATAAAAATATTCGAACTTAACTTATAAAAGGTTTTTAATAAGCCTATTTACTAATATATTTTTTATTAATATATAAATAACCTCGAAGCTACTTTTAGTATACTCTTATTTTAATTATATATTCTATATATTAATAAAATAAAGTTAAGTAACTATTCTTTCCCCTTCTCCTATAATAAGTCGAATCGTTTATTAATTATCGTAGTTAACTAACTATACTTCTCCTAGGTTAAGGGTAATATTTTCTAAAAGGCGCTTTAGAACTATAGTCTTTTTTATAATTTCCTTAAGATAAAAAAGCTTAGCTTCGGTAGTTAACGTTATAATTATTACTTAGTATACTAATTTTTATTAAATAGGGCTGCTAAAAAGAAATATTATATATTTCTAAAATAATTATCGTATTACTTTATTATTTATAAAGCTAGTATTTCTAGCTAAGTATAAGACTTATATACTTAGTATACTATTATAATAAAATATAAGATATTTTATTATATAAAGATACTAAATATATTAGTTAATTATTTTAATATAAGTTACGCTCGGGTTAATTAAGAACTATAATAATTATAAATAAGTAAAAGCGACGTTTAGTTTAACTATAATAGCTATATAAAGTATACTTCTAACCTTTTCTTAATAGGTCTTTATTTTTACCTTTATTACTTACCCCTCGTTTAATCTAAACTCTTCTTAAAGAAGAGGGGTAGCTAAATATAGTAAATCTATAGAGTTAAAGTGCTTAGGATTTTACTTAATATATACGTTATAAATAAAGTAAATCTTATGAGTAGTACGGTTTTATAAAATCCGTACTCTAAAAAAGTAATTAATTAGTCCGTTCTCTTTAAAGTTAATATATTTTTTTATATTATTAATAATTTTCTAAGCTACTTTTTAATCGTTTTAATAATATAGAATAATAAAGTTCTTAATATAGAATACTAGTATTACCTTCTTATTTATAGTTTAGTAAATATAGATCTCCTCGTAATTATATATTATATTTATATTACGAAGTATAGAGGTAAAAGTTTAGAGTTATAAAATTAGCGAGTTTTAAAAATTATATAGAGCGTATTAGAGTTTACTTATTTTATTAATAACTTTATATCCCTTTAAGAGTTTAATAATTACTAGTTTTTTTATTTTTAATAAGCGCGTTAAGGAATATATTAATAGCATTATATTAGTTAGCCTTAAGGTCGAATTAGGTAATTATTATTATAATAAGCTTAAAAGCCTTTATAATAAGTATTAAAGCGTACGTATTTTATAAGGGGTTAAGTAATTATATATCCCCTCTTATATATATATATATATTTATTTTATAAACCTCGTTATGAATATTATACTTATAAGTATATACTTATTTTAATAAAAATAGGCTCTTTTATTTAGGATTACGGTTAACTTCTTCTTATATACTAATATTTCTTAGCTCTTTTATTTCTATATTTATAATATCCCTAAGTAGCTTTTATAGTTATTATAAGAGATATTTAATATTACTAAACTTCTTTAATAAGCTTTAGAAGTTAACTTTAATAAGTCGGGGTTTTTAAACTCCTCCGGAGCGCTCTAAGTAGATTTTATAAACTACTCTTTTTACTATTTAATAAAGTATTATATATCTTATATTACTTTTTTTATAGTTTTTTACTAATTAAGTATAAAAATAAAAAAAAGTAGTTTTAGTAATAGTTATAATAATTACTATTTTCTATATTTAAATATAAAAGCGTTATAAAAATACTATTATTAAAGCGGTATAAAGTCTATAAGTCTAGTTTAAACGTCTAGGACTTAGTAGTACTTTACTTAGTACTTAATAAAGTAGTTCTTATAAGCTTTATTCTTATATAGTATTAGAAGTTTATTATAAGGGTTCCTTATTAACGTTAATTTTAGTATTAAAAATTACTTTTTAGTAATTAGTACTTTATTTATTATATACTCTAGCGTTTTACTAAGAGTTATTAAGGATTAAAGGCTCGAGAACTTCTATAATATATATAAACGCTTATAAAGAGGACTATAGACTATATAAAGCCGTTTATAACCTAGTTATTATACCCCCTTTTTTACTCCTACTCCTAAGCTCGTATAAGGGGGTTATCTTAGGGGTTAATAATAATAATAAGACTATAATAACCTTTTTAATCTTATTAACCGCACCCTATAATACGCTTATTAATTACTTAGCGTCTTAAATAGTTAAAAATTTAATAATAATACTACTTTTAACTATAGAATTATCTTAAATATTAATATTTCCGAAGTCTAAATCTATTTCCCTAAATACTCGAACTAACTTATTATTAATATTAAAAAGTTCTTATATCTCTTAAACTACTAGATTTACTTACTTATTTATAATAGCTTACTCTTTATATACGGGATTATAAAAAACTTTTTATTAAACTTAATATTCCTTATAGTAAATACTTACTTAAGCGCGGGCACCTAGACCCTATATAAGTTATACGTTTTTAATATATATTTAACTAAATATTTTATATACCTATAGGGAAGTACTTTAAACTCCTTTTAATATATACCCCTCTTACGATTTTTATAAAAAGGGTATACCTAGTAACTATATATATAAAGACTACCGAGATACGGGGTTACTAGTTTAGAGTCCCGTACTTAGTAACCTATTTACTACTAGCGTTAATACCGTTTTTACTAGTTAATTTTTATTATAATAGGCAAATCTCCTTTATTAGCCTCCCGTAGGGAAATATTATAAATAAAAATTATTACTAATACTATTTTGTCCTATAGATTCGTAAGGAGGTTTATAAAAAAGCGTATTTTACGAGCTTTAGTAATTACTAATTAACTTATTTTTTTATATTATTTACGGGTTCTTTTATATATAAAAATAAAAGCTCTATTCTAATTCTTAGCTCGCTATACTATATCTTATATATACGTTTAATATTAGTAATTAAGAGGGTAGTTTTATTATTATTTTTAAAAAAGTAAATTAAAGTCCTTTTTTAATAATAAATCGCTACCTCTAGGCTTTATAGTACGAAACGTACTTCTTTTTCTATTTTAGTCCTTAAAAAGAACTCCCTAAGCTACTTAGTATATTCGTTAAAAACTATAAGTATATACTATTATTTATTAAAAAATAGCTCAAAATAAAATAGATCTTAATATATATAGTACTATGGCCGTGAGGCTCTTTTTAAGGGTAGTCCTTTGAAAATTACTAACCTAGCCTTAGATAATATATATACTTTATACTTAACTTATAATAAAAGTTTAATACGTATACTACGAGTTTTATATAATAATTAATAAAGAGTATTAGGTCCGAGATAACTAGTTTTAAAGTACTATAAGAGCGCGCTATTAAACCTCTTATAAGTACGTTAATATAAGTAATAAAATTTTCCTTAGCTACTTAATAATATAATACTAACTAAGCTTTATAAAACATACTTAAGGGTTATTAAAAAAGGGTAGGATTAGAAGAGCTTATATTTTAAAAAAAAAACTAAGTTATTTTTTTAAATAAGCTACTTTTTAATAATACTTTTTTAAAACGTTCCCTATTATAAAATATAATTTAGACTATAGTACTAGATTGTGCTTCTATTTAATAAAGTTTTTAAAACTATATTAATATAAAATCCTTTAATATAAGTAACGTTTTAAAACTTTAGATCATAAGTTCTCTTCCTCTTAGGGCTATTTAAAACGCCCTTTATAATATAAGTACTATATATAATAATAAGTAGTATAATAGTTCCTAATTTAACGTAGTTATTATTATTAAATAGTACGTAACTATTAGGTTTAAAAAGGCTCTTATTATTAACTAAATATATTATTTCATAACTATTTATTATTATATTTTAAAATAGGAGATAAGCGCTATTTATAAGGGTATTAAAAATTATATTTATTTTCAAGTCCTAACCTTTTATAAGTATAGTAACTACGTAGCCCTCGTCGTAGTTTATTAATAAGCTTATTATAAGTTAGTTAGAGGATCTTTTTAAAAACCTAGGTTTCTTAGGGTTCTATTATTCTTTAACTATTTAACTTTCTTAAGCTTATTATGAAATAATTTCTACTTATTTAATTTAATAATAATAAGGACTTCTTCTATTTAGCTCTTTAGTATTTATATTAATAACTTATTAACGTTTCGGCTTATAAGTACCTATTTAACTTTTAGTACGCTATTAGCTTTTATAAATATATATAATTATAAGAGTATATAATATTACCCTTATTAATTATATTATTAGTTATATTAGAACGTTTAGTAAAAATAAAATAGGCCCCTCTTTAACTTAAAGGTCGTTTAGTATATACGTCCTAGGTTACTAAGCTAAATATATATATAATCTCCTCGAGGGTCTTAGTATTCGTTTTAAAGGTTATTAATTTATTAAAAATCTTATATATATATATTAGCCCTATATAAGGTTAAGTTTAAACTTAACTATAATTAAAAAGTTAAATATAGTAATCTCTTTATTAATTTTTAAAATATTATATAATTTAGCTTAGAAATAAGTAGATTACTACTCCTTATACTAACGTTATAAATTAACTCTATCCTCGCTTTATTAAGGGTTTATTAATATTCGTCCCGAACCGTATTCTTAACTATTACTTGAGAGAGCTAAGGTTCTTATTTTAGTTATTTAATAAGTCGTTATATACTAAACTTAGAGCCGTCCTTAGTAACTTTTTAAAATATATATTTATAAAGAGTAGTATTAACTAATTTTATTAATACCTAAGTAAAGAGTTTAATATACGTATTAATTATATTATATTTCTAAGTTTTAAATTATTTATATTTAACGTTGAGCTCTTATTATTTTTAAATACTTTTAAGTATATAAATCCTCTTTATAAATATAATATAAAAATAGATTTATTTATATAAAATAGGTAATAAAGCTAGTTTTATAAAAAGAAACCCGGCTTAGTCCTATAAGTTACTTATATTTAAAAAAGTTAAAAGAGTTATACTAGAAATTAAGTTTAGAAATTATTAATAAAGGATTTCTTAGTTTCTTTAGTTATATTTAAATACTTTATAATATACTTAATAAGCGCATAGCTCTTTTTTATTATAAATTAAGATTAATTATTTAAATTTAAAAAATAAAATAAGTACTATAAAAAGGTCGAGGAGTACGTTAGAGTTTAGAACGTTTAGGTTAACGTATTTTTAAACCCCTATATCCTTAGTTATAATATAAAAAGTATTAAACTATTTAATTTAATTATTATAGCTAGTTAACTTAGCTTAGGTTAAAATAAGTATAAGTATATTAGTTATTTTAAAAAGATCGTAAGAATCGTATTAATAAGTACGTTATTATAATATAAGGTCTTAACTAAGAGCTAAGTTTATAACTATTACGAGTTATAGTACGTAGTAATAGGTATATAGAGTATAGTAAAAATAGCTTAATTATTAAAGTAGAAATAAATAAAAAGAAAAGGTCTATATATACGATATCTGAGATAGACACGTGATTTAGCACGTGACGGGCACTTCGTGAGATGCGGTTACTATCCCCTGTTACGTGACACCTTTATACTGTTCTGAAGGATCGCGGCTGAATGAGATGGCATGCATCGCCCCAAGCACGTAAAGGACAAGGGCATCATCAAGCTTAAAATGCTCCCGTCAGCACTAATAGAGTATACTTTTGTATAAATAGCAGTCGATATAGGTGGGGTGATAGCAAGCATATACTGTTCTTAATGTAGAAACGCATGCGGGGTGTCGAACACAAAGTCATTCGGCCAATAGGAAAGCGTGCCGCTTATTACGTGCCTTTATTGCTCACATGTCACCCTCCACTACCCATTTGAGCCGCTTCAAACAAATATCGATCGAGGAGAGACTCATAATCTCAAATATGTGGGCTTTAGAACCCGGGGAAGTCCTGGCTAAGGCGATATTAGATGACTAGTTGACGTCGGCCTTCCTGTAGGGCCACAGGGCTCAACTCCACTGTCAGTGATGATAGCGGCGTCAGGGCCCGATCTCGATACGGGCACCATAGCTTTGTACATGTAGACATATCGGGTTTAATGCCATGCAATGTCGAGGACTAAAGGCTTGTTACGCATCATGAAATGCTTAGAAATGACAATGGAGCCTCCATACTCACATACTGTGTTTTGCCATTTGAACCTAGATAAGCATCAACAAATATTCCCAAGTAAGAGAGTCGCGACGATCAATGGCTTCAAGTCGTGGTCAATTGCCTGAAGCTCCCTGGCATCCTTCTTTCGGGACCCTCTGCCGACTCTCTGCCGCGAATGGTGGTTGCATGGAGTGACTATGCAGCTTCAAGCCTACGAGATGGTTTACATTGAGGGTGGTCGGTATACTTTCCCTATGGAATCCCGGAATCCAAGAGACGAACCCCGTATCCGTATCCGTTGTGATTGGCAGCAGCAGTCCGGCTGACCGGCCACACATCAGACACACACAATCCGAGCCTTGCGATCCTTCTACCAGCTTACTTTTTTCGGACGATGACTTCGACCCGCGATTCAGTTGTGGTGTGTTGCGGCTGGTACGTGGTATGCAGCGTCGGTGAATCGGCCTTACGGTCCATGTACGCCTCACTCAAAATACTATGTGCCGGCTGCTTACCGGCTTCCTACCGGCCTTCCTCCCAGTCATTTTCCCACGCTGTGGATGTTTCATTGGGTGCCATATTTCCCCCATTCCGATTAAAGATGATAGCGCAAGGAGACCGGGTACGTCGGACGGTCATCTCATCTTCCACAGGCTGTCACGAAGCTGCCTCAGAACGTCAAAACCCTTTGACCGTCTGGGGCGTGATAGGTCGCATCCCATGGGAAGTGGCTCAATTGAGGGGGTATGCTCGTCGTCTTTTCAACCCATCGCCCAAAGTTCAAGATCGGACTATAAGAAAAATCATAGCGGGCGTAGTGGAAAAAAGGGATGGTGCATGTATCCGCGCGGGCATGTGGCGGGCAGACCCTGTCGCTGAAACCCCTTCTCTAACTCTATCAACTTGCACACAGATCCGAGTGACGCACGCCACGAAGAGGATCTTGACACGGCTATGTTCTGTTTCCGGGATGACCAGACAGCAAGCCTCCTTGGAAGGACCGCACACCACCTTTCAGGGTAATCAAGTCGTCAATGTTCCCAGCCGACTTTTCCGACCGGGGCCTGGGTTGCACCAAATCCTTGCTCTGTTTAAGCCTCCGCCCCTCCCCTTCAACAGGCAGTTGTCAACCTCATATCTTGAGGTGGTGTAAGGTGACAAGTCTGTCTTTTACTCTCCATGTGCTAGCGTTCTTTTGATTCTTAATTCCTTTTCGAGATCGGCCATCAAGGCATCTGACATACTCTCCCACGATACCACATGCTGGCATGGCTTAAAACTCATTCTCATCGCATCTGAGAAAACCCTTGAGAGGCATACGAGGCCCTCAATCATCTCACGCACCAACATGTGGCTTCTTAAAGCCGCTTCGATAGCGGCAGCAGCTGCAGCAGCAGGTCTTCAACTTGGGCCTCTGCACCCAGTTCAATTAGAAGAGAGGCAGCTTGCCGATGCAACTTCTTTCATCGCGGAGCTCCCAACTGGACAGCAACAAGCTGATCCAACATCGACAACAGCGGCCGTTGCAACAACTCCACCTCCTCCACCCCCCCCACCGCCGCCTCCCCCGCCAACCTCAACATCGACAACGTCGACTACTACGCCGCCGCCTCCACCTCCACCGCCAACGACGACGTCTACATCGATATCGACCCCGGCGCCAACAACTGTAATAATATCTTCGTCCGTGGCAACACCTCCCCCGCCGCCGCCACCAACGACATCAACGACATCGCAAGCTCCGTCTACTACGGTAGCACCCCCAGTATTCTCTCCGCCCCCGGCACCGACAACGACAAACCAAGTAAGGACAACGACATCGATGCCGATCGCTCTTCCGGCCAGCACGACTGGCGCTGCAGTACAGCAGCCTCCTCCGCAAGGAGCAGGGTCAGCCCAGCCTCCAACCGAGAGACTCGTTGATCCCGCTCAAGGCGCTTTCATCGGCGGCGACCCCACGACTAACATCGATGTACCGGTCACTTTCCTCTTCCTGCTGCTCTTCGCGGCTGGTGCGTACACGCACATTAGGATCTACCGTGCCAATGCCAAACGCGGTCACAAGTTCCTGCTATCCGATCTCATGTTCGATTTCTGCATGGTCAGAACTGTCACTTGTATTATGAGAATTGTCTGGGCTTTTGAGAAGGGCCGAGTTGTGATTCTCGTCGCACTAATCGTCCAGTTCGGAGGGTAGGTCTTTCATCGAATATCCACACCCAAAGTACTGTTACTAACTTCGTTATAGAGCTGTCGTGGTGATGGTGGTCAATATCTTCTTTGCTCAAAGAATTGTTCGGTCAATCCATCCTCACTTTGGATGGCATCCCGCCTTCCGGGTCTTCTTCCTTTTCTTCCTTTTCTCGGTCCCGGCCGTGGTTGTCTCGAACAGCACGTCAATTGGTGTCTCATTCTTCAAGATTGAGGACCAGGACCGTGTCGACACCGCACTCAATGTCCTCAAAGCTGGTGTCTCGTGGATCATGCTTCTCGCGGTCCTGCCACTCATCATCGTCATCATCGCAGCAGTGATTCCTGGACCTAGACCTGAGAGATTCGGGCAAGGTGATACTCACCAGAAAATTGCCGTCCTCTTCATTGGCGCCATCCTGCTAATTGGTGGTCACGCGGTGCGTCTTGCGGCGACTCTGATGGCCGAGCCACCCAATACACCAAACAAACTCTTCAGCAAAGAAGTGTTTTACACCACCGGTTTCATGTTGGAGATTTTTGTCGTGGTTTTCTATGCAGTTGTCCGCATCGATCTTTTGTTCCACGTCCCCAATGGATCGACGGGCCCGGGAGACTACTCCAGGAAGCCGAAGCCTGGTGAAGAAGACTACGAGGCTGCACTCCTCACCAGAGAAGAAATCGAAGATGAGCTGGCCGGACTGGGCCACCCGTATGAAGTTGTCGACTCTTCCGGCCTGGGCAGAGATGGCTCTGGCCGCACCATTGTCGCCTTCAGCACAAGACGTATGAACGGCGAGAAGCCTGTCGTACTACCGCCCAGACCAGAAGCATACAGCCGCGTCAGATCGATCCGTGGGTCTGTCAGGTCCATGCGTGGCTCCATGAGGTCTGCTGGCGGTGGCATCTCTCGGATGATGTCAGTGCGCAGGTCTGCTGCCGCGCCGTATTTGAACGAGGTCGAAGTCGGTCAGCCCGAGTTCAGAGACAATCCTTTCCAAACACCACCAGTCAGTCATTACGGTGTAGCACAGCCGCTGTTCATTCAGTCGCGGTTCAGCAGATACACGGATCCAGAGGATGCGAGGACACCCTTGCGACCAGAAAGTCAGACGACGTCTGGAGAGATCCCGCTGAGTCTTGATCGGGAAGGTCTCGGCCCTTACGAGGAACGACCTCTTGCTCGACGGTCATCAGTACAAAAGTTTACAGCACAGGAGAGGGAGGGAAACCCCCTGAAGTAGAGGGCTTACGAGCATGAATCTAGACAGTACATGTAGTGGGAAACAGGAAAGGATACTAGCGGGATCAACTTGATTGCTGGAATGACAGCATAATGGAGTTCCAATGCATATTTGCCAATTATTGTATATAGTAATCCAAGTTAGTGTATAAATCTTCATGTTGTTGTGCGTAAGGCAATTCTTTCCGTGAATCCCTACCGGATGAACGGAAGTGTTTAGAGTTACTAAATTCTATGATGTGTTTTAAATGTCTCTACTGTTGATCTTGCCCCATCTTTGCCACATAGCCTACATGCTGTACACTGGAGATGCAACGGCCAGTACCACACGTAAGAGTAGATTCGCGAGAGAGAACATTGAGCGAGTGCTCTACAGAACCGATTGAACGAAAATTGGCTCTCTGAAGTTCAAGGTATATTAATTTCGAGAGAGATTCTCCAATTTTCATATGACGACCGCTTAGCGTGTTCGTGACGGACCCTGCCGCAATACATCACCGCGCCCATGTCCAAACTCCTGCTTGATCGTACACATTCCTATCCTTGCTTTAATGCTTCCTAAGGCCGAGCAATCCCATTAGTCCACCTAAGAGTCCTCCTCCACCACCTGGTCCCGCCGCCGGAGCTTCTGCTGGAGCCTCCGGGGCAGCAGCAGGAGGGGGCGGGGGATTTTCGATAGCAGTCGCTAGCCCAACGGCAGTCCCATCCGGCATAACGGCTTGGCAAACAGTCGTGGCACCGGGAGGGGCGGCCGGTGGACCTGGAGGGGGTGCGGCGGGAAGAGGCGCGACAGAAGTGCCGCCAAAGACGCCAATGCCTTGGTCCAGAACGGTGCTGAGAGCCGTTGCGCTCTTTTGCGCATCACCATTGAGTTCGGGAGGGACCTTGCTGACGAGAGCTTGGGCAAGGGCGACGCTAGCAGACTTTTGATCCTGAAGAGCAACAGCCACCAGTGGTGTTGCGCGCAGAGAATCAACCAGAGACTTCTTCGCTACAACGTCATTGATGGTGACCTTGACGTTGTTTGTGAGAGCGTCCGTGGCAGCCTTAAGGTTGAGCGCATCCTTTTTGTTGAGGACTTCGGATCCCTGGACCTGGGTGGTGGCGTCTTCGATGGAACTCTTCACGTTGCCGACGGCGCTCAAAAGCTGGATTCCGCCACCGAGGGTGACCATGTTCGTGGCCTTCACGGAGTTATCAAGACTTTGAAGTGCTGAGTTGATAGTGTTTAGAGCAGCTTGAATCGTTGCCAGGTCGCGCTTGTACTTGGCATGTTGTATAGAGACAGGAGCGGCGAGAACTGTAACCGCAGCAAAGATAAAGAACAACAGAGAACGTAGTAACATCGTGAGTCTGCCGGAAGCCCGTCTCCTTAGACGAAAAGGATTGGAGTTCTGCTTCCTTTAAGATTAAAGAGAGTGTGGTGGGGAGGAGACAAACGAGGAGGAACTTCAGATCGTTCCAGCTCGGTGGGTTTGGATTATGAGTTGACGGATAGTAGGTGGGCAAGGAGTCTGTGAATGAAGTTTGGACACGACTACGACGTCCATATAATGCGAGTGAGAGGGAGGTGATGGCAGGGCCAGGCCCATCCTAAAGCGACTTGGCTGCCGCAGGTCCCGATGTCACCAATAAGCCTAGCCTGAAATTTGGGATTGCCGGCTCTTTCATGAGGCAAAGTTGAGACGGTCTTGACTTTCGGTGTGGGAGCAGTGACATCCGTGATGTGAGTGGAGCGTTATTTCCTGCAGGCTGTCTCCTATCAACAGTCTGGGGTCAAGGTTGTAGGAGGTTGTGCAAGATGAAGCCATGGGTACGGCGTTGTGATGGCCGGCGAGCTGCGCGATTTGGTAATGCGAGCCACATACATTTCATATCGGTTCCCTAAAGAAGCAACTTAGTTCGAGTTCTAGTTTCAGGTACCGAAAGTCCAGACGATTCAGACCACTTGAGTTGGATATGCTGGATATGTTATCTTCTTACTCCCACCGGCTCGGTTTTCAAGACGACATTGCATCCATACCGCCGACTCAATAATGCAACGGTCACTAGGTGCTTGGCTGCAGCGCTTGACGACCTGACATTCTACCTAATGTTCCTACGTTCATGCATTCTCCGTCATGTTGAATTCCCTTGGTAATATCGAGGTATAGAACAGTTAGACCACGAATGTGACGTGAGGGGATACCGCCGAGTCAGGCATTATCAGCTCGGACTCCCCCATATCATGTCATCGAATGAGTTTCCCGATTCAATGTTGATACAACCTTGACTCTACCCAGACCGTCTCAACTCTTTCTCGTTTTCGGTTCACAACTCGCACAGGCTTTGTTTCCTTTAGCAGGGCATTTATATGGTCTAATTCCGATCCGTGAAATGATCAACCCATGGCAGGGAAGGGGGGAAGCAGGGCTTAGTTGACAGCGGTCCCCTAGACTAAAGTCAAAGTCTCCAACCTGTCATCGTCCAACCCAGAAAACGGCTTTGGGATTTCGTCATCCTCGAAGTTCAGGATACGAGCAGTTCCGACCACTTCGAACTCCTCGCCTCGTGGTCGGAGGATCAGCTCATCCATTAAACCGGCCCCGAACACCGGCACGTCACCGGTTTGGACTGGGCCGTCGCACACTGCCAGCATGCCCTGGCCAACCAGGCAAAGGCTCAGGCCCTGACAAGCCAGCAGGACGCTAGACGTGGTGTCAATGTCTGTCATATTCTCGTTCATCATTGACCAGCCAATGGACTGTGCATTGGGTCTCTCGCAGCCTCCATGCGCGCTCACGCATCGTCCACGCCGAGAAGCGGATTTGACTAGTTTTTTTGTCGACCGTTGTCCTTCGGCAGTGAAACCCATCATGAGCCCCTTGTAGAAGTTTGTCCACCAAGTCTGTGTGATATCCGCCTTAGGTTTGAATTCATCGTCGCTTGTCTCTTCGGTTGCTAGACTCGCGATGAGAGCAAGTAAGGCTTCGGCACCACGTCTTCGAGACGGAAAGAATTCTAGGCTCTCAGCAAAGAGAAACCATTGAGCTACTGCGGGTAAAACTAGATCTTTGATATCTTCGCCATAATTCACCGTCGTTGAAAGGTATCGTGCGTTTGGTACATGGGATCCGCTAATCATTGTCACAGGCGGCAGGCGTCGAGCCCTGATTAATAATTGTCCGGTGTTGCGTCCGCTTTGTAAAAGGCCAATTGCCGAAACCTCTTCAGCGATGATCGGTGGAGGATTCGAAAGCAGGTCCCACTGATCTTTAAAACCTCCAGGGCTGGATTGGCTGAAGTCTGGAACCCATGATGGCAGTCCGTCTACTTTGTCTTCGCTAGACCCCATATGCAAAACCCAAAATGAACCCAAATGAAGGCAGAGGGCCAATGCGAGGTCCTCATATACTCTGGTGACGGGTTTCGTGTAATCCGGATTCGGCACGCTGATACCGAGCCTTCCGAGAAGGTTATAGAGTGAAAAGCTCTGGTCGCGTTTGTCCATTGCATTTCTCCTTCTGATCGTCTTTATCAACCGGGTTGCGAGATATGCAGAGGTAAGCTTCGGGATATTCGAGTTTTCCTGCTTCTCTCCGAGTAAGGCTGAGCGATAATTCATTTTCATCCCGAAGCTGTCTGCGAGATTGACTGAATCAAGCTCATTTGTTCGGTGCCCAAACTTGCGACCCGCGAGAGTAGTCCAGTGCTTTAGACACGCATTCAAAGATTCCCAAGAAAGGGTAGATTTTCCTAGCGTGACAACCACATGCTCAGATAAGCATAGTTCTTGCAGAGTCCATGTCCTTGTAAACCAAGGGACCTTGATCAGAAACTCGATGGCTTTTAAGACGTTTCTGCTTGGAACTGCGTTCGTATAAGTCTCAGCTCCAAGAGCAAGCACGACATGTGCGGCCTTAACGGCTGGTTCCGCAAGGTTGTGCAACTCACGTCGCGGTGTCGAGCGCTTTGCCTCCGGCGAAGCTCTCAGCAAGAGTCCCACCCATCTACATCGTCGAAACAATGAGAGCAGTAAGTTATCGGGTGACTCATCCGTACCAATCCAAACAACTGTGCGCGCGGCGAATCTGTACACATCTCCCATCAAAGCCACCTGGACGTTTTTCTCCGGAATACTGGACTGGTCGATACAGATTGCATCAATCCAGAGCAAACGTTCTCGATCGGAATACCGCAAATGACGCAAAGCCTCTAAACAGTTCTTCGTGACGTCAACACGGCAACCGTTGCACCGTATCGGGTGCTCGCCACGTCTCCCGCCCCAGACGTACGAGAGCGCTTCGTATGGTGTTGTCTCCTGCGATGAGCTTCCTAGTCGTACCTCTCTCAAAGCGCATTGAATTGGATCGTCCAACTCGATTGATGGACTCAAAATGACAATGCGGATTGATCTCTCGCAGTTAAGCGGCGCATACTACAAGAACGGAAGACTATTGGCAGCGACATTCGCTGAAAGTGACATGATGAGCCAATATGAAATAACAAAGTTCAAACCTCAATATCTGGCTACTTGAGATGCGGGATCACTACAAACTTAGTCAAGAGATGCTAAAGATTGGAAATAAGGTGAACAGGAAGCCAGACGGGGGAGCTTACATATAGACAGTTACTAAGTGTCAGATTAGAAGTCTAATTCGACCTCGGCATACGGCCAAGGCTGCGCAGGGGCTAACGAGGGGCCCTATTTATAATTACTATAAACTACCTAACCTATAATTAGAACCTCTTTTTTATACCTCACGTAATATATTAAAATAGTTTAATTAACCTATTTTATTAACCTATAGTTCGAACTAATTAACTAATATTTTTATAATAAGAATACTAATACTAATTAGTAATTAATTTTTATTATTGTAAATTAATAAAGTATTTAATATATAAAAGATAACCTTTTTAAATAGAATATAATAGAAAAATCGTACTACCTAATTTTATAAAAAATAAGTAATAAAATATAGAATCTCTATAATAAAATAAAATAAAAAAATCGTAGCCCTTAACTACTTATAAAAAGCCGACGTTTATTATATTAAAATAACCCCTAATAATTAATAAAAATATCGTAATAACTGAGTTATTATTATTAACCTTATATAATCTTTCCTTATTAATTAACTTACCCACGGCCGGCCCGTAATTAAATATTAATTAAATTAATTAAGTAATTAGTAAAAAGAACTACTTATATAACTACCTACCTAATTAATTAGTGCGACGAACGAGTTTAAAAAGTACGATATAAAAAAGTACTACGTAATTAAAAAAAAAAGATCTTTAGGTATAGTATACTTATTAAGAGTACTAAAAAGCGTAAGTATTATAAGACTAAGAGATCTACGGTATATAAAAGGACTACCCCCGAGGGGCTTATAAATACGATTTTAAAAACCTAGATAATCTCTTTATAACCCTTCTAACTATCTCTCTAAATATTACTTAGAAATATAGTAAAGAGGACGGTATAATAAAAAAGGAAGAGATTTAAAAATTATAATAATTATAATCTACGAATTATAAGTATTATAAATATTAAAAGTTAGCCTAGTAAGGAGGCTACTATCCCTAAGAAAATCCTATTATAACCTCTTATTAAAATTATAATTATTATAATAAAAAAAGAATACTTTAAAGGGCTACTAAGAAGCTTTTTTTTTTATTACTAGCTCTTAATACGAAAATTATTAATTTTAAAAAAGTAAGAAGTAGATTACTAATTAATAATAATTTATTTAACGAACGTATACGCCTCTCGGGTTTCGATTTAAAAAAAAAACGCTATATAATCGAGACGTTATTAAGCTATTTATAAATCTATTTCTAATATTAAGTAATTAAATAATTAAAAAAAGACTGTTAAAATAGTGTCTAACTAAGAGGACTAAAAGTAAATAGTAACGAGGATTAGTATAAGAAAATAAAAAAAAAATAAGAAGGTCCTAAACCCTAATAAATCCGGCGACTAATAATAGTACGCTATTACTAAGGCTAATAAGTAGTTTTAAAACGACTTTATTAAAAATAAATACGCTAATTATTAAAAACCGAAGTATAAGTTAGAGAACGACGAAAAGTAAGTTAATATATAGTTAAAAAAAAGGAATTCTTATACTATATAAGTAAATAAAGATCTAATTAGAATACTAAAAAAAATAAGTATATAGAGATTTTAATAACTTTAATAGCGAGTAAATTAACGTAATATTAGTCTATTTTATAAATATCTATGCTTAAAAAGGGCTCGAGAGGTAACTCTTATTTTATAAAATCGCTAACGACCTAGGTAATAAAAAGGACGAGTAGTTCGTAAACACTAATCCGAACGTAATAAAGAGGGTTATTAAATTCTTTTATTATTAAAGTATTTTACTAGCCTAGGTAGTAAGATAAAGAGCTTATAAAACGCTTATTATTATAATTATTACGAACGAATTTATACTATAGGATTAGAATTAAGTTAATTAAGTAGTAATAAAATATAACAATTTTAATAAAAAGGTAAACTAACCGGAATATTTACTAAAAATTACTAATAGTAATATATTAGCGCCCGTTATAATAAGAGCTACGGAGATTATATAAAAAGAGTAGCTACTAACGATTTTATTAATTTTAATAACTAGCTTAGTAATATTATTAATAAGTAGCTTATTACTTATTAATTAGAAAAGGATATAATTAATTACGTAGAGTTAATATAACTACTCTAATATACGAGGGATACGTAAAGAAACCGACTAAATAGTTGCTATTACGAAATAATTTACTAACTTTATAAAAATCTTTTTTAAAAAGAAATTATATTTAAGAAGGAAATACGAAGTTTTATAAAAAACCCTTATAGTATCTTATAAGTATTATAAACCCCCCGATAGAGCAATCCGCCGGGGCCGTACCGTGTATTACGTATTAGGGAAAACTAGGTATATTACGTTCTATACCTAACTACTAATCAAAACAGTAGTTAACCGAGTCGACCGTTATCTCCCTTTTATTAATAACTCCTAACCTTCTACCGCCCGCCTATAGGGCGAGCTTTACCTACTTTAATACGCATAGGACCTCTTAGTACTAACCTACGTAAATAGCTAAGTCTAATATAATCCCTTTTTTTATATAAGTATTATTATTACCCGGGGGGTCTTATAAGAGCTATTTAAAGTACTAGCTTATTACTTTAACTATATATACCTTTAGCCCGTTTATTATAATTATAATAACTAAGTTAGTATTAATATACTAAATCTTAGTATTTGTATTAACCCGGCTATCTATAGCGCTTATAATATTACTTAGCTAAATTTTATATTACTAAAAAGTACTTTACTACTCTTTAGGCGTACTTATGTTAACTACGATAGTTATAGCGTTGAGCTAGCTAAGGGCGCCTAGCCCGAGAGGGGTAGACTTATTAATAAGCATCTTTAGCTTATTAATTACTAACTATATATTAAGAGAGTAGGTTCTCGTTAAGGTAGTAGTTTATATATTAATAGGTCTATTTAATAGATTTATTTAGTAAATTTATTTAATTTAAATAGAGAGCAGCTTTAGGCAATATTAAAATCGATAAGGATAAAAGAAATCTTTACGAGCTCTAGTATAAAGAGTAGTAAATATTAGCTTATTTAGCCCTTTCTCTAGAAACCTCTACGTTACTATTAAAGTTCAGAACCTCTACGATTAAGGGCCACTTCTAACTATTACGGCTAACTATTACGGCTAACTATTACGGCCGACCTTTACTATTAACCTCTATTATTAACCTTTTTAACTAGCGCCGCTACGTAATAAAGAGGGTAGCTTACCTATCCTAAATTAAATAAAAGCTTTCGTATCGAAATTACTATATTGCGTTAAGCACGTGCTTAGGATATATTGTGCGTATTATATAGTTAAAAAGTATACTATATTATATAATTTCCTTTAAAAGCGTAATCCCGTTAAGGTCGATCTTTTATACTTATAAAGCCGGAAAAAAAACCACTATATAAGTATTATAAAAAAATTAAAGTCTAAAAATAATAATACTACTTAGTAATTAACGTCGTACTAACTAGTAAGGCTACGGATTATTATTACGAAGTAGTACGTATTATTAACTAAACTAACTTTCTAAGTATAGTTAACGTAATTCGAAGTCGCTTTAAGACTTAAAATAAGAATTTAAAGCTCTTATCTAATCTAAGGGTATTATTATTTAGGTTTATAATTAGAATAATAAAAAAGAAGTCGAGACTAGAGATCCTTAAAGAAATTATTAATCGTATTAATAAGCTAATAAAGACGTAGCTAAATAAGAGGATAAATAAATAAAAGGTTAAGTATTTTTATATTATTATATAAAGAGTCCTAGAGGTAAGGGTAACTTTATACTAACCTTATAAGTATTATAAGACCTTTTACTCGAGGTTAAGGGCTAGTTTTAATATTAAAGCTAAAATACCCCGCTAAGCGTACTTATAATCGCACAACGGCCCTTATTAATAGTACTAAGTTAACTATATATATATATAAGTAAAAAAAGAGACGCTAAGTATAATAATTACTAAACTAAAAAAATAAACTCCTTAGTTAGCTATTAATTAGATCTAGAATAGAAATAATAAAAAAAGAAGTATTTTATATATAAAAAGAACGGCTATTAGTTAAGTAATTACTTTAAAAAAGAACGTACTAAATCGTATAAATAATATAAAAAATCGAGAGTAGTAAATAGTAAAACTAGCCCTTATTAATTTAACTAGTTCTTTATTATTTATAAGAGTAGATCTGGAGGTATAGAACCTAGTAGAGGCAAAATTAGTAACTTAGAAAATCCGTATATAATAAGAAGTTTAGAAAATAAAAAAGATCTCACCCCCTATACTAACGAATTAAATTATAATAAAATTAATAAAATTAACTACTCTTTTTTATCTCGTTAGCCTCTAGAGAATATATAAAGCTAAATAAATAAAAAGTAATAAAAACTCTTAATAAGTAGGCTTTTATTTATAAATAATAAGAACAAATCCCCTAGATAATAAATATAAATAAATAAACGGACCTAACGGCGCTAATTTCTATTTTATTAATATTTAACAAAAAATAAGTACCTCTCTTAATACTTAAAAAAAATATAGTACTAAGTAATTCTAAAAGTATTTAGAGAGGTCCTTTTTATACCCCCCTTATTATTTAAACACTAAGCTCGTATAGGTATCTTATATTAATAAATAATACGGCCTAGATATTTTCTAAGGGATTATCCTAAATATAGGGGTATTATAATAATTAACTAGAGGTAAAAGGTAATTCTATATACTTTAAAAAATATCCCTAGTTATGTTAAATACGTTAATAATAGGTATTATAAGGATTAGCTTCGGCTTAGGTAAATAAATATACGCTCTAAATATAATAGAAGTTAATATATACTTAGGTACGATAGTCTTCTATATCCTACTTATTAATATACTATTTTTACTATACTTAAAAAATATAAACTAGTTAGGTATCGTATTTAATAATACGAGAGATAGATTATTAAATAGTAAGTAATTTATACTTACTAAAAGGTAATAGGGGTATATATTTATAAGGCTCGAATTAAATATTAAATTTGTTAACTATTTTATAAAAAGAGAGCTTAAATAATTATATAAGTACTTTAGCTACTTATTAGTTATAAAGCTATATAACCTCTTTAAATAATTAGAAAACGATATAAAAATAAGAGCTCTAAAATACTTAATAAAAATATATTATTAATACTAAAAAAACGCCCAGAACCCGCGCAGATTTAAATTTAAATTATATAATAAACTTAATTTTAACTAAGAGACCGTTATTAATATTTTCTACTTAAATAATTACTTAGTACTATATATTATTAATAAGACTATATTATTTTAAAAAGGCTAATTCCTTAAGGACCTACTTACTAAGACTATTTAATTAATATTTAAAAGAGTATAGATTAATATATACTAGGGGTTACTAAATAGTATTAGAACTAATATAAGTACTAGTTTTAAATTAATAAAGTTTAAGAATAATACTATTATATATAGTATATAACTAAACATCGTACTTATTAAAGTATATTATAATATTAGTAAAGTAAAAAGAGCTTATTAGTAATTAAAAAGAGCGTTTAAGATTATTTATAACGAGTACCCTGATATTATAAATAAAAAGTATTTTTAAATAGTATTTAAGTATTATAATAATACTATAAGGCTAAAAGGACTAGTTTTAACGCTTTTTATATTCGGAGTATACTTAAGAATAATAATAGCCTCGTTATTATTACTAAACGTAGCTTAACGAGCTTAGGTAATTAATAAGGTAATAAAAGTATTTTAAAAAACGAATACGAAACGCTAAATTAATAAAGTAATTACTATTTATAATAAGCTAAATATAAGCCCTAACCTTAATATATTACTAAATTCGAACGTTAAAGTTTAAAGAGAAATTATTAAATATTAGTTAGGCTTATATAAATTAATCTTAGTTAATAAACGTTTATATATCGTTATTAAAAACCGAGACTGACTACTTAAAATATTAATTATAATAATACGACCGTATTATACTAATCTTAGCGAGGAGATATTAACTTAATAAAAAAAAAAGAGCTCGATAAATCCCCTTAATAATATAAAAAGGAGTAAGAAATTATCCTTAATAAAATTATTATAGTAAAATAAATAAATAATAATAGTAAAGAAGAGGTAATATATATACTACTAAAATACATAAAAAAACCTAAATAAAGGGCACTACTTTAATAATTTATTACTAACGACGCTATAATTAGTATATTTTATATAATGAAAAAAAGGCCGATTTTATATTCGTAACCTAATTATAAAAGATAGTATAATAATAATAACTAAGAGACCCTTTAAGGGATTAGACTTAGTCAAAATAGGAAGATTACGCGATCGAGGGGTTTATTAATTTATCTTTTATAATCTAGTTAAATACGCAAATTTACGTATTTTTAAATTATATATAATTTAAGAAATAAAAAAAAAGTACTCTATAGCTATACGAAAAATCGAGGTATATTATATAAGAGTACGGTAATATTAAAAAAGTAATATTACTTACTTAATTACTTATAGATTAACGCTATAACTAGCGCTTTATAATAATATTAATAATATTACTATAGTAAAAAGGATATTAAATCTAGAGTTATAATATTACGTAAGCGTATACCTAATCGGTAACTAGGCTTATAAAAAAGATCCTTATTTACTTTCCGAAAGAGATAATTAGTAAGTACTTAAAAAGCACGGTTATCGAAGTACTTAAGCCGTTATATAGCTTTATTAAATTAAGTACTTATTAATAAGCAACGTATTACGACTTCTATATTAATTAATTATTAATAGTTATATTAACCTACGATCCTTACTTACTAATCTCTACGTACGTAAACGACCCCTTTAGTATTATAAAAATATAAATAAATAATACCCTAGGTTTATTAAATATTAAGTTTATAAAAAAAGGGAATAAGGAGCTCTATAAGGCTAAATTTATAGCTAATCTAAAGAAGATCCTAATATTAAAATCCTTATTAGCTTTTAATAGAGGGATTTTAATAATTAAGGGGGATAATATAATATTTTAATAAAAAGGGTAAAATAAAAAAATTCCCCTTATTAACCCGAAATCCTCTAATTATAAAAAGTAATATAGGGCTAAGCTCGCCCAAGGGGTATATATTATGAGTATTTATTAGCCTAAGGCTATTTTTAACTATATTAGAGCTACGTAAGTTACTAAGCTTATAGAGAGTAATTTTAATACTCTTCATTAATAACTATAATAATAATAATAAGAATACTATAATCGAGGTCTCGTTTATTAAGCTATTAAGCTCGCCTTAGCGAGGCTCTACGTATTTATTAATAAATTATTTATAAATAATAACGACTTAATTTTATAATTAAAATATATTATTATCCTCGTTAATAAAAAGCTTAATAAGGATAAATTTATAATCTAAGATAATATAGTTTACTATTTATTAATAAAAAGTAAGAGAATAACCCGTAGTATACTCGTATTTAAAGTTTATAGTATAGTTAATAATATTAACTTTACTTACGTAATTTTTACTATGCTTAAGAGAATTATAAATCGACTTAACCTTTTTATAGTCCTTACGATTATTTATACTAATTCGTACTTATTATATAAATACCTCGTTAAGCTAGGTACTATAAAAAAAAGAGGCTTATAATAAATATTATAGCCCTTAAGTAATTATATAAATAATAAGAGATCCTTAAGATCTATTAGATTAATAATAATAATAACTTTATTAACGTTTTTATAAAAATAATACTTAATAAGGGATTAGAGCAATTCGTTAGTAAAAAAAAAGTAATTATATAAATAGAGGAATAGGTTATATAAAAAGAGTAGAAAAAGGGGTAAAAAGAGATAACTTAATAAACGGGCCCGAGGTTAAAATAAACTTCTAATTATAATAATAATAATAATAATAATTAGATCGATAAAAAAAGAAAAAGTTAATATCGGATTAAAAATCTAATTCGACCTTAATATATAGCTAAGGCTACGTAAGGGCTAATAAAGGGCCCTATTTATAATTATTATAAATTACTTAACTTATAATTAAAACCTCCTTTTTATACCTTACGTAGTATATTAGAATAATTTAATTAACTTACTTCGTTAACCTACGGTTCGAACTAATTAACTAATATCCCTATGATAGGGATACTAATACTAAGTGTCTCATGTCGGTACGAGTATCAGGAGCCCAGAAACTCATCTTAGACAGCTGTAGGCGAGATTTGTAATCTTCTAAAGAAAACCAGTTTGTATAGGCAAGCCTGTGGCTGAGTACTCAACTGTCTGCCTTGCCACGTCCGACATGCATTCTGTCGCATGATCAGAAGCGAATGGCTGCTTGTGACGAAAACACACTACTGCAAGCTGCCGCCACATTCACGAAATGACCAAAAGTAAGCCAATGAAGCTCAAGCAAAAGGGGAAAGATCTCTGTTTTCTGCCGCGGCGAAGATTGACAGTGGCCCAGTCCCCGTATCTATGCAGAGTAAGCAGCTGGCGGCATCAATCTCAGGTCGCCATCATAGGCGCGTAAGGCAGCCTGATCTCGAATGATTCGGAAAGACTGCAAAGAGATTGCTGAAAAAGGGCATTCTCTACCAGCAAATTCTTGCTCTCTTCATTTTTCCAAACGCAAGAACTGACAACACATAAGTTTGCTTGAGTAACTTTAGAGGATATCATGGCAGAACTCAAGCCTCCAGGCGGCGAGCCGCTTCTGAGCACCGGACAGACAACCAACAAGCTCGGAACAGCAGTTGAGAAACGAGAGTCAGAATCCAGCTCAGAGAACATTCCAGAGTCTGACTCCTCCGCCCAACAAGACACCGACGATGACTCTGATAGGGACTCCAATTCCGGCGAAGACGATGAGCCCAGCAAGAAAGCCGTCCAAAATCTTTATGAAGGCAAGAAGGAATGCAACTGCTGCATTAACTGGGTTGAAGAAAAACCAGAGAACAAGAAGGAGGCTGCGACCGGCACGGTCATCACAGTTCGCCGCAACCGAGACCATGAAAAGGAAAAGTCGCTTTCATTGCATTCCATCTTGGTGCACAGCGAGCAATTGAAGGATACTTTGCGAGACGTCCTCAGCGGCACTGGTTCCGCCATCACTTCTAGGGATTTCGTTCTTGAGCGGCCTTTTGAGAACGTCTTTCACCAATGGGCGGCGATGACAGAAATGTTTAAGAAGTCAGAAGACAAGGAAGATTTGCAGCATTTCAAATTGCTTTACGAAGTCTTGTCCACAGAACTAGGCGACTTCTTCGACGAAGTGAACGACCTCCTGTCTAATAGCTTGATCACATATCCCCTTCTCTGGACAATCTTTCCTCGTGGCGAGATCTGTCTCACCGCAGACGATTTGGGACAGGCTGTTGCTGTGAGAGCTCGCAATGGTGCATACTCGAAAGAGGGTTACCGGCTCAAATGTGACTTCATCGACACGGATGGCAAGACTTTTGGACTTGCAGGCACATGCTTGGAAATACCTGGCTTCAAGGACGCAGTATCAATCGCGAGCTTACCTGTCAGCCCTCTCAAGTACAACCCAGAGGCAGAGGGGATCAAGGAAATTCTGGTTCGTCGAGGAAGGCGCTTTGCAGAGCTCTCTAGCTTCCATCACAAGAAGTGCAACGGTCAAGAGTGGCACATTGGGCGCAAAGACGCTTGGCTGCCAAGAAAGGTATGCTAGTCGCCCGCCCTGATCTCTTTTCCCACCTTACTCGTTGCTAAGACATTCGGCAGTCAACCGGGCGTATTATCATTGACCCCGAGACATTCGACGATAACAACCCTGCTAAGGCCGTGTTTCTGAGACCTTTGAGTTCAGACCAAAACGACGTGACTTCATTTGCAAGATCTTTCAAACTAGTCAGGGATAGCGAGTTTTTGTTGTGCGGAAGTACAGTTCGGGGGTACTCCTTGAAATCAAAGGCTTGGGGTGAGTATCGCTTGCCAACTTTGCAAAAGGATTTTTGAATTGACGAGACTTTGTAGCCAAGTTCACTGTCGATGATGTCGGCGAAATTGAATGGAACGACACCTGCGCATCGAACCTCATCCTCCCCAATGGGTACAAAGATCTCTTGCTATCTCTGGTTGAGGAGCAGATGCTCGCTGAAGATGGCTTTGATGATTTCATCGAGCAGAAGGGTACGACAAGTATTCATATGGGTGAAGAATGAAGGACGTAGGCTAATCATGACCAGGCCAGGGCTTGGTTCTCCTACTCAGTGGCGACACAGGTGTTGGCAAGACACTGACAGCCGAAGTCGGTAGGTTTCCTGAACCCCCATGTTGTTTGGCATAACGCGATTCAGCTGACAGTCTCTCCAGTGGCCGAAAAGATGCGCGCTCCTCTATACGCAGTCAGCGCTGGCCAACTGGGATTCGATGCCGAAGAGCTTGAGGCAAGGCTGAAGCTAGTGTTAGACATCGCGTCTAAGTGGGACGCTGTACTGCTACTCGACGAGGGCGATGTCTTTCTTGAGAAGCGGACGACATCTGATCTTCACCGCAATAGATTGGTCTCCAGTAAGTTGCTCTGGAACCACTAGTGGACTCTACAAAGACCGCACTTTGAGAGCTAACATTGTCCAAGTCTTCCTTCAACTTCTAGAATACTACGCAGGCACTCTGGTCATTACCACAAATCGCGCTGCAGTTATTGACGAGGCAATCAAGTCGCGCATTCACATCAACATCAGGCTTCCCGGGCTGACTATCGAGGCCCGCAAGAGCCTTTGGGAGAATCTGCTGAAGGAGAACAAGATTAAGCACGGTCTTATCGAAGCTGACTTCCAGTCATTGGCAGAGGTTGATGTCAATGGAAGGGAGATTAAGAATGCTCTCAAGTCAGGCATACTCATGGCACGTAAAGCAAAGGAGCCTGTATCGATGACTCAACTACGGGTTATTTTAGATATTCTCACAGCATCGAAGACCACTTAGATGTACACATAGACACCGTTAGTCTCAGTCATAATGTTGTTCACAATGCGTGCAGTTATGCTATGCAATTGCAGACGAGATCGTATCCTGAGTGTAATGACTTCATATCAATTATATCTATAGAGCCTCAAGTACCCCTTAATCTTTATCTATGCACGATGTCAACAGCATGGTGCAGCAGTTTCATGCTACAAGACAAGCGCAGTGACCACTTGGACATGTAGAATACTGGCTCACGTTTTTTCGTCCCGATGAATCTTAGTCCATGATACTCTGAGTGATGTCATAATCTTATGGAAGCTCATTGGGACTTGTGCTACATTCCATGAGGTAGCCGCAAACATTCGTATACCTAAGCTCTGCATCCTCTTCATGCGTACTACGTGGGAACGCCAAGTGATGGACGATTCCCCTAAGTAGAACCCAAGCACTAACGTGATGCCTTCCGTAGCCCCTTTTTCTCAAATCCCCCAATATCTATTAATTGATCAGTCTGTGCCATCTCCATCTTCAAGCTGCAACATTGCCCTATCTGAATCTCACAGGCCGGTATCTCTTCAACGCACCTGATGGCTCTCGCATTGCCATCTAGACCTTTCTCTACGAGATTGTAAGCGCTTGTACCCTTATGATCAACTTTTGTCTTTCGGCATAACCCGACCGTCGCTCAACTTAACTCTTTCGGCAGCGGACTTTGTCCCGCAATCCTGGTTCAGTAATCTCAGTCTTCAAATCAGCATTTATCGTCACCCGCAGTATCGTCGAAAGGTTAGAGGTAAAAGAGGCTCCAAACGTAGGAAGACCAGAGTCCCGTCACTGCCGTAATTGCTGTCGCACCAATGGTAAGTCCATCTGGTAGCCAGAGCTTTTTGGGCTCGTAGATGTAGAAATCATTCTATAGACAGAAGTTACTAGAACTTCTATAGGGCTGCTGGGATTGGAAGAATCTTATTTGTTACATGTCTAGTTAGCACCGTAGTAAGTCGGAACACCCCCATTCGGCCACCCCCCCCATTCGGCCACCCTAAAAATCCCTCTTAACTACCCTAATTCAAATCCTACCCTTAATTTATAAACTACTATAATAATTATAATTATTATTTAAATATATTTATTTTTAGTACATATATTCTTTATTATATTATAATATCGTATACTAAATATAAAGTTATTTAAGCGCTCGAAGTAATTAGAAGTAGTACTTTAATTAAGAGGGCCTCGATTAAGTTTAGGATTTTAAGGAGTATATTTTAAAATCGTTAACGAGGTTAATAAGCTAGAGTAATCGCTTTTATAAATTAATAAAGGCTTCTCCTTTAGTAAGAAAATAGGCTAGTTAAATAGGTTCGTATTTAATATGCTCTAAGAGTTATATTAACTTATAAATAAGTTAGAGAATTCGCTAAGCGAGTACTATAAACCTAGAGGGATAATTATCTTCTTAAGAAGAGATAGATAAATACCTTTTTAAAGCAGAACCTATTTATTAAGGTCTAGAGAAGTCGTCCTATAGATTTAAAACGTATTAATAAAGTATTTACTAAGGTAATTAGGCCCTAGTTCTGATTATTTAATATACTAAAGATTAAAAATATTAAATAGGTTAATAAATATAATATAAATAAGATTAGTATCCTTAAAAATAAGGGATTTAATAAGCTAATCTTAGGTATAACTAAGACTAATATAGTATAGAAAAAAGAGCTTAGATCGCGTTCTTAGATCTTTATTATTAAATATATTTTTATTAGTAATAGAGCTATTAAACTATTACTAATTTATAAAAAAAAGTCGGTTTAATAGTAGTAATTCCCCTTTAATTTTAAAGAGCTCGATAATTAGGAGTTTATAATAATAAATAATAAATAAACTATAGACTAAACTACTCTTATATAGTTAAGGGTAGTTTTTTTACTATAAACTAAGCCCCCCCTAACTAGGGGACTTAACCTATAGCTAGAACCTCGATTTTTAATTTTAAATAAGTATAGGAATTATATAATAATAGAATTTATATAGGAGTATTATATTAATAACGTCTACTTATTATTCTTATTACTATATACCTCTTATATCCTCTAGTCGTTAGATATAGCTATTTTTAGTCCTATTAAAACTAATTATAAAAAAGAGCTTAGTAAAGAGGATATAATAAATAATTCTATTATTATTAAAAAGTAGTACTTCTTAACTTATTATATTATAGCTCGTTTACTTAGTTTAATAAAGAATAATATATAAAGTAGTTAGAGAGTAACTAGCTTATAGCTACTTAATATAGTTATACTTCTTAATAATTTTATAATATTATCTAGCCTAGTTATATTATTAAATAATACTACTAATACTAAGTAAATAATTACTAATATTACTAAAGTCGTTAACTAGACCTCTATAGCGTCTATTATTAACTAGTTAACTCTTAAAAAAGCTAGCGATCTCTATAAGTAGCTAAAACTATTTATAGAGCTTAGCTCTAACTATAATACTTAATATCTACTTTTTTATAAAGTTAAAAAAACCTTTAGTACGAAGTCCTTTTTATTAACCTTATCTTAATAATAAGTTCGAGTTCTAAAAGCTAGAGTTAAGTATATAGCTCCTAGGAAAAAAAAGAGTATTTAAATAAACCTAAATACTAAGTTCGCTAATATTAAGGATATAAAGAGGGCTTAAGAAGACGCTAGCGAGTAAAGGTCGAATTACTTAGTGAGGGTAGTAACTATATTATAGTAGTAATAGAAAGTAGTTAATTAATTATCTATAGTTAGTAGCGATGTTCCTGGACCTACTTTTAATGGGGTGGCCGAATGGGGGGGGTGGCCGAATGGGGGTGTTCCGACTTAAAGTAACGATAGCAATAGTAAAGAGTAGTCATGACCGAAGAGAAGGTATGCTGGCCATGGAAATGGTGGCGTTCTAAAACAACTCTGGCAGGACTTTCAGAAGTGAACCATGGTTAAAGGTTTCTTTAGTAGGCCCATAGATTGCAATGAACTAATCGTAGGTGGCGTTCTTCACCGTTCCTGTGATTGCTTCAGTAGAAGATGCTTTGTTCTTAGACTCGTGGAGCTCATGTGTCTCGGTGAGTATCGCAGACCCGACCATCAAGAATGGCGCACGCCAGTGGGGATTTTGAGTACGGCTGGTTGAAGACTCATCGTTCGCGAGAGCAGCGCTCCTGTTTCTAGTTATGGTATACAAGAACTTAATTGAGAATCTCAGTTTGCGAGAGGCACCTTTTAGCACAACTGGATTCTTGAGGCTCTGTTGAAATATAAGTGAGAGTTGCTCGGGAGATATATCGGGAGTGTCAGTTGGAAGTTGAAACAACTCTTGGCCATCAATCTGCGAGTCCTGGACACCTTACCCTTATCTTCGATCATATAACTTCTTCACACTCCGAAGAAGTAAATTGGGAACTTCTCTCTGTAGGAGAAACTGTCATACTTGGCACCCTCAAAGCCACTACTCCCTAGCCTGTTTCAACAATATAGAACAGGCTGAATGCAAGTGAGACTGGATTTGCTATTGACGAATCACCTGTCGACAACACCACACTGTCCGGCAGCCTACTTGAACATATTGCTTCAGCTACCATACACACGATATCAGTCAGGTACTCGTGGTCACACCATTACGACATTTGGTATGGACCATCTGGAGTTTGGACGCATGATCTGGCGGGTTCTGGCTGACACAGTCAGCCTGGGTTGCTGCTTGTGACCTCTTCACGTGCATTTCATGGTAGTAGCATTTCATTAGATGTAGTTGCATGTAGGCTATTGACATCTTGGAGTCGATAAATGGAGATCGATCCATGTGGGCTATCCCACGGATCGGCCACTGGCACATTACATTCGGTAAACAACTAGAAATAAGCTGCTGTCCGGGCTAGACCAAAATTTTCTTCTAGGTGAGATCACAAAGGGGATGGCCCATTGACCACGTTGTCGTGAATACCAAAGTAGCTATGAGGACAAAAACTTCGAATCATAAAGCCCGCTGCGTTTGCGTAGCTCGACGGAACATGCTGCGACGGCCATCTGGTTTGCGACAGTGTTGAAAAGTCTTGCGGATCAAGGGCATCGAATGATGCGTACTCTACCATTCTGGCATCTACTTGCCGGCTTCACGACGATCCGGCATTATGTGGGCGCGCGACTCCTAGTCGAAAGTCTGTTGATCAATATCAACAGGCCTTTAAGCTTATATGGCGAGATGAAGTGACCGGCCGACCATACTGGAAATTGCATCGCCCGAGCGCTAACCGTCTCCTACAAGTCCGCAGGGCCCAGTATTACGAGCACGATATCCGGTGGGATTGACTCGGGGTAGGCATTTAAGGTTGCCTCACCTGTAGATTAAACGGAGCCCACTCTCTGCCGCGCCCCTTTCAAGCGCTGCACAGTCGGGAAAGGCCAAGCTTTCGAGCTTGACGGGGTCATTTGCCCACCACCGTCTCAAGTTCATGAAAAGCTGTCTATCTCCCCGTGGAAGGACGCTCCGGACGACGTCAAGCAATGTTAGCGGAATCGAGTAGATGAAGCCAGTGCAACGCGTAAAGAGAACCGGCAGGAACCTCATTCAGGGGCGAGAGCCTTATGGTTATTAATCCTCCGTTCCCTTTCCTTCAATGGTGCAACGCGGCCACCAGCAGAAGGGGGATCGCTCGTAGTTCAAACTGCTGATCCCCGGGCTGGCTAATGCGCGCTTGCGTTGTGCAGCGGAAACCCCACGAATTGCATGGCGGGTGGCGCTGTTTGAGAATGCGCAAACGAACACGATCGACAAACGGCAGAAAGGATGAATCATCCTTCTTGATCATCAACAATTGAAGCTCAACCGTAAGATGTCAACGAAAAGGAAGCAGACATCGGAAGGTTTGACAAAAGCAGAGCAGAGTTCTGGGGGTGAGTTCGTTCGTTCGAACTATTTTGAACGGGGGAGCCAATGGTCTGTGGAATTTCGGTTGATTAAAGGTTGGTTTGAGCTTTCGCCCCAGCTTCGAGGGGAGCTCTCTCCTTCAGTCTTTTGTGCATTCGCGCATCAATTTGTCAAATAAACTTGGCTTTTGCAGGTTGGTCTTCTTGGCTGGAAGAGTTCAACCTTTTCATCACTCTCCCTGGGTAGTAACTTAGGTTCCCCGATCTGGCTTTTGCGCCTTCAAGTCAAACCAGCACACCCTGGAAACGTGACTCGCTGACGATCGAAATGCGGAGGATTTTCTTTCACCGTGCCAGTCTGAAAGACTTCAAATGGACTTGAAGGAGCAGGCTTGCGAGATTGATTGGCAGATCTTGAGGGTAAAAGGGGCCGTTTGACGTGCAATCCCCCGTCACCAAGAAAAGCTCAACCCGGGACGGCCGATCTAATCTTTCAGGCACTGGCGGCCATGGCGTGGGCGGGGACGAAAGACATTCTGAAACGGTGCGGTTCTCACCTTTGGCGAAGGAACCATGTCGATGTTGAATGTTGACTAAACATCACCCCTGGTCACGTCGAAGACACAAGCCTCTAGGAGACTGATGAGAGGAGAACTGAGCCTCCTTCCAGCCTCAATCGGGGAGGAGGACAATGGGAGACTAAGAGGAATCGAGGAAATGGTCCCGGCCGGGCCGCCCACATCGGCTTCGAAGCCGCTGGAGACTTTGAGTGGAAGCTGGCGAATCCGGGGCCGGAAAGACGGCAGACAGCAGGACGTCTTGGCGGGAGAGACAGGGACCGGGCCCCCCTAGGACCCTGAACCCTTGGCTGAGGAATGCGAGAAATGGTAGGGTAGCGAAGCTGGATGGCACGCAAGTGGCTTGAGGTTGTAGGGAGAGCAAGGGGAAGGGCGGAGGGTTTGTCGCACGAAGTCGTTTTCGGACCCCTTGGCAGACAACTCTGAAACTGAGAAACATCGGCGCCAGTGTTCCATTACTCGCCTCTTCTTGCCTCGTGCTGCCTCCTCGGTTGCACTTGTCCGCATTGTTCGTCTCTTGGCGACAGGCAAGGTTTGGAAAGGTTGCGGGCTGCTCCTCCAGTCTCCTCCGCCAAGTAACCTCAACCCACACGGAGAGGAGCAGAGGAAAGGCAAACAATCCCAACTTCTCTCTGCCAGACTGCCACACTGCCCCCCAAAACCAGGGATGGCACAGTGAATGGGTGGTGTGGGTGTTCGCAGCAACAGCGCTTCCTGACGCAATGACATGGACAAGACAGCGGCTGCACGGGCTCTAGACGGGCCCAGAGGAGCTGGCAACGTTGCAAGGGTGGATGGAAAAGACGAGACCAAAAAGTAAAGACGTCCCTGTTTCTTCCTTTCGAAGCCCTCTTGGAGGTTCTTCTGTACGTTAACCCTTCACGTCGTTCGGCTACCAACAACTCTGGGAACGGCACTCTTTCCCCCTCCTTTCGATTCAAGGCCAAGATGACTTGAAACTTCTTTCTTGAATCTGCAAGTTTCTCTTCGTCGCCTTCTTCACCTTCTCTACCTTCTCTTCGCGGGCAGTGCCCTTTTCTTTTCCATTCGGTCTCCCTCTCAGCTGCGCTGCTTCATCAAATCTGTGTCTCGACGACCTAGTTTCATGCTTTTGTGACTTTTCCCTCGACCGTAGACTCGGATTTATTAGCACTTGACCAACAATCAACGTACCAACCTAACTGTTTACTCATTACCAAACTCAAAATGGTCTCTCCTATGGGCACTCTCAGGAGGTAGGTTATCAATTCTGAAAGGCAGAATAAGTGATGGCGAGACTAAGTGAACGCATAGGCGCGCGATTCGCCGCCCGAGATACATCAGAGACGATCTGCAGATTGAGGTCCGCGATGACAAGGGCGAAATCTCATCCGACGATGAAGATTCCCCGTCGCCCAAGAGCACCACATTTCCACCCGGCGCGAGACCAACGGCGCCCCCTCCGCCACCGGCGGTTGGAGTGGCTCCGCCTGCCGTTCTCAACCCCGCCAACCCGACAGATACGGAGAGCAGCACATCGAGCGATTCCCCCTCGCCCACGTCCACTGAGTTCCCGAGACCGACTGAGCCTCCGCGCGGCCCGCAACGCGGAGAAACCGGAGCTACGCCTTTTGCTTCCTCCATTAGCACCACGACTGAATCATCAAGCTCAACTAAGACTCTTCCCACTGCCATCCCGAACAGCCGCAGTACCACCAGCTTCGATTCGCAACCGACAGGGGGTACGACCAGGGGAGGCAATGAGACGGGCCTAGGGAACGACAGGTCTGATGACATTGGATGGACGCCGACTGCGATTGCGTTTGGGACCATTGGTATGTTATCTAACAGCTCATCACTGCCGTCGAGGGTCGACGCCACGTCCTGACGAAGACCTAATCTAACCGCACTCACAGCCATCGCTGCCCTCTTCCTCGTCATTGGCGTCGGCATCTGGTGGTGCCTCCGCTACCGAAAGCGCCGTCAAGCACGCCACCTCTACGAACGAAGCATCTCTCCCGACAATCATCAATATTGGGATCCCTCATCAACCTTCTCACCTCCCACCATGCCTGCCGCCCGTCCGTCCCGCCGCTCACCCTCAAGCATCTTTGCCGAACTCATGGGCCACGCCGACGCCGCAGAGAATGGCAGTGCAGGAAACGGAACGTACGGTAACGACCGCAACCCGCTTACACCCCAAGGCTACCTCGACGAGAAGAGATACGATCCAGCCCGCCAGCTCCCGATTCTCGAGCCCGCGCCTGTCGCCCAGCCCAACGTCCGAAACTCCATCGCCAGCTGGATCCGTCGCCACCACCCGCTCAAGTTGAACCCGATGTCCGGCCGAAGCAGCATGTATTCCACCCGCAGCGGCTTCGGCGCCAGCACGAACAATGTCAACGCCCCGCCAGTCCCCAATGTACCAGACGCCTACCGCAGCACCGATCAAGTGCAACAATCCGGTCTTGCTCCTCCGCCTCAGCAGCGCTATGCGCCGTCTAGCCATTACGATACCGGGAGCCCTTCAACCGATTACAACACCAACTCCCTCTTATCTCTGTACCAAACTCAGCCACCCCAGCAACCCGGTCAACAGCAAGCCCCGGCAGCTCCATGGCTTCAGGACCCACCACCGGTCGTCTTCGGCGAGCGCGGCGTCTCCATGGCCCCGACCGAAGCGACCGAAAGCACCTGGCGCAGCTGGGGCGGTGGCGTAAACAAACCTCCTCAGCACCAGCAACAAGCGCTACCCGAGACTCCGCGCAAGGGCTGGATCGAGAAGTGTATCAAGTTTGGAGGTTTGAAATAATTGGACTTGTACAAATGAGCAAAAAGGGCATGGTTGCTGCGGCTAGTTACTTACACCCCCACGCCTGCGACACCGCAAAACCCGATACCATAGTGTTAAATACCTGTTTCGAGTGTTCATATTGAGCGAACATACCAAACCGTACATACAAAATTGAGGTTACACGAGATCTGATGAGACTCGTTGACAATGATCTGACCCCCCAAGCTTGCCCAGGAACATCATTAAGTTCTCATCGGTAGTAACACCGGCTGGCGTGCCTCAGATGTCATGAGACTACCATTGTGCAGCCATTACGGGCGCGCCACTGCTGATTGTCAATGAAGCAACCAATCAACACAGTGCTCGATATGTGTCAGACGATCATCATCACTATCACAGGAATCTAGGTGGCTGAAATCATCGCTCGGCAGAAGAATCAGGCTCTCACCGAAAATGTGGCCTTTGGCACCTAGCATCTCTCCTGCCGCGACTTCACGTGGAGCTCTAGTAACTATCGTGAGGCCACAATCAACAACACAAGCATCTGCACAAACATCCGCTTTTCGAAGTGCCGTCCTGCCTCTTCCTTCGTAAGTCTCGAGAGTCATCATCCACAGCGATCAGACAAGCTGCTCGAAACAATGCTAATAACTTGGTTTTCAAAATTGCCAAGACCTTCAGATATGTGTAAACAACGATGGCGGATGCATTACTCTTGCGGCTGTGGCTACTATGAGACGGAATGGCAGACTATTGAGTGCAGCAGGACACGACTTCACATCAACACCACCTACACAGGTGACGCCGGGATCTGCATGGCGTGCGATGAAGATCCAGCTTGAGCAGCATTGCAATTTCATGTACGAGTGCACCTCACAATCAATTTCGTCGCTTCATTGTTGTTTCGCCTGGCGATCAGACGTGAACTCGAGTTCTTCATTTTCGCTCGAGCCGAATACTTCGGCAGGTGTTCTGAGAAGTCTTCATACTTATCTCACTTCGTACCAGCGATACAGTTCCCCATTGTGTGCGGCCTCTGCCCATTCAAAGCAGCCCTCAACTCCGTCTCAAAGTCTTTACACCAAGCTTCCTCCCCATACACAGGCTTCCACCTCAACTTCTCCCTTGCCACAGTTCCTTTCGTTTTACGATGCCCAGCATACCCAGTCTCAGCAACATCCATATTCCCAGCACACGTCTCCGCCGCCTCCTCAAGGCTGACGTTCCTAACAATCTTCTCCCGCGGTCCGTCTTTCTTGGGAAGATTTCCAGTGGCAAACGCGATATCAAGACACTTTCGCGGGATATCAGTCGTCAATGTCCTTCCCACAGCTGGGAACATAATCCCCTTCTTGCCCTTGGGAACATTGACCCCACCACGCTCGATGATGTCTAGAACACACAGAACGTAGAGGTCCGCAAGGTCGGAGACGTGAACGTAGTCGATACAGCCCGTCTCATCACCCAACGTCAATCCACAGCCGTTTTTGAGCACGTAGCCCGTCATTATGGGGATCATCAACCCCGCCTTGTTGAAGAGCCCTGAGCCGGGCCCGAAGATGCAAAGTGATTGAATACTGACTGCGTTGACGCCGAGTTCTTCCCGACTCGGAGCACGACTAGTTCTGCGGTTCTTTGAGGGTACGGATCTTTGGCGTTTTCGGCTTCTTCAAACTCATACACCTTCTCGGCAAAGGCGTCCTCATAGTCAGCATCTGGCCTGTTCACTCCAGTCAAGGGCTTATCAGCGATATTGGAAGCGCCCGACGTGTGAATGATCCAGACCGGTCGTCCTCCGTTCCAATCCTTGCGTTTAGCGAGACCGCGAACGAAGGCCTCTGCCGAGGGCGGGTGAAACCCCGAGCCTGCGTTGATCACGATGTCATGCTCAGAGGCAAGGGCTGTCAGGGCCAAAGTGTCGTCGTACGAGACGATGGACACAGGCTTCACAAGTGAACCATATGAGTCCGTAAGTTTTGCTGCGCGGTCTGGGCCGCCGCGGACTGGTATCGTGATCGGAGAGGAAGAAGTGATGATAGAGGTGAGAGAAGGGTGCTTGAGGAGGTAGTGGAGGGCAGACCCGCCAACGTAGCCGGTTGCACCGCTCAGAAGGATCTTTGGTGGCGGGTTCGAAGCCATCATGATGATTAGATAGATGAGAAGCCAGTTTCAAACTAGCAGTTCAGGACAAATGAGGTGGCCGTTTCGTCTAGAGACTGAGCAAGAATTCAACCTTCATATAGGTAGACGGACACACCAGCTTCAAAGATGACTGCAGTAGAGAAGACATCCTTCGGACTGGAGGGGCTCCTCATTGTCCCCCAACATTGCAGACCGCTAGGAACGCTCACAGACACTCAAAAACACTCAATCAACAGACCCTCGATTCTTGGCGCCGTTGAAGAATCCATGGACCCTGGAGACAATCGATCAATCACCGCCAAGGGGCTGCCGGACCGGACTCCGCGCTCCGCTCGCGCGACCAACTCTACAAGCTTTTGTGCCATTGCAGTACGTCTTTCTCCACTTCCAAGGGTTTGCACTTGCTGGTTTAAGGATGGTGTGATGCATGAACGTTGTTGGTGAACCAACAGGTTGAGCAGCACCAACAATCACTTGGACTTTCCCATGACCAACTTCCACTGTAGGGAACATTTCGGGCATCAATTTGGTAAGCTCTCCGCTTGATGTCGTAAGATCCCGAGCCCGAGGTTTGTGGGATAGTAAACCTCGTTATGATTCGCCGAAGCTGGTTCAAGGTTTCGGATCGCCCAGAGTTCGAGCCTTATCCTGAATGTTTGATTAGAAATCGGACCTCGCTTCGATAACTTTGTGAACTTGACGTACATTCTAGCTAGTAGATGGCTTGTTTATGATTCTTTTATTAACCCTCGCTATATGAAGCGGCCTCTTATAGGCCAATCTTTGCTGCAAGATAGTGAACAGCAGCCTTCGTAGTAAGGGCCAGAATGCCGGTGGCAGGGATTTTGTCGTCATCCGAACGCCTCTGCCAGCCAAGCTCGAACGGCAGTCTCTCGTTTTCTGTGGGAGTTGACGTTGGCTTTCTCGAGGGCTTCAGCGATAGCAAGCTATACTTACCAAAAAAGTACTCAACCCAGGACCTGTTGGCGTTTCCATCGTCATAGTCCCCAAAGAGACCAAGATACATGTATAGGTTTCCCTATTACAGGGTAACTAGTTCGAACCGTGGGTTAACAAAGAGATTAATTTAACTATATGAACTTTTGCGTAGGTATAAAAAGGAGGTTCTAACTACAGGTTAGGCTAGCTATAATAATCCTAAATAGGGCCCCTAATTAGCCCCTATATAATCGACTATATACCGTAGTTAAATTAAACTTCTAATTTAATACTAATTTTCTCTTTTTTTTATTAATTTAATTACTATAGTTAGAAGTATAATTCGACCTCGGGCCCGTTTACTAAGTCGTCTCTTTTTTTCTCTTTTTTTTATTTTTTTTATATAACCTATTCTTTTATTTATATATTAACTTTTCTATTACTTACGAATAATTTTAACCCCTTATTAAGTACTATTTTTATAAAAGCGTTAGCGAAATTATTATTATTATTAATTTAATAAATCTCGAGGATTTCGTACTTTTTATACGATTACTTAAGGGCTATAATATCGATTATAAGCCTCTTTTTTTTTTATAGTTCTTAATTTAATAAGATATTTATATAGTAAGTAAGAATCTATATAAACGACTATTAAAATTAGTAAAAAGCTAAGTCGATTAGTAATTCTCCTTAGTATTATTAAAATTATATAAGCGAGGTTAACGCCGTTAACTATATTATAAACTTTTAATATTAGTATATTTTTTATTACTTACTTACTTTTAGTTAACGAGTAGTAGATTATATTACTATATATTATAAATTCGCTCTTATTTATACTTTCGTTAACGAGAATAATAATATACCTTAATTATAAAGTGAGGTCCTTATTATTTATAAATAAGTTATTTATAAATACGTAGAGCTTATTAACTACGAGGTTAATTAAGTAGTAAATAAGACCTCGATCGAGATTTAAATATTACTACTTAAGCTACTTATTAAGTACTTCGATATTTTATTTATTTAGTTCTATAGCCCATACTACTCTAGCGTAGTTAAAAGTTACCTCGGGCTAGTATATACTTATAATATATACCCCTTATACGAGCTCAGCCTTATATCGCTTTTTAATATTAATTACGTTCGGATTAATAAAGCTATCTTTCTTACCTTACTCCTTTTATTAAAAAACGACGGTTTCCCCCTTAATTATAAAAATCTCGCTATTAAACGCTAATAAGTTATTTATTATAAAGACCTTTTTTAGCTTTATTATAAAACCCGCTTTCTAAAGCTCTTTATTTTCTTTTTTTATAAAGTTAATATTAAATAGGCCTAATATATCGTTAGTTTATATTTTAATAATTCTAAATTAGTTACTTATATACTTAGAGACTAGTAAGCACGGGTCGTACGTAAATATAACTATTAATAATTAATTAATATAAAAATCGTAGTAAATAGCTTATTAATAAGTACCCGATTCTACGAGCCTATATAATAGCTTAAGTACTTTAATAATTATACTTTCTAAGTACTTACTAGCTATTTTTTTTAGTAAATAGGCTAGGATTTTCTTTATAAGCCCTGTGGCTAATTAGGTATATGCCTAAGTAATATTATAGCTCTAAATCTCGTACCCCTTTTTTTATAATAATACTATTAGTACTATTATTAATCGTTAGCTATAGTACTATATAGTAAGTAATTATATAAATAGTATCGCCTTTTTAACATCACCGTACCCCTAAATTACGTATTTAAACTTCTCGTATAGTTAGGGTATTCTTTTCTTTTTAATCTTACGAACTATTTATAATTTAAATATATAAAAATTTATATACTTCTTTAGGTCGTAAAAAATAAATTAATAGACCCCTCGATCGTAAAAAGTATCTACTTTAATAAGATCTAATTCCTTATACGGCTTTTTAATAATTATAATTATACTTTCTTTATATAGTTTAACTATTAGCTTAAAATCGGCTTTCTTTTTTACTATATAAAAGGTATTAATTACCTCGTTATTAGTAATAAATTACCGCGTTAGTACTTACTATTATAGTCTTTTATAATATCTCGCTAGTAATATTAGTACCCTTTTAGCAATTTCCTCTTCTTCGTTATTTATTAGTACTATTACGACGATTTTATTAAAAGTAATTTCCTATACCTCTATTACGGGTTATATAGTTTCCCCTAGCTCTTCTTCTTTTTATAAGTTAAAAATTACCTTATTAAGATCTATATAATATAGTCTTATTACTATAATTAATACTTCGAGGGGTTAGTTACGATCCCTTACAACTATATAAAATCGCTCGTTAATAAAAATTAATTTATATAGCCTAGCTTATTATTAAGTAATTTTATACTATACTTATATATCTAAATTTAGTAATATATCTAAATTACCCCCTATATTAGGCCTATTATACGTAGTAATTACCTCGTTAATTTACCTTTTTATACTTACCTCGCGTAATACTTATATTACTTTTTTAATTACTCAGGCTCGTTAGCTTATATTTAATAATAGTAACGAGGCTAAGGTCGTTCTTAAATATGTTCTAAATATAAAAAGCGTTAGTATAAGCCCGTTAGGCCCTATAGTATCGTTATAATATTTAAGTACTATTTTAAAATATTCGTTATTAATAGAATTTAGATTTTCTTTTTTAATAATTCTAAATACTCTTTTTAGCTACTAGTATACCCTTTCTACCTTTTTAATACTATAGTACGCTTTAACGGGTACGATTTTTAACTATATACTATAGGCCGTCGTATTCTCCTTAAATTCTACTAACTTAAAGCTAGTACTAGCGTTAATTCTAATACCGTCTAGCGGACCTTAGTATATATTAATCTAGTTTTTTTATAAAGCTACTTATACTATTTTTACTTATAAATCCCGGAGGAATTACCTTATTTAAAAAGATATAATTTTATTAATTACGTATAAGACTAGCCGATTATTTAAGTAGAAAATATTAATAATAATTTCCTAATTAAAGTTAAGCTTATTACGCAATTTAAATTTAAACTTACGTAGGCTCTGCGTATTTATTTAGTATTAATAATACACTTTTATTAACTACTCTAGCGCCCCTATTTTAATATCGTTATTACTTAACTACTTTAAAAAGTTATATAGCCTCGTAACTAACGGGTAGCCGAACCTCTAGTATAGTTATTAAAGCTTATTTTTTATTAAATAATAAATTAATTTTAAGTTATTATTAAGCCTTATAAATGCGTACCCCTATCGTCGTTCGACTATTTCGAAGTACTTATTACTAGAGATTCTATTCTTCGTATTATTAAAAATAATACTTAGTTAATTTATATCTTTTAGATATAATAAAAATAGCGTATTAATAAGTAAAATATAAAAAGTTATTGTTCCGAAGTACGTCTTGACTTCTATTATACTTAGGGCGACGATTTCCTTACTCGGGCTAAAACTAATCTTTATAATACCCGCTATTAACGTATTAAGCGTTATTAATACGATCTTTTATAATACTTAAAATTACCCTTTTCCTCTTATTAACTATTACGATACCCTAGTATCTAGGATAATTCCTTAGAAATTATTTAAGCCGTACCTTTTGCTTATATAAAATACTTATATAAGCTTAGTATTTAAGTAATTTAGGTAGTATAAAAAGGACCCCTCTAGCTACCCCTAGATTTACTTAGTATTTTTTTTTTTTTTTTTTAAGTATTAAGAGAGGTAGCGTCTTCTCCTTAGGCATTAAGAGGGTAGACTTTAGCCCTATTAGATTTACTTTTTTGGCTACTTCTATATCTATTACCTAAGGGACCTTACTTTACTATCTATAGAAAAAAGCCTACTTATTAAAAGCTTTTATTACTTTTTATTTATTTAGCCTCGTATATCCTCCTAAGGCTAACGGTATAAAAAAAGAGTAATTAATATTATTAACTTCGTTATAATCTAATTCGTTAGTATAGGAGGTAAGATTTTCCTTATCTTCCGAATTTCCTATTAAATACTTTAAGCTATTAATTTAGTTACTTATACTAAGTTCTATACCCCCGGATATACCCTTATATATTATAAGGAATTAGTTAAATCGATTGGGGCTAGTTTTGCTTTTTACTACCCTCGACTTTTTATATTATTTATATAATTTAATACGCTCTTTCTCTAAGTAGTTACTTAATTAATATTTATCTTTTTTATAAATAAAATACTACTTCTTATATTACTCTACTTATAAGTTAAATCTTTACCTATTTAATAAATCTAAGCCTCCCTATTAGTAATTACTATACTTAGCTTCTTTCCTTTTTTAATTATACGTTCGATCGACTTAGTACTACTAATAAAAACCGTTATATACTTAGAGTTAGGTTTAGTATAGTATTCTCGCTTTAATATTAAAACTAGATCTTAGCCTCGAGTAGAACGTCTTATAGTCTTTAGGTATTTAATATAAGGTTATTTTTACTTCTAGTACGCGTTAAACTACGGTATAAAAATATCTAACTTTTCGCTCGTTAGTTCCCTTATTTAGCTAGGTTTTTACTAGCTTATTAATTTAATTAATAAGCTCTTTAAAGATCTCTACTTACGATTTACCCTCTATTATCCTAGCTATAGATATAAAAGAAATTACCTATAGCTCGGATAGGAGCTCTAGATTCCTATCGTAGGTCTTAAAGTAGCGCCTCGTAATAATAATTAGATACTTTACCTATAAGTACGATATTAATTACTAAATAGTACTAGTATTCCCTAATCTCGACCTTTTTATAATAATCGTAAAATATCGTTAGGGTTTTTTATAAGACCTTATACTTCCCTCTAGAGTATAATTTCTTTTTTAAAAAGATCTTTTTAAAGTTTATAAATTACCTCGTATTTACTATTAGATTTTTAGTATTTATATACGATCCTTACGTTACTACGTACTATTAGTAACTCCGGGTCGTTTACCTCCTTTTTTATTAACTAATTAGTACCGAATTTCGTATTAGTAACAGTAATAAGCTATAGATTAAAATAAGTAGAATTATTAATTATCGTACTTCTAGTACTATATTTTACCTCTATATATCCTTTTATAATAATAAATTACCGTTAGTAATTATAAGGAGGAAATCTACGTTATTTACCCTTTTTTTAAATTTATTAAAACGATTATATACCTTATTAACTTATACTTAGTTTTATAGTATAAATTCCTCTTTTATAATCGTTATTATTAGGATTTCGTGTAGTTTTTACGATTATAATTACGCTAGTAATACCCTTTGCTCGTAAAGGAATCTATTAACTACTTTTATAATTCCTAAGCTTACTCTTATAAACTATTTATTTAGCTAATAACTAAGGTCGTTTATAATTTTATAAAATAGGGGTTACCCCTATAGCCCCTTTTTTTTATAAACCTTAGTTAAATACATTAATACTATATTAATTTACTTACTATTAGGCTAATCTATAATCCTATATATCTACGTCCTCTAATATTTTAAATTAATATTTATTTACTTATAAAGGATCGGGATTCTATTTAGGATCGGGTTTTTTCCCCTTTCTTTTTACCCTAACTCGCTAAGGGTCGTACTCTAGTTTATACCTATATTAGTAATCGTTAGCGTATTTAATTTTAATAAGAATATATTTAATTTATATATTAGTTATAATAAGCCCGTACTTTCGCTACTTAATAAATTTCTTAGGGTTTAAAAAATTCCTACTTCCTCTCGCCGTCTTATTACTACTCTCGTTTTTACTATTTCTAATAACTATTATTACTTTTTTAAATTACTAGCTATTATACTTATTAATACTTCTTTTTTATTTAGAATAAAAAAGTAAGTATTAATAACCCCCTTTTTTTAATAATAGTAATAAACGTTTATATTATTATAAGAAGATATAATAATTAGTCTTATAATTTTTATTAGTTTTTAATTTCTATTATTCTATATACTTCTAGCTTCCTAAGCCTCGTACTCTCTATAACCTCTAAATAGCTTCCTTTTTTAACCTACCTCCTCTAGGGTAGTATTTTATAAAAATAGTTAAATATAAATACTAGGCAGCTCGTAGAGGATCCGTATAGGTTATTAAGTACGGCTAGCAAAGTTAAGCTCCCCTTTTTTTATAAGATCGTAGGCCTTAAGGACTTATTAAAGATACTACTTACCACTCGTACTTAGTAAGGTTAAATACTTTAGGGATCTTTTTTTTAATAACCTCTTAGTACCCTATTTTATAGTTTCTTAGGTAGTATTTTTCGTAGTTTAATTACGCTAATTTAGTAATTATCGCTCGCTAGTAATTCCTTTTACTAATTCGGCTAGTTAATTTCTAATTATAAGCCGGCTATAGTAAAGTTATTTAATAAAAAAGCTATTTAAAATGACGATAAAAGATTAGTTACTTAAGTAGTTCTATTAATTAACGTAGTTTAATATAATAGACGTCGACCTTTTATAAATAGTAAAGGGCTATAATTACTTAATTCCGTATAGTATTTAAGAATCGCCTCTTTTTTTATCTACTTTTATAAAGTTAATTAGTACGAATCTCTTATCCTATATAGTATTAAGAGGTCGTTTTTTATATATAGTAAAATACCTTACTAATTTATAATAATAGAATTTAATTATTAATTAGTATAGGTTTCTTTATTATAGGGTAACTAGTTCGAACCGTAGGTTAATAAAGAGATTAATTTAATTATATAAACTTTTGCGTAAGTATAAAAAAGAGGTTCTAACCGTAGGTTAGGCTAGCTATGATAATCCTAAATAGGGCCCCTAATTGGCCCCTGCGCAATCGACTGTATACCGCGGTCGAATTGGACTTCCGATCCGACAACATGGCTGCTTACCCCAACGAGTTAGTGTATCCGTCAAGTGGCAGCTTGTACCCTGGGTTGATCTTCTCTGCACTCTTCTGCCTTGCAACGAGCGCCTTAGCGGCATCGCTGACGGAGATTGTTTCTGAAGGCCAGTATGACTTGGTCTCGTCAAAAATCGTCTGGTTGAAGGACCAGTTGTCGCCAAAGTAGATGTCCGCTCGACTCAACGACGCGTCGTGCTCAATAAGATTGTGCTTGTTCAAGTCGTTGAGGTAGGTGTGTCTTTGTTTCCGGTTGATAATGCCTCGAGAGCTTTGTTCCCTTGGAGGCTGTCGTAATAGCTTTAACCATCCATAGCCTTACCGCACGTCACGTAACCTCGGTTATATAATTACCGAGGCCTACTTCGCTTATACCCTCTATATTAGAGCGTACTTTGCGCCTATTCTCTATTTTTAATAAATTATCCGTTCTTTTATATATACGTTAATACCCCTATTATAACTATATAATAATTATAAACCTAGCTCTAACTTAAACCCCTTTATATTTTTATTAAAAAGTTACTTTTTAAGGACTACGGTTTATTATATCCTTTTTTATAATATTATTTACCCTTATTACGTTCTTTAAGCTTAATTCTAAATAAAATAATATTTTTTAAAAAAATTACTATTATTCCTAAATAAAAGCTTAATTATTAATAAGACTAGTTAAAATAGTACCTCGCTCTCCGTATTAAGGCCTAATTAAAGGACGTTTACGACCTTCTAAACTTAAATAACTTTACTTTTTTATTAAATCCTTTGCTCTTTATTAAGTTTATCCCCTTAATTAAAGAGTATATTAAGACGTAAAATACTATTTAAAATTAAGTATATAAAACGGCCTTTAGTAAATACTAATAACGACTTAAAGAATTTATTTAATAATAAAAATAAAAAATAAAAAGCGATGCTATAATTAAACTTAAAAGCAACCTTATTAAGTAACTAGTCGCTTTAATAAAGCTAAAAGTCGTAATAGCGAATTAAGTACGCTTTATTAAGGAATATACCTCCTTTACTTAATAAATAGTATTCAAAATAATCTCTTATATAAAAAGAAAGAATTATATAAATTAATCAATCGCTAGGTCTCCTTTATAGTTATTTAAGATATTTTAAAAAATATAAAAAAAGAACTTATTAAATCCTTAAATTACCCCTTTTATCTTATAATTTAAGTTCTTAAATAAAAATATATACTAAGTAACTTTAATATACTTATAATTATACGAGAGGAGTTTAATACGGTTATAAATAAGGTAAACTTTAGTATTAGCTTATTAACTTAAATCTCGGACTTTTTCTTAACTTATTATTAAATAAAGTGATTTAAACTACCTAAAGTCTAAGGAACCCTTATTTTAAAAACTTCTTTCTATATAACTTCGCATTACTTTATTTTAAACTAGTCTAACTAAGAACTTATTAATATTATTAAATTAGAATAAAAAGGGGAAGTAGTCCCCGATATAGGATATTATACTAAGATTTTTAATAACTTTTTATATAAAAAAGCGGTATATAATAAGAGTTATAAACGACCCTTAGTAATATTCGTAATACTAGCGGGTCGCTTAAACTCCCCTAAGTAAAACAAAACGATTCCTAACTTATTTTCTTATTATTTTTATAAGGGACCTTATTATTAAAAGTTAATAAATTATATAAAAGTAAAGCTCGCTCTAATTAGTGAAATAAAAATATAATACGTTTAGCTAGGTAATAGCAAAGCTTAGAAAATAATTTCTTATTTAAATTAGGAAAAGTATGCCGATCTCCGGGCCGACCTCGCTTAAAAAGGCTAGATTTAAATAAAACCCCCTACTAAATAAAAAAATAATAATAAGGGTAGTTCTATAAAAGTATTTAAATTTACTAAACTAAGTAATAAAAAGGATTTTAAAATAATATACCCCTAAAATATCGTAGTTATAATTATTAATATTGGTCTACTTCTTAAGCTAAGTATAGAGGTTAGTAAGAATAGTAATCCTATTATTTTCTTCATCCCTTTTACTAACTTATACTTATTTTTTAAAAATATAATTATAAATAACTATAGTACTATATACCTTATTAATAACTAATTACTCCTAGAGCCGGATTTAATTTAATAATATAATAGCTTAAAAAATATAAACTCTAAAATAGCCTTTTATTTTATAATTACTAACGGAACGAGGATTATATAGAATATCCTTATAAAACTAAAGGAACCTGGGACTAAATATCTTACCTTTTATAATATTAGTTTTATTAAGAACTTCTATATAAACGTTATATTAAAAATACTCCTCTATAAAATTAGTATTTAATACTCGGGCTTTAATTATACTTTTTAGTTTAATAATAAATTTAATAATATTATTATTAAATAGTTCGAGAGGAAGGTTAATCTAGTTTTCTTAGAATATAAGCCCTATTCGTCCTATTCTTTATTTATAAATTAGTTTTTACTTATTAACATAACTCTAATATATAATATATAATACTTACGTTCCTTATATTAATTAAAGAACGACTAATCGGATATAGCCTAGTTCTAGTACCTTAAATCTATTTATTTTGCGTTAATAATACTTAAAAAGCTCGTATTAGCTACTTAGGGAGTAAGGATTAAGGGACTAAGCTATTTAGAATATTAATACTATACGACTACTTATATAAAATAAGTTATTTTATAACGTATTTTAAAATAAAAAATAACCCGACCTTATTATAAGATTTTATAAGACCTCTTTAACTACTTACCTACTTACGAACGAAATAAATAACTAATACTAATTAAGGATAAATATTCGGGTAGGATCTTCGTTTTTTTATAAATTATAAAGACTTATAATATAGTATTTAGGGTCTTATACTTCTTTAAATAATAAGTACGTATATAGAAATACGTAGCTATTTATAAAATCTAATAAGATATAAAATGTATAATAATCGTAATTAATAATAAAACTCGTTTTTAAAAATAAGTACGGGAGCTAAAAATCGACTTAAAAACTACCCCTCTATATATAAAAAAACTAAATAGAAGAGGGGAACGAGCTAGTTAAGAAATTATTAATAAAGCGATTAATATAATATTAATAACTAGCTTATTAAACGAACTTTAAGTAAAGGTTATATTAGCTATAACTTACTTATATAATATTAGCCCTAAATAACGTACTAATTAACTATCGTTAATTTAAACTAAAAAAGTCTAGTTCGCTTATTATTTAAATAATAATAACTAATAAATATACTAAAGCTCGCTCGTAATTTACGTCCTTATTAAGGGTAAACGTATATATACGGTTATAAAGCATACTTTTTTAAAAAGGATTATAAAAAAGGAATTAATAAGAGACGTTTTAAAGTAGAGCAGAGGGGATATATTAAGTACTTTATAAGTTACGTACTAAATACTTATAACTTATATAGAATCTAGATCCCTTTGCTTTTAGAAATTATTATTATATAAAATATAATATTTAATAAAATAGCCTTTTACTTAACGAATAATACTAAATTTATAATTTATTTACTTAAGTTAAGGGCCGTAATAAATAAGATTTAATAACTACTTATAATAATCGAACTAAAGCTTTAATTACTTAGGATTATAAATAAAAAAGAGGCCGTATTAATTAATAATAAAGAGTAGCTATTATTACTTACTTTCGCTCTATAAAACGTAAATAAGGCTATAAAAAAGCCTAGTTCGTTTTTAAATAAATAAGATAGGTAGCTACTTATTCCTAAAATAACCCTAAACTTTAAAAGTCCGGAGTTAAAAACGAACCTTACTTAGCTAACTAATTTAATAAATAAGGCTATAAGGGAAGTTAATCCCCTCGTAAGAAGGGTTAAAAACATAATATATATATAAATATAAATAAGGACTCTCTAGATTCTTTATAAAAAAGACCTTTTTACTTAACTAAACCCTAATAAGCCCCTTTAATAAGCGAGCCTATACTAAGAAATAAGAGTAATAAACGACCTAATTAGCGATTTTAATAAGGCTAGTATATATAATTAAAAAAAAACGGTATACTAAATAAAGCTAGAAATTAAAAAACTAATTACTATAAGAATTTATTTAAAATCCGAGTTAACGAGAGTAATTCGGGTAGTACTCTTTTTATATTTAAATAAAAAAGAACTAGGACTCTTTTTTTAATACGTATATACCTAATTAATGAAAAGCGGTTAAAAGAATAACTTAAGGGTATCGGACGCTATACTACTATATTTATACTATATTAATTAGAACAAAGTACGGTTTACTAACTACGTTTTAATCTAACTAAATCTATATAAATTAATTAATTACCCCTCTAGGGAAGTAAAAGGATATGTTCTAAATACTAAAACTTCTAAGAAGCTAATTTATAAAGGTAGTACGGTTAGAAATTTAAAAACTAAAGGAAATAAAAACCTAAAAAGTAGTTAATAAGGCGTTAGTTATATCTAATCCGATACCCTTTAAATAAGTATTTTATTATAAACTTAATAATAATAATTACTTAGATCGCTATAAAACGAGAATTTGCGTTAAAGGGGACTTTTAAGAACGATACCCCTTAAAAAAGACCTATATAATAACGTTAATAACTAGGATATTTAGGGTAGCTATAGCTATTACTACTTAATTTAATTTAGAAGTTTATTAATATAATATAATAAATGCCTTTTTAAACGTAATTAAAAGGCTAGGTAACCCCCCTATTATTTACGAGCTTCTAAATAGCTTTTATTAGCTAAGAATATATATAGAGCTTAAGTAAGCCCTTTTTAACGCTCGTAACGCTCTATTATTATAGTACGAGGAGCTAGTATTAACTTTTAAAAACCTAGGTTTCTTATTTATAAATAAGGACCCGTATTTATTTTAAAATTCTACTAAACGAGTACTAATTCTCTTTTATATAAATAATATCCTCGTTCTTTACTATAGAGACTACGTTTGCGATACTAATTAAATAACCGAGGGACTTAAGAAAAAGTACGAAATAAAAAACTAAGGGCTAGTTTTATAATATCTAAGTATAAGGGTTATTTATAATCGACTTAATTAGAAAATATACCTTGTTTACGATTAATATCTCGAGAGGGTAGTTAAGAAGTTCGATTTTATTAATTTTATTACTTTTATAACCCTATTACTAATGGTCCTAATTAAAAAGAGCTTAGAAATTATATCCCTAAGTAAAACTAAATCTTTTTAAAAAAAAGGTTAGTTCGATATTATATATAGTAATTATAATTCGGCCTAACGTCGCTTTTATATACGCTTTATTTTCCTAGTTTTTAATAAACTTATTTTATTAATATTATTTTATTATAAACTAGGTTATATAATACCTTTTTTATATATAATACTTAGTAATATACTTCGGGATCTCGGGGGGTAAATAGGTATTACTAATTATAAATAACGCTTCGTTTATAAATAATAAAAAGACCTAAAGATCTTTATAGGGTTTTATAATCTCCCTTTTTAATAGCTTTATTTAATAAAAAATAGCTCGTTAAAATATAGTAATTACGTTAATTACGGAGGTCGAGCTACTAAGCTTAGAATATATAACTAAAGAAATACTCGCTCTTAAACGCTTATTTAGAAATATCTTATTTAAGCTCGGCGATATATAAAAAGTATATTATAATAATTATTAAATAATTAAACTCGTAACTAAGGAAAAGGAACGTATTTTAACTTACTTATACTACGTTAATATTTAGAATATATAGTTATAATAAAAGTATTCGAGGGGCTTATTTTAAGTAGTTTATATACTAACGAATAAAATACTAACTAACGGTTTTAATAAAACCTTTTTAAAGCGAAGTTCGAATACTTTATATCGCTCTTAAATATAAAAGATATATAAAAAATAGTTATACTAAATAAAAAAACGTTTAAGAAGTAGTAAAATAGCCCGGGGAGGCCTAGTTTTTAATTAAAAAACGTAGCTTATAGCTAGGGAGTATAAGTAGCTCCGGTAACCTCGTTAAGTTACTTAAAAAAGGCTATTTACTCCAAAAAATAAGCGTAAACTTATCTAAAAAAGACTTAAATATGGGCTATATATTTAAAAAATATATAAATTAATATGAGTATTAATCCCGATTAAAATACTATTTACTTTTACGAGCGAAATAGTTAATATTATTACGATTTTAATAAGTCTTTTTAATAACGCCTTTAATATAAAGAGAGTACTTATAAACGCCTCTTTTATTAAGGCCTCGTTTATATAAACCCCCTTATTCTTACCCTTATTTAAAAAACCGTCGTACTTAAGGGCCTTACGTAACGCTATTATTATATAAGTTAAGAACTATATATCGGTTTATAAATAAAAAACAGAACGAGGTCGTTTTAAAATATACTTTACTAAGTATAAGTAGTACTATATTAGCGGCCGTAGCTACTATTACTTCTCTTATTACTTCTTATTTAAAGCGTAAAAACTTTATACCTAAGTCTTATATATACCCCTTAAGAATAGGGGTATAACCCGATTTTTTATAAATTTAGTAGCGTTAGTATTTATTATTAATATGCGAACTTAAAAAGTACGTACTATTTCAATAGCTACTAAGGGCGCTCTTAATATACTTAAAGTACTTATTATTAAATAAGGGAAGTAAAAGTACTAGCTCGTATTAAACCTTAATACTAAGAATAGTACTAAGAGGGTCTACTATTAAAAATTAGTTTTATAAATAATAATAATTAAAAAGGCATTATACGTATAGTTAACTATTTCATACTTTCTAAGGGGAGGTAAGAGAGGGGGCTATAAACCCTCTTTATTTATATTATCCCCCCGGGAAAAAACCTCTTTATTTTCCTTTTCTTTTTTCTTTTTAAAAAGGAGCGAGAGAGGGGGCTATAAACCTTCCTTATTTTTAATACTTTCTTAAATATCTCGTTTAGCTATAAGGCTATTATTTATTAAATAAAGTAATTAAAACGAAGTTAAATAAATAAGGCCGTATTATTAATTAAAAATAAGATAAAGGGGATTACTTACTTATTATAGGCTCGTTAAAAGGATTAGAGGAGCTATTACTCTTTTTTAAAGCCGTAGTTTTAAGCTTATACTTCTTAGCCTCTTATATTATAATAATACGAGCGTAGTTTTTAACTATTCGTTTATAAATAAGTATTTAAATAAAACGATATTATTAACTAAGATCCGTTCTTAATAATACGTACGTATAAAAATATATATAAAAAATAAAAAATCGGGGTATATATATATAATAATATTATAAGTATAAGTTAAAAAGGGAAAAAAAGTATATACCGTAAGTAGTAATAAGGAATTTATATATTTATTACCCTTAACCTATAGGTCGATTATTTAATTAATAAGAGGCTACTATTTAGTTATACTTTTTATTAATAAAACTACCTTAAGATTACTTATAATAATAAATACGGAGGTTAATCTATAGCTAATTTACTCCTTATTTATAACTCTATTAAAAAAGTATAGGGTATAAAGGACTTTCGCGGTGCGGTACTTAGGAAGAACTACTAATACTTATAAAAGTAATATAAGATACCTCTTTCGATCGGGTTAATACGGTCTTAATTAATGGAGTTACGATCGAGAAAAGGGGGTAGTATTAACTAGATCGGAAGAGTAAACTTTCTAATCGTTTTATATTATTATATTTAAAAGTAAATTATTAAAAAGGCTCTAGTTTAATCCCTAAAAAGTATATATATAATTAAAATAAAGATCTATATTACTAAGCTCTTCTCCTTAATCGGGGGCCTTTTTTTTTATATTTTCCTCTAATTAGCTCTCTCGTAGGTCCCTATACTTAATCCTTTTTAAAAAAAAAAAAGACTAGGACTAATCGCCCTACCTTATTCTAATCGTCTTCTAATTTTTTTTTCTCCGATCTTTTATAAAAAGAAATTATCTTAGATTAGTCTTAGTTACTATATATAGTTAATCGTATTAAGCTTTTTACTTACTTTTTTTTTTATAATTACTTTTTTTATTTCCTCTGTTTTTACTACTTTTTTTACTAGTTTTACTTAGTTCTTATCCTAATCTTTCTTAGTAATTTCCTAATCTTAACTTTTATTAGCCTAATTTTTTTTAAATTTTTTTATTAATAGTAGTATTTAAGGAGTATAAGCTAGAGTTATATATATAACTTTTATAATCGGGTCGTCGTACTAATTAACTTATTATTTTTTTATATTCTTATTAATATCGGCTTTACCCGTATATATACTATAATACTATAAGAGATTTTAATAAAACTTAGTTAGTTCTTAATATTAGCGTTTACTACTTTTTTATATAGCCTAATTACGCTTAGAGAGCGTACGTTTAATAACCTCTTATTTTAACTAAACCCTTAGTATTTTAATTAGAGTTTTTATAATAAAACTATCCCCGCCCCGAATTAGAGTATTTAAAAGATTACCTCCCTAGTTACTTAGACTAGTTTTACTAAGAGCTGGGCTAAGGCGTAGTAATAACTTAAGTAGCGATATATTTAATAAAAACTTTATAACTTAATAAGTTTTAGGAGTATCGATCGGGTATATAAGTTAATTATTAATAACGGCGTTTAGACGCTAATTAGTAGCTTTTATTAGTTTAATTACTTATAGAATTTAATTAAGGTTATTACTTATTACGGATCCCCGAGTACTCTTTAGTATTTTTAAAGATCGGGACGTTAGGAGTAACTCTTTAAGAGCGGTAAGTTCTTACTTAAGGTTTTTAATTATTCTATACGTCTTTTTAAAGTATATAAAATTAATAAGAGTATAATAGCCGTAATCGTGGGGGTTATAAATTCTTAGATCTTAGTTAGTAAACCTAAGTCTAAGTAAGCGAGAACCGGATTTATAAAGAGTTAGTGCTTTAAAAATATCGATTATAATATAATTAGAGTTATTTAAGTTAGTATAGGGCCTATTTTTAAAGTCCCGATCGTTTATTACTTTATTAAAAGACCTTTTTAGGGGAGGTCTTATTATATTAAAAAGGTAATAATTATTATATTAGAACTCGTAGCTAATTTATTAAATCTAAGCTACGCGGAGTTTATTATTAAACGATCTAAGGTATTTATAGGTTATTTAATATACGTTATAAATTAGGTTAAGCTAGCTATATTAGACCGCGTTACGAAACTATTCGAATATATATAAACTATATTCTTATTTACTTAGTTATTATATTATAAGGACTACGTAAGCGCTTATATTAATTAGTTATTAAATATAAAAAGGTATATTGATCTAGTTATAAAAGGCTTTTAGTACTTAGATATTATTAATAAATATCCTCTCTAAATACCTAAGAGCCTACTTCGGATCGTATTAATAAACTATACTATTCCGCTAGTTAATAATTATTTTTATAAAATAGCCCGGATCGTTAACGTAAAAAGAAAAGATTACTAAGTACGCTAAAGTCTTAATTTTTTATATAGTTTTTTAAGTTTATAAAATTAGGGTAGGGGTTTTATTTAGTTTAAAAATACTCTCTTATCCCTCTTTAATTATAATTATATTACGTATTAGAGCGAGGTCCCGTATTATAACCTCTATTGCGGATCCGATCTCGTATTTTCGAATCTAATTTTTATATAGTAAGCGTCCTTAAAAATTATAATAATTAGTTAGGATCTTTATTACCTTATAGTAGTTCTAACCTATCTAAGTCTTCTGGTTTTCTAAACTCTTAAAAGCCTCGGGGCGCTAATTAAAAAAGGGAAGTGCGTCCCTTACTTTAAGTGCGTTTCTCTTCTAGATTGCTTTAACAATCGATATAGTAATTATATATATTCCGAAGATAAGAAATACTATTTTAAAAAGAGTAACGACTAGTAGGCTATTAGTTAGTCCGGAGCCGACTCTAAGTAAGGTTATTATTATTATTATATAATAAGTAATAATAAGGTAGCGTTTCTAATCCTAATTAATATAAAAAGAGTTAAGATTTTAGTCTATATAGTTTCTAACTAGATTAATATTACTAAGACCGAGGAGGATAAGTACGATTCCGTTTTTAAAGACGCCCTTTTTACGTACCCTATTAGAAACTATATATTTATAACTCGTAAGAGTTATTAGCGTATTAAAATAAAATAAGTAGAATAAGAGGATATATAAGCTAAGCTAGATACTAAACGGGCTCGATTAGATAGGGAACTAGGCTTAGATATTTAAAAAGAGGGGTAAGGTTTCTTAATATAATTATATAGTTAGTAAGTAAGGTCGTTAGGTTTTTAATTATAATAGCTAAAAGATAATTTTTCTCTTTTTATTATTCCCTTATGTTTTTATTTTAAATCTAGATAAAGAAATAACTAAAAAATTAATAAGATTTAATAATATTTTCGTAAAATAATATTTAATAAATAAAAGAACTCGTAACTTATACTAAGGATCGGTAGTAGTAAGGGGTAATCTAACCCTCTTAAAAGGCCCTCGTTTATAATTAGATTTGCTTAGTAACTAGCTAAGTATCCTCGTTCCTTAAGTTTATTATATTATTATTATAATTAAGAAGTAGAATTATAGCGTTAATTATATTATTTTATAGAAATAAAAAGTTAGTTAAGTTAGAAATAAAGTCCCTATAAAAATTAGACTTAGTAAGTAATAAGTAGAGGCTTTTTAAAGATTTTAAGAACTTCTTAAGTTAATTATTAGTATAAGTAGCCCTTATAATTAGTTTATTAATAAGCGTTTCTAGTTAATATAACGATCTGTTCGGAGTAGCTAAGTAAATATAAAAAGGTCCTTATTAATAATAATCGAGTTTTTTAGAAGTTAATATATCGTTTTTTTATTAAATATTAAAAACGAGAACTAGATTATTAATTTATAACTTCGCTAATTAGAGAGTATATAAGGAGTTAAACCGGTTGCGGGTTTAGGCTTAGTATTAAACGATTTTATTAGCTATAGCTTCTTAGTTATTTACTAGGGAAGTAAAAGTTTATAATTAAGCTTAGACTTTTTAATTTATTATATATATATTCTCTTAATTAAGTACTCTCTAAGTTACCGTCCTTCTTTTAATCGGGGTTATTATATAATAATTATAAATAAAATAAAACGGTATATAACCTAACGATATTTTAATAGTTATCCTATTTATAAAAAGGGCTATAGCTAGTATTAGTTTAATATCTTTTTTTTTTAATTTAATTAAATACGAAGTATGTGCGCGATAGGTTAGTAACCTTTTTTAAAGAGCCCGTTAGTACGAGGGTTATAAGCTAATATAACCTTTTACTAAGTATTATACTATTAATTAAGCTACGTTATAGTACCTATATTTTCTCGTCCCCCGTTAATAATTAGAGTACTATAGATCTTATAGTAATAAATAATATTTTCTTAAATAAACTTCGTAATATTTCTTAATATAGCGTTCGTTATAATCTGCGCTTCTTAGTATTTTATAAACTTATAACGCGTTTTAACGACTTTTTATTTACCTATATACTAAACGTTTAAATAAACCTTAAAAAAAGGTTTATAAATCGGAACCGTAAATATATAAGGGTTATTAAAGCGTTATAATTTAGCTTTTTAATAAGCCTTGTAAGTTATAATTAGTTCCCAAGTCTAAGCGTATATTCTTAGTTAGTAATATTATTTTATAAAGTAGAAATATATAGCCTCTTGTCCCCTATGCCCGGACTTATTATATACTTTGCTAATTAGGTCTACTTAGTAGCGCTTATTATTAATTATTCAAATAAATTAGGGACGAGTCTTTATCCCTTATTAAAATAGAAGTTTATTTTATATAATAAATCGTATTACTATTTATTTAAAATATTTAAACTAATTAAAGGGTATACTAGCTAGCCTTTTTAAAGTAAAAAGGAAATAAGTAATTTATTTCGAGAGGTTTAACTATTATTCGTTCGGTACTAGTATATTAGCTAAAATATCTATTTACTATATCTAATTAATAGTAGCGTTATTATAGCTATATACTATAATAAAAAAGTTTTTTATAACTCGTATTTATAGGACTCGTATATTAATAAAGTCCTTAATATCCTCGTTAAGCTCTATTTTAACTAAGTTAGATTAGCTAAGGGTTTTTTTTAAAAAGCTATCTACTATAGTATTTTTTTTTTATTAATATACTTAATCTTAAAATTAAAAAATCTAATCTAAGAGAGCTAGCGTATTATTATTATTAATAATAAGTTATTTACTATATTATTAATCTAAGTAACTAGGACTCGGGCGTCGGTTTTTAATAAGAAGTTAATCCTAAATAGATAATTATAAAGACGTTTTAAGCTTATTAAAACGCCTCGTATTTCGAGCTTTTTAAAGTTATAATTAAGCTCTAGCCCGTACTATATCCCGCTCTTATATTAAGTAATAGTACGCTCGTTATTAACGACTTAACTAAGCGTATTACTTTATTTTTTAATACTAACGTCTATTATAAAAATAATCCGTCCGGCCTTAGTACTATAGTTTAGTAAAACTAAAATAAGAGCTATAGTAATTACTTTTTTAAATATTTTTATAGCTTCGATTTATAGCGCTCCCTATTTAAAAGATTAGTTCTTACTAAATAAGGAATATAACGGGGCTATATTAAAAAAAAATTACTCGATTTAGTAATAGTAAAAGGTAATAATACCGAGAAACGATCTAATTTTTAAAACGTTCGAGTATTTTATTTATTCGAGGATCTTAAGGACTTTAGCTTAATTAGGCCGTCTCCCTTTTATATTATAAAAGTAGCTTATAATAACCGTAAATAGCTAGTACTATTACGACTTTATTTTAAAAATAGTATAGCTAGCTAGCTCGACGTTAACTAAGACTTAATTAATATTCTAAAAGTATTTATAAATAAATTATTAGATCCTAGGATAGTTAGTTAGGTGCTTATTATTATAACGGGATCGCGGGCCTTTAACTATAATATTATTAATAAAAGCGCCATAGTATTTTAGAATTAAATTATAAAAAATACGGGTTATAATCTAATAAAATTAGGCTATTGAATTTGTTACTCTTATTAAGAGGGTATAGTATTTATATAGCCCGAGTAGAGTTAAGAAAGTCGTTAGATCGTAGCTCTTTTTATTTAAAAAGATCTAATTATAACTAAAAAAAAATCTAAAAAAAAAATAAGTTAATCTATAGTAAATTCTTTTAAAAACTCGTTAGTATTAAGTAATTACTAAGCGTTTTAAAAAGTAACGGCGTTAACCTTAGTTACTAAGTTAATTAGCTAAAGACCGCCGTCCTTTTTTATTATTAAAAACTAAGGGTTCTAATATATAATATAGCTTTTTTTAATAATACCCTAAGTAATACGTTCTCGGATTATTTCGAAAGCTTTTAGTAATAGAGCTTTTAGGATCGGGATACTTTTTACTTACTAAGTTTTATAGGGTATAGTCTTAATTAATTAAGGCGGCGTAATTATAGGGTTAAAACGGCCGTATTTAAAAAAGTCCTATACTAGTACTTTTTCTTAATTAAAGAGTATCTACTTAAAAAGATTTTATTTACGAAATAAGAAATAATTATAATTTTTAAAAATAGCTTAGAAACGGTCGTTCGTTAATCTAGAGCCTAGTTTTATATCCGAGAACTTAGGTATAACGATATTCTTATAAAGGCCCGATTAGTCTCGTAACTTATTTTTAACCTCTTTAAGTTTTTTAAGCTTTTAATAAGGATCGCTATTAGGTATTAATCCGTTAGAGAGCGCGTTATTAACTAACTAAACTTTTTAATCCTTTTTTTTATATATCGTATTAACTTTTATAATATAAGGAATCTTATAAAAAGCTTTTTTAGCCGTTTTATACTATTTTAATACTTTTCGCTCTAGCTTCGTAATTCGTTATTTAATATATAACTCCTCTCGTTAAGAAGTAAGTATTCTTATTAAGAAACGTAAATTATTTTAATTAGCTAATCCGTTCGGTCTATTTCTAATTTTATTCTAAGCGGTTATTATTATTCTCTTAATTTATATAATCTAAGGTTAGATTATATAAAGCGCGATTATAATTATAATTTAATTAGCTTAGTCTTAGTCTAAGACCGCTATAATATACTCGTTTTTTTTTAATTTAAATTCTAAATAGGGGTTATCGGAACTAGTAATATCCCCGGTTATATTACTAATATTTAGTTTTCTAATCTAAAAACTTCTTTTATATACTACTTAAACTAGGGTAAAATATCCTTTACGTTCTAAAAACCGTTTATTTTAATTATCCCTACGGGGATCCTTAGCCTCTTATTCTTAATATAAATTAGAGTAGTAATTATTAACTTATTATATTTAAAGGATAGCTTAGTATTTTATATAAATAGAAAACTTAGTAATAATAGATCGGAGGTCTCTTACTCGTCCTTAATAAAGAAATAAGTAGTTATTTTAAACTTATTAATCTATACGTCCGTAAAATAAAAGCTATTAAAAGTTATTTAGCTAGTCGGATCATACTTAAATATTTATATTTAAAGTTTCGTTACTATATAAAAAATACTAGCTTTTTTAATATATTATTTCGAGAGGATATTAACTTACGCCCTAGTATTTAGAATAATAACGATTATCGAACCCTTATTATTTTAATTTACGTTAGATATTTAGACTTTTAACTAGAGGTAAGCGTTCGAGATTACGGAAGTTAAGAGCTTAGAATTTACATTAGCGCTTCTAACTCTACTAATCTTAGCTATATAGCTCGGCCTTAAAAAGAGGTTCTGGTTATACTTATTAAGAAGATCCTCGATATTTTTTTATTATTATTTATTCTTTACTAAATTTACTAAGGACTTCGGAGCTTTTAATAAGATTTTATTAATATTAAAGTATTTTTAATTATATATTAAAGTTACTATTATTATAGTATATTTTAATATAATCTTTTATAAAAAGTTTATAAGAAGCGAGATCGGGGCCTCGAGCCTCTTTTTTATTAGTTTTTTTACTTCGGCCCTAAGGTTAAAATCGTAGGTCTAATTAGTAATTATCGTTTTCTAAGTTTTATAAAAAAGAGGCTTTTAAGTTCTTTAAGTACTAATATTAAGAGTATTAATCGGGATTTTAATAAGCTAGGGCTTAGAAATAAATATAGAGGTTACGTTCTTTACCGTTTTAAAAACCTTATTATTATTATTGATTTTTATAATTTCCTTTTTTTAATTAAAAAAAGAAACCGTTTTTTTTTTAAGTTATAAGGGCTAGCTTAGGCTATTAATCCTATATATCTTTTTAGAGTATAACGTAGTTACTAAAGTATAGTTCTTAAGTAGTCTTTTTTTATAAATAGTATAAACGTTTACTTAGTTATAATAGCCTAAGTTAGGTCGTACTACGTAAACGTATTTAACTATACTTATAGGATTAGCTAAGAGAAGTATAAGTATAGTTTACTAGGGTAGTTTAATTTAATAATTTAAAATTTATTTAGCTAAAAGCTTAGTATTTTCCTTAGTTAATATATTTATTACGTAAAAAAAAAGAGTAACGTAATTAGTAATCGTACACTTTTTTTTATTTTTAATTATAATAAAGGGGATATCTTTTATAAGCTCTTAACCGTTACGCTTTTCGTAATACTAAGCTCCCTAAGCTAAAATAATAAGATAAGCGTCCTTATTAAGAGTATACTAATCGTAATCCTTAATAATCTAGTAATATAGACTTTAGTAGTACTAGTAGCGGTTTTTAGGTCCTATAATCGGGGGCTAATTAGGACGCGTAGTGCTTATATTAAATATATAAGTAGGACCTCGAGAATAAATACTATTTTAATAGATCTTTAGCTTATTTATTTTGTTAACTAGGTTAGAATTAGTAGTATTATTAGTAGCTACCTAGGTAACTTAGGCTCTTATTATTAACTAGCGATATTACTAACAGTTCGGATATTAGTATTAAGTATTTTTATATATTTATAAAATAAGAGATCGTAATAAGGTTTTAAGTTAATTTTAATCGTTTATAAAGAGTAGACTATATTCCTTTTTATACGCGATCGTATTAAGAAATCCTATTTTAAACCTCGTATACTTCGTTAATCTAATAAAGCCGTTTAAAATAACCCTAACTTCCTCTACTACTTCTTTTATAATATTAATATAGAACCGCTTATATACGGCCTTAATTAGGCTCTTATTAGTTATAATATAGAGGTTTTATTATTTAATAAGAATAATTATATTATTAATCTTAATAAATAGTACTTAAGTAGAGTTTAAGTTAGAAAACGAAATAAGTAGTTTTTTAATAACTTTTTCAATCTACTCTTCCTTATTTAGGAAGTAGTTAGTATCTTATTTTCCGTACTTTTTTAAAAAAAAATCCTTAGTTTAGGCCTAGAGTAGTCCTCTGATTACGTCCTTAACCGAAGTCTAATAATCTCCTCTTATAATATATATAATAAGTTTATTCTTAAATCGGTCCGGGACCTTATTAATCTCGTACTAGTCCTCGAACTTTTTTAAAAAGTTTATAATATTATTATTTTTAAAGACTATAGTCCCCTCTTAATTAAAAAACGGTATTTTATAAAACCTTATATTTTTTATTAAATTAGGCTAAGGAATCGTAAGGTCCTTAGTTTAAAGCGTAGTTATTTAGATCTAAATAATAATAGCGTTTAAGAGGGTATTAATTAAAATATTTATCCTAATCTAAGCTATAACTAGCCTCTTTTAATTAAGTTAGCGGGTAGATCTATTATTAGGGGTAGGCTTATTATTATTAAACGACTTTATAATCTATAAGTTTTAATAAACTATAAAAGCTAGTTTAATAAACGGTCTATTTAAAAAAAAAGGGTTAGGTTCGTGCGATTAAACGTCTTAAGGGTTATTAATAATAATAAAAATAACGTATTAATTATTTATATTTATAGTCCGAGGTTATTTAAAGTATAGTTTGTTAATTTTGTTTATAATTTTAATAATTTTATATTAGCTTATTTACTTTAAATAGAGTTTAAAAAGAGAGGAAAAGAGCCGTTCTAATAATTAGAGCGTAGTCGTTATCTTAATTAGCGTAATCTAGGCCGTCCTTTTTAGCCCTTACTAAGCGTATAATTAGAGTTTTAATCGGACTTCGTGTTAAGCCTACGGTAATACTAATTAAAATTACTAATAAGTTTAGTTAAAAACTAGTTTCCTGAGCGCCCTTAGTCCGACGTATTTATATTTTTAAATAGGTTTATTATCGAATTTCTAGGCTATATTAATTAATAAAGAATAGTTTAGTTAAATAACTAGCTATATTTATTAAGGTATTTTATTAGTTCTAATCCTAACTTGTTATTCGTTTTGTTATATTATTATAGCGTCCGTATTTAGGCCTAATCCGGTCCTAAGTATTTACGTATTTCTCTATTTATCTATCTCGCTCGTTTATCGGAGTTTATTATATCCCCCTCTTATTAAATAAGAAGCCTTTTTTTATACGTCTTTATTATTACGTCTTAATTATCTAGTCTTTCTTTTAATTAGAGTCCTACTACTCGTGTTTATTTTAATTATTATACTGCTTTTTTTTACTTATTTATTTAAATTATTTCCGATCGAGTCGGGCTCTTTTTTACTTATTTTCTTATTTAAAAAGGAAAGGGATTTTTAAAAGGAGAGATTATTAAAAAGGTATAGGGTATAAAGGACTTTTATAATACGGTACTTAAAAAGAACTATTAATATTTATAAAAATAATATAAAATACCTCTTTTAATCGGGTTAATATAGCCTTAATTAATAAAGTTATAATCGAAAAAAGAGGGTAGTATTAACTAGATCGGAAGGGTAGATTTCTTAATCGTTTTATATTATCGTATTTAAAAGTAAATTATTAAAAAGGCTCTAGTTTAATCTTTAAAAAGTATATATATAATTAAAATAAAGATTTGCGCTACTAAGCTCCTCTTTCTAATTAGGGGCCTTTCTCCTTATATTTTCCTCTAATTAGCTCTCCCGCAGGTCCCTATACTTAATCCTTTTTAGAGGAAAGAAAGACTAGGACTAATCGCCCTACCCCATTCCACTATATATAAACCGATTTACTTTATAATTCTTTTTATAAATAGATTCTTATATATTAATAAGTAGTTTTTTATTTTAAGCGGACCTTTTTATAATAATATAAATAGTTAAATACGCTTTTTCTAAATATAATTTCGTTTAAAAGGGTATATTATAATAGCTTTAACTATTTATAGCCTTATTATACGTTATATAACCTCGGTTATATAATTACCGAGGCTTATTTCGCTTATACCCTCTATATTAGAGCGTGCTTTACGCCTATTCTCTATTTCTAATAGATTATCCGTTCTCTGATACACACGTCGATGCCCCTATTATGACCATACGACAGAGGCGGAAGAAGAGTTTGGCATCCTCGCGGAGGTTGAGCCCGGTATGCATGCCTTCGATAAGTGCGTCGACGGAGATGTTTTGGCCGTTTCGGGGGAGGTAGCCGTGGTTTGCGAGACTGTTTAGAAAGGGGCACGGATGCGGCCTAGGAATGTTACCGAGGTTAGTCGTGATGTCACCTACGGACTGCTAGCTGAGTTCTCTACTCACGATCGTTCGATCCTGGTGTCTGCCACGCATGATCGGTATCTTGACACAGGACCGATGTTGTGAAAAGGGCGAAAGATAAAAGAGTGACGCGCATCTTGGCTAGGCAAAACCAACAACACGAACAAACGAACGACTGGTAGTTAGATGCGAAAGGACGGACTAGACAAAGTGATCTGCAGGATTCAGCAACAAATGGGCGTCCAGATTCTAGATATGTTTCTGCCTTGATCGGCGGCAAGACCGATTTTGGCCGGGGGACACATCCAGATCAGGAAAGAGACACGGGCCACCCCGGGCTGCCCGATGGCCGGCTCCACGGCCGAGGACCGAAATGCGATGCGGGTGAATCGGGACCCCGTATTCTGGAAATTACTTCAACTTAAATTTAGTGCAACATCAGGCAAGCAGCCACACACGGAGTCCGAATTACTCATCTTTTTGACTCGTGATGATCCACCACCTTCTGCTTTCAGTATGTATATGCACCTTTATATATGCGGTTGTGAACGAATTCGGACTCTTGAGATTGCCGCTCTGCCTTTGGGGGCTGTTTAACCTATTCTTGATGCCGTCTATCTACCGAAAGTCCGTCCAGCGCCGTCGACGGCAGCCCGTTTTAGCTACATCAACACAAACCGTTCCATTTCATAGGTGTGGAAAGCATCACACTGGTCGCATAGTTGTTCCCATGATGAATCAAACCTGTATTACCTCAAAGCCATGCACGCAAAGCTTTACGGCTTGGTAGTCTGAGGGCATGCATCCTAGCACATGGCCAAGCATGCGACGTAGCCTACTTGCTTCACGCTGATAAACTGATCTTACACTGCTATGTACGTCTGCACTTATGCGCCTCTCAAGGGGCAGAAAACCAGAGGTCAACAAATAGCATATCGAATAAATACGTTATTAGAACGTCTACTCGTCGCTGTTAAGCAGCACCATGCTAACATAATCGAATCAAAATGATGAGTGAGTGGCGGGGTGACATACAGGCAGGCCGAGTGGGACTCCAGGCAGCATGATCTACCTATTAACGTGCCCAGCTGCGCCCCGGTGCCCTCCCATTGCTACCAAATGGCCGTATCCATGGCCAAACACGCCATGCCCCCCCATCCGTGCCAACGAATCCATTTCCAGAACTTGGCATCGCAATGTCAGATCCTCTCTCCATCGCAGGCAGCATCGCTGGTATAGGCCAACTATCCGCATCCGTCTTCCAGCAGGCCTCCAAGTTCATAAAAAATGCCAAAGGGGCTGAAAAAACCGGCAAAGATCTTGCTAACCAAACCAGAAATCTGTCTAGGGTTTTGCAGAACCTTTCCCTCCTTACGTCGTCACTCGAATAAAAGACCTCTATTTCTATCACGAGTTATAGCACGTAGCAATGGGCATACGGAGTATAGTAAAAGTAGCTTAACTATTAAAATAGAAATAGATATAAGGAAAAGGTCTATATATACGGTATCTAAGATAGATACGTAATATAGCACGTGACGGGCACTTCGTGAGATGCGGATTACGTGACAATTTCGGCATTCAAGGCACATCATCTCGAAGCTTGTCGGTAAACTCTACTCGCTATCTAAAAACGTCTAGACAAGCCGTTGTCCGGATTCACGAAGGAAGTAGACGGGAAGCAGTGTACCGCAGCCTGAAATGGCCTTTCTCCGCTGATGACACTAAGGGCCTGCTTGCACAAATTGAAGGTCATCGAAGCACTGTTTCTCTGGCCCTGTCTACAGACACTCTAGAGAGTATGCTGAAGTGTTTGGAAAAGCAAGACAGCGTCATTGGAAGGATCAGTTCATTGAAGCAGAACGTGGAGCGCCTGACTGCCATCCAGACGAGGATCGAGTATGATGAAAAGCATCAAAAGATAATCGACTATTTCATGAAGGTCAAACCTCAGATCAACTTACAAACGTCGAGTCGATTACGCCAACCCCTGACTGGACTATGGCTCACAGAGAGTAATTCTACGTTTTCGAAGTGGGCTGACCTCCCACGCTCCGGTCTCTGGTTGAGTAGAATCCCCGGAGCTGGGACGAGGATTCTATCCGGCATGGTCATTGAGAAAACCCTACAAAAAAGCAGTCAATCGGTCGCAGTAGCAGTCTTCTATTGTGATCACAAAAACATTGACAGTCAGAAGCTTCTCAATGTCTTAAGCACAATAGCCGTCCAATGAGGCCAGCAGAACCACGAGGCTTTCGGCATTCTTGAGGAATACCACGCGAGGTTGAAATCGGCAAGTGGTCTTAATGCAGAACCTGAGCCAAAAGATCTGCTTGATCTGATATTGACCACCATCTTGGTGTACGAAAAGGTCTTCATTGTCTTGGACGGGCTTGACGAACGTGGAGACAACGTGGCGGAAGTAGCTGAAGCTATTGAATTCCTTTTCGAGGCATCGTCATCCGCCAGCATTGCAGGTTCAGCCGAGACGAGCCGTAAATTCAAGACGAGTTCGCAGCTGAGTTGGCTCATATCGAGATTGCGGCTCATACAGAAGACCTCGATATCTACATCTGTCGGATTGGAAGTCTAATTCGACCTCGGCTTACGACAGCCAGCGCAGGGACCAACTACGGCCCCTATTTACGATTACCGCAGACTGCCCAACCTACGGTTAGAACCTCCCTTTTCTATATACGCAAAAATTTATATAGTTTAATTAATCTCTTCGTTAACCCACGGTTCGAACTAATCGATTAATATCCTTATAATAGGGATACTAATACTAATTAGTAGTTAAATTCTACTATTATAAATTAGTAAAGTATTTTATTATATAGAAGAAACGACCTCTTAATACCGTATAGGATAAGAAATTCGTACTAATTAACCTTACGAAAGTAAATAAAAAAGGGGTAATATTTAAATACTATATAGAATTAAGTAATCGTAGCCCTTTATTACCTATAAAAGGTTAACGTTTACTACGTTAAACTACGTTAATTAACGCAACTACTTAAGTAACTAGTCTTTTACCGTCGCCCCGAGCAGCTTTTTTACTAAATAACCTTTTCGTAGCTAGCCCGTAATTAGAAATTAACTAGTTAAATTAGTAAAAAGAAATACTTATATAGTAACTGCTTACCTAATTAATTAGCGCGACGAACGAGCTTAATAATATAGTATAAAAAAATACTACGCGATTAAAAAAAGGGATCTCTAAATATAAATATTCTTACTTAGTAATAAAAGTAACTTTATAAAAATTATAAAACTAAGAGATCTATAGTATATAAAAAGGTCTATAACTACGAGGATCTTATAAATATAACCTTAAGCTTATGATCTAAATAATCTCCTCGTAGCTCCCTTAACTACCCCCCGGGTATTACTTAAGAATATAATATAGGGGACGGTTTAATAAGAGAGGAGGGGATTTAGAAGTCTTAATAATATTAAGTTAAGAGTATTGCGGATCTCGGAATTTAACCTAAGAAAAAAGTAGATACCCTAAAGTAGTCTTACGACCTCCTATTAGAATTATAATTAGCTTAAAAAAAGGCTAAAAAAAACGAGGATTTAAGGGGAGAAAAAAAGGATTTTCTAGAGGGCCGCTAAGGGGCTTCTTTTTATACTAGCTCCTAGCGTAAAATTACTAATTTTAAGAAATTAACTAAGTAATAAAAGAGATCGTTAATAAGTAATAATTACCTAACCGTAATTAAGCTACGAAAAAAACTACTTAAAAAATATAAAAGAGGGTACTAAGAGGCTATAAAAAAAATATTTTTAAAGTATCTAACCCTACTAAGTACGAGTAATAAGTAGGTATTTTTAATAAGTTTTTAAAGTCTACGATTTTATAAAAAAGAGGGCTTAACTCTATTAACTATACTTAACGGCCTATATAGTTCTTAATATTTTATATAGCTCTTTTACAAGCCGCCCGGCGTTTACTTTTAACTATTTTTATAGAATATTATCCTAAAGGAGGTAGGTTAAAGAAGGAAGCTATTTAAAGATTATAGAGAGCACGAGGCTTAGAAACTAGAAGTATATAGAATAGTAGAAATTAGTAACTAGTAAAAATCCTGAGACTAATTACTACGTTTTTTTACGGTAATATAAACATTTACTACTACTATTAAAAAAAAGAACTATTAAAACCTACCTTTTTATACTAAATAAAAAGGAGGATCTTAGTAAGTACGATAGCTAGCGACTTAGAAGGGTAGTAGTAATTATTAAAAATAGTAGAAACGAGAGTAGTAGCGAGATAGCGGGAAGAAGTGGGAATTTCCTAAACCTTAATAAATTCGTTAATTAATAAAAGTACGGATTTATTATAGCTAGCGTGCGGATTAGATATATCCCTATTAAAATTAAATATATTAATAACCGCTAATATAGGTATAAGCTAGAGTACGACCCTTAGCGAGTTAAGGTAAAGAAAAAAAGAAAAAAACCCGATCTTAAATAGAATTCTAATCCCTTATAAATAAGTAAATATTAACCCAGACTATTAGGGGACGTAGATATATAGAATCGTAAATAAACTTAATAATAAGTAAATTAATATAATATTAATCTATTTAACTAAGGTTTATAAAAAAAAGGGGCTATAAGGGTAACCCCTATTTTATAAAATCGTAGACGACCTTAGTTATTAGCTAAACGAATAGTTTATAAGTATAAACTTAGGAATTACGAAAATAGTTAATAAATTCCTCTATGGGCAAGGGGTATTACTAGTGTAATTATAATCGCGAGAACCCTACGAAATCCTAATAGTAATAATTATAAAAGAGGAATTCGTACTATAGACCTAGGTATAAGTTAATAAGGTATATAATTACTTTAATAAATTTAGAAAAAGGGTAAACGACCTAGATTTCTTTTTAATAATTACTAATAGTAATCTATTATTATAAAAGGATATATAAAAATAAAATATAGTACTAAAAGTATAATAATTAATAATTCTACTTATTTCGATCTATAGCTCGTCGCCGTTACTAATACGAAATTTAGTACTAATTAGCTAATCAGAAAAGAAGTAGATAACCTAAAGTTATTAATAATACGTAATAACGTAGGGATCGTATATAAATACTAAAAATATAGTAGTAAATACGAGATAATTTATGAACTTTAAAAAGATCTTTTTAAAAGAGAAATTATATTCTAAAGGAAAGTACGAGGTTTTATAAAAAACCCTAATAATATTTTATAATTATTATAAAAAAGTTAAGATTAGAGAATACTAGTACTATTCGGTAATTAATATTATCTTTATAAATAAAGCCTCTAATTATTATTATAAAACGGTACGTAATCTTAATTAGAACGACTTTCTTAGTATTATTAACGTAATCCGAAGCCGCTTCGAAACTTATAATAAGAATTTAGAACTCTTATCTAAGCTATAAGCAATTTCTTTTATATTTATAACTAAGATAATAAAGGGTAAATTATAAGTAGAAATTTTTAAAAAGCTTATTAATTAAATTAATAAGCTAATAAAGACCTAGCTAAATAAGGGGACTAATGAGCGAAAAATCGGATATTTATATACTATAGTTTAACGCGTACTAAAGGTAAAAATAACCCTATACTAAGTACCTAAAAATTACGAGATACTCTACTCGAGGCTAAGATCTAGCTTTAATATTAAAATAAAAATACTGCACTAAACTTATTTCTAAGCATACGATAGCCCTTATTAATAGTATTAGGTTAATTAGATATATAATAAAAAAGGAAAAGAAACTAGGTACGGTAATTACTAATAAAGAGGCCTAGATTTATTGAATAAATAAAAATTTAACTCGCGAGTAGAGTAATAAAAGAAATAGTACTTTATTTATAAAAAAAATAGATATTAGTTAAATAATTATTTTAAAAAAGAGCGTACTAAATTATATAAAAAGTATAAAAAGTCAAGGGTAATAGATAGTAAAACTAGCCCTTATTAATTTAACTAATTCCTTATTATATATAAGAGTAAATCCGGGGGTACGGAACCTAGTAGAGATAACTAACTTAGTAGCTTAAAACATCCGTACCCTATAAGAGATTTAAAAAATAAAAAAGATCTTACCCCCTATATTAATAAATTAAATTATAATAAAATTAATAAGATTAACTACTCCTTTTTTGCCTTATTAGCCTTAGGAAAATATACGAGGCTAAATAAACAAAAGGTAATAGAAGCTTTTAATAAATAGGTTTTTATTTACGAATAATAAGGGAAAGTCCCTTAGATAATAGATATAAAAGTGGATAAAAGGACGAATCTAATAGCGTTTTTATACTACCTAGATTACCCGAACGCTAAGCTCGTATAGGCATTCTACGCGAGTAAAAAGTACGGCCTAGATAATTTCTATAGGATTATTCTAAATACTAGGGTATTATAATAGTTAATAAAAAGAAAAAGGTAATTCTAGGCGCTATAAAAAATCGCGCTAATAACGCTTAATATGTTAATAGTGGGTATTATAAAAATTAGCTTCGGCTTAGGTAAGGAAATTATTACCCTAGGTACGGTAGAAGTTAAGACGTACTTTAAAATAATAACTTTCTATATTTTACCCGTTAATACCCTATTTTTCTTATATTTAAAAAATATAAACTAACTAGGTATTATATTTAATAATACGAGGGATAGAATCTCTAATAGTAAATATTTTAAAATAGTTAAATAATAATAAGAGCACGCGTTTATAAAGCTTACTAATAATATAAAGTTAATTAATTACTTAACGAAAAATAAGCTTAGACGACTATACTAGAGGTTTAGCTCCCCGTTAGTTACGAGGCTATATAACCTCTTAAAGTAATTAAGTAATAATAATATTAAAATAGGGGCACTAAAGTAGTTAATAAAAATATGCTACTAATACTAAATAAATACGCAGGGCCTATATAGATTTAAATTTAAATTTAGTAATAAGCTTAATTTTAATTAAAAAATCGTTATTAATATCTTTTATTTAAATAGTTAACCGGTTTTATATATAATTAATAAAGCGATATTATTTTAAGTAAGGTAATTTTTATAGGATTTATAAATAAAGATAGTATAAGTAGCCCTATAAAAAAGCTAGATTAATATATACTAAGGACTATTAGATAGCATTAGGACCGACGCTAGTACTAGTTTTAAGTTAGTAGAATTTAGGGAAAATATAACGGCTTACGGTATATAATTAAAAGTCGTACCCGTTAAAGCGTACTATAGTATTAAAAAAGTAAAAAGGGTATACTAGTAGCTAAAAAGGGCGTTTAGAATTATTAAAAAAGAAAATCCCAATTCTACTAACGAAGAATACCTCTAAATAGTACTTAAATACTATAACGATACTATAAGGCCTAATAAGCTTATATTAACGCTTCTAATATTTAGAGTATATTTAAAAACGACCTTAGCCTCGTTATTATTACTAAATATAAGCTAACGAGCCTAAGTAGTTAAAAAAGTAATATGAGTATTACGTAAAATAAGTATAAAAAAGTAAGTTAATAAGGCGATTATTATATATAATAGGCCTAATATAAGGGCTAATCTAAATATATTACTAAATTTAAATATATAAATATGATACGAAATTACTTAGTAATAGGCTGGGCTATATAAATTAATTTTTATTAATAAGCGTTCTTACGTAGTTATAAAAGATCGTAACTAGCTATTTAAAATATTAATTATAGTAGTTAGACTATATTATATAGATCTTAACGAAGTAATTTTTAACTTATAAAAAGAAAAAGAGCTAGGGAAAACTATATAACCCGTAGTAAAGGCATAAGAAATTACTTTTAATAAAATCGTTATAATAGTACTAATAGACGATAAGGAAAAGGAAATTACTAAAAGAGCACTAATACTACTAGCGAGACGTTATAAAAAATTACGATAATAAGCTATAATATAGTAATTTATTACTAATAATAAGATAATTAATACTTTTTATATAGTAAAAAAGAAAACTAATTTTAAGCTAGTAATTAAACTATATAAAAAGGGCGTAATTATAACTATTAAAAAGCCGTATAAGGAATTAGACCTTATTAAAATAAACACTCTTTATAATCGAGGGGTCTATTAATTTATCCTCTACGACCTAAAAAAATATATAAACCTCTATATATTTAAATCGCAAATAGTTCGTAAAATTAAAAAAAAAGAACACCTTAACTATATAAAAAATCTAAGTACGTAATTTAGAAGTATAGTAACGTTAAAAAAGTAACGCTACTTACGTAATTACTTATAATATAGCGCTATAGCTAACGATTAATAATAGTACTAATAGTATTATTATAGAAGAAGGGATATAAAATTTAGAGCCGTAATATTACTTAAGCTTATACTTAATTAGCCACAGGGCTTATAAGAAAAATCCTAGCCTATTTACTAAAAGAAATAGTTAATAAGTACTTAAAAAGTACGATTATCGAAGTACTTAAGTTATTATATAAGCTCGTAGAATTGGGTACTTATTAATAAGTTATATACTACGATTTTTATATTAACTAATTATTAATAGTTATGTCTACGTACGATCCGTACTTACTAGTTTCTAAGTACGTAAATAACTAATTTAGAATTATTAAAATATAAACTAACGATATATTAGGCCTATTTAATATTAATCTTATAAAAAAAGGGGATAAAGAGCTCTAAAAAGCGGGCTTTATAATAAAGCTAAAAGAGGTCTTTATAATAAATAACTTATTAGTATTTAATAATAAGATTCTTATAATTAAAAAGGAAACTATTATTTTTTAATAAAAGAAGTAAAGTAAGAAAATTAGTTTTATAAATCTAAACGTAATTAATATTCAAGAGCGATATAAGGCTAAGCTTATATAAGGGGTATATATTATAAGTATATACTAACCTAAGGCGACTTTTAATTATATTAAAATAGCGCAAGCTATAGAGCTAAATAAACGAGATATTAAAGTACTTAATAAGTAGCTTAAATAGTAATAATTAAATCTTAATCGAGGCCTTATTTATTACTTAATTAACCTTATAACTAGTAAGCTTTACGTCTTTATAAATAAGTTATTTATAAATAATGACGATCTTATTTTATAATTAGAGTATATTATTATCCTAGTTAATAAGAGTATAAGTAAGAGTAACTTTATAATATAAAATAATATAATTTACTACTCATTAACTAAAAATAAAAAGGTAATACGAAGTATACTTATATTAAAAGTCTATAGTATAGTTAACGGCATTAACTTTACTTACGCAATTTTAATAACGCTAAGGAAGATTACTAATTAACTTAACTTTTTATTAATCCTAATAGTTATTTATACTAATTCTTATTTACTATATAAATACCTTATTAAATTAGGAACTACGAAAAGAAAAAGGCTTATAATCGATATTATAACCCTTAGGTAATTATGTAAAAAGCGTAAGATTTTTAAAATTCGTTAAATTAATAATAATAATAACCTTACTAACGTTTTTATAAAAGTAGTACTTAGTAAGGGGTTAGAGTAATTCGTAAGTAATAACTAAGTTAATATACGAATAGAGGGATAGGTTATATAAAAAAAGTAGAGAAAAGGGAGAAAAGGAGACGACTTAGTAAATAAGCCTAAGGTCGAATTATACTTCTAATCGTAGTAATTAAAATCGATAAAAGAAAGAAAAAGTTAGTATTAAATTAGAAATCTAATTTAACCTCAGCTTATAATAGCTAGTATAGGGACTAACTACGGCCCTTATTTATAATTATTATAAACTACTTAACTTATAATTAGAACCTCCCTTTTTTATATACGTAAAAATTTATATAGTTTAATTAATCTCTTCGTTAACCCACGGTTCGAACTAATCGACTAATATCCCTATAATAGGGATACTAACAACATCCGTGCCGAGATGGCCTACAGAAGACAACCGCACAATCTTAGTATCCAGAATCCGCTATTTGCCGAAGAGATCCGGCACCAGCTTGTCAACGGAGCACAAGGAATTTGAGCTCAATTCTACTCTCTCACCAATTTGCGATACTTAATAGTTCCAGGTTCCGATGGGCATCATGCCAGCTAGACTATCTCTGTGATCCGAGTACCAACCGTGCCCGGCGGGAAGCTCTGACAAGGAAGCCCCTTGATGGCCGCTTGTACTTTTGGGAGGTTGGAAGCTGTCAAGATGCTTCTTCGCAGCGGCGCGGCGGTGGCCTATACTAATGAGAAAGGGACACATCGGAACGCCTTCACAGTTGCGGCACCTCATCCTCTCATCCAAGCATGGCTTCTTGTTGGTAAATTTCAAGATCAACAAAGATTGTGTGCTGATTCAATTTGGAAGCGCTGCGACCCAGAAGTCGGGTATTGAAGTGGAGGCTTTAAAGTTGAGTGGAAGCTAGTAGGCACGAACAAGCGGCTCAGAGACGAGTCTATGCTTGACCCATTCAACAAACGTCACCGCCTCAAAAGATGGGCCAATGGCCGGGTATTGGTTTGGTGAGTCACACCAGGATTCCACTGAGAAGGTTTCCACGGCGATGATTTTATGTCACGATATTGATTCTCCGTTGTCATATCCTACCTTACCTATGTCATGACTATCTGCCTTTCGGGTATCGTTTTTAGGATTGGATTGGTGCCACGCCTGGCGTTGATATCAACTCTTGATTAGCGCGGTGTTAGCCACTAACCAGGAGTTAGTACCAACGTCATCGCAAGCAGCATACACTACTGACTTAAATCGAGTGTCACAATTCATGCCATGTTAGTAGTGTTCCGAGAAAGGTCTCGGCCCAGAACGTCCTCCCTATGCGATTACGTTCGCTCATTGAGCAAACCGAGAGTCCGTTGCAAGGGTGACCCTTCATTCCTGTCGAAGTCAGAAGATCTGAACACAGTAACAGGCTAGTTGCACTCACGTCCCGATGCAGAACGATTCATGATGTCAATCATTTCATCAAATCGCCGTCTTGTCGTAATTTCTGGCAACACCACGGCCTTCTGATGATCTAATACAACTTTCCAGGCAATCCGAGCAACGCTAATGTGTGGTGGTAATATGACGTGACGAGAGAAGCCCAGTTGACATGACCTGAAGACGCTGGCACCCTCCCAACGGCCTCATGATGCGTGGGCATCGTAAGTCCCGTTCAAAGCTCAATCGGTGTATATCCCTATGCCGAGACATGAGACATCGAATTTGCCTTCTTTACCGAAAGTACTTACCGAGCCTCCAGATCCATCGATGAGGATGACCTACCTACTGATTTCAGATATAAACCCAGGCCTTCAAGGCTAACCACCATCAATATGAAAGTCACAACGGCACCGCATACATAACTCGAATAACAGCACACTCTAGCCGTTTTTTCTTTGCACCTACATATGTTACACGAGATCTAACCACCGCTATCATCAATATATCAGAAGATGAAGACTCAGACTACTATCTTGACTTTGACTGCCACCGCACTCTGTAGTCCAATTCTCCTAATCCACCGCGCCCAGGTCGATGCCACAGTTCAACTCCAGAGCCGCCAGACCGGAACAATAGCAAAAGAATACACGCAAGGAGGCTGCCGTGATGTCATCTTCATCTTCGCCCGGGGTTCTACGGAAGTCGGAAACATGGTAAGTCCCCGCCGCGCTTCGGAGTCCCGTGTCCGGATAAGCCTAGACCGTATTCGCGATGTGCATGAGGGGGAAACGCAAATACAAATCAGATGACTGACGTCAAATCTTCCAGGGGTCGACCGTTGGACCTCCGACTTCAGACGGTCTGAAGAAAAAGTACGGCGAAAACAAAGTGGCGACAGAAGGAGTTGATTACGCCGCTGGTCTCACGACCAACTTCCTCCCCGGAGGAGCTGATCCCGTCGGCGTCGATGAGATGAAGCGGCTTTTGACCGATGCTACCAATAAGTGCGACAAGTCAAAGGTCGTAGCTGGAGGCTATAGGTATGCATATTTCTGCGGGTTAATGCAATATCAACGACTTGAGACTGACAATGGAGTCTTCTATAATTAGTCAAGGAGCTGCCACCGCACATCGCGCGATTGAGAACCTCCCTAATGCAGTCAAGAGCAAGATCTTGGGAGTCGTCACCTATGGCGACACCCAAAATCAGCAGGACAAGGGCCAGATTCCCAACTTCCCCAAAGACAAACTGAAACTCATTTGCAACGAAGGCGATAAGGTGTGCACTGGCACTCTCGAGATCACGCCTGCCCACCTTGATTATGAACGCCATGTTCCCGAGGCAGTTGACTTTTTGACCGGAAAGATCGGCAATCTTTGATATCTACTAGATCGTCTTTGACCTAGTACCATTTGGCATATGTTTTGATTTAGAGAACATCACGGGGGACCACGCAGCAAGCGAGGATGGTGCTGGGATAGCTGGAATTACTGAATCATGTTTTGATATTGTCGATGGTGTTGACCACAATTAAAGCATCTTGCCCTACTCTATCACTTCTTCCGACCCTGATCCTACTACACTACGGCTGAGGCCATCCGAGATTCGGACTCACTGTCAGTATGTTTGATGCTCAAGAGTGACGATAGCGATATCTGGGACGCTCGTCTAGTCTCTCACATGACTGCCTAATGTCACTACATGTATCCGATCTAACAGTACATGCATTACGTATCTGATCCTGAGCAAGGTCCGTACTACATTATTAAAATTGTCCGAGTAAGCTTGCGATGATATCTGACAGCAGCTCATCCCCAATTCTTCATCCTGTCCCTTACCCCTGGACTCTAGCAGTCATCATATCTTCTTTTATGATGTCAGCGGCCCTTTCGGCAACCGCATAAACAGTGCTCTGGATGTTACCCAAAGGCTCAATCGGGAAGACACTGGCATCGACAATGCGAAGATTCTTCGCCCCATAGAGCCTTAGTCGCTCGTCAACAACGCCACCATCCTCCTGTGGCATCATGGCACAACTGCCCGAAACATGGAACACTGAAATCTGTCTTTGACGCACAATCTCCTTGGCAGTCTCCAAGTTGTCGCCCATCAACTCGGGCAATCGTTTCCCTCCAGGCTTGAGTAGCGAGCTGAAAGGTTCAGTGCCTACGACTCGCTCGACAAATTGAACGTTGCGGGCCAGAAGCTCCAGGTCGAGGGGATTTGAGTTGTATTTCGGATCCCATGTTGGCAACGCTTTGAAATCAGGGCTAGTAATGTGGACCGTTCCCCGAGAAAACGGGTGGTTCAACACCGTCATAACAGTGATATAATTCTCCGGCTTGGAAGGCAAAATGTACTCGGCCATGTTGGCTGGATGATCATTAATCGTGATTTGAGAAGGAAAAAGCAGGTATTCGCTGCTTGGCTCGTCCAATGTCTCGATAAGAGAGCGCACAAGCTTTCCAGTCGGCGAGCTCGCATGCTTTCCATGTGTAGCCAGGAGAGATTTCTTTGCGTCTCCTGACAACAGCCCATTGTGGTCGGCGAGAGGGGTGTAAGCAGCGCTAATTGTGCTCTGGCCCAGTGGGCCCTCACGCGTGGCCATATACTGGCCGACAACAGCGTTGAGGATGTTTCTGTCTCGGAGAACATCCGCTGACGGCACTCCTTCATTGACCTCAAAGCTTTGGCAGACAATCGGGTGATCCTGCAAGTTCTCTCCAACATTGGAATTATCAATCACCACAGGAATGCCGTGGCTCTCGAGCAAGTCTCTCCCACCAACGCCAGACAGCTCCAATAGCTGGGGTGTTTGGAGAGTTCCTGCAGCAAGGATCACTTCCCCTTTCGCCTCGATTATCTTCTCCTCGCCGGCCTTGCTGACGATGAGAACGCCAGTCGCAGATACACCGTCTCCGGCAGTATCAAAGATGACTTTCCTGACCTGTGTCTCGGTCAAGACTACCAGGTTTGGTCGTGCAGCCACTTCCGGTGTGTAATAAGCGCTCGCCGCGAAGCTTCTCGTCTTGTTCTCCGGATCAATGCTGCACGGATTCTGAAAAGCACCATAGGCCTTCCCACTCCGAGGATCACCAGTCACGCCAAGGCCAAGCTTATCGAATGTGCTCATCCACGTAGCGTTCATAGAGCTGTAGCCTTCGCCAAAGGAGACCTGAATTGGGCCTTTTCCGCTCAAAGTTTGATCGTGGTAGTCCAGCCCAACTATGTCCTTTGCGGACTGGGGAGGAGGATGATCAGTGCCAAACTTGCGGAAATAAGGCGCGAGCTCGTCGAAACTCCAGCCGGCGTTGCCCAGCGCACCCCAGGCATCTAAAACTCCCCTTGATGGATACAGCATCAACATGAAGTTTAAGGCAGAGCTGCCTCCAAGCATTTTGCCTCGTGCTTGGTTAATTCTTCGGTTGTTCAACCCAGGCTAGCCAAGGTCAGATGATTGCAGTCGGCCGATAAAGGGGTTGGCTCACCTGAGGCACTGAGGTGAAATTCCAGTCATATTCATCCTTTCCATAGACGCCTGCCACTAAGCCAGGCGTCAGGACCAAAGGGTCCGCGCTCTTGTCGGCACCAGCTTCAACAACTAGAACACGAGTGCCGTTATCTTCGCTAAGGCGAGAAGCCACAACTAGACCCGCTGTTCCACCACCTACAACAATGTAGTCGAAAGAGGAATCGAGATCTTGGAAAGAAGACATGGTATTTCTTCTGAGTTTTTGGCGACTGTAGTCAAGATCACAAAGGGAGAAAGACTTTAACTTCAACTTGCACAAGGGGGTTTTCTTGTCTCAACTGACGTGACTTCGCCTGGTGTCCGATGCTAGGATGGATGGCCATCAACACTCCACAGTAAGCAAGTAGGCACACATTCAGCCAACTGCATGAATCTAGCCTCTGCTGGTAGGATGGTCCGCAATGCCCTGGTCAGAATCCACTATCGCAGTCTTTGGTTGCATTCGTTGGTTGTCTTTGGGAGAGAATACCAACACGACAGGGCCTGAGTTCATCACGCTTTCTTTATTTCCGGGCGAACAGCTCATGAGCTCTGAGCGACCTTATTCGAAAAAGGCACAGCACATCGGTTTTCTTTCTACTCGCGGACAGAAAGCGAGTTTCACTTTGCGAACCATTAACAACTGGAAGTCATGTCTATCCACTGACACAGGCTTGGACAAGTGGATATGGGGATGCATGTACCTAGCCTGCTCCCTATGTCTGTGGCCTTCCGCAAGTTCACATTTGTATCCTCAATTTGACAAGGTCGAAGTAGCACTTCTGTTACGTGTGCGGTTCCGAGGATTCAGGCACCTTTCACTTTGGTTCATAGAGGCATTCAAGACGCGTTGTTACCAGTGCGCATTGCCGAACAAATTTCACCCTGCTGACCATGAGCTTGTCAGTGAAACCAAAAATGGATGATGTCCCGCGCAACCCCAGCAAAGTCCATCTAACGGTTGGAGCTAGGGACGGCACCACGGATCTCGTCCCGCGGCGAAACTCCCCGCGCCGCACACTCACTTGACAGATACGGATCGGCGCAGAACTTTTGTGTGGATGGCGCAAGTCAGTGGATCACTGCAGGGGATTTGCTGCAGGCATTCCGAAAGCTACAGCGCTAGCAACATCTATCGTACCATGCGTGCTGTGCCAACAGTCCCAACCAACGGTGCAGAGGGCAACTCTTGAAGAATGCATACATTGGCCTGGGTTCGTAGTGAAGCGGCCATGATGGAGGACTTAGTTGTTGCTGGATTGATTGGCTGATTATTGTCCTCTCGCTGGCAAGCGCCTGGGAGCTTGAACATTGTGCGCAATCAGCTGGGCCATTTTCCTGTAGCCAGTATTAATGAAGTGTCAAGTTACGCTAGCTGCAGTAGTTGTTCTCGTTAAACTTTGAATAGTCACAAGGAGACGCCAAATTTCTGGCATTACCTCTCACTGTCAAGGCCTAGACTCTTTCGGCGGCAATAACAAAGTTCAACCCGTTCCGTCTTGCGGTCTCCAGCGGCTGCATTATTTCGGTCGGCTTGGCAGAGTTGCCGAAGATTCTGGCTAACCTGAGCCTAGCGTGAACGTAAGATCAGCGGATGTTGGGCAGCTGTGCCGCATACGAGCATGGCAATTTCCGCTTGCTGTGATGCGGAGGTACTCGTTTCCGTGTTAGGCCGCCTCACAGTGACAGGACCAACACCAGTAATCCGCGGGCACGAGTAAAACAAGCAGGGGCTCTAGCGAGCTTCAAGCGTTCGTGTCTAGCATGTTTAACAGCAGGATATCTTCAGAATCCAAAATGAGATGATGGGTTGGTTTCTTTGTTTTATTTTGGATTTTGTCCAAATCCGAACGATCGCGCTCGACAATATTTCCTTCAATCTCTTTGAGGCGAGATGTAGACAACGCCTTCTGGGTAGTTCTCGCCACTGCCCGCTGTTATGGCGTTCCATGCTGTCAGCTTTCCAACCTTGCCGATAGTCAAGGCTCATCTTCTCGTGAACTGCGTATTGGTTCTCTTCGCAGTTCTTATAGTCACGCTCCGTTTCTTCGCACGCTTCTCTTCGGGGGCTAAGCTGTGGTGGGATGATCTCCTCATTCTCCTTGCAGTGCCTCAGGGCATCGGGATGTTAGTAATCCAAGGCTTGTGTGAGTACTCGGCCCCAAACCGAGGAACATAGTTCTGAATGGACCTGACGAATCTGCTATCAGGGTCACCCATGGGTATCGGTTACCCGATCACAGACACCCTTCCAAACATCGTCATCATCCTCAAACTTCTAGTTGCCTACGAGTTCATATTCGCGACCTGTATCAGCACCATCAAACTCAGCGTCATGTTTTTCTACCTTCGAGTCTTTGTCAACCCAGGACTCCGAACCGCGACAAAATTCGCCATGGGCTTTGTCATGGTCTGGACAACGGCCAACATCCTCCAGGTCTTCTTGATATGCCATCCATTCGAGGCAACATATAATCCAGCTGTCACGGGCAAGTGTGGAAATCAGATAGCATCGTTCATCGCCATCGGTGCTTTCAATGTCATTACAGACATCATGATTTTGACATTGCCGATATCGACTGTCTGGGCACTCAAAATGAGTACGCCTGCCAAACTTGGTATCATCGCCGTCTTCTCAACAGGCTTGATGTATGGCTGCCTTTGTATCCCTCCCCTTTGGCTGTAGGCTAACAAGAAAACGAAACAGAGTCAGCGTAGTTGCCATCATCCGCATCGTTAGCCTCACCAACCTCGATCTCCAGAACTTGACTGAAACAATGATATGGGCCGACTTTTGGTCGACCGTGGAGCCGAATTTGGGTATAATATGTGTTAGCATGCCGATGCTGGGATCACTGTACTCGCGGTGCACAGCTCGGCGGGGTGCTTCAAAGCTAGACGGGCCTTCGGACGCCAGCGGCTACAACAATTCGAATAAGTTGAGACGATCGCACCCAAGCGCACCTGGTACTATCGTTTTGGCTACCATATACTCCCCGGAAAACGATGTACGCTATCGGTCTGAGGTTGCTTCGTTCGGACGTAACGGAAAGAACGATGATAGTGGGGATGACTTCGAGTCACGCCTGACCCCTGAACAAGAGCTTTTGGGCAGAGATAAAGTGATACAGGTAGAAACGCAGTGGACCGTGTCTCGCCAAGAGGCTTGATGCATTTCTTTACCAAGAGATCCAAAGTTTTCATTTGTGATAAAATTGAAAATTTGACCCGACCGCCCTCGGCTTAGTTGTGATTGAGTGAGGCAATTGAGGTGGCCAGGTGCGAGAGTATCAATGCTAACGCTCGCATATTACACTTGGACAATTGACGACGGTTGTCAGATCTTGTGGGCTGAACACATGGCATTATACTAATTGCTCCCCTTTAAGCTTCTTCGAGAAACTTTCATAAGGCAAACAGTAATAAACTACAATTGGGCGGCATGGCGTCACTCGGCGCCGCCTCTTATAAGATCCCGAGGCCTCGGTAACGGTTACCTAATCAGGAAAACCGGACCCGACGCCGACTAGCACGGGCCGTGTCTGCGTGGCCGTTCGACTCGTCTTTGCCATGACGTCTCACGACGGCCCCGAGATTTTACAAATTTTCGGCTTCCTCCTTTCTACTTTCGTCTTCTTTCGGAAATCCAGCCCGTATTGGACGACGACTTTACCGAATATGCCCAGTAACGCCTCAAGCTCTAGAAACCACAAGTCGTGCGATGCATGCACGTCGCGCAAAGTCCGATGTCCAGGTAGGCGTGCTTGATGCTGCGGCGACATGTGCAGATATCTCAATGGAATGATAGCTAATCACCAAATTAGGCCCAGGGTCATCTGGAACTTGTACCAATTGCACGGTAATATTTAGCACGTATCGGCATAATTCTCGCGACCTCTTTCGACGCCTGTACTGACACAATTTCCGCAGAGAAGGAAGAGCGAGTGCGTTTTCGGCGTGAGGAAACTGGCCCGCAGGCCAAACAGTACGTACCCTTTCGTTGCCATGTCCAAGGCAATATCGATTTTATGTCTTCGGGGCTCTTGAGGACTCATTAACAATCTTACGGACGATTAGTTCAAAGACAATTCTTCCCTACGAGCCGGTCTTCCGGCACGCCTGATGAGATACAACAAGGGTGCACCGTATCGGTTTTAGACTTCGCAACACTGCCAACACCGGCATCTAAGTCACCGGATCCGACAATCTCGGAGAAATCATCCACTCCCGATCCAAATGCCCGACGGCCCGCCCCGCACCGGATTCCGGAACTCTACGTGGATCGAGTACTCGATAGAGCTCGTAAAGCTCCGAGATCAACCAGGCCTTCCGAGGCCTCCAACTATGTCAAAGTAAGCCCACATTGATAGCCCCACTTTCTTGAACTTCTGCTCACTCCGAAAAGGGTTATGGTATTTTTGGTAAGTGCAATGTACTTCTAAGGGGAAATTCCATATCTCACCCTACCATCTCACGTACCCAATGACGCCCTGACCAGTAAGTCATAGGCGGTACGAAGAATTTGACCTTCTTTTCTGAAGGGAGATTGAAATCCCTCGCACAATGCCTCGGCCATGAGAAAGTCCACGATCTGGTCGGGCGAATTGCAATCGCTGTTGAGGAACGCGGGAGGTTCGTCAAACTCCGTGCTTGTAGTTTGAATCGTCGACCTGAGCGCCCGGCCTGCCTTGACGACAAAGCCCTTCTCGCAAAGTATGTCAAATGTAAGTAATCTTCTTCTCCCACTCTTCTTGACTGTTATTTCGCAATGAGCTTATCATAAGCAGTATATTTTGAGCAAGTACACCCTCGGTTCCCGTTCCTCGACCGCGACGCATTCGAGAGGACTGCTTTTAGTCAGGATCAGCCTCACTCTGCGCCCAAAAGCAAGTCATGGATATGTCTCTATCATTCCGTTCTTGCTCTTGGTTGTCAATACGACGGTGGTGGGTCTTTTGAGCCTGGGGAAGGTGATGCATGGAAGTTCTTCTCAATCGCTCTAGCCAACTTTGCCGATTTGATCATGCTACCAGACACTCTTACAACTTTCCAAGCCGTAGTAGCAATGATGATATACTCGCTTGGTATTGCTGGTATTGTGTTGGAGCACGTCCTCATGTCAGAAGCAGCCCGGCGAGCACAGAATCTCGCCGACGCGAAGTTTGTCGGAGCCGCAGCAGACGCATTCCGGCGGACTTTTTGGGTGTTTTACTCATTGGAAAAGATCAATAGCTTCCATCATGGTAGATCATCTGTGAGCTCAATTCCCTGACTGACTATTTTGTCTCTTCCGACTGACATCCCCGAAAAGGCAATCATGGACTGGGATATATCCTGCTCCGTTCCATCCACACCCGAATCCTTCTTCTCTGGCGGCTTCGATTGGTTTTTATGTTTCGTCAGCCACGCGCGTCTGCTATCCCGGGCAAACACATCACTCTTCTCTGTTGGCGTATCCGACAACCCCGGGGAGTACCACCTAGACATCATCGATCAGCTTCTGGACGAGCTCGAAGATTGGAGAAACTCACTGCCGGATAACGGCTTCAGGCCAGGCGGCTGGGTCAAACCTCACTCAATCATTGAAGACCAAGAGCGTACAGTTGCTCTAGTCACTCATTTTCTCTACTACAGTTTCCTCCTGACGATTTCTCGAATGGCTTTGAGGTACTTGCCAGTGTCAGAAAACTCTCCAGACTGTTCTCGTCGAGATGACACTCTGAACACTGTAGAGCACAGTGCTCGTTCCTTGCTAGAATTGATCTCGATAATAGACATGTCGCCCTACACCCCCATGTGGTAAGTCGCACTTCCGATCCCAGTGTGCCTTGAATAACATAGGTCGTCACAGGATGATGGCAACAATTCCCATCATGGCCTTTTTTGTCTTATTCGATCTCGTCATCCATAATCCTCGGCAAATTCATACAGCAACCAACTTGGCGTTGCTTGACGTGGTAAAGGGCCACTGCAGCCGAATGGAAATGATCTCGAATGGCGCGATACCAGGATCCATGGCTGGCGAGTTTGCACAGATCGCTCGAAGTTATGTGAACGAGGTCAACGGACGGAGTCCAACCGGCCTGACACCACATGCGCCATCTGAAGCATTCCAGGCACTCACTACACAGCCTCAATGGTCACTACCCCAGCAACCCGATTATGACGTCGCTTCAACGGACATTCACACGGACTTCTCAACCGTAAGTAAACCTATCATTGGACACTGTCAGCGAGCGGTACTTCACGGGGGCGATGTAGCATTAACGGAAATATTACAGATGAACTTGGCCTCTAACTCGACTATGACGGGACGTATGGATATCGAAACACCCGCGGTTGTCCCCAGTCCGCTCGTCGGAACTGACGTGATGAATCTCTTCGAAGGCTGGCTCCCCGACCTGGATCCCATGTTCTTCCACACTATGAGCGTTCAGAACAACATGGACCAATCGACATCTCAGCATGACTTCCCAGTTTCCTCGGGTCCGTTGTATGGACATCCCTCTTGACGTATGATATTATTGTATCCAATAAACTCCCGTTACGTGGTACATTCCGCAAGATACCAAAATTCAATTACGATATCCAGTCCGGCAGCCTAAATCGATGTGCATAACACTGTGAAATCAATCGGTTCCTGGATTTCCCCCCTCCAGGAACTTGAAGAACGTCAGACGATTGCCATCGTTATCCTTAATAGTGAATTGACGGTAACCCCAAGGCGTATCTCGGATAGCTTCGACAACTTCGACTTTTCCCTTAGACATCAAAAGGTCATGGAACTGGTCCAGACCTGCCGTGCCCAAAGCGATCATTACTCCTCCAGGATGGAACTCGTTTGATTCGCACAGGAAGAAGTAGATGTTTGCAGCAGCCTTGTTTCCTGTGTAGACGGAGCAAAAGTAGAGCGGAGAGTCATCACCTTTCTCGGGCTTGGTTCCGCCCAGGGTGAACCCCAGCTCGCTCGTATAGAAGTCGACTGTGGCAGCGATATCCCGCGAGCTAAGCAACGGGATTATCTTCCAAGCCGACCCGATACCCTCGCCTTCGGCCATGTACGTGAATCCGGTGTTTGTTGCGTAACCTTTTGCCCAGTCCCCGATGGGATAATTACATGCGTTAATGTTGTCACTTCGTGGTATTCGAGACTGGGGTCTGCCTGATCGCACGGATCAACGCGGCTTCTCCCTCCTTTTTTATGCACTCCGCGTTAGGACAGTCGGGGCAGCGCAAGTATATCAGATGGATTGGGTGAACGGACACCGAAGGCCGATCGATGACTGATGTCAATATCTATGCCGCGTAGAGAATTTGTTGTGTTAGGAGAGCGGTGAAGAAAATTCTAAACCGGACCACCGGCACTACAAGAAGGAAGTTTCAGACGAATCGGTTGTGGTGGGTGGGATGGACAACGTCATGGTCACATTCGAGTCCAAGCCCATCCGCGTGAGGGACACACTCCTTTTCTTTTCTTTTCTTTTCTTCTTCTTGGCCTGTCTCTTTCAGCCTCCTCCTCGGGTATTTCCCCTCTTTTTCATCCGAGACTGTGCTCCATCGGCACCGTCAGCAAGCCAAGATGGTAACCTCAATCCATTGGCTAAACGTGGCCTAGCTCAGGTTGCTTCCGCATTTTCGGAGACTACCACGACTACCTAGATGTAGGAAGTTGAAGAAGGGTCAGGTGAACCGAACTCAAAATGCAAAATTCGCCCGGCATTGCTGACTGGCCCGTCATCGGAAGTGCCCCGCGTGAGGGGCAGCTCAAACTAAACTCGTTTGTTCCTGGATTAGCAAACTCTTATGCCGTCCGACTCAATAACGTCGGTGATAATAAGCTCGGCGCCGGCGCGCGCGGGGTTTCCAAGAGTTCGAAAATAGCGGATTCTCGCCGAGAATCGCAGGCCAAGCAGGTTCATTGCATCGCATTAGCGATAGGGTATTGTTAGTATCACTATCACAGGGATAGTAGTCGATTAGTTCGAACCGTAGGTTAACGAAGAAGGTTAATTAAACTATTTTAATATATAGCGTGAGGTATAAAAAGGAGGTTCTAACCGTAGGTTAGGTAGTCTGTGGTAATCGTAAATAGGGCCCCTTATTGGCCCCTGCGTAGCCTCGGCCGTATGCCGAGGTCGAATTGGACTTCTAATCCGACAGGTATTGATCTCCTTCAAGCCCTTGTTGCCTTTAGTTAGACGTTTGGTGGGAGCTCCACCTCTGATGAACAGGAGCTGTAAGATTATGTTTGCAATGGACTGGATAACAGCACGACTTATGGAGTGTTTCAAAACATAATATTACATAGATCAACCCGTATGTTCATCGTAGGGTATTAACTAAGAACTAGAAGGTTCGTAGAGTCATTACTGCGTTCATCATTGCGCACTTGAGAACTGTAATCGTCGCCGCAGAATTGCAGCTAAAGCAGCCAAGAAAAACACCATCGCTTCAACACATCCGTGTCGCCTCTCTAGATAATTTCATATCTGCGCATAACAGCAAGTACCAGGGGCGGAATGCCTCGTAGATCGTTCTCATCGGGGCCAAGTCTGGAAAAGTCATCATTTCCCCTGAGGGCTTCTTGAGCAGCGATATTTGCTTCGGGTGTATCAGCGGCACTGATATCCGCAAAGGCAGCTTCCGCGTTGGGAAAGTTGGTGATCGGAATAGCTGCAGTTTCAGCTTCGGTGACAGGACCCGCAAGAGCCTTGTTTCTGTCGCCGACACCAAGGGCTCTTGCCACTCCGGCAAGAAGATCAGTGAGCACAGGCACGGCCTTGGATGGGATCTTGATCTTCCCAGCACGACCATCGTACTCGTCGATGGCGGCTGTGAAGTTGCCCTGAATCTGGTCGCTAATCTGGGTAGCGATGGGTTGGAAAGTTGGATCAAGCGCTTTGGTAAACTAGGCAAGAGTCAGACAGGCGCTCCTCTGGATCACAGAAGACGTTTAACTTACTGCACCACCCAAATCTCCGGCCTTGTCCTTTTGAATAACCACAGAGTCGCGAATAAGACTTCTCACGTCCAAGATTCTGAAGCCAGCCTTGTCGAACTCTGGACGCTTACCCTGGACCTCAGTCAACAAGTTGTTGATCTCCGGCTGGAGACTGAGGAACTGTGTGCCGATCTGGGTCCTACAAGTGACAGGGTTAAAACAGACATTCCAGTTTCCCATCGGAGAATTTCAAGAAACAGCGGCTTACGATTCGTTTGCCGGCAGGGTGTTGGTGGCCTCTGCGGACTTTGTGCTGACATCGATGGTACTTCCAAGGGTGACAATCGCCTCGTTTACTTTCAGCAGCCCCACCAAGCCTTTGAGTGTGCCTCCCTCGAAGGGGACAACTGTATCATTGGCTTCGGCAACCCGCTTTCGAAGATCTGCGATCTGGTTTTGGAGGGCAGCAGCTCCTCCTCTGACAGGCTGATTGTCACCTTTGCCTCCCTTCCCTTTGTCTTTGTCTCTGCCGCCGCGGCCTTTTGCCTCTGTTATTGGCATCGCCATCTGGGCACTGGCCACGCCAAGGCAGAGAAGGAATGATAGGAGAATGTAGAGCCTCATATTGATAGGCGATTTGGGATAAGTCGGAAAGTAAACGAATGGGGCAGAGTTGCTTAGAAAATGATGGCACAATCTCGTGATAGGTAATTGTCTGCTTTGGGATTTTTGGCTCGGACATGGCGGATAAGATCGTGGGATAAGCCATCACGTAAATACTCGGAATGAGACTTTCACGAGCCGTGACGCCGAGGCAAATTCAGCTACAATATGAACGGGTCTTGATAGACGAACAGGGCTAAGGGTAGATGAGGTAACGGCCAGCCTGACCCCAAATTGACCAAAGAGCCGAAATTCATAGAATCGGCGACTTTGTGACGGGCCATCGCGCCGGCGGGAATCCCAAATCTCTGGGCAGAAGCAAGGTCGAGCATGATGCCACGCGGGGTTCAGTCTGTAACCACAAAGTTTCTCATCGAAGCCATGCCCTTGAACCCATACAAGCATACAAGTTGGGGGCCCCGTGGGGAACTATGGGCTCCCCGCGAACTGGTGCTGAGACCCCCTTCATGAAACACGGTTGGGTGGGAGACTCTGGACACCATCTTACATGTTTGACCAATCAGACACTTGATGTTTCCGAGTAGACTCGCAACTTATACTTTTGAAGTCGTCACCAACAGGGGAAGACTTCGTCAACCTATCTGCTGATCCTATATTACATATAACATACGGATGCCTCGACAACAAGAGCCGCGAATAAATGCCCAGCACCTTCCCTCGGGATGGACGGGGGCTTTACTTCCCATGTCATCCTCCATTCTTGAATGAAGAGGGTGGCTACTGGTGGGATGTGATGAAATAGGGATGTCGCTTTCGCTATGCAACGTTCGTGAAGTCCTGGGTGCACCCTCCATCTCCCCTTTCAACTCTACGTCACCATAGAGAGAGACTGCCACCAGACGATGGGTAGCTTCTGCCATGCATCGGCTGAAAGAGGGGGGATCTATTAGTCTTTCATTGTCTAGACCGCCGTCAAGGTTCTCCGCCCGTGATTTCGCGCAATTGGAGTTCATGGGTTTGATCAAATAAGGGATCAGTGGGAGAAAGCCTCCATCGTCGGGCTTTTTTGACTGCCCATCACATCCACCCCCTCGGGTTCGGTGAAGTCATTGAGCCGTCGCCTGGAGGCCGCTGGACCCTTGGCCCAAGCTGGCCATCCGATACAATGACTGTAAGAACAGATGATGATCATAGTCTCTGTAATCATTCTCGCCTATCGCATCTCACGTTCCTTCTTCTTTACAAAACTTTGAGACACCGCTACCGGAGTCCATCTACTGACCGCAGATGGTCGGCTACTAGGCCCCTCTGACGGCTCGGAATTGGACACCCCACAGATGCTATGATCTCAGTCGGAGTTCAAGATCTGAGTGATCTCAAGGCGGGCATCCTCGATAGGGTTACCGATAGATACGCTACCGACGCTGACAAGCAACCCTGCTTGCGTACATGCACTGCGTTGTATAATCAAAAGTGCGGTCGACAGAAACTATCATCTCTTGCATCCTCAAAGCTGACAGGTTGATATTTAATTTTCGTGTTGTCCTAATCAGGCATCTGCGGGAGATTTCACTGACTCTCCTACCCATTTGAGTTCAGGTCTGTAAACCGAGGCGGTCCTAATCTGATCACGCGATTCGTGCCCCGCACCATGGTTTGATCAGAGGTTAGGAGACAGCGGGAGGGAATCAGAAGAGAACGAGGGGAGAAAAAGCAAGCAGCCACTTCGAAAGTCTAGACCAGCACGGAAGCAGCTCTTCGAAGTGGAGGAATACCCGTCTTGAATTCCAGTGACCCAACACGGGAACGCAGGACTTCGGTCAAGGGGACCCCTAGGCAGGCGATATTAAACACCGAGACGGCGTCCGAGAAACGCGAAGGAGGTCGGGCAGGGTGAGAACCTTTTAGTTAGGCATACAATAAGCTTGGGTATGTGCTCAAGCTAAGCCTTACGACCAGAAGTAATCAGCGGTTACTCAACAGACTAACATAAGGACAAAGGGCAAAAAGAATAGTCCCCGCGTTCTCGTAAACGTACAAAGCTAAAACAATTCTACCGTCGATCAATCTTACTTGAGGCTCTGCGAAAGATTCGGCACAGGTCGAGAGTGCTCTGTGCTCCCACCCACATTCGCCGCTTGGACTTGGGGCACCCGGTTCCGGACAATACTGTCTCATTGAGGTGATTTATGTCAAAAACGAAGTAAGCAAGTAGGCTGACAGACTCCAGCTGAAGTCGCTCTGACATCATTACGAGAAGGAATGAGATCATCTAAGGAGATGTTATTGTCGGATTGGAAGTCCAATTCGACCTCGGCATACGGCCGAGGCTGCGCAGGGGCTAACGAGGGGCCCTATTTACGATTACCACAGACTACCTAACCTACGATTAGAACCTCCTTTTTATACCTCACGTAATATATCAGAATAGTTTAATTAACCTACTTCGTTAACCCACGGTTCGAACTAATCGACTAATATCCCTGTAATAGGGATACCAACAGTTATAGAAGTTGCGAGTCCCTTTTATTAGATGGTGTTATGAGTACCCTGTCTCGGATCTCCATCCATTCATTGGAACGAGTGATGCGATTGATCCAATTTTTTTGAGAAGTACATAACTTCAAGTAGCAATCAACCCTCTAGTAGGACCGATGTGCTGCCAAGTGATCTGAACAGTGGCCGTCAGGATGTCGTGGATGAGTTGCAACGACACATTCCTCAGTACATCATGGACATGACAGTGAAGAACTCTGAGAAAATGAATTTTAGTTGATGTCAGTTCAATTCGTGATTGATACCCAACTCGCTTCATTTAGATATCATGTGTGTCTGGCTAGCTCTTTTGGGTAGAAACGCCCCATCCAGCTGACGAAACATCTCCTTCTGCCACGTACTCCTGACTCCTGACCAGGCCTCGGGTTTTTGAGGGTCGACGAAATGTGTCCTGGGAAGCTTTTACTGGTGAGCGATCATGCCAGTGTTGTTTGGGAGAATAGGTACCTACCGAGACGCAGACGTTTTCCTACCATCCTCTCGATGCATTCTTCTCGAGCTTCAAGACTTTGTCAACATCCTCGTTCCACACACGCTCTACAGGTTGCGTGTAAGAAGGGTCAACAGCGATGCCAATCAGGAGAGCCCGGGGCCTTGGATGAAGGTTATGCAGGATGACACCAAGGTTATGAGGACTGTAGCGGTATTCTTCATCTACCTCGGTGAGATCCATGCAAGCAGCGACGTAGTAAGGCGTGTTCTGGAAAATTGGTGGAATGTCGCTGATTCTACGCCCGCGCCCGAGGCCGATAATAACCACGGGAATATTCTGTTTCATTGCTGGAGTCGAGTTTAGGATGACTTAAGCTTCTATATAGACCAATGCGGGCGATAAATGTCACGAGTTATGGCACGCAGCAATGGGCATACGGAGTGTAGTAAAAGTAGCTTAACTATCTAGGTAAAAATAGATAAAAAAAAAAGGTCTATATACACAATATTTAAGATAGATACGTAATTTAGTACATAATAGGTACTTTATAAGATACGGATTACGTAATATACCTCCTAATTACTATTACTAAAGAGCTATTATATTTAAAATAGGATCTCTAAATACTCTTATAAAGGCCCGATTTAGTTAAATATAAATAAAAAAAATTAAGTATAAGGGATACGCGTCTCTTAAACTACGTTTATTATAAATATATCCCTTTATTTAAAATAAATAAATTCCTAACTCGGAATAGTACGTATCTTATTATTTTTAATATATAAATTACTAAGGGCGAGGCTACTTAGCTACTTTATATATATTTAAATTCTTATAGCATTACTTAACTATTAGTTTTTTCTTCTTTTTAACCTCTTATAATTATTATAAATACCCTTATTTACTACGCGCGCGCGCTTATACTATCGAATTATTTATTAATTTTATTTTAAATATAAATATTTAATATATCTAGAAGTAATAATAAGTTTTATATAATTTTATAATACGTTTTATATACGGAATATATAGTTTATTAAGAGTTTAAATAAGTAATAATAATAATAAGCCCCTCGAGGTTATTACCCCCCCCCCCCCTATACTCTCTAATTTATTTATTAAAATCTAGTTACTAAGCTTTTCCTCCTTAGCTAAGAGGATATCGAAGCTATTAATTAAGATACTAAGGATTTTATTAAGTTCGAGGCTCTTATTAATAATATTAATAAAAATAATAATAAGGTAAATAGTAGTAATAAAAGTTTTAATAAGCTTTTATTTATCCCCCTCTCGGAGCTTAAAAATAAAAATAAGTTTAGTTTAGAAATCGAGCTCTTTAAAAAGGGTATATTATATATTATTATCCTAAGAATTCGTATTTAATATTATTTTAAATTCTAAAAAATATAAAACTAACTCTTTTTAAAAAAGTAATAAAAAATAAAAAAGAACGCCGAGAGGCTAAGGTACCCCCCGTAGTAAATATAGTTCTCTTTACTATTTTAAGCCTATTTAATATATACTTAGTTTTTAAAAAGCTTAAAAAAAAAGCTCTTAAAGAACGGGAGATCTAGTATATACCCTATTTTTAAATAGCCCTTTAGTATACTAACTATAAAAATAGTAATTATTATTTTATAAGAAGTAGTAGCTAATATATATACTATTTTAATAGCTATTTAGCTACGTAGTATATTAATATACTAATCGTTTTATAACTAATAGCCTAGGCCCTTACCGAGGCGATTATAAGTAGCGCTTTTCTTATAAATATATTATCCTTTTTTATTTTTAAAAAGCGTACTCCTAACTATAGTTTTAATAAGATATTATTAAGCTCCGGGGTATTATTTATTAAATAGATAATAATATTAAAATATATAAGAACTATATTAGCTTTTATACTAAGGACTTCTTTTTTATATACCCCCGGACCCCTCTTTTAAGTATACTTATATTATTAATTACGCTTATTATAATTATTTATAACTAACTTTTTATTATACTATCCGTTCTCGTACCCTAAGTTATTAACTTAATAATTATTTTATTTTTTACCCCCCCTATTAATAGTTTCGAGGACTTTAAAGTATATAAGGCGCAGTTCTTAATAAATATAACTAGTCTTTTTATTATTAACGCTATAGTTTTAATAATCTCGTACTTTTTAAACTAGGATTTTAAATAGTAAGTATAAGCTCTAGTTTTATTTTTATATACGTATATTTTATAAAATAAAGTTATTTTAAAAGTTTAAGCCTTTAGGCTAAGAAAAGTTCTATTTCATTTATTTTTAAGCTTTTAAATCGTACTCTAAGTTCTACTTATTATTTATATTTAAGTATTAAGTTTTTCTAAGCGTAGCTTAAATTAATTATTTTTAATTACTTTAGCTATTTATAATAACTTCTTACGTATTATAGAAGTTAAAAAGTATATAAAAGTATTCGAACTTAGTTTATAAAAGGTTTTTAATAAGCCTATTTATTAATATATTTTTTATTATTATATAAATAACTTCGAAGCTATTTTTAATATACTTTTATCTTAACTATATATTCTAAATATTAATATAACGAAGTCGAGTAGTTATTTTTTTTTTCCCTACGACGAGCCGAATCGTTTATTAATTATTATAGTTAACTAATTATACTTGTCCTAGGTTAAGGGCAATGTTTTTAAAAAGGCGTTTTAAAACTATAGTCTCTTTTATTATTTTTTTAAAATAAAAAAGCTTAGCTTTAGTAATTAACGTTATAACTATTACTTAGCGTACTAATTTTTATTAAATAGGGCTATTAAAAAGGAATATTATATAACCCTAAGATAATCGTTATATTACCTCGTTATTTATAAAGCTAGTATCTCTAGTTAGGAGTAATAATTACGTACTAAGTACGTTATTATAATAGAGCATAAGATATCTTATTATATAGAGATATTAAATATATTAGTTAATTATTTTAATATAAGTTACGCTCGGGTTAGTTAAGAAACGTAATAATTATAAATAAGTAAAAGCGACGTTTAGTTTAATTATAATAGTTATATAAAATATATTTTTAACTTTTTTTTAGTAACTCTTTATTTCTTTTTTTATTACCTACCCCTTGTTTAGTCTAAACTCTTTTTAAAAAAGAGGAGTAGTTAAATATAGCGAATTTATAAAGTTAAAGCGCTTAATAACTTACTTAATATATACGTTATAAATAAGGTAAATTTTATAAATAAGACGGTTTTATAAAATCCGCACTCTAAAGAAGTAATTAATCGGTCCGTTCTTCTTAAGGTTAATATATTCTTTTATATTTTTAATAATCTTTTAAACCGCTTTCTAGTCATTTTAATAATAAAAAATAATAAAGTTATTAATATAAAATACTAGTATTACTTTCTTATTTATAGTTTAATAAATATAGATCTCCTCGTAGTTATATATTATATTTATATTACGAAGTATAAAAATAAAAGTTTAGAACTATAAAATTAATAAGTCTTAGAGGCCGTATAGAGCGCGTTAAAATTTTTTTATTTTATTAATAACCTTATATCTCTCTAAGAGTTTAATAATTACTAGTTTCTCGTTTTTAATAAGTATGTTAAGGAATATATTAATAATATTATATTAATTAGCCTTAAGGTCGAATTAAGTAACTATTATTATTATAAACTTAAAGGCTTTTATAATGAGTATTAAAGCGTACGTATTTTATAAGGGGTTAAGTAGTTATATATCCCCCCTTATATATATACGTATTTTTACTTCGCTAACCTCGTTATTAACGTTATATTTATAAATATATACCTATTTTAATAAAAGTAGGCTCTTTTATTTAAGATTACGGTCGATTTCTTTTTATATATTAATATTTCGTAGCTTTTTTATTTTTATATTTATAGTATCCCTAAATAGTTTTTATAGTTATTATAGGAGATATTTAATATTACTAAACTTCTTTAGTAAGCTTTAGAAGTTAATTTTAATAAGGTAGTGTTTTTAAACTCTTTTAAAGCGCTCTAAGTAGGTCTTATAAACTACTCCCTTTATTATTTAATAGAGTATTATATATCCCGTACTATTTTTTTTATAGCTTTTTACTAATTAAATATAAAAATAAAGAGAAAATAGTCCTAGTAGTAGTTATAATAATTACTATTTTTTATATTCGAATATAAGAGCGTTATAAAAATATTATTATTAAAGCGTTATAGAGGTCTATAGGTCTAGTTTAAATATTTAGGACCTAGTAGAGCTTTACTTAGTACTTAATAAGGTGGTTTTTATAAGCTCTGCTCTTATATAGTATTAAAAGTTTATTATAAAGCTTCTTTACTAACGTTAACTTTAATATTAAGAATTATTTATTTATAATTAGTACCTTGTTTACTACGTACTTTAATATTTTATTAAGAGCTATTAAGAATTAAAAGCTTAAGAATTTTTATAATATATATAAGCGCTCGCGGGGAGGAACGTAAATTATATAGAGCTGTTTATAACTTAGTTATTATACCCTCTTTTTTACTCTTACCCCCGAGCTTACGTAAAGGGGTTATTTTAAGAATTAATAATAATAATAAGACTATAGTAGTTTTTTTAGTTTTATTAACCGCACCCTATAGTATACTTATTAATTACTTAGCGTCCTAAATAGTTAAAAATTTAATAATAATACTATCCTTAATTATAAAGTTATTTTAAGTATTAGTATTTTTAAAGTCTAAATCTACTTCCCTAAGTATTCGAATTAACTTATTATTAATATTAAAGAGTTTTTATAGCTCTTAGATTATTAAATTTACTTATTTACTTATAATAGCTTACTCTTTATATATAAGATTATAAAAAACTTTTTTATTAAACTTAATACTAGAATAGGGTAGGGCGATTAGTCCTAGTATTTCTTTTTTCTAAAGCTAATTAAGTATAGGGACCTACGAGAGAGCTAATTAGAAGAAAATATAAGGAGTAGGGCCCCCGATTAGCGAGAGGAGCTTAGTAATATAGATTTCTACTTTATTAATATATATACCTTTTTAAGATCGAACTAGAGCCTTTTTAATAATTTATTTTTAAATACGATAATATAAAATAATTAAAAAATCTACCCTTTTAATCCGGTTAATACTACCCTCTTTCCTCGGTTATAACTCCGTTAATTAAGGCCGTATTAACCTAATTAAAAAAGGTATTTTATATTATTTTTATAAGTATTAGTAGTTCTTCTTAAGTACCGTATTACGAAAGTCCTTTATACCCTATACCTTTTTAATAGTCTCCCTTTTTAAAAATCCCTTCCCTTTTTAAATAAGAAAATAAATAAAAAAAAGCCCGACTTAATTAGAAATAATTTAAATAAATAAGTAAAAAAAAGCGGTATAATAATTAAAATAAATACGAGTAATAAGATTTTAATTAAAGAAAAAACTAAATAATTAAAATATAAAAACAAAGACGTATAGGAAAGGGCTTCTTATTTAACGAAAAAGGGATATAATAAATCTTAATAAGTAAGTAAGATAAATAAGTAGAGAAATACGTAAATACTTAGGACTAGATCGGGCTTAAATACGGACGTTACGATAGTATAATAAAACGAATAACGAGTTAGGATTAGAACCGATAAAATACTTTAATAAGTATAACTAATTATTTAACTAAACTATTTTTTATTAATTAATATAGCCCGGAGATTTAATAATAAACCTATTTAGAAGTGCGGATACGTCGGACTAAGGGCGCTTAAGAAACTAGTTTTTAATTAGACTTATTAATAATTTTAATTAGTATTATCATAAGTTTAATATAAAATCTAATTAAAACTCTAGTTATATACTTAGTAAGGGCTAAAAAAAATAGCCTAAATTATACTAATTAAAATAACAGTTATACTCTAGTTATTAAAACAGCTCCTCTCCTCTCTTTTTAAACTCTATTTAAAGTAAATAGACTAATATAAGATTATTAAAATTATAAATAAAATTAACGAACTATACTTTTAATAACCTCGGACCGTAAATATAGATAACTAATACGTTATTTTTATTATTATTAGCGACCCTTAGGACGTTTAATTATATAAACTAAACCCTTTTATTTTAAATAAACCGTTTACTAAACTAGTTTTTATAGTTTATTAAGACCCGTAGATTATAAAGTTATTTAATAATAAAAAGCTTACTTCTAATAATAGATCTATTTACTAATTTAATTAAAAAAAGCTAGTTATAGCTTAAATTAAGATAGATATTTTAATTAATACCCTTTTAAACGCTATTACTACTTAGATCTAAATAACTACGCCTTAAATTAAGGACCTTACGATTCCTTAGCCTAATTTAATAAAAAATATAAGGTTTTATAAAATACTATTCCCTAGTTAAAAGGGGACTATAGTTTTTAAAAATAATAATATCGTAAACGTTTTAAAAAAGTTCGAGGACTAGTACGAGATTAGTAAGGTCCCGGACCGATTTAAGAATAAACTTATTATATATATTATAAAAAGAGATTATTAAACTCTAGTTAAAGACGCGATTAAAAGACTATCCTAGGCCTAAGCTAAGGATTTTTTTTTAAAAAAGTACGGAAAATAAGATATTAACCGCTTTTTAAATAAAGAAGAGTAGATTAAAAGAGTTATTAAAAAACTACTTATCTCGTTTTTTAACTTAAACTCTGCTTAAGTACTATTTATTAAAATTAATAATATAATTACTCTTATTAAATAATAAGACCTCTATATTATAACTAATAAGAGCCTAATTAAGGCTATATATAAACGGTTCTATATTAATATTATAAAAAAAGTAATAAAAAAAGTCGGGGTTATTTTAAATAGTTTTATTAAATTAATAAAATACATAAGGTTTAAACCAAGACTTTTTAATACGATCGTATATAAAAAAGAATATAACTTATTCTTTATAAACGATTAAAGTTAACTTAAAACCTCGTTACGATCCCCTACTTTATAAATATATAAAAATACTTAGTACTAGTATCCGAACTATTAGTAATATTACTAACTAACGATAAGGGCTTAGGTTACTTAAGTAGTTATTAATAATACTACTAATTCTAACCTAATTAATAAAATAAGTAAGCTAAAGATTTATTAAAATAGTATTTATTCTTAAGGTCCTATTTATATATTTAATATAAGCGCTACGCGTCTTAATCGGCCCCTAATTATAAAACCTAGAGACCGCTATTAGTACTATTAGAGTTTATACTACTAGATTATTAAGGATTACGATTAGTATATTCTTAATAAGGACGCTTATTTTATTATTTTAGTTTAAAAAGCTTAGTACTATAAAAAGCGTAATAGTTAGGAGCTTATAAAAAATATCCCCTTTATTATAATTAAAAATAAAAAAAAGGGTACGATTACTAATCGCATTACCCTTCTTTCTTACGTAGTAAATATATTAACTAAGGAAAATACTAAGCTCCTAACTAAGTAGATTCTAAATTATTAAATCGGACTACTTTAATAAACTATACTTATACTTCTTTTAACTAATCCTATAAGTATAGTTAAATATATTTATATAATATAACTTAACTTAGGCTACTATAACTAAGTAAACGTTTATATTATTTATAAAAAAAGACTACTTAAAAACCGTACCTTAGTAACTACGTTATACTCTAAGAGGATATATAAGATTAATAGCCCGAGCTAGCTTTTATAACTTAGAAAAAAGACGGTTTCCTTTTCTAATTAAAAAAGGGAAATTATAAAAATTAATAATAATAATAAGGTTTTTAAAATAGTAAAAAACATAACCCTTATATTTATTTCTAGGCCCTAGTTTATTAAAGTCCTAATTAGTACTCTTAATACTAATATTTAAAGAACCTAAGAGCTTTTTTTTTATAAAACTTAGAAAATAATAATTATTAATTAGACCTACGACTTTAACCTTAGGGCCGAGGTAAAGAAGCTAATAAAAAAGAGGCTTAAGGCCCTAATCTCGCTTTTTATAAACTTCTTATAAAAAATTATATTAAAATATACTATAATAATAGCGACTTTAATATATAATTAAGGGTACTTTAATATTAATAAAATCTTATTAAAAGCTCTAAAGTCCTTAGTAAATCTAATAAAAAATAAGTAATAGTAAAAAAATATTAAGAATCTTTTTAATAAGTATAACTAGAACCTCTTTTTAAAGCCGAGCTATATAACTAAGATTAGTAAAATTAGAAGTACTAATCCGACTTCTAAGTTCTTAATTTCCGTAATCTCAAACGCCCACTTCTAGTTAAAAATCTAAATATCTAGCGTAAATTAGAATAATAAAGGTTCGATAATTATTACTATTTTAAATACTAGGGTATAAATCAATATCCTTTTAAAATAATACGTTAAGAAAGTTAGTATTTCTTATATAATAATAAAGCTTTAGATATAAATATTTAAATACGATTTAACTAGCTAGATAACTTTTAATAACTTCTATTTTATAGACGTATAGATTAATAAGTTTAAAATAACTACTTATTTTTTTATTAAGAACGAGTAAAAGACCTCCGATCCGTTATTACTAAGTCTTCTATTTATATAAAATACTAAGTTATTTTTTAAATATAATAAGTTAATAATTACCGTTCTAATTTATATTAAGGACGCGAGGCTAAGGATCCCTATAGGGATAATTAAAACGAACGGTTTTTAAAATATAAAAGATATTTTACCCTAGCTTAAGTAATACGTAAAAAAAGTTTTTAAATTAAAAAACTAAATATTAATAGTATAACTGGGGATATTACTAGTTCTAATAACTTCTATTTAGAATTTAAGTTAGAAAAAGACGAGCGTATTATAGTAATTTTAAACTAAGGCTAAGCTAATTAGATTATAACTATAGTTACGCTTTACGTAATCTAGTTTTAAATTATATAAATTAAGAGAATAATAATAGCTACTTAGGGTAAGGCTAGAGATAGACCGAACGGATTAGCTAATTAAAACGATTTATATTTCTTAATAAGAATACTTACTTTTTAATAAGAGGAGTTATATATTAAATAACGAATTATAAAACTAAAGTAAAAGGTATTAAAATAGTACGAGATAGCTAAAAAAGCTTTTTATAAAATTCCCCGCGCTATAAAAACTAATATAATATATAAAAAGAAGGACTAAAAGGTCTAGCTAGTTAATAACGCGCTTTTTAATAAATTAATACTTAATAGCGATCCTTACTAAAAGCTTAAAAAACTTAAAAAGGTTAGAAATAAGCTATAAGACTAATTAAGCCCTTATAAAAATATTATTATACTTAAGTTCTCGGATATAAAACTAAGCTCTAAATTAATAAATAACCGCTTTTAAACTATCCTTAAGGATTATAACTATCTTTTACCTTACGAATAAGATCTCTTTAAATAAATACTCCTTAATTAAGAAAAAGTATTAATATAAGACTTTTTTAAATACGGCCGTTTTAACCTTATAATTATATTATTATAATTAATTAAAACTATACTCTATAAGGCTTAGTAAATAAAGAGTATCCTAATCCTAAAAGCTCTATTACTAAAAACTTTCGAAGTAATTTAAGAATATATTACCTAGAGTATTATTAAAAAAAGCTATACTACGTATTAGAACCCCTAGTTCTTAGTAATAAAAAAGGACGGCGGTTTTTAATTAATTAACTTAATAACTAAGGTTAATACCGTTATTCTTTAAAATACTTAATAATTACTTAATACTAACGAGTTTTTAAAGGAATTTATTATAAACTAACTTATTTCTTTTTTAGATTTCTTTTTTAGTTACGATTAGATCTTTTTAAATAAAAAAAGCTATAATTTAATAACCTTTTTAACTCTACTCGGGCTATATAAATACTATACTCTCTTAATAAGAGTAATAAATTTAGTAGCCTAATTTTATTAAATTATAACCCGCATTCTATATAACTTAATTCCGAAATACTATAGCGCTTTTATTAATAATATTATAATTAAAGGCCCGTAATCCCGTTATAATAATAAGTACCTAACTAACTATCCTAGGATCTAGTAATTCGTTTATAAATATTTTTAAAATATTAATTAAGTCTTAGTTAACGTTAAGCTAGCTAGTTATACTATTTCTAAAATAAAGTCGTAATAATATTAGCTATTTATAGTTATTATAAGCTACTTTTATAATATAAAAAAGAAACGGCCTAATTAAGCTAAAGTTTTTAAGATCTTTAAATAAATAAAATACTCGAACGTTTTAAAAATTAAATCGTTTCTTAGTATTATTACCTTTTACTACTACTAAATTAAGTAATTTTTTTCTAAAATAGCCCCGTTATACTCCTTACTTAATAAGAACTAATTTTTTAAATAAAGAGTACTATAAATTAAAGCTATAAAAATACTTAAAAAAGCGATCACTATAGCTCCTATTTTAGTTTTATTAAACTATAATACTAAGGCCGGACGGATTATCTTTATAACGGACACTAATATTAAAAAATAGGGTAGTATACTTAGTTAAATTATTAATAATAAGCGTACTATTACTTAATATAAGAGTAGGATATAGCGCGGGCTAGAGCTTAATTATAACTCCGGAAAGCTTAAAATATGAGGCGTTTTAATAAGCCTAAAGCGTCTTTATAATTATTTATTTAAAATTAACTTTTTATTAAAGACTAATACCTAAGTCTTAGTTATTTAGATTAATAGTATAATAAATAACTTATTATTAACGATAATAACGCGCTAGTTTTTTTAAATTAGACTTTTTAATTTTAAAATTAAGTATATTAATAAAAAAAAGAATACTATAGTAGATAGCCTTTTAAAAAAACCCCCTAGCTAATCTAACTTAGTCGAGGTAAAGCTTAATAAGGATATTAAGGACTTTATTAATATATAAGTCTTATAAATACGAGTTATAAAGAACTTTTTTATTATAATATATAGTTATAATAACGCTACTATTAATTAGATATAGGAAATAAATATTCTACCTAATATATTAGTACCGAACGAGTAATAGTTAAACTTCTTAAAATAAATTACTTATTTTTTTTTTATTTTAAAGAGGCTAGTTAGTATACTCTTTAATTAGTTTAGACGTTTTAAGTAAATAGTAATATAATTTATTATATAAAATAAACTTCTATTTTAATAAGGAACGAAAACTTATCCCTAACCTACTTAAGTAATTAATAATAAGCGTTACTAAGTAGACCTAATTAGTAAAATATATAATAAGTCTAGGTATAGGGGACGAGAGATTATATATTTTTATTTTATAAAATAATATTACTAGCTAAGAATATACGCTTAGACTCGGGAGCTAATTACGACTTACGAGGCTTATTAAAAAGCTAAATTATAACGCTTTAATAACTCTTATATATTTATAGTTCTAATTTACGAACTTTTTTCTAGGGTTTATTTAAATATTTAATATATAAATAAATAAAAGGTTATTAAAGCGCGTTATAAGTTTATAAAATACTTAGAAGCGTAGATTATAACGAACGCTACGTTAAAAAATATTACGAAGTTTATTTAGGAAAATATTATTTATTACTATAGGATCTACGGTACTTTAATTATTAATAGGGGACGAGAAAATATGGGCGCTATAACGTAGCTTAATTAACGATATAGTACTTAGTAAAAGGTTATATTAGTTTATAACCCTCGTACTAACGGGCTCCTTAAGAAAAGTTACTAACCTATTGCGCATATACTTCGTATTTAGTTAGATTAAAAAAAAATATTAGATTAATACTAACTATAGCCCTTTTTATAAATAAAATAATTATTAAAGTATTATTAAGTTATATACCGTTCTATTTTATTTATAGTCGTTATATAACGACCCCGATCGAAAAGAAAACGGCGACTTAGAGGGTACTTAATTAGGAGAATATATATATATAATAAATTAAAAAGTCTAAGCCCGATTATAAGCTTTTACTTCCTTAGTAAATAACTAAGAAGCTATAGTTAATAAAGTTGCCTAATACCGAGCCTAAACCTATAACCGGTTTAACTCCTCGTATACCCTCTAATTAGTAAAGTTATAAATTAATAATTTAGTTTTATTTTTAACGTTTAATAAAAGAACGATATATTAACTTTTAAAAAACTCGATTATTATTAATAAGGACCTTTTTATATTTACTTAGCTACTCCGAATAAATCGTTATATTAACTAAAAATACTTATTAATAAACTAATTATAAAAGTTACTTATATTAGTAATTAATTTAAAAAGTTCTTAAAGTTTTTAAAAAGCCTTTACTTATTACTTAATAAGTTTAATCTTTATAAGGACTTTATTTCTAACTTAACTAACCTTTTATCTTTATAAAATAATATAATTAACGCTATAATTCTACTTTTTAATTATAATAATAATATAATAAACTTTAGAAATAAGGATACTTAACTAGCTACTAAATAAATCTAATTATAAATAAAGGCCTCTTAAGAGGGCTAGATTACCCTTTATTACTACCGATCCCTAGTATAAGCTACGAGTTCTTTTTATTTATTAAATATTATTTTACGAGGATATTATTAAATCTTACTAATTCTTTAGTTATTTTTTTATTTAGATCTAGGATAAAAATATAAAGGGATAATAAGAAAAAAAGAATTATTTTTTAATTATTATAATTAAAAACTTAACGACCTTACTTATTAACTATATAATCGTATTAAAAAACCCTACCCCTCTTTTTAAGTATTTAAGCTTAGTTCTTTATTTAATTAAGCCCGCTTAGTATCTAGCTTAGCTTATATAACCTCCTATTCTACCTATTTTATTTTAATATATTAATAACCTTTATAAATTATAAATATATAGTTTTTAATAAAATACGTAAGAGGGGCGTCCTTAAGAATAAAATCGTACTTATCCTCCTTAGTCTTAGTAATATCGATCTAATTAAAAACTATATAAACTAAAGTCTTAATTTTTTTAATATTAGTTAGGATTAGAGACGCTACCCTACTACTACTTATTATATAATAATAATAATAGCCTTACTTAGAGTTGGCTCCGGACTAACTAATAGCTTATTAATCGTTACTCTTCTTAAAATAGTATTTTTTATTTTTAAAATATATATAATTATTATATTAATTATTAAAATAATTTAAAAAAGAAACGTACTCGAAATAGGGGACTATCTTTTTAATTAGCTCCTTAGTATTAGAACCGATATATTTTTAAAAAGACCGTATATAATAGTTATAAAATATAGTATTCCGAACGCTATAAGCTTAAATAAGTAAAGAATTAATAATAGGGGTTCGTTTACTTAATTACTAAGATAGAGGGCTAAAATAACTAACGTAATTATAATTAATAAAAACCTAACGGCTCTATAAAAATAATCTACTTATAATACCTAGATTATAAACGTACTTCTTAATAACGTTCTAATTTATAATTAATTATTAAAACTTCTAAGCTATTTCTCTTTTAGTATACTTATTAACCTAAGGATTTATAATATAGAATTCGGTATAAAGCTCTCTAACTAATTTAAAAAGAGTTAACTAACTAATAGTCTTAAAGATCTAAAAAAAAGTAATATTAGGTTAGAATAAGGATTAAAAAGATCGAATAAAGTAGCGCTTACTATAGTCTACTTTTTACTAACTTTTTAAAACTTATAACCCTAAGTTTTTTAAAAATAGACCTTTTTAAGAGTAGAAAAAGAATATTACTAAGGCTAGACGTTACGATAAGTAGTTTTAGTAACTTAATACGTATTATTAATAGCCGAAGTATTAGATATAATAAGTAAGTAAATTATATTATTAAAAAGAAAAAAGACCGAGTAAAAAAAGGATAATTATAATTAAAAAGTTATTATTTTAAAGAAAAAATAAAAAGTAATAGAGGAATCGAAAAAGGGCTTCTATATACCTCCCTAAATCCGGAGTATTAAAAAGGAAAGTACTATAGGCCTCTTAGCTAATCGGTACTAAATTATAACTACTATATAAAAAAAGGAAGGAGTAAATTATAAAATCGGGGCCTTCTTATTATTCATAATATAGCGCCTTCCTTTTTAATTAGTAAAGGCCGCCCTTATAATTAATATAAAAAAGTAGCTTTTTACTTAGCTACTTAACTTTTTTTTTTTTCCCTCCTTAACTACTTCCCTATAACTACTACTAATTAAACTTCTTTTAATTTTTACTTTTTAATCTATTATATAAATACTAACTTAGCGATTTATAATAGCCTTTTTACTTCCTATCTCCCCTTTTAAACCGGATAATAAAAAGAATATAGTACGAATTTAGGGCCTAATTATAATAAAGAACTTTAAAAACAATACTAAATACTAATTAAAAAAGTAGAATTTAAATAAATATATTATTTTTAATAAGACTAACCCTAGGATTATAATAAATACTAAGGACTCTTAGTTTATTAATTTTAATACGAACCGCTAATATAAAGCGTATACTAACTATTACCTAAACCTAATACCTAAACGAACTAGTTTTTTTAAAATAATTCTAATTTTTTATAAAATCGACTTTTCTAATTAGCTTAGTATAAGGGACGAACTTCCCTTTTTTAATTAGCGCCCCGAGGCTTTTAAAAGTCTAAAAGATTAGAAAACTTAAATAGGTTAGACTTATTATAAAGTAATAGAGATCCTAACTAATTACTATAATCTTTAAGGACGCTTATTATATAAAGATTAAATTTAAAAATACGAAATCGGATCTATAATAGAGGTTATAATACGGGACCTCGCTCTAGTACGTAATATAGTTATAATTAAAAAGGGATAAGAGAGTACTTTTAAATTAAATAAAACCCCTATCCTAATCCCTTAAACCTAAAAAACTATATAAAAAATTAGGACTTTAGTATACTTAGTAATCTTCCCTTTTTATATTAATAATCTAGGCTATTTTATAAAAATAATTATTAACTAATAAGATAGTATAGTTTATTAATACGATCCGAAGTAAGCTTTTAAACGTTTAGAAAGGATATTTATTAATAATATTTAAGTACTAAAGGCCTTTTATAATTAGATCGATATACTTTTTTATATTTAATAACTAATTAATATAAGCGCTTATATAGTTTTTATAATATAATAGCTAAGTAAATAAGAATACGGTCTATACGTACTCGAATAGTTTTATAATATAGTCCGATACGGCTAGCTTAACCTAACTTATAATATATATTAAATAACTTATAAATACCTTAGATTATTTAATAATAAACTCCGCGCAGCTTAGATTTAATAAATTAACTACGAGTTTTAATACGATAGTTATTATTTTTTTAATATAATAAGACCTCCCCTAAAAAAGTCCTTTAATAAAATAATAAATAATTAGGACTCTAAAAATAAGCCCTATATTAACTTAAATAACTCTAATTACGCTATAACTAATACCCCTAAGGTACTAACTCCTTAAAAATCCGGTTCTTACCTACTTAACCTTAGGTTTATTAACTAAAATCTAAGAATTTATAACCTTTATAATTACGGCTATTATACTCTTATCGATCCTACGTACTTTAAAAAAATATATAAAATAATTAAAAACCTTAAGTAAGAACTTACTATTTTTAAAAAGTTATTTTTACTATCTTAATCTTTAAAAATACTAAAGAGTATCTAAGGATTTATAATAAGTAGCGACCTTAATTAAACTCCGTAGGTAATTAAACTAATAAAAGCTACTAACTAATATTTAAACGCTATTATTAATAATTAACTTATATACTTAATCGATACTCCTAAGACCTATTAAGTTATAAAGTCTTTATTAAATATATTACTACTTAAGTTATTATTACGCCTTAGCCCGGCTCTTAATAAAGCTAGTTTAAATAACTAGAGAAATAATTTTTTAAATACTCTAATTAGGGGCAGAGATAGTCTTATTATAAAAACTTTAATTAAAATACTAAGGGTTTAGTTAAAATAAAAGGCTATTAAGCGCACGCTCTTTAAATATAATCGGGCTATATAAAAAAATAGCGAACGCTAATATTAAGAGCTAACTAAGTTTTATTAAGATTTTTTATAATATCGTAGTATATATATAAATAAAACTAATATTAATAAGAGTACGAGGGAATAATAAATTAATTAGTATAATAACCCGATTATAAAAACTATATATATAACTCTAGCTTATACTCTTTAAATACTATTATTAATAAAAAAATCTAAAAAGAATTAGGTTAATAAAAGTTAGGATTAGGAAACTATTAAGAAGGATTAGAATAAGAACTAAGTAAAATTAGTAAAGAAAGTAATAAAAGTAGAGGAGATAAAGAAAGTAATTATAAAAAAAAAAGGGTAAGTAAAAGGCTTAATATAATTAACTATATATAATAATTAGGACTAATTTAAAATAATTTCTTTTTATAAAAGATTAGAAAAAAAGAAATTAAAAAATAATTAGAATAAAGTAGGGCGATTAGTCCTAGTATTTCTTTTTTCTAAAACTAATTAAGTATAGGGACTTATAAAAGAGCTAATTAGAAAAAGATATAAGGAGCAGGGCCCCCGATTAGCAAAAGGAGTTTAATAATACGGATTTCTATTTTATTAATATATATACCTTTTTAAAATCGAACTAAAGCCTTTTTAATAATTTATTTTTAAATATAATAATACAAAACGATTAGGAAATCTACCCTTCCGATCCGGTTAATATTACCCTCTTTTTTTAGTTATAACTCCGTTAATTAAGGCCGTATTAACCCGATCGAAGGAGGTATCTTATATTACTTTTATAAGTATTAGTAGTTCTTCCTAAGCACCGTACCGCGAAAGTCCTTTATACCCTATACCTTTTTAATACTCTTTATAATAAATACTTATTTAAGCGCGGGTACTTAGATCTTATATAAGTTATACGTTTTTAATACGTATTTAATTAAGTATTTTATATACCTACGGAGAAGTATTCCAAACTCTTTTTAATATATACCCCTCTTATAATCTCTATAAAAAGGGTATATATAATAGCTATATATATAAAGACGACCGAGATATAAGGTTACTAGTTTAGAATTACGTACTCGGTAACCTATTTATTACTAGCGTTAATACCGCTTTTATTAGTTAACTTTTATTATAATAAGCAAATCTCCGTTATTAACCTCTCGTAAAGTAATATTATAAATAAAAATTATTACTAATACTATTTTATTTTATAAATTCGTAAAGAGGTTTATAAAAAAGCGTATCTTATAAGTTTTAATAATTACTAATTAATCTATTTTTTTTATATTACTTACGGGTTCCTTTATATATAAAAATAGAAGCTCTATTCTAATTCTTAGCTCGCTATATTATATCTTATATATATATTTAATATTAGTAATTAAGATGGCGGTCTTATTATTACTTTTAAAAAAGTAAATTAAAGTCCTTTTTTAATAATAAATCGCTATCTTAAGGCTCTAAAGTATAAAAAGTACTTTTTTTTCTATTTTAATTTTTAAAAAGAACTTCTTAAGCTACTTAATATATTTATTAAAAACTATAAGTATATACTATTATTTACTAAGAAATAACTTAAAATAGAATAGATCTTAATATATATAATACTATAGCCGTGAGGCTCTTTTTAAGGGTAATCTTTTTAAAATTACTAACTTAGCCTTAGATAATATATATATTTTATACTTAACTTATAATAGAAGTTTAATACGTATATTACGAGTTTTATATAATAGTTAATAAAGAGTATTAAGTTTAAAATAACCTATTTTAAAGTACTATAAGAGCGTATTATTAAACCTCTTATAGGTACGTTAATATAAGTAACGGAATTTCTTTTAATTAATTAGTAATATTATACTAATTAGGTTTTATAAAATATACTTAAAGATTATAAAAAAAAAGTAGGATTAAAAGGGCTTATATTTAAAAAAAACTAGGTTATTTTTTTAAATAAGTTATTTTTAATAGTACTCTTTTAAAGCGTTCCTTATTATAAAATATAATCTAGACCGTAGTACTAGAGTGCGCTTTTATTTAATAAAATCTTTAAAATTATATTAATATAGAATCCCTTAATATAAGCGACGTTCTAAAGCTTTAGGTCGTAAGTTCCCTTTTTTTTAAGGCTATTTAAAACGCCCTTTATAATATAAGTACTATATATAGTAATAGGTAATATAATAATCTCTAATTTAACGTAGTTATTATTACTAGAGAGTACGTAACTCTCGGGTTTAAAGAGGCTCTTATTATTAACTAAATATATTACTTTATAACTATTTATTATTATATTTTAAAATAAAAAATAAGCACTATTTATAGGGGTACTAAAGATTACGTTTATTTCTAAGTCCTAACCTTTTATAAGTATAGTAACTACGTAGCCCTCGTTAGTATTTACTAATAAGCTCGCTTTAAATTAGTTAGAAAATCTTTTTAAAAACTTAGGTTTCTTAGAGGTTCTATTATTCTTTAGCTATTTAACTTTTTTAAACTTACTATAAAGTAATTGTTACTTATTTAATTTAATAGTAATAAGGACCTCTTTTACTTATTTTTTTAATATTCGTATTAGTAATTATTAGCGTTTTAGTTTATAAGTACTTATTTTAACTTTTAGTAAGCTATTAGCTTTTATAAATATATATAATTATAAGAGTATTTGTTTTTTTTATCCTGCCTTTGCTAGCTACTCGGGCGGTTCTCGGTATTATTTACACGGTATTAATACACAGTATCAATAGATACTCCCACTGTCTTAATAGACTAATTATAAGAGTATATAATATTATTTTTATTATTTACGTCGTTAGCTATATTAAAACGTCCTATAAAAGTAAAATAAGCCCCTTTTTATCCTAAAGGCTGCTTAGTATATACGTCTTAAGTAATAAGGCTAAATATATATATAATCTCTTCGAGGGTCCTAGTATTCGTTTTAAAAGCTATTAATTTATTAAAAGTCTTATATATATATTAGCCCTATATAAGATTAAGCCTAGACTTAACTATAACTAAGAAGTTAAGTACGGCGATCTCTTTATTAATTTTTAAAATATTATACGATTTAGCTTAGAAATAAGTAAACTACTACTCTTTATATTAACGTTATAAGTTAACTCCGGTCTTTACTTTATTAAGAGTTTAATAATAGTCTTCTCGAACCGTATTCTTAATTACTATTTTAAAAGGCTAAAGTTCTTATTTTAGTTATTTAATAAGTCGTTATATACTAAACTTAAAGCCGCCCTTAATAGCTTTTTAAAATACGTATTTATAAAGAGTAGTATTAACTAATTTTACTAATTACTAAGCAAGGAGTTTAATATATATATTAACTATATTACGTTCTTAAGTTTTAAATTATTTATATTTAATATCGAGCTTTTATTATTTTTAAATATTTTTAAATATATAAATCCTTTTTATAAGTACGGTATAAGAATAGACTTAGTTACGTAAAGTAAGTAATAAAGCTAGTTTTATAAAAAAAAACCTAACTTAATTCTATAAATTACTCGTATTTAAAGAGGTTAAAAGGGTTATATTAAGAGTTAGGTCTAAAAGCTCTTAGTAGAGGATTTTTTAGTTTTTTTAGTTATACTCGAACGCTTTATAATATATTTAATAAGCTTATAGCTTTTTTTATTACGAGTTAAAATTAATTATCTAAATTTAAAAAATAAAATAAGTATTATAAAAAGGTTAAGAAGTATATTAAAGTTTAGAGCGTCTAAGTTAACGTACTTTTAAACCCCTATACCCTTACTTATAATATAAAAAATATTAAACTATTTAATTTAATTATCGTAGCTAGTTAACTTAGCTTAGGCTAAAATAAGTACGAGTATATTAGTTATTTTAAAGAGATTATAAAAATCGTATTAATAAGTACGTTATTATAATATAAGGTCTTAATTAAGAGCTAGGCTTATAATTATTATAAGTTATAATATATAGTAATAAGTATACGGAGTATAGTAAAAGTAGCTTAACTATTTAAGTAGAAATAAATAAAAGGAAAAGGTCTATATATACGATATCTGAGATAGATATGTGATTTAGTACGTAACGGGTACTTCGTGAGATGCGGATTACGTAATAATAAAGCATATGTATGTAAGTAGTGACGACACATCGTAAAGAACGGACTGCCGGTCTTGCTTCTCTTGATTATATTTCCTAGCCTGGTACCTTACCTTGTCTAATATCATTTGATACTAGATGTCTCGGAGCTTAGAGTGACATCCTCCCGCCTAGCGCCTCAGTTGAGAGACGCCAGACGATTGAAAGCACCGGCTCAAAGTAAACATCAGCGCTAAAGTAGCGCTTATTCGCACGGGTAGATCCGGCGTCCTCTTAAATCGGTAGGTATCCAAAAGCACCCAGCATCGCTTTACCTCGGGGACGGCATTTAACTCAACTACCGACCTGCCCATCATTCGCATAGTCGCACATTACCGACATCATGTTGCAATATGCGATACCTCCAGCCTTCAAAGACAAATTGGAGGTGATCAATGCTCACGACCAGCGATCGGACGACGAGATCTTTGAATCTCTACGCTGCCACGTACCTGTTGTAGGCGAGAAGAACGTATGGGCCTACTGGGATGGCGGAGTTGATCAACTGCCATCGTGGTGTAGGCGCAACGTGATTGATTGGGTTCGCATCTGCGGTCCAGACTGGACTGTTCGCGTTCTTGACAACGTGCCAGGGTCGCCAAATCATGCTTTGGAGTTCGCACCAAAGGAGATGCTTCCCAGATGCTTTATCGAGGGTACCATGACTGGAAAGCATGTCGGGCAGCATTCATCTGATATGATCACTGGGGCATTGTTGTACACCTACGGCGGTGTGAAAATGGATGTTGGATGCATTCTATTCCGTGACTTGGATCGTGGTTTGTGGTCTGTCTTAGAGGATCCTAAGTTACCATACGAGATCGCCGCGCCAATTCAATTTGCGCAGTATTTAGCGAATCACTTTCTCGCGCCGAGAAAGGGCAACCCGTTTATCAAAAGATAGTAAGTACACTTCTACTCCATGAGGATGTATTAAGCAGAGGAAGCAAGTCTCTCGATCATATCTTGTACTATGCTGACTACCCCAGGCACGACCTTTTTGTTCATCTTTGGGAAGACCGTGAGACTAGTGAGGGTATAAACACTCATCCACTGTTAAGCCACGTGAAAGAATCCTTTTCCCTCTCTGAATCCAAGAGCAAGGGCTTCAAGTGGGACTTCAAGGTCTCTTTTGAGGAGCTCCTGGATTACGTCGCCCAGAATGCGTGCTGGGCACGATTGTGCATGGTCGAGGGGGGCGATGACGATTCTTTCAACGCATCTGAGTACTGGATGTCGCATGTCCTCGCCATCGACGTGCTACAGGAGCACTGGGCTGCGAAGACTCTCATCGGTGGGGAGAACTTCGGGGAGCATCTCTATGAGTTGTTAGCGCTCGGTCTTGACACTGACCCAGAGTCAGAGTGTCACAAAGAGGCCTCCAAGTTAGTGTGGACACTGCTTTCTGAGACAAGCATGCAAAAGATATCCCGAGGGTCAGGCCTCGTGAACTCTCTACAACCTGGAAGTGTATGGGATGATAGACCAGGCGCAGATTGCCAACCAGGCACATGATAAGGCGCAGTGGGTTTTGTTTTAGAATTCAGTGGCTACCAGATTGTGTGTCGTGCAACGTATTTCGAATTTACCAGGCTCTCCAATCAAGCGATTCTATTGCCGTTCTTTACTTATAGAAACAACTTCTTCAAGACTCAAGAAGCCCCTTTCGCCAGATCGTCTTTGCTTTCTCTGGGGTTCTCACCGCAATCTTCTGTCGTTTCTGAGTGAAATTTATCGCACCATATCGCAACAAGCCTCCAAATAAGTTAAGCTGAGGCGCTGGGTACATGGGATCTTGATCTAATATAATGTCAACATTACTTAGAAGGCTACTATGGTTCCTCTCTTACTTACCCTTACTAGTAAGCGACCCGAGTCTTCGTTACAGTCTGTAAGATGCTCGGCAGACAGTACCCATCAATTCCCCACTCAGAAACAGCGAAATAATTGACTACTCTGATAGTTCAACCCTATTTTCATGTGTTAGACTTTCAAAAGTTCTTGACGATGCAGTGGCGAACTACGGGCATGGCTATAAGGCAAACAGATATTACCTAAAGGAGGCGAGAGGGGCCTATCAAGAGAAGCTTCTTGTGCAAGACTATTACCAATCCGTGAAGGATTTCAGAATCCCAAAGTTCCTATGCAGTGAGACAAGAAGCATAATCGCGGCGTCCACACACTTGCCACCCAAAAAATCGCTCATCAACAGCCTCAAGAGTTCCCCGCCTTTCAAACCTAATCAACTGACCCAACTACTCAGTCATGTCAGAGTTCCAATATCACGCACCTGCCTATCACCGTAAGTAGCCAAGCCTTTAATCACCTTCCTGAAGCAGACAGCTCGAGGAACTAGGTGCTCGGCGAGCTTCTTGGACCAAATTGACAGTTGCTGCGCACGCCTACGAAGCTTAGGCGGCTGGGGGGTCGCCAAGACCGCCAAGGTCAGCTTGGTCCCTATTGTATGGAACCAAGCTCTGCTTATCATGTACTCTCATATTGGCCAAGCTTTTACGGTAGTATCGGTCAACCTTTGGTGCTTCCCTCCGCTCGGGTTCGATGGGCAAGATGTTAGGCCGCGTGCCTGGATTTCGCCAGCCTCCCCTAAAATCACGACTGCCATGGCATTCTCCACACCAACGTCTGCCATGCGGGGGACAAGAAAGGCCGTCTTATTAGTTGGTCTTGGATGATGACGAACTCAATTGAGGATGTCGAGTACTTATAGATCGAGTGGCTACTCTGCCTTGGGGAAGCTCGGAGCACTCCCAGTCTCATCGTCAAGTCTGTGTCAAGTAGTGGTACTCTTGGGTTGAGTCACTTTACAAAAACACTGTCAACATGGTTCGCATCAACTCTGCAGCCCTTTTGGGCTCTGCCATTGTTGGTTTGGCCAGCGCAGCTGGCGCTGGTACCAAGGCTGAGTACGCGTCCGGTGCCGTTCATCATCGCATCATGGGCATCAAGATGGTGAGTTGTGCCCCACAATCACCTCTCGCATTGATCAAAAGTTTCTAATAACATGATAGGCTCAATGGGAAGAGGAAGCTGCCGCCGGCCTCATGGACAGTGCTAAGTACCCCGAGCTTGGCTACACTCCTTGCGTTGACGGCTTCGCTGCCGCAGTCCCCGGAGACTTCAATAATACCTTCAGATGCAGAAATGTGAGTTTACCAAACTCCTCTCGAAGGCTCAACTAATACCCTTCAGATCGATCTGTACCACTTCTTGTCTCACGAGCAGCTTGGCAGCTGGGGCGGAAGAGGTTCATCTTCCTGGGGTTGGACTTCGGCAGACGGAAGAGAATTCGTCGCCATTGGCCAATACGACGGCACTGCCTTTGCTGAAATTAGCAAGGAGGGCAAGCTGGTATACTTGGGCCGACTGCCTCAGTACGACTCTATCGGTTCAAACTGGAGAGAAATCCGGATCGTCGGTGACATCGCCGTCATTGGCTCCGAAGCCATCAAGCACGGCGTCCAGTTCTTCGACATGAAGAAGATCCTCGACCTCGACCCCGCGAACCCAAAGAACTTCACCCAGGCCGAGCTCACCGGCCACTGGGACGAGCTCCCCGTCGGCCGTACCCACAACATCGTCGTCAACCAAGAGCTCAACTACGCTATTGCCTGCGGTTCCGTCGGTGGTAACGCGACGATTCGTGTAAGAGACAACCTCCCCTGCCGCGGCGGGTTGATCTTCCTAGACATCAGCGATCCCACCAACGTCACCAGCCCCGGATGCGCAGCCGGCGACGGCTACGTCCACGACGCCGAGTGCCTCGTCTACCGTGGCCCCGATACCCGCTACTATGGCCGAGATATCTGCTACGGTTACAACGAAGACACCTTGACCATCTACGATGTCACCGACAAGACCGGCAACGTCACCAACATCATCTCCATCAGCGACTACCCCGGCGCTCAATATGTCCACCAGGGTGTCGTCAATAACGAGACATGGCAGGAGTACATCTTCCTCGACGACGAGTTCGACGAGCGTGACGCCAAGGTCGGCCCGATGACCCAGGGCCTTCCCACCACCCACATCTTTGACATCCGTGACCTCGAGAAGCCCGTATACACCGGCCACTACGCCGGCAAGACCCGATCCATCGACCACAACCAGTATATTGTTGGCGGCTACCTCTACCAGTCCAACTACGGCAACGGTCTGAACGTCATCGACATCAGCACCGTCACCAAGGATCCCACCGGCGCCAGCATCTGTGAGGCAGGTTTCTTCGACATCTACCCCGAAGATGACGAGGAAGTCGGCGGCGGCAAGGTCCAGTTCGCCGGCTCATGGTCATCCTACGCCAACTTCAAGTCCGGCTTCATCTTCGTCCACACTATCGAGCGCGGTAGCTTTGTTGTCAAGATGACTTCCAAGGAGTGCGCCAAGGCGCTTGTCTGCAACGCTGATAACTGCCTCCGTGCTCTGCGGGCTTCGTCCATCCCGGATCGCTTGGAGGAGTCCGTCGAGTTCTGCGGCAACTTCACGCAGCGACTGAATACGGATGAGGAATTGCTGCCAGAGTATGCCACCAGCGCTTGCGTCGAGAACAAGGACAAGAGCCCTGTTGAGAGGGTTAGCAGTGCTTGCGCTTGTATCCCTACCCCTGTTGTGCCTGAGCTGCCCAGAACAACGACACGTCCTCCAGTGCCGACGGTCCTGCCTCCTAAAGCTTGAGATAATATTGTTTTAGAAACTTCAAGTAGTATTCAGTAATAGGGGAAAAACACAAAGGAGCGCCGATGGCACTGCAATCGATCAACCTCTGTTCATGCATCAATGCTGTGACGAAACCAGACCCCGAACCATGGTTTAAATTGAGATCATGAATCCGTGACGATAGAACAACTGGGCCAAATTGACGGACCTGATTTGCTGGAAAATCCAGTCTGACAAAGAGCCCGCAGCCCCGTCAGCCTCATCGCAGATTTGCAGCTGTCCTTGGGAACGTAAATAGCTTCCTTGTTTGTCACTTGCCGTCCTCTTTTTGCCATCTTCCTGCTTTGTAGACAGGTTTTTGTTTGTCAAAGCATGTACTGGTCTCAGTAAACTTCGGATCTTTCCCAAGTGAAAGATATAGTGACGCCGAGCGAGCTCTGATGAATCTTCAAGTAATTGGCTCAGAACTGGCGGATAAATGTCCCATTCCTGTAATGGGAGCGTCCGAATGAGATTGTAAGTGGCATTCAGGAGATATTTCGCGCATAAATAGCAAGAACACTCTCTGCACCTTACATATTCTCTGCCATTGACGCAGTGCCGTGAGCTAAGCGCCATGGCCATATCAAGTGCGTTGGCGCCTGTCCCATCTCGCTGTTTCAGAATGCTAAAATCTGCCAATTCCAAGAGCCTTCCGAGAATCTCCGGCCTCGTCGATGCGAGATGAAGTGGGCTTCGCTTGTATAAATCAAGTTCAGCTATGGAATCAGGGAAACGCCTTAAAATACGATCTACTTCATCCGGATCATTATTGATAATCGCCATGCTCAAGGGGCCGCATGCAAAAGCTACTTCTCAATTAGTCAAGTGAATGTAGTAAGTTCTGAGAATGGCCGCACCTGTCGCAACCTCAGGGACCATTCCAAAGAACAGTATGCCACGAGATGCTACAAACGCGAAGTTGGGGTCGAAAAGGCGATTTGAAGTCTGTTTCAACGTGGCCGGTTGACCTTCAAAGTTGGCCCGTGATAGGGCCACGACGGCGTCCACAGCCCAATCACCCCTTTGATGCGTCAAGTAGTGTAAGGGCGAGAACCCTGCAGTAAGTCAGCCATTTGGCCATACTATACACATGACAAAGTACAGCGGTTTGCCTTCAATATCGTATGAGAATGCTGGAACACCATACGAGAGCAGAATCGGGACGATTTCAGCAGCCGCTTTCCTCTCGCTAGGTCTTTCGTCATAAAAGAAAGATAGATGTCTGACCTGTCAGATGACCGTTTAGTCACAAGCTATAAATTATGGGTAAAAGCATCTCACTAAAGTAGCAGCATGGTGCATCAAGGTCCTGTTTTTGTTGTCCACAATAGTCGGGTAGGTTCGTCTTTCTTCGAGAAGTTTTGCCAGTTTTCTCAAGCAAGCGGTAAAAAAGCGCTCCCTATTCCGCTTATTCCGTCCAAGATAGCTTCTTCTCATCAAGTTGATTAAGCGGAAAGCGGGATCCGAGTTGACATCCGCAGTTGGATAGTAGGTAAAGCTGGGACTGATGCTGCAGCCCCCAGCTCCTGATGTCAAAGCAAACGAAATTTCGATGACTGATTTTAGAAGGCGAGAAACGCCAGTGTATTTCAAGGTTGCCTTGATTCGTTGCTTCTTTGGCATTTTTGAGAGTGGGCAGCTCGACCAGTGGCCTTGGGATTCCCACTCGCCGGACAGGTACGTGTAGCCTCGCTGCATCTGCATCTGCATGAATGATCTTGCAGGACGTGGGCAGATGCATACTTTGCCAACTTCCAACCTGGTCCCTAAGTCCCTTGATGGATCTGACGAAGTTGTTTTCCGTTGGTTGTTTGGTCGCTGTGGAGCAATGTCTTTGTTGCAACGTTTCCCCGGCAATTTCATGTCATCGCACAAACTCTTGAGAGCTGCTGGCTTGGAGGCTGCTCTGAGAGCTAATGCTCGTAAAGAACTGGTATCTTCTCCCAGAAGCTGTACCTTGCGGTCGATTATCTTGAGGTGCTCTACAATCGAGTTGTGTGAATGCTGAAGGTCATATCTGACACGCTGGCTGCTCTCGTGAATCTCACTTTCGATCGCTCCGGAATGAGCCACGACAAGTTGTCCTGTCTGTGTCATAACACTTTGTAGACCTGGCAGCTCATCATTGATTTCGGCCACCGGCGTTTTCAGTGCTGCTACTTCTGACCGGATTAAGAGCATTTCAGAAGCTTGGTCGCGAGAACTCGATTCGATAGCCGCCAGCAAGACTGCGTTCCTGTTCAAGGTGTCCCTACTGCCGTGTCAGAAATCGTGGGAAGCGAGAGGAATTCTATATCAACCTACAGTCCCAAGCTGCCCTGTACCAGTTGCAAAGCACCATAGGTCTTTTGCAACTGCAGCTCAAGGTCTCGAAGTTTGGGTCGATGGAACGCAAAAGTCACCTTCTTTTTTTGGTTCTGTCGGATCGGAAGTCCAATTCGACCGCGGCATACAGTCGATTGCGCAGGGGCCAATTAGGGGCCCTATTTACGATTATCGTAGCCAGCCCAACCTATGGTTAGAACCTCCTTTTTATACCTACGTAGAAATTTATATAGTTAAATTAATCTCTTTATTAACCTACGGTTCGAACTAGTTACTTTATAAGAGGGAAACTTATATTAATTAGTAATTAAATTCTATTATTATAGATTAGTAAGGTATCTTACTATATAAAAGAGACGACCTCTTAATACCGTATAGAATAGGAGATTTATACTAATTAACTTTATAAAAATAGATAAAAAAAGAGGCGATTTTTAAATACCGTACGGAATTAAGTAATCGTAGTTTTTTATTACTTATAAGAGGTCGACGTTTATTATATTAAACTATGTTAATTAATAAAACTACTTAAGTAACTAGTATTTTACCGTCGCTTTAAGTAGCTTTTTTATTAAATAATTTTATTACGGCCGGCCTGCGATTAGAAATTAACTGGCTAAATTAGTAAAAGGAATTATTAAAAAAGTAATAATTACTTAACTATAATTAAGCTACGAAAAAAAGACTACTTAAAAAGATATAAAATAGGGTACCGAGGAAGCTATAAAAAAAAATTTCTAAGGTATTTAACCTTACTAAGTACGAGTAATAAGTAATATTTTTAATAAGTCCTTAAGGCCCGCGATTTTATAAAAAAAGGGGGGGGGCTTAATTTTATTAACCGTACTTAATAACTTATATAGATCCTTTACGAGCCGCTTAGTATTTATATTCGACTATTTTTATAAAATACTACCCTAGAGGAGGTAGGTCGAGGAAAAAAGCTATTTAGAAATTATAGAGAGTACGAGGCTTAAGAAGTTAGAAATATATAAAATAATAAAAATTAATAACTAATAAAGATCCCGAGATTAATTATTATATTTTCTTATAGTAATATAAACGTTTATTATTATTATTAAAAAAAGGGGGTTATTAAAACTTATTTTTTTATTCTAAATAAAAAAGAGGCCTTAGTAAGTATAATAGCTAGTAATTTAAAAAAATAATAGTAATCGCTAGAGATAGTAAAAACGAGAGTAGTAGCGAGATAGTAAGAGGAAGTAAAAATCCCCTAGACCTTAATAAATTCGTTAAGTAATAAAAATACGGGCTTATTATAGCTAACGTGCGGATTAAATATATTTTTATTAAGATTAAATATATTAATAACTACTAATACGGGTATAAGTTAAAATATAACTCTTAGTAAGTTAGGGTAAAAAAAAAAAGGAAGAAACCTAATCCTAAATAGAATCCTAATCCTTTATAAGTAAGTAAATATTAACTTAGAATATTAAGGAACGTAAATATATAGGATTACAGATTAGTTTAATAATAAGTAAATTAACGTAGTATTAATCTATTTAACTAAGGTTTATAAAAAAAAGGGGTTATAAGAGTAACCCTTATTTTATAAGATTATAAACGACCTTAATTACTAACTAAATAAATAGTTTATAAGCGTAAGCTTAGGAATTATAAAAGTAGTTAATAGATTCTTTTATAAGCGAGGGGTATTATTAGCGTAATTATAATTATAAGAACTATACGAAATCTTAGTAATAACGATTATAAAAAAGGAATTTATACTATAGAACTAGGTATAAGTTAATAAGGTATATAATCGCTTTAATAAATTTAAAAAAAGGGTAAATAACGTAAATTTCCTCTTTATAATTACTAATAGTAATCTATTATTATAAAAGGATATATAGAGGTAAAATATAGTACTAAAATATAATAATTAATAATTCTACCTATTTCGATCTATAGCTCGTTATTATTATTAATACGAAATTCGGTACTAATTAGCTAATAAGAAAGGAGGTAGACGACTTAAAGTTATTAATAGTACGTAGCGACGTAGGGATCGCTTATAGATACTAAAAATCTATTAGTAAATACGAGGTAATTTATAAATTTTAAAAAGATCTTTTTAAAAAAGAAATTATATTTTGAGGGGAAGTATGAGGTCTTATAAGAAACCTTAATAATATTTTATAATTATTATAAAAAGGTTAAGATTAGAGAATACTAGTACTATTTAATAATTAATATCGTATTTATAAATAAAGCTTTTAATTATTATTACGAGGTAGTACGTAATCTTAATTAGAACGACTTTTTTAGTATTATTAACGTAATCCGAAGCCGCTTTAAGACCTACGATAGGAATCTAGAGCTCCTATCCGAGCTATAAGTAATTTCTTTTATATTTATAGCTAGGATAATAGAGGGTAAATTACGAGTAGAGATCCTTAAAGAGTTTATTAATTAAATTAATAAGTTAGTAAAAACCTAGCTAAATAAGAGAACTAATAAGTAAAAAGTTAGATATTTTTATATTATAATCTAACGTATATTAAAAATAAAAATAACCTTATACTAAGTACCTAAAGATTATAAGACGTTTTACTTAAGACTAAGATTTAGTTTTAATATTAAAATAAGAATACTATACTAAACCTACTTCTAAGCGTACAACGGCCCTTATTAATAGTACTAAGTCGATCGAATATATAATAAAAAAGAGAAGGAAGCTAAGTATAGTAATCGTTAATAAGAAGGCTTAGATTTATTAAATAAATAAAGATTTAACTTATAAGTAGAGTAATATAAAAAGTAGTACTTTATTTATAAAAAAGATAGATATTAGTTAAGTAACTACTTTAAAAAAGAACGTGCTAAATCGTACGAATAATAGAGAAAGTTAAGAGTAATAAAAAGTAAAACTAGCCCTAATTAATTTAACTAATTCTTTATAATATATAAGGGTATATCTAGGGGTATAGAACTTAGTATAAGTAACTAAATTAACGGTCTAAAGTATTCGCTAAGAAATTTAGAAAATAAGGAAGATCTTACCCCCTATACTAACGAATTAGATTCTAACGAAGTTAATAATATTAACTACTCTTTTTTTATACTATTAACCTCGGGAAGATATACGAAGCTAAATAAATAAAAAATAGTAAAAGCCCTTAATAAGTAGGCGTTTCTCTACGGATAGTAAGGGAAGGTCCTTTAAGTAATAAATACGGAGGTAGCTAAAAAAGTAAATCTAATAGGGCCGAAGTCTACCCTCTTAATACCTAAGGAGAATTACCAATCGACTTAGCCTTTTACTAATCCTAACGGTCGTTTATACGGATTCTTACTTATTATATAAATATCTTATTAAATTAGGAACTACAAAAAAAAAGAGGTTTATAATTAGAGTTCTGCTAGGGGGGCTGTGTTAGTTGGCTGGGCGGGCTGTGTCCTACTTTTCCTAAACTTAGTCGACCAATTAGAGGCCAGGGATTATTCCGACCGACTTCTACTACTACTAATTACTTACTTCTACTTCTACTTCTACTTACTTACTTTAACCTACTTATTTTAGCCTCGCTATCGCTATTTATAAAAAAGAAAACTATTACGACTTAGTTAGCTAATTAAAAGCCGTAGTTAAGAAAGTTTTAATTAAAATTAATAAAAATCGAGATTTATTAAGATCTCGTAATTATTATAATAAAAACTAAAATAATTTTCGAATTATATAAGTTTATATAAGCTAGTTTTATATAAGGTTAGTAATAAAAAACTAAAATTAATTACTTACCGTAGTTAGTTAAGAAAATTACGATTATCTTATTAGTTAGAAAAAGTGGGACATAGCCCGCCTAGCTAACTAATATAGCCCGCCTAGCTAACTAACACAGCCCCCCTAGTAGAACTCTATAATTAATATTATAGCCCTTAGGTAATTATATAAAAGGCGCAAAATCCTTAAGATCTATTAAATTAATAGTAATAATAACCTCGCTAACGCTTTTATAAAAATAGTACTTAATAAAGGGTTAAAATAATTCGTAAGTAATAAAAAAATTAATATATAAATAGAAAGATAGGTTATATAAAAAGAATAGAAAAAAGGGGGAAAAAGAGACGACTTAGTAAACGGGCCTAAGGTCGAATTATATTTCTAACTATAGTAATTAAATTAATAAAAAAAAAAGAAAGTTAGTATTAGATTAGAAGTCTAATTCGACCGTAGTATATAATTAATTATATAGGGGCTAATTAGGGGCCCTATTTACGATTATTATAGCTAGCCTAACTTGCAGTTAGAACCTCCTTTTTATACCTATGTAGAAATTTATATAGTTAAATTGATCTCTTCGTCAACCCACGGTTCGAACTAGTTACCCTGTAAGAGGGAAACCTACAGGTTCTCCAGCCGTTTCGTCCACGTACTGCCATCGCGATCAGAAAGGTCAATGCACAAAGCCTCGACGGCGCGAAGGTCCTCCTCGCAGCTTCGAATGTTCTGATCTACTGCATCAACGACTGCAGGACTTTGGCCTTGCAGACCAGCTAACACCGTTTTCATCGCAAGGAGTGTGACCCCCAGGTTGTCATTATGTTTCTTGACGTTTCGTAGTTCCTCGTCACGGCACTCAAAGGCGTCCATGTACTTGACGATGCCGCCGGTGATCTGCAAGCCCAAAGATAGCAGGCCGGCAACCGAGGCTGCCAGGCCCACGCTCTCGGCCGCCATGGTTCATCAGAGCTGCGAGCGGTGATGGAAGATGGTTTTGGCAACTCTCGGGGAGATGGGTGAGGTGTTGACGAAAAGCCTTGATCAACAGTGCTGTTTCTTTTGCGAAGAAAACTGCGGTGAAGAAATCAGGCTACCTGCTGACGCTGGCGGGTGTTTTGTGGAGGTATCAAGATCAGGCTGGCATGCGCTTTCCTCAGGAGGGCTTGGAATGATTAGGCTCGCCTTTGGAGAGAAACGATCTCATTCGCTGTATCAGAGGCTTCTTGATTGGACGCCGTACACGTGCAGTTCGGCATCTTCTGGAAGTAATATGCGTTGGATCATCCTCGGCTTCTTTGCGAACTATTGGATATGTCTTTTAGTGGTTTCAAGCTGCCGTGCGACGGGCAATTCAGACATGAGAATGACACGCCTTGCATCACGAGGGTCACTAGGTAATCATGAACGTCAGTTCTGAGTAACATATTTGGAAAACGTAGAAGACGTACCTGAAATGAACTGGTTGAGGAGAACCACACGGATATGCACTAATACTACCATCTACTTTGCTGTGCTAAGCGAGTCCAATGAGACGATTGCTATACACGAAAAACACGAAATTACTCATCCTACTGAATAAAACCAGGCTATGATTAGAGGATGATTTTGCGTGGTTCATAAAGTGTATTAGAGAATGATGATGGCCTGGATTGATCATTTCGGTCTACGCTCTCCGTGCAATTCGAGTCCACGAGGCCTCAACTCTCGCGCTACATGTAGCAAGCGGCTTTTGAGCTTCATAATCCCAGTAGATGACTCAGCTTCTCTCCCATGTCGCCAAATCCTGGCATTGAGTAACATAAAAGGACAGATTCGAGACTTGGGGTCAAAGGAGGAGCCACGAGGTCGGATGAAGGGAGTAATGAGGCTCCTCAGGTTCGTGGCGATCTTGAATGATCTTGACTGCAAGCGAAGTAGAAAGCCGATTTGAACAACAGCATGCAAGCACGGGCCTTGATGCAGCTACGAACCATCATCCCAGGGGCCGTTCGTCCGCAGCAGAGGTGCATTGGACAGTTCCTTTAGTCCGGGGAAAAGACGGAAAGTCATCGGTAACATCCCTTGCAGAGGTCAATGGAAGGCTCAAAAGAGGTAGAAAGAATGGAAGTATGAACGAAAAGAAACAACAGACCCCAAGACAGGAGAAACTCCTTTGAAGCGAGCGAATAGAAGTAACTAGCGCGCGTCAGCCAGCAAAAGGGGAAGACCAAAGGTTAAAGAGAGACACACCGCCCGAGACAGTTGGCCCTGGAATGACGAAGCAGGAGCTTGAGTCGAGCGGAAGAAGAAGTGAGCTGAGAACGGTCAACCGCGGCGACATCCGAAGCCGGAAGGACCAGGGACGGGTTCATTCGTTGCGTAAGTTGCGCGCATGCGCTCCAGTCAAAAAACAGCGGGCCGGGGAAGGGGCATCGACGCATCGTGGGCGTCAAGGGCGTGGAAGGCGCGTCGGGATTCCTCCCATGTGGCGGGTAGCGGCGATACAGTAAATCCGCTCCCCCGCGATTGCACGATGCAGGTGGGTCCTCTCATGACTCGGTCCACTTACGATGCTCCTCCTCTCCTTCTCCAGGTCCGGAGTCGCACCGCACTGGGGGTCACACCCCCCTCTCTGCTCAGTGCAGTTGCTGGGGCTGGGTCAGTATGGGAGCAGTTCTGGGGTGTGACTGGATTGAATTCAGGGCTGGTCGCCAAGCACCCCAGCACATGAATGCCCCCAGATGGCAGAAACGGCGGGCAAGGCGCACCTGGTACAGTCACAAGTCAGCCCATTCCTTGGTTGGACCACCCCGTCTGCAGCAGCCAGCAGCCAGCAGCAGCAGCAGCTCTTTCGGCACTTCGCTGTCTCGGAATCTTTGGACACCTTAAGTTATTACGGATTGTTCTTACCTCACTGGGATCCTTTTTTTTTCTGCCGGCCAACAGCGAAAGCTACGTCTTTTCTCCTTCTCTTCCTTCCCCTCTCAACCTCATCTCTCTCTTCTTCCCTTTCTTCCTCCATTCACATCTTTTTTCTCCCATCCCCGAAAGAGAAAGACAATCAAGATGCTGTCCTCCACCAGAATCGCAACCCGGCAAGCTGCCGCCCGCCGCATGGGCGCTCTGCCCGTCACGGCCGCGAGAGCCGGTTCTACCTGGGCCAACGTCCCTCAAGGTCCTCCTGTATGTCTCAAACACTCCAGATGCCAATTGAATACGCCACGAATGCTGACGAATACTGCAGGATGTAAGTGCTTGATGCGCCGATTGACAGAATCTCGACAATCACCACGACGAACTGTTTTGCTAACTGGTCACTTTTTCGCAATGGACAGGCCATTCTCGGTATGACGCACCTGCTTGGGTGGAGCTCTCTGAAGCTTCGCCGGTTGACTCAACTCCATGACTGACAATAGACAAACAGGCATCACGGAAGCCTTCAAGGCCGACAAGTTTGAGCAGAAGATCAACCTCGGTACGCAAAGCCCCCCGCCAAGCCACTTTGACAACCACAACCACCACCCTAGCTAGAGAGCTGTCACAAGCTTGCTAGCTACAACGCTAGCCGGCCGTCAGCTGTCAACTACAAGCACACAACGTCTATCATCACCGCAATGAACATGCCCATTGACGCAGACAAACAACAGGTGTCGGTGCCTACCGCGACGACCAGGGCAAGCCCTACGTCCTCCCCTCCGTCCGCGCCGCCGAGGAGAAGGTCATCGCCGCCAAGCTGAACAAGGAGTACGCCGGCATCACCGGTGTCCCCGAGTTCACCAAGTCCGCCGCCGTCCTCGCCTACGGCGCCGACTCTTCGGCCCTCGACCGCCTCGCCATCACCCAGTCCATCTCCGGCACCGGTGCCCTGCGCATTGGAGGCGCCTTCCTCGCCCGCTTCTTCCCTGGCGCTAAGAACATCTACATCCCCACCCCCTCATGGGCCAACCACGGCGCCGTCTTCAGCGACTCCGGTCTCACCGTCAACAAGTACCGCTACTACGACCCCAAGACCATCGGCCTCGACTTTGAGGGCATGGTTGCCGACATTAAGGCCGCCCCCAAGGGCTCCATCTTCCTCTTCCACGCCTGCGCCCACAATCCCACCGGTGTCGACCCTACTCCCGAGCAGTGGCGCGAGATCTCCGACGTCGTCAAGGCCCAGGGCCACTACTCCTTCTTTGACATGGCCTACCAGGGCTTCGCCTCGGGTAACACCGACACCGACGCCTTCGCCGTCCGCCACTTCGTCAAGGAGGGCCACAACATCTGCCTCGCCCAGTCCTTCGCCAAGAACATGGGTCTCTACGGCGAGCGTGTCGGCGCCTTCTCCATCGTCGCAAAGGACGCCGAGGAGCGCAAGCGCATCGACTCCCAGGTCAAGATTCTTGTCCGCCCTCTGTACTCCAACCCTCCCGTCCACGGTGCCCGCATCGCCTCCACCATTCTCAACGACGCCGCCCTGAACCAGCAGTGGCTTGGTGAGGTCAAGGGCATGGCCGACCGCATCATCACCATGCGCGCTCTCCTCAAGGAGAACCTCGAGAAGCTCGGCTCCGCCCACGACTGGTCCCACATCACCAGCCAGATCGGCATGTTCGCCTACACTGGCCTGACCAAGGACCAGATGGACGCCCTCGCCAACGACCACTCCGTCTACGCCACCAAGGACGGCCGTATCTCCGTCGCCGGTATCACCAGCGGCAACGTCGGCCGCCTCGCCGAGTCCATCTACAAGGTCAAGGGTTAAATCTTGCCATTGTGAATATTTTTGCGATTTGTCCCAACGCGAGTCTCAGTCTAGAGGTGCTCTGAGCCAGCTTGCATTTCTCCAAGAGATATCACGAGGTTCTGTTGAAAGGGTAGTTGGTTTTCTAAAAAGGGGGGTTTTTGTACAACCAAAGAGGGAGAGGTCTTCTCTTTTGCGCAGCCAAGGTTAGAACGGCCGGTGGACATAGAACGTTTGGCACCCCTTGGTAGACCACACATGCATTCCAGCTGTGTACAATATAGCGACACGTCTTTCAATGTAAACATGTCCAATCGCTTGCTTGCTTGCCACGAATTCAAACTTCGCACCCATCGGCACATGATACTTAATCACGCCCTGTCCAACCTGGCCAAATCCCGACTCGCATCCTCCAACTCCCTCTCCATCTGCCTCTTCTTCCTCGCCATCTCCTTCATCGTCCTCGCCTTCCCCTCCTCCCCCTCAACCCCGACCCCGTACCCCTCCAACTCAGCCCGGAGCGTCATCAAGGTCCCCTCAAGCCTCATCCTCGCATCCCGCAAATGCGCAGAATAATTCGTCAGCGCAGCCACCATCTCGGGCGAATACACCTCCCTCCTAACCCCCTCCCTCGCAGCCACGGCATCCGCCTCGGCCCTCTGCGCCTCCAGCCCCGTCTCGGCGGCGCGAAACTCGAGACTCCGCGCCACGACGCCGTGTTTGGCCTCGAGGCTTCTAACCAGGAGCGTCAGCGCCGCGGCGTGCTCGTCTAGGCATTGTGTCAGGGTATCTGCCGCGCGGAGGCGTTCTCGGGCGAGCGCGAGTTTTGATTGGGACACGTCGGAGGCGAGTTTGTGGTAGGTTGTTTGCAGGCCGGGGACGGCGCGGTGGAGGAAGGAGGGGTTCGTTGTCGGGTTGGCGATGCGGGCTAGGGAGACGGCCGAGGTGTGGAGGGTTGAGGAGACGAGGTCGCCGAGTTGGGGGAGGAGGGATTGGAAGTCTGTGAAGGGCGGGTTGGAGAGGAGGGTTGTGGCGGATTCGGGGGATAGGGGCTCGGGGGAGGTTAGGAGGGGTGGGAGGAGGAGGAGGAGGTCGAGGAGGGGTTCGGGGAGGGGTTGTTGTTGTTGTGCTGTGCCGTTGCCGCTGGAGGATGGTTGTGGTTGTGAGGACGTGTTCGTGCGGGAGAATGTTCGAGGTGGTGCGGGTTTTGGTTCGGGCGGTGCGGTGTTTGAGATTGCGCTTATGAGAAGGTGTTCCTTTGCGGCTGTGAATCTGTGGTCTGCGAGCTCCTGGAGGTTGGAAGGTCAGCTCAGGGCCGAGTTCGGTTCTGGTACAGGGCTGGGAGTCTGGGCATCATAGCCGAGAGAAGACAAACATTTTGTATCGCATCGTGCTCCTTGGTCGCCGGCTTTCTTGTGGAACCATCTGGGTTGAGGATTGCCGTTGTGAGAGTATGATGCAGCGCCGCGAATTCAGGGTTGTTTTGCAGGACCGAGGCCTCGACTGGCGGCAACATCGTGGGCGTTGCCTTTTGCGTCGTCAGCAGGTTTGACGCTTTTGACAGGGTTCCTTGGGAGCTTTGAGTCAGTAGCTGTGGCTGAATAGAATAGGCGGTCTGTATAGAGTCTGTCTGCTCGGTGGCATGTCACGGCGCAAGTTGATCGTCGAGCTACCCAACTTTCCCTCCTGTCTCGGTGAGTCGGTGTGGAGGGGTCAACCGAAAGGCACTCGGGATCAGACCACGGACCCCTGTCACGAAAGCAGCGCGCAGTCACCTGACGCAGCTCAATTGACTTCACCAACAAAGCCCCCACTCTTCGACAAATCCCCCAATCAAACCTATCAATTCCCGGAGAGCGGAACATCCACCGCCCGATATCGAAGCTCCGATCTCTGACCATTGGCCCAAAAAATCATCCCCAAGCTCTCACGACAATCGACCTTAACGGTGCGCCGACGACCAACGACGAACGAACGCCGCGGCGCGCATCTACCGTTCGCATCCCTCCGACCGCCTCTACATACTCCCGAACCCACGAACCTCGCACATAATCGGACACGGATCGAAGCCCAAGATGAGCTTCACAACCCTTCGGCCTCGGCCCTCCCTCCTCACCTCCCTCCAAAACCTCACCATCGCGCCCGCCACCGCCGCAGCCCGCGCCTTCTCAACCTCCACCCCCCTCGCCACAAAAACAATCTCCCTCCAAAAGATCCCGACCTCCGCCGTACCACCCTACCCCCACGGCCCCCGCCTCCTCTACAAACAATCAAACCACGGCCTCTACGGCACCTCCCGCATCCGCCACGGCCACAACGTCTCCCCGAAACACCACCAAGTCACCCCCCGCACCTGGCGCCCCAACGTCCACCGCAAGCGCCTCTGGTCCGAGTCCCTGGGCGCCTGGGTCCGCACCCGCCTCACCACCCGCGTCCTGCGCACAATCCGCAAGGAGGGCGGCATCGACGCCTACGTGACAAAGACAAAGGCCGCGCGCGTCAAGGAGCTGGGACCGGGGGGGTGGAAGCTGAGGTGGCTTGTTATGCAGACGGCTACCTTCCGGGAGAGGTACGTCGCTGAGAGGGAGAAGCTCGGCGTCGAGGGGGAGATGAGGGAGGATCAGACGGATTTGGTCACCGTCATGGTCGATGCTGCTACGCCGGGGCCCCTGAGCGCTGTCAGCAGGGGGATTCTCGAGAAGAGAGCTGCGCAGATGATTTTGGAGGAGTTTACGCTGGGCGAGGAGGCCGAGTTTGGGGCTGAGGATGGCGAGGGGTACGAGGACGTTCATGTGCCTGGTATCGGAGAGCCTGTCACTGAGCAGAGGATATGATTTTTGAGTTGGGTGATGGTCACTTGTTAGAGGAAGAGAGAGTGTATGTTTCGGGAGAGAAAAAAAAAGTCATTGTATCATATGTACAAAATTCTCATGTCATCAAACTACTTTTTAGAGGATCTCAAGTCTAGAAGATGAGCCCCCTTTTTCTTGTTTGTGTCTACAAAAACCGCTTTCCATATTTTGAAACCACAAGCCGTGAAAAGTGCAAGTTTCGCCTCATACGCCCTGCAATGTGTGATATGCCATTCGTAAATTCCGTTCCGCCCCTTAATCGTTGCTCCCCGTGTCTAGAAGCGCAGGTCCCAGCCAATCTTGGGGCCCAACTTGGGCAGCTCGTCGGCGACGCTCTGCACGTCCTTGTCACCACGGCCACTCAAGCAGATGACGATATCCTCGCCCTTCTTCATCGTCTTGGCGAGCTCAATGGCACCGTAGATGCCGTGCGCTGACTCCAGCGCGGGGATGATACCCTCCAGCTGACTCATGAGACGGAAACCAATGAAGGCCTCGGCGTCGGTGGCGGCGACGTACTTGGCGCGCTCGCTGTCCTTCCAGGAGCTGAGCTCGGGGCCGACACCGGGGTAATCCAGACCGGCGGAGATGGAGTGCGTCTCGGCGACCTGGCCGTGCTTGTCCTGGAGAATGTAGGTCTTGACGCCGTGCAGGACACCCTTGCTGCCGCCGGAAAGGGTGGCACTATGACGGGCAGTGTCGATACCGTCGCCACCAGCCTCAACACCGAGGAGTTTGACGCTGGGGTCGTTGGCAAATGGGTAGAACATGCCGACAGCGTTGCTGCCACCGCCAACGCAGGCGACGACGGCATCGGGCAGCTTGCCTCTCTTCTCTAGCATCTGCGCCTTGGTCTCGTTACCAATGACAGACTGGAAGGTACGGACGATGGTGGGGAAGGGATGCGGGCCAATGGCGGAACCAATGATGTAGTGAGTGGTGTCGAGCTCGACAACCCAGGCGCGCATGGCCTCGTTGACGGCGTCACGGAGGGTCTTGCTTCCAGCCTCGACAGCGACAACCTTGGCGCCGAGGAGCTTCATGCGGAAGACGTTAAGGGCCTGGCGGCGGACGTCTTCGGCACCCATGTAGACTGTGCATTCCATGCCGAACTTGGCGCAGACGGTGGCCGTAGCAACACCGTGCTGGCCGGCACCGGTCTCGGCGATGATCTTGGTCTTGCCGAGGCGCTTGGCGAGGAGCAGCTGGCCAAGGGCGTTGTTGATCTTGTGAGAACCGGTGTGGTTAAGATCCTCACGCTTCAGCCAGATGTTGGCACCGCCGGCGTGCTCGGTAAGGCGCTCGGCAAGGTGGAGGTGGCCGGGGCGGCCCATGTACTCATAGTAGGAGCGGTACTCCTCCCAGAAGGAAGGGTCGTCCTTGATCTTGTTGAAGCCCTCCTCGAGCTCAGACAGGCAGTCCATGAGAGACTCGGGGACGTACTGGCCGCCGAAATCGCCGAAGCGGTCAGGGATCTTGCCGTGCATGGCAGCGAGCTCGGCAACAAGCTCACTGTCCTGGTCGGCGGTGATGCGGTCGTCGACGGTAGGCTCTTCGGTGGGCTGCTTGGCGGCGGCCATGGCCTCGACCATGCCAACTTCGCGGGTAGTCTCATCAGAGTCGCGGCCGCAGAGGTAAGAGCAATACTTTGCAACATCGTTGTAGAGCTCGCCGGGGGCAGCCTTTTGGAGGGTGGTGATGATCTGGGAGCCGACGACAACACCGTCGGCAAGCTGGGCGACACTGAGGAAGTGGTCGCGGGTGCTGACACCGAAACCGACGGCAGCAGGCTTGTTGCCGCTGTACTTCTTGACGCGGGCAACAAGGTCGGGGAGGTTGGCGTTCATGGAGCCAAGGGCACCGGTGACACCCTGGCGGGAGACGACGTAGATAAAGGAGTCGGCCAGCTTGCAAAGGATCTTCATGCGGGCATCTGAGGTTGCGGGAGCAATCAGGGGAACGTATGAAAGTCTGTTTGTTTTCAGTTCGTCAGTACGGGATGACCGAGGTGGTTAGAGGCGGTGTGTGAACGTACCCTCCCTTTGTGCAAAGCTTGCGGAAAGAGATGGCCTCCTCAGGAGGCAAATCGACAACAATGAAGCCGTTGACGCCCGATGTCTTGCAGTCGTTCAGGAGTCTCTCTTCGCCATAGCTGAGAAGGGGGTTGTAGTATCCCATCAACATCACAGGCGCCTTCAGGCCCTGGTCGCGAGCGTCCTTGACCATCTTGAGTGTTGACTCGATCGTGACGCCATGTTGCAGAGCCACCTGTTTTCCCTCGTCAATATTCACCATACACCCAATTGGTTCCCATTCTGGCCACTACTCACAGTGTTTGATGTCTGGATAGTCGGGCCGTCGGCAATTGGGTCGGTGAAGGGGGCACCGAGTTCGATCACATCTGTTGAGAGCGTCAGTGAGGTGTTCCTTTACCAGTGCACAAAGTTCTTGGAGGGACTTACCAGCGCCACCCTTCTCCATAGCCAGCAGAACATTAGGAGTGTCCTCAGGCGTGGGGTAACCAGCAGTGACGTAGGTAACGAGCGCAGACTTTTTCATAACAATGTCAGACCAGTCCAATTGATCATCTATCCCGTCGTTGCTGCGAGATCTTGGCGGTGCCGGAAAACCATCGTCGTTGGGAGCGGTCGGCGGCGCGGCGGGGTGAAGAGCCCCGCGATCGCAACAGGGGCAGCACAGCAACATGGGAGGGGCAAAAGACTCACCCTTCCTTGGGCCTTGCAGCGCGCAAACGTTTGGCGAATGCCTTCCATATTGTGCAGTGGTATAGAGAGTAGAAGGAAACAACAAAGTCAATTGGTAGGGGGTATATGGGTGAAAGAACAACTTTTGACTCGCTGGGGTTTTTTGGTATCACAAGAAAAAACTTGAGATGTGAGAAAGGTTGAAGGTGGTAGTAAGTTTTAAGTAGGGGCGAAGGGGAAGAAATTCAACTGGGAAAAAAGGTACTTAATGATCTCAGACGTGGGGGAGGAGCAATGGAATGACTCTTGGGGCGGGCGCCGGTTTCCCTTGGACAACTTGCGGTCGGAGCAGCAGCGGCCACTGCCCAAGGGGCGGGACGGTGTGAAAAAGGAACCTCCCAACGGGACGGGAGCTCCGACGTGCCCTGTGTCCACCCGATTCAGCTGCTTGTAGCTGTATTCAGCACCTCTCCCGTGCCTAAAAGTCCCGTATCTATACCATGGAAGTGGGCAGAACACCGGGCGATTGGGATCTATGTTTTCCCCCAGGGCAGCCCTGGAAACGACCATGTTCAACCGCTATATGGACTGCCCGCTCATCGTCCGCCAAGGTGGACGGCCTGCAACAGTCACACCGATCGATACCCCGGAATGCTCCCTTTGAGCCTCAAGGGCATGAGGTACCTATCCGTACAGGCACCGAAACGAAGATGCTAGGCACTTCAGCAAAGGCAAATCTTGGAGTTCAAAAGAACCCTGAACCGAGGCCCTGAACCACTCAGATCGCTCAAACCATGAACAAACAAGCCGACCATCCGGCATCGGTTCCCATCAAAAGAGAGTGGCGGGTGTGGGGCCGGGAGTCCCTGGACGATGACGCCCCAGAAAGTCGGTCGGAGGGCGGGGCGGAGATGCCCAAAAGAGGTTGTTCCAGACTCCCCGAGTCTCCACTTTTGCCATCCGCCATGGCAATCCGCGCCCCACCCTTCACCAACATTGCCCGCACCGGCAGGCAAACAAAACATGGGATTTTAATCTCGCCGTGCCTTACCCTCGTGACACACACGCGACACCATACCATGAGATTCGTATCGGGAACCCCATTCATGAGGCTCCTTCGTGACATCCCGCCTTGTCGTGGGGGCTCCCTTTACTCGGTTCAATTGTCCCGAAAGTCTGTTTTGTCTCCTTGATCAGATATCAAATTTCCCACGACGCCTCTTCATCTCCGCAAGTCATGGTGATATTGGTCAGAGGACAACGGAGCTGCCTCAAGAAACCGCGAAACATGTCACCGAAGCAGATGGTATTGGTAGCGGTTGAAGTTTTATCAGAGAAGGTTCAGGTGCCTCGTAGGATTGAAGAAGATCAGATGACAACGTCCTTGTCGTCGCCGCCGCCGCCGCACTTGCCAGTCACCATCATCGCCGCTTACTCCCGGCGATGGTCATGACAATCGGATCCTTAGATGCGGCAATACCGCTCGGAGCTGTGATTGTGCCACTGGCCGGTATCAGTCATTCACTTCTCCGCAGCGGCTACGCTATCAAGGAACACGGAATGGAGTATTTGGTTGCAGCTAGCAGTATATTCAATCCTGAACTACCTAGACGTATATACCGAGTAGACATTCTGGCAGTCGGTGACGCTGCTGCATACTCAAAAGTTCATTCTAGAGAATGAAAAAGTTTGATGACTGGTGTCAATCAGAGCGCAAAAAATGAGATCCGTTGTAGAATCGAAAACAAACGGTGCGGCGACTGAGCCGTTGGTATCTTTTTGAAGTATTCCCTCTCCATTCCTTTCCCGTTCCATCAAAAAATTGAAGCATACCTGATAATCATGCTTCAACGCCCGAATATCATGCTCTTCATATCATCTCTTTCAGACCTGTCGTAAATGAGGGGTATCTCTCGGCGTTCGGTCCAGCCCAGGCCGGAGGTATCAAGGTCTCCAACCTCTGTCTTTTTCTTTTTCTTTTTTTCTTTTTGGTCTTTTGATCTTTCTCTTGTCAATACTTCGTAGATACCATTCTAAAACTTGGTTGATGATGCTGTGTCGAGGTGTCCATACGAACTTTGTCGTTGATGACCCTCCGTCGGCTGCGCCCTGCCGCTCTGCACGCTCGTCTTCTTCAGGGCCTTCTCATCTCGCATGCCCGAGTAGTGGTCATCATCCACAGCAGATGCATCGCTACCGAACTGTGGGAAGCGGGAGTCGTTGCCATGGGATCTGGGAGGGCTTCGCGGGCTCATGGCTGGGCGGTCGTCTCCGGTGTAGCGCAACCCGCCCTCACCACGGCCTTTGTCGGGCATGGCCATGCCAACCAAGGCGCGGATGATGCCGATGAGGACGACAATGACGTAGACGAGAAGGATGCCGGTAGAGATGAGCGCTTCCTTGATGATGCCTCGACGAAGCATATCGGTAACATGAGTCACGGCGCCAGTCACCTCGTCGGTTGACACACTTGAAGGTGACGATAGGAAGGTCTTGAGGTCTGAGTCGCCCGAGATGGACTCTTGAGCCCCGAGGCTGAATGTGTCGTTGTCGAAAAGAGGGAACGAGATCTGCGAGTGATCGTGGACCCAAGTTAGTCCCTTCTGGACAGCCTCGACCTTGAGACCAATAGTACAGCGAATAACGTCCTTGATGGGATTGATGAGGATGGTACCGTTGAATACAGTCTCCAGACCAGTCGTCATGGTGTTGGTGAATGTGTTCAGCGTGTCGTTGACAGCCGAGGTAGCGTTGGTCACGTAGCCGAGCATGTCTTGATTGATCTCGTTCTGCGTTGATAGCACAACACCGTTGGCATCATCAGCCCACTGCTTGGAGACATCCTGTAGCGAGGTGACGACTTCGCCGGCAAATTCGCCGACCTGGTTGGCAAGGGCGGGCACCTCTCTTTCGACAGCCTTGAGCAGGACGTACTGGCACAGGCAAGAGAAGAAGCCAGCAATGGCAAGGGCCAAGACGAATAGAGCAGGAAGTGATGTAGCGTACGCAATGGCCCAGCGGACCAAGATCTGACGACGGCCTTTGAACTTGGAAGCAATCTTAATACCCCAGGTAGCGGTCATTGGGCGGGAAGCAATGTAGACCACATCCATCGAGTCGTACTGGTGGCTGGCCATGATCTGAGCGTGCTTTCGCTCGCGTCTCCAGCGCCTGATCTCCAGCCAGGCCATGGGTGCGATAACCAGCACAGCCAAGATGGAGAGAACGACAATGAAGATGATGCGAGCCTTCTGGATCATGTCGCGGAGGTTGTTAAAGAAGTCGGAGATGTTGTTGTTGGTCGAGCAGAACTGCAGCGCCTGCTTCTGGGCGACAGGGAAGACTGATCGATCGAACTTGTAGCCCTTGTAGGCGTCGTTGACGGTCTGCTTGAGCAGGTTGAAAGGGAACGAGATAGCCTGAGCCGTCAAGTTCTGAACCTCCTCAAAGGTAGGCAGGTCATCGTTGAGCTTGTTGATGTCGCTGACGAAGCCGCTGGAGTCGATCTTGATGTCGCGCAGGTCGTTGACAGGCCCCGAGAAGTCGACCTTGGGAAAGTCGGGCAGAACGCTACCCAGGACAGAGTTTTCGATTGCGTCCACGGCCTTGTTGATACCATCAGAGAGGCTCTTAGCCTTAGAATCGATTGTATTGCTGATGTCGCCAACCACCTTGTTCATGGCGTCGGTAACCTTCTTGGTAACGTCGGAGGCAACATCAAGGCCGCCATGGATGAAGGCAGTGATAAGACAGGTGTACATCGATGTCATCATGTTGATGACGAAGATGATGAGATTCTGAACACCAGTGAGTATCAGACCCAGAGCAGCAACCATGCCGTCGAGGGTCTTCTCGATGCCCTTTGCCGACAGCTCGTTGACACCGACAGAGAGATAGTGAGGCATCGAGGCCATGGCGCTGCCAATATCTTCGACCTTTGTGCAAGCAGAGAGTGCTTTTTGATTCGCGTCGTCGACATTATCGTTGAGGCTGGCGATGAGCAAGATGACTCTGAGAAGTACGAGCAATAGTAGGATCGTCCAGCGGTTCAGCCAGATCTGAGAGAGCCTAGCTGAGAGACTAAGGTATGGTGTTATGGTGGGAGAAGTGTCGGCTCGCGCTTGTTGCGTCTTTCTAAGTTCCGCCATCTCTAGCGAGTCCGACCTGAGGGAGTCGGGAACGGCCGGGTAGGCCGCCTCCTCCTTGCGATTCCGTGAGGAAAACATGTTGAGTCTATCGAAGAATGTAAGAAGCCGATGCGAGTATTTCTGAGCCAGCAGAGAAAAATGAATGATAAAATAAGAGGTAGAATAAAGGCGAATGCAAGAAATGAAGCAAATAGAACGGCGGTCGACGTCGAGGAGAAATTAATCGTTGGAGTTTGGTGATGAAATTAGGTGAATCACTCGACACGAAGAGGGAAAGAGGAAAAAGTGAGGAAGGAAAGAGAGCGACAAAGGAAACTCGTCAAGCACTGATTTCTGAACAAGCTTCTATTCATTCATGGTGGGGTATTTTTTCGGGAAAAGATATGGATACACAGGACGAGGATGACTTGGAAGGACGACAGAGACCAGAGAGGATGGGAATGACTGGGCAATACGCATAATAAAAGGAAGCCGACTAACACGGCCAGGTCCACAGGATCACCTAGCAATAGGCGCGCAACAATAGGAACAAAGTCGAGAAAAGAAAACAAAGGCGGCTTACCTGATTCACACCACAATGCCAAAGAAAGCCAGCAATGGGCCCTTTGGCCGTGGCCTTGAAGGGAATTTACCTCGACTTGGCCCAAATCTTTGTATCGTTTGGCGACACCCGATGAGGGTGGATATGGGGATCTGGGCGAGGCTCGTTTTCTAAGCGCGCTCAACGGACGCTCTCAGCCAACCAAATCTGTCGTCCGGGGTCACGATGAGCGGCTGCCCAAACGCTGCTAAGGCAAGGCGGTATTTTCGGAGGCCGAAATGGGGCTCTTGAGATTTGATGTCGTGTTGCCCGTATTTAGATCGGATGATGTTACGCCCTGTTACGATAGACTCGATCCGTCTTGTCGAAGCCAGGGCCGGGTGTGAGGTGAGAGCTGAGAGCTGGATATGTGATCGCTTGGCGAGAGTGAGGAGCTGTGAGGTAGAATTTTGTTGCTCCTACAATGAGGTCTTATCGAACGATGAGACTCTTGCTTGAAACTTGCTGAGTGAAACTGAGTTGCAGTATCACAAGAGCTATAGCCCTACTCAAGTCAGGCCAACAGTTGGTGGCTTCATGAATTGGGGCCGAACTCGAGAGTGATATACAAGTCGAGATTTGAGTCACTGAACAAGGGGACACCACGGAGCAACGGTTGAATGGTGCCCATCTTTCCAAAAGTCGCCTTTCCGGGGGTGTCGCAGAGGATAGAAGGCATTTTAACACAACCTGGTCTCGCTCGTAGGCTCGGGTTGATCCAGAGAGCTCACGACAAGAAAGCGCTGCGACGTCATTGGCAAGACTGGGGGATTATTGCGGAGAGCCTCCCAGCCGTGCCACCTCGTAAGGATAAGGTACCGTTCTGGCGCCAGGTGAACGGCGCCGCTCCAGTGGCATCCCCGTCGCGAGTCACGCCAGCAGACCAGGTGGTTACCGGTGGCTGTGCCCGGCGGAGGAGGCATGGACGGGTTTGGTGCCGTTGCGGGCGGAGAAACGGTGAGTTGGCCTGGTTAGGCTGGTCTGGACAATTCTGGATTTGCTGGAGGCATCCGGGGATGTCGCGAGGTTTGTGTGGTTTTCTCTCGGAAACTGCACGAAGGGTCACGGTGACCGGGGAGAGGATGTGAGGGACCGCAGCGAGCGAAGCAGGAACAGAGCAAAGATCATCAGCCAGCAGACGAAAAGAGACGGCGGATGGCTGGCGCCAGCAGGGGATCCCTGGAGGTATTGCCAAACACTTTGTCCAATCGTCGTGAGAAAAGAGCAGTTCGGCTCTCGCCGCTAACGTCTAATCCTTGTAAGCATATGGCAAGAATGGCCGGGAATTGGATAGGATAATGGTGAAAGAGTGGATATGGACCCTACATGGGTTTTTGGTGTTGTGATCCGTGACTGGTTGTTGCTCGTCGTCTGTCCTTGGGGTCCTTGCTGAGCAACAAGCAATGGTCGATGCCAAGCCTTTGCCACCGACCACCGCGGAATGCTAAAAACCGGTTTACGACAGGAACGGTCTTTTGGAGGCTGATCTTGGTCAGACGGTAGGAAAAGCTTGTCGAAATCCCACAAATCGTGGCATCCCAGGAATGTTCGTTTAATGGCATTGGCCGGTCATTCACTTCAGGCACAGATAAGAAGAAGAGTTGGAAGGCAAGAAGGCAAGGAAGGAACGCAACGTAGGATGGCCTCCACTGCTTCTTTCCTGACTTTTCCGACGTTGGCCTCCTCTTGCCGATGAGAGGCGCAGGCGCAGTCAGAGATGGTGAGTGTGAGATTGGCCATTGAGGTCGCCTTCCAAGTTACATTTCTTTGCCATTGCCCCTTCCTCGCGAGATCATTCAGGTACCATTAAGGGAAGTCCATGGAACTTGGAGTGTTGCGGCAATTGGCAGTGGCTCCACTAAACAAGAAGTTCGCACTTGCCCTGTGCATCCAAGCTCCCACGCTCTGTCACTCCTTCCTTCTTTCTGTGGGGTCGTCTCAAGTCTTGACGCTGGCAAGGATTGATTGGCCGACGGTGGCCCGCGCTCTGTGACGATGGGCGCTTCGCTACAGAATTCATGGCTGCCAGCCATGAGGCCGGCGCTTGCGATTTTTGGCCCAGAAAGCATCTGTTCCTCCAAATGAGAGAATCATTCACGGTCAGGTCCGTGTATTATATATCGTGGGCCTTCCTCATTCAGTCTACCATGTTATTACACGAGATGTTTTTGAAGTTTATTGCAGTCTAACAGTGAACTACATCATTATTGATAATTGCTGCAACAAGTCAGTCGGCTTCGTCCAACTGTCTCGCATTGCATTGACATGACTTGCTTCAGCTGCGCCTTGAGCCAGTCACTTTAGTCTGCATTTTTGCAAACTCACCTGAAAACTCTCTGTACGAGACTCCCCAGTCGCAGTCATCCTAGCACCGTCTTGTTGGCTAGTAAGATTGCACGTCAGATGCGCAGTCACCCATGGCTTCCAACATTCTACGGTGACGACATACCTTCTCCAGAGAACTGTGAAGAGTGGCTTGACCTGCAGTGCTTGCCTGTGCCACAATTGCGGACCCAAGTCCAGCTTTCCATGCCAGTGTCACGTGCTTGGACTGTGATGGGCCCAGACCCGACTTGGACCTGCCCGACGTGCCTTCCAGGTCAAGCACGGTCAAGCACAGGAAGAACAAAATTCCGACATATCCATTTTTCACAGGATCCATGCCACTTTCCAGCCTCCTGCCCCTGTCCGAGCTTGCGCATCATATTCACAGCTCAACTCACGCTGCGTAGCAAGGAGCAATCTGTTTTCGGCAGGCGGTCTCGCCAAACTCAAACCTCGCTATCACATCTCCTACCAGTGCCACCACGGCTTGCCCTAGCACATCTTGACAAGCTGACAACACCTGAGAATCCTTCGCGACTCACCTTAATTCAAGGCCGTGATTGTCCAGAGACCGGTTTGCGACCTCATTTTGTGATTGCTGGCATTGACACACATCCTTGTCACCTGATCAAACCCACTCTCGGAATCAATCCGACTCATTTCCAGGCCGCGCTGAAAATTCCTCTTGCGCGCAAAAAGTCTTCCGCCCTCCGACACGATCAGACACTCTTTTCTCTTCTTTGACAAGTCACAATCTGACCTTTGATCGCGCCCTGCATTCTGCATACGCGACAGCCACAATGGCCGAACCACCTCGTGACATCTCCTCCATCCTCGCTGCCCTAGGTAGGTACCCGAGACACGACACGAATCTGTTTCTGCACCCTCGAACACAGACTGATCGCATTTATTCATTCAGGCGCAGCACAAAGAGGCACATCTTCGACGCCGACCCAAGGACAGCCCGGCATGCCGCCTAGCTATCCTCCTCCTCCCGGTGGCCAGCCGCCTCCTTCCTACCCCCCGATGCCCCAGCAGAACGCGCCCCCGTATGGCGGCGGCGGTGGCTACCCGGGACTCCCCCAGCCTACATCCAGCGGCAGTCTGGATCTTAGCTCTATCCGACCCGTCAACTCTGGCACAGTCAGCATCGCCGATGCCATCGCGCAAGCCAAGGCCTTCGCTGCTGAGAAGGGCGTGGCATCCTACGACCGACCCCTCGTCTACTCCAACGAAGCCCCCCGCGGCCAGGATTCTCGAGCCTACGGCCGATCCTCGCGGTCGCGCTCTCCTTCCAACCGTCGCGACCAGTTCCGCGACAACTTCAACCCCTACAGAGACGAGCGCCGGGACGATCGCCCTGCTCCACGAGACTATGGTCACCGCGAGCGATCCTACAGCCCTGGCCCGCGTGGTCGCACTTTCTCTCCTCGCAACTCTAACGGCAGAGAGCGATCTCCGCTGAGAGGAAATGGCGGTGGTGACGACAACGCCGAGACAATTCAGATTGAGTCGAGCCTTGTTGGTCTCATTATCGGTAGACAAGGCGAAAACCTTCGTCGCATCGAGTCAGAGTCCAATTGTCGGGTGCAGTTCCTCCCCTCCAGCGATAATGGTCCTTTCCGCCAGTGCAAGATTAGTGGTCCCAGGGCACAGCGCAGTGAAGTCAAGGAGGCCATCAACCGCATTATCGACGATAGTGGCATGGGCGCCATCAACCGTGGCGCTGCGAACCCCAAGGGACCCCCACCTCGCGACCACCGCGGCGGACCACCTGGAGCAAGCGCTGCCGCCGCTGCCGCCGCTGCCGGAGCCGGAGCTGCAGCTCTTCGCGACGGCGAGGACTGCATGCAGATTATGGTACCCGATAGAACCGTGGGCCTGATCATCGGTCGCGGTGGCGAGACCATTCGCGATTTGCAGGAGCGGTCTGGCTGCCACATCAATATTGTTGGTGAATCCAAGAGTGTCAATGGACTTCGACCTGTCAACCTCATCGGCTCTCGTGAATCAGCTGCCCAAGCCAAGGATCTGATCATGGAGATCGTGGATAGCGACAGCCGAAACGAGGGCCAACCTGCAGCCCCCACCAAGAAGCCGCAGAGACACGACGGTGGTGGTCATCAGAGAGACTCTGGGCCCATGGGTGGAGCGGGCGGCGGCAGCGGTGACAAGATCAACGACGCCATCTACGTCCCATCCGAGGCTGTGGGTATGATTATTGGCAAGGGCGGCGAGACCATCCGTGATATGCAGAACGGCACTGGTTGCAAGATCAATGTTGCCCAGTCCTCCGGTCCAGGCGAGGTTCAGCGCGAGATTGCCCTTATCGGCTCGCGCGATAGTATCGCCAGAGCCAAGCAGGCGATTGAAGAGAAGGTTGACGCAGTGGTAAGTGACAAGCCTCGATCCTCCCGTATATCCAACTGTAACTAACATGACAACAGCGCCAGAAGAACTCTGGAGGCGGTGGCGGTGGTCGCGGTCGTCAAAACCAAGACTATGATAGAAGCTACTCTCAACAGGGATCTAACCCATCAGCATCAGGATCTGCTAACCCACCAGCTGCTCAAGCTCCCGCTGGAGCCGACGGAGCCGACCCATATGCGCAATGTAAGTCTATCAATGACACGGCGAGCAACTGGTATCGTATACTAACACTCTTTAGATGGTGGATACCAGAACTACCTTGCCCTCTGGTACCAGTCCCTTGTTTATCAGCAACAACAAGGCGGCGGTGCGGCCGGTCAGCCCGGTGCAGCGCCTCCTGGAGCCTCATAGAGGTTTTTGCATGCACCCTTTCCGGTAGGGGACATGCTTGTGTGATGTGATTGATCACTTGCCTTGGACCTCGACTTGATGCCTCTTTTCGCATTACGTATACTGAAGCACCGCACATACACGTTGACTATGGAGGCTCATGGCAGTGCGCATTTACGAACCATTCAACGACTGATACCTTCTTATCCCGCTGGACTTGCAACAGCACAGCGCCCACCTTGTTTTCTTTGGACAAAATCACGAATTGGGGGAGAGGACCACCCACGGAAGAGCTAGGCAAGCTGCCTCTGGCTTTGCTTAAGCGCGCTGATATCTCGATGCACTGAACCTGGCATTTGACGATGATGATGGCACGTTCTCGCTTGCACATGATCCTTGACTGTCATGAACTGGATTCGACTCTTGACATGGACGTGGTGCTCAATGCTGCTCTGCAACATGGACTTACTCCACATTCTCCATGATGCACGCTCCTGACGCCTATGTGACGGCAAGGACACCTTTTTGCTGGGTCTTGCGAGCATTCCTGGACTTGACAACTTTGGCACCTACTACCTCGTGGAACATTTGCAAGAGTGGCCATGATGAACTTTTGAGACCCTTGCCTGCTGTCATGATGCAGCTGCAGGGAACTACTTGGGTGTGGTTCGCCTGAGGACATACTCTGCCTCTAGGAATGGCATCCGCCTCCACCTCATCTGCATGGTCTTCGACTAAATCTTTCCGTGGATGCACGGTCACATTTTTCCCGAGTAAAGCTCGCTTCCACGGGTTCTATCGTATAGTCCATCTTCCCTTCTCAGTCTTCGTGGGTACAATGCCTGACCGGCATCTTTTCATGCGATATGCAAAATTGATTCCCAATTTTCTCTTCTTTCCGGTGGATGAAGCGCAACTAGGGACGCGAAATAGGCAAAGGGGAAACAAAAAGAAAAAGCGCACTCTGTATAATAGTTAATTCCGAGTCAAATGAATTTTCTCGACCTTTTTAGACACATGTGATGTGTGAGTCCTAGAGCAAAAGAATTCTTTGTAAATCGCATGCGATCTTCACTCGCGTTCTCAAGGGAACACTTCTTCACACCTCAGCTCCCATGAACAAACCTGTTTGACAATTCATGACAAATGTACGCACGATCCGGAAACGTCTCTTTAGCAGGACCCTGTCATCGAAACAGAGTGAACGTAGTGTTGAGTGCTCAACAAACAAGTTTGAAAATAGGTACAAGATAAGCAACATCCGTGGGGCCACGTGCGGCGCTGTGGTCGCCCCGGATGTGTAGGAAGCTGTGCCTCCCGAGACGTGACGGGGTAAGATGGCGGCTTGAGGGAAACCTTGTTTTTTCTTAGATCAGGTGATGCAGGCCCAGATCATCCAGGTTTGAGTGAGTGAGGCAGTTGTAGTCATCTTCACATGATAAAGAGGGTGAATGATTTAGACTCTTCAAATGTTACATGGGGGTGGGGATGGAGATGTTTGCATGGAGACGGGAAGACGTGATTGGGGATCAGACCAAGTCATTCAATTTTGCAAGGTACAGAAGATTTGGACTATAGTGATGATGTGTCGATGTGTTGTGTACGGAGATTGATGGATTGATTGTAAAGCAGATGGCTTTGGAGAGCGATTGAGGGATTGTAAGTGATGTGTGAGAATGACCTCCCATGACCGTGGAATCTTCGTTTCATGAAATTCTTTCGCCCTCTCTACCTCTAGTGTCATACATCATCTGCATCTCCTTTCTCTGCCTACCTCTTGGTTTCATGACTGATGTGACTGTCACAAGCAATTAAAGCCGAATCAGCAGGAGAGAAGAGAGCAGGGGAAGGTGAAGAATGATCATCATCAGTCATTGTCTATCGGATCGGAAGTCCAATTCGACCGCGGCATACAGTCGATCGCGCAGGGGCTAATTAGGGGCCCTATTTAGGATTATTATAGCTAGCCTAACCTATAGTTAGAACCTCTTTTTTATAACACGTAGAAATTTATATAATTAAATTAATCTCTTCGTTAACCTATAGTTCGAACTAATTCTTTTATAAAAGGGAAACTTATATTAATTAGTAATTAAATTCTATTATTATAAATTAGTAAGGTATCTCGTTACGTAAAAGAGACGACCTCTTAATATTATATAAAATAAGAGATTCGTACTAATTAACCTTATAAAAATAAATAAAAAAGGAGGCGATTCTTAAATATTATATAGAATTAAGTAATTATAGCCCTTTATTACTTATAAGAGGTTAATATTTACTATATTAAACTACGTTAATTAATAAAACCGCTTAGGTAATTAGTATTTTACTATCGCCTTAAGTAGCTTTTTTACTAAATAACTTTACTATAGCTAGCTTATAATTAAAAATTAACTAGCTAAATTAGTAAAAAGAATTATTAACGGGCGATAATTATTAAATTAGTATAATTAAATTACGAAAAATACTACTTAGGAAACTATAAAATAGGGTACTAAAAGGCCGTAAAAAAAAAGATCCTTAAGGTATTTAACCTTACTAAGTACGAGTAATAAGTAGTATTTTTAATAAGTCCTTAAGGCCCGCGATTTTATAAAAAAAAGAGGGAGGCTTAACTTCGCTAACCGTACTTAATAGCCTATACGGATCTTTTATAAACTACTTAGTATTTATATTTAACTATTCTTATAGAATACTACTCTAGAGGAGGTAGGTTAAAGAAGGAAGTTATTAAGAAGTTATGGAGAGTACGAGGCTTAAGAAGCTAAAAGTATATAAAATAATAAAAATTAGTAATTAGTAAAAATTACGAGACTAATTATTATATCTTTTTATAGTAATATAAATATTTATTATTATTATTAAAAAAAAGGGGGTTATTAAAACTTACCTTTTTATTTTAAATAAAAAGGAGGTCTTAGTAAGTACGATAGCTAGCGATTTAAAAAAGTAATAGTAATTACTAAAGATAATAAAAATAAGAGTAGTAGTAAAATAGTAAAAAAAAGCGGGAATCTCTTAGACTTTAATAAATTTATTAAGTAGCAAAAGTACGGGCTTATTATAGTTAATACGCAAATTAAATATATTTTTATTAAGATTAAATACGTTAGTAATTACTAATATAAGTATAAGCTAGAGTACGACCCCTAGCGAGTTAAGGTATAAAAAAAAAAAAAAACCCGATCTTAAATAGAATCCCGATCTTTTATAAGTAGGTAAATATTAACCCGGAATATTAAGGGACGTAGATATATAGGATCGCAGATTAGCTAAATAGTAAGTAAATTAATATAATATTAATCTATTTAACTAAGGTCTATAAAAAAAAGGGGCTATAGGGGTAACCCTTATTTTATAAAATCGTAGACGACCTTAGTTACTAGTTAGATAAATAGTTTATAAACATAAGCCTAGGAATTATAAAAGTAGTTAATAAATTCTTTTATAAGCGAGGGGTATTATTAATATAATTATAATTACGAGAACTATATAAAATCTTAGTAATAACGATTATAAAAGAGGAATTTATATTATAGAACTAAGTATAAGTTAATAAGGTATATAATTGCTTTAATAAATTTAAAAAAAAGCTAAATAACGTAGATTTCCTTTTTATAATTATTAATAGTAATTTATTATTATAAAAGGATATATAGAGGTAAAATATAGTACTAAAAGTCCGATAATTAACGATTTTACTTATTTCGATCTATAGCTCGTTACTATTACTAATATAAAATTCGGTACTAATTAGCTAATAAAAAAAAAAGTAAACGACCTAAAGTTACTAATAATACGTAGCGACGTAGGGATCGTATATAAATACTAAAAATCTAGTAACAAATATAAAGTAATTTATAAACCTTAAAAAAATCTTTTTAAAAAAGAAATTATACTCTAAGGGGAAGTATAAGGTCTTATAAGAAATCTTAATAATATTTTATAATTATTATAAAAAGGTCGGGATTAGGGAACATTAGTACTATTTAGTAATTAATATTATACTTATAAGTAAAATATTTAATTATTATTACGAAGCGGTACGTAATTTTAATTAGAACGACTTTTTTAGTATTATTAACGTAATCCGAAGCCGCTTTAAGACCTATAATAAGAATTTAGAGCTCCTATCGGAGCTATAAGTAATTTTTTTTATATTTATAGCTAGGATAATAGAGGGTAAATTATAAGTAAAGATTTTTAAAAAGCTTATTAATTAAATTAATAAGCTAGCGAAAACTTAGCTAAATAAGGGAACTAACGAGCGGAAAGTCGGCTATTTTTATACTATAGTTTAATACGTATTAAAAATAAAAATAACTTTATACTAAGTACTTAAAAACTATAAAACGCTCTACTTGAGGCTAAGATCTAGTTTTAATATTAAAATAAAAATACTATACTAAACCTATTTCTAAGCGTACAACGGCCCTTATTAATAGTACTAAGTTAATTAAATATATAATAAAAAAGAGAAAGAAGTTAGGTACGGTAATTATTAATAAGGAGGCCTAGATTTATTAAATAAGTAAAGATTTAACCTGCGAGTAGGGTAATATAAAAAGTAGTATTTTATTTATAAAAAAGATAAATATTAGTTAAGTAACTACTCTAAAAAAGAACGTACTAAATCGTACGAGTAGTGGAATGGGGTGGGGCGATCAGTCCTAGTTTTTCTTTTTTTTAAAAACGATTAAGTATAGGGACCTACGGGAGAGCTAATTAGAAGAAAATATAAAGAGAAGGGCCCCCGATTAGGGAGAGGAGCTTAATAACACGGATTTTTATTTTAATTAATTATATACCTTTTTAAAATTAAACTAGAACTTTTTTAATAATTTATTTTTAAATATAATAATATAAAACGATTAGGAAGTCTACCTTTCTAATCTAGTTAATACTACCCCTTTTTTTTAATTATAACTCCGTTAATTAAGGCCGTATTAACTTAATTAAAAGAGGTATTTTATATTATTTTTATAAATATTAGTAGTTCTTCTTAAGTACCGTACTATAAAAGTCCTTTATACCCTATACCTTTTTAATAGTCTCCCTTTTTAAAAATCCCTTTTTTTTTTTAAATAAGAGAATAAGTAAAAAAGAGCCTAATTTAATTAGAAATAATTTAAATAAATAAGTAAAAAAAAGCGGTATAATAATTAAGATAAATATGAGCGGCAAGACTTTAATTAAAAGAAAGATTAAATAATTAAAATATAAAAATAAAAATATATAAGAAAGGGCTTTTTATTTAATAAGAAGGGGATATAATAAACCTTAATAAGCGAGCGAAATAAATAAATAAAAAAATATACGGATACTTAGGACCGGATTAGGCTTAAATATAAATATTATAATAGTATAATAAAATAAACGACGAGTTAAGATTAGAACTAATAAAATACTTTAATAAATATAGCTAGTTATTTAACTAGACTGTTCCTTATTAATTAACATAGCCCGGAGATTTAATAATAAACCTATTTAGAAGTGCGGATACGTCAGACTAAGGGCGCTTAGGAAACTAGCTTTTAACTAAATCTATTAATAATTTCGATTAGTATTATTATAAGCTTAATACGAAGTCTAATTAAAACTCTAGTTATATACTTAGTAAGGGCTAAGAAGGACGGCCTAGATTATATTAATTAGGATAATAACTACGCTCTAGTTATTAAAACGGCTCCTCTTCTCTCTTTTTAAACTTTATTTAGAATAAATAAGTTAATATAAGATTATTAAGATTATAAATAAAATTAACGAACTATATTTTAAATAACCTCGGACTATAAATATAAATAATTAATATATTACTTTTATTATTATTAGCGACCCTTAGGACGTTTAATTATATAAACCTAACCCTTTTACTTCGGATAGACTATTTACTAAACTAGCTTTTATAGTTTATTAAGACCTATAAATTATAGAGTTATTTAATAATAATAAGCCTACCCCTAGTAATAGATTTACTTATTAACCTAATTAAAAAAGGCTAGTTATAGCTTAGATTAGAATAGATACTTCGATTAATACCCTCCTAAATACTATTATTACCCGGATCTAAATAATTATACCTTAAACTAAGGACCCTACGATTCCTTAGCCTAATTTAATAAAAAATATAGAGTTTTATAAAATACTATTTCCTAATTAAAAGGGGACTATAGTCTTTAAAAACAATAATATTATAAACTTTTTAAAAAAGTTCGAGAACTAGTACGAGATTAGTAAGGTCCCGGACCGATTTAAAAATAAACTTATTATATATATTATAAGAAGAGATTATTAAACTCTGGTTAAGGATATAATTAGAGGACTACCCTAGGCTTAAACTAAGGATTTTTTTTTAAAAAAGTATAGAAAATAAAATACTAATTACTTCTTAAATAAAGAAGAGTAGATTAAAAGAGTTATTAAAAGACTACTTATCTCGTTTTCTAACTTAAACTCTATTTAAGTACTATTTACTAAGATTAATAATATAATTACCCTTACTAAATAATAAGACCTCTATATCGTAATTAATAAGAGCCTAATTAAGGCCGTATATAAGTAGTTTTATACTAATATTATAAAAGAAGTAGTAAAGGAAGTCGGGGTTACTTTAAATAGCTTTATTAAATTAATAAAGTACATAAGGTTTAAAGTAGGACTTCTTAACGCGATTATATATAAAAAGGAATATAACTTACTCTTTATAAATAATTAAAGTTAACTTAAAACCTCGCTACGATCCCCTACTTCGTAAGTGCGTAAAAATATTTAATATTAATATCCGAACTATTAATAATATTGCTAATTAATAATAAGAGCCTAGGTTACTTAGGTAGTTACTAATAATACTACTAATTCTAACTTAGCTAACGAAATAAGTAAGCTAAAAATTTATTAAAATAGTATTTACTCTCGAGGTCTTACCCGTATATTTAATATAAGCGCTATACATCCTAATTAGCCCCTAATTATAGGACCTAGAGACCGCTACTAATACTATTAAAATCTATACTACCGGATTATTAAGAATTACAATTAGTATACTCTTAATAAGGATACTTATTTTATTATTTTAGCTTAGGGAGCTTAGTATTATAAAAAGTATAATAATTAAGAGCTTATAAAAGATATCCCCTTTATTATAATTAAAAATAAAAAAAAGCGTACGATTACTAATCGCGTTACCCTTTTTTTTTATATAATAAATATATTAACTAAAGAAGATACTAAGCTTTTAGCTAAGTAAATTCTAGATTATTAAATTAAACTACCTTAGTAAACTATACTTATACTTCCCTTAGCTAATCCTATAAGTATAGTTAAATACGTTTACGTAGTACGACCTAACTTAGGCTATTATAGCTAAGCGGACGTTTATACTATTTATAAAAAAAGACTACTTAAGAACCGTACTTTAGTAACTACGTTATACTTTAAGAAGATATATAAGATTAATAGCCTAAGTTAGCCCTTATAATTTAAAAAAAAAACGGTTTCTTTCTCTAATTAAAAAAAGAAAATTATAAAAATCGATAATAATAACGAGGTTTTTAAAATAGTAAAGAACGTAACCTCTATATTTATCTCTAGGCCCTAGTTTACTAAAGTCCCGATTAATACTCTTAATATTAATATTTAAAGAACTTAAGAGCCTCTTCTTTATAAAACTTAGAAAATAATAACTACTAATTAGACCTATAACTTTAACCTTAGGGCTAAGGTAAAAAAACTAATAAAAAAGAGGCTCGAGGCCCCGATCTCGCTTTTTATAAACCTTTTATAAAAGATTATACTAAAATATACCGTAGTAATAGCGATTTTAATACGTAATTAGGGGTACTTTAATACTAATAAAATTTTATTAAAAGCTCCGAAGTCCTTAGTAAATTTAGTAAAGAATAAGTAATAATAGAAGGATATTAAGAATCTCTTTAATAAGTATAACTAGAACTTCTTTTTAAGGCCGAGCTATATAGCTAAGATTAGCAAAATTAGAAATACTAATACGAATTCTAAGTTCCTAACTTCTATAATCTCGAACGCCTATTTCTAATTAAAAATCTAAATATTTAGTATAGATTAGGATAATAAAGGTTTAATAATTATTATTATCCTAAATATTAAGGCGTAAGTTAATATCCTCTCGAAATAATACGTTAAGAAAGCTAGTATTTCTTATATAGTAATAAAGCTTTAGATATAGATATTTAAGTACGATCTAACTAGCTAAATAATTTTTAATAATTTTTACTTTGCGGACGTATAAATTAGTAAGTTTAAGGTAACTACTTATTTTTTTATTAAGAACGAGTAAAAGATTTCTAATCCGTTATTATTAGGTCTTTTATTTATATAAAATACTAAGCTATTTTTTAGATATAATAGGTTAATAATTACTACTCTAATTTATATTAAAGATAAGAGGCTAAGGATCCTTATAAAGATAATTAGGACGAACGGTTTTTAGGATATAAAGGATATTTTATCCTAGTTTAAGTAGTATATAAAAGAAGTTTTTAAATTAGAAAACTAAATATTAGTAATATAACCGGGGATATTACTAGTTCTGATAACCCCTATTTAGAATCTAAGTTAAAAAAAGATAAGTATATTATAGTAGTTTTAAATTAAGGCTAAGCTAATTAAATTATAACTATAGTTACGCTCTATACGATCTAGCTTTAGATTATATAAATTAAGAGAGTAATAGTAGCTGCTCGGGGTAAGGCTAGAGATAGACTAAACAGATTAGTTAACTAAAACGATTTACGTTTCTTAATAAGAATACTTATTTTTTAATAAAAGGAGTTATATATTAAATAACGAATTATAAAATTAGAGTAAAAAGCGTTAAAATAGTACGAAATAGCTAAAAAAGCCTTTTATAGAATTCCCTATACTATAAAAGCTAATACGATATATAAAAAAAAGGATTAGAAAATTTAGCTAGTTAATAACGTACCCTCTAACGGATCGATACTTAATAACGATCCTTATTAAAAACTTAAGAAACTTAAAGAGGTTAGAAATAAGCTATGACACTAATCGGGCCCCTATAAGGATATTATTATACCTAAGTTCTTAAATATAAAACTAAGCTCTAGATTAATAAATAACTACCTCTAAACTATTTTTAAAAATTATAACTATCTCTTACTTCGTAAATAAGATCTTTTTAAATAAATACTCTTTAATTAAAAAAAAGCACTAGTATAAGATTTTTTTAAATATAGTCGTCTTAACCCTATAGTCGCGCTATTTTAATTAATTAAGACTATACCCTATAAGGCTTAATAAGTAAAGAGTATCCCGATCCTAAAAGCTCTATTACTAAAAGCTTTTAAAATAATCTAAGAACGTATCGCCCAGGGTATTATTAAGGAAAGCTATACTATATATTAGAACCCTTAGTTCTTAGTAATAAAAAAGGACGGTAGTTTTTAACTAATTAACTTAATAATTAAAGTTAACGCCGTTATTTTTCAAAATACTTAGTAACTACCTAATACTAACGAGTTTTTAAAGGAATTTATTATAAATTAACTTATCTCCCTCTTAAATTTCTTTTTTAATTATAATTAGATCTCTTTAAATAAAAAGAGCTACGATTTAATAACTTTCTTAACTTTACTTAGGCTATATAAATATTATACCCTCTTAATAGGAGTAATAAATTCGGTAGCCTAATTTTATTAAATTATAACCCGCATTTTTTATAACTTAATTATAAAATACTATAGCGCTTTTATTAATAATATCGTAATTAAAGGCCCGTAATCCCGCTATAATAATAAGTACCTAACTAACTATCCTAGGATCTAATAATTCGTTTATAAATACTTTTAAAATATTAATTAAGTCTTAGTTAACGTCGAGCTAGCTAGCTATACTATCTCCGGAGTAAAGTCGTAATAATACTAGCTATTCGCGGTTATTATAGGCTACTTCTACGGTATAAAAAGGAAATAGCCTAATTAAACTAAAGTCCTTAAGATCCTTAAATAAATAAAATATTTAAACGTCTTAGAAATTAGATTATTTTTTAGTATTATTACTTTTTATTACTACTAAATTAAGTAATTTTTTTCTAAAATAGCCCCGTTATACTCCCTACTTAGTAAGAACTAATTTTTTAAATAGGGAGTATTATAAATTAAAACTATAAAAATACTTAAAGAAGCGATTATTATAGCTCCTATTCTAGTTTTACTAAACTATAGTACTAAGGCCGGACGGATTATCTTTATAACGGACGCTAATATTAAAAAATAGGGTAGTACGCTTAGTTAGGTTATTAATAATAAGCGTACTATTACTTAATACGAGAGCGGGATATAGTACAAGCTAGAGCTTAATTATAATTTTAAAAAGCTCGAAATATAAGGCGTTTTAATAAGCTTAAAGTATTTTCGTAATTATCTATTTAAGATTAACTTCTTATTAAAAACCGATACTTAAGTCCTAATTACTTAGATTAATAGTATAATAAATAATTTACTATTAATAATAATAATATACTAGCTCTTTTAGATTAGACTTTTCGATTTTAAAATTAAGTATATTAATAAGAAGAAGAATATTATAGCGGATAGCTTTTTAAAAAAACCCCCTAGTTAATCTAACCTAGTTAAGGTAGAGCTTAATAAAGATATTAAAGACTTTATTAATATATAAGTCCTGCGAATACGAGTTATAAAGAACTTTTTTATTATAATATATAACTACGATAACGCTACTATTAATTAGATATAGAAAATAGATATTCTAACTAATATACTAGTATTAAACGAATAATAGTCAGACCTCTTAAAATAAATCGCTTATTTCCTTCTTATTTTAAAGAAGCTAGTTAGTATACTTTTTAATTAGTTTAAATATTTTAAATAAATAGTAACACGATTTATTATATAGAATAAATTTCTATTTTAATAAGGGACGAAGACTTATTCCTAACCTACTTAAGTAATTAATAATAAGCGCCGCTAAATAGACCTAATTAGCGAAGTATATAATAAGTCCGGGTATAGGGGACGAGAGGCTATATATTTCTACTTTATAAAATAATATTATTAACTAAGAATATATACTTAGACTTAGGAGCTAATTACGACTTACGAGGCTTATTAAAAAGCTAGATTACGACGCTTTAATAACCCCTATATATTTATAGTTCCGATTTATAAACCTTTTTCTAAGGTTTATTTAAATATTTAGTATATAAGTAAATAGAAAGTTATTAAAGCGCGTTATAAGTTTATAGGATACTTAGAAGCGCGGATTATAACGAATACTACGTTAAAAAATATTACGAAGTTTATTTAAGAAGATATTATTTATTATTATAGGATTTATAGTACTCTAATTATTAATAGGAAATAAGAAAATATAGGCACTATAACGTAGCTTAATTAATAGTGCGGTACTTAGTAAAAGGTTATATTAGTTTATAACCCTTGCGCTAACGGGCTTTTTAAAAAGGGTTATTAACTTATTATATATATACTTTATATTTAATTAGATTAAAAAAAGAAAGATATTAAACTAATACTAGCTATAGCCCTTTTTATAAATAGGATAATTATTAGAGTATCGTTAGGTTATATACCGTTTTATTTTGTTTATAGTTATTATATAACGACCTTAATTAAAGGAAGGACGGCGACTTAGAGGGTACTTAATTAGGAAAATATATATATAATAAATTAGGAAGTCTAAGCCTAATTACGAGTTTTTACCTCTTTAATAAACGACCGGGAAGCTATAGTTAATAAAGTCGCCCGATACTAAACCTAAACCCGTAACTAGTTTAACTCCTCGTATACCTTTTAATTAGTAAAGTTATAAATTAGTAATCTAGTTCTCGTTTTTAATATCTAATAGAAGAACGATATATTAATTTTTAAAAAACTCGATTATTATTAATAAGGACTTTTTTATATTTATTTAGCCGCTCTAAACGGATCGTCGTATTAACTAGAGATACTTATTAATAAACTAATTATAAGGGCTATTTATATTAGTAATTAATTTAAAAAGTTCTTAAAGTTTTTAAAAAGCCTCTACTTATTACTTACTAAGTTTAATTTTTATAAGGACTTTATATCTAACTTAACCGACTTTTTATTTTTATAGGATAATATAATTAATACTATAATTCTACTTCTTAATTATAATAATAATATAATAGATTTAGGGGACGAGGATACTTAGTTAGTTACTAAGTAAACTTAATCGTAAGTAAGGGCCTTTTAAGAGGGCTAGATTACCCCTTACTATTACTAATCCTTAGTATAGGCTACGAGTTTTTTTATTTATTAAATATTATTTTATAAGGATATTATTAAATCTTATTAATTCTTTAGTTATTTTTTTATCTAGATTTAGGATAAAGATATAAGGGGATAATAAGAGAAAAAGAATTGTTTTTTAGTTATTATAATTAAAAATCTAACGGCCTTACTTATTAACTATATAATTATAATAAAAAACCCTACCCCTCTTTTTAAGCGTCTAAGCCTAGTTTCCTATCTAATTAAGCCTATTTAGTATCTAGCTTAGCTTATATAACCTCTTACTCTACCTATTTTATTTTAATATATTAATAACTTTTATAAGTTACGAATATATAGTTTTTAATAAAGTATATAAGAAGAGCGTTTTTAAAAACGGAATCGTACTTATCCTTTTCGGTCTTAGCGGTATTAATTTAATTAGAGACTATATAAACTAAAATCTTAACTTTTTTAATATTAGTTAGGATTAGAGACGCTACCCTATTACTACTTATTATATAATAATAATAATAGCCTTGCTCAGAGTTAGCTCCGGACTAACTAATAGTTTACTAGTTATTACTCTTTTTAAAATAGTATTTCTTATTTTTAGAATATATATAATTATTATATTAATTATTAAAATAATTTAGAAAAGAAACGTATTTAAAATAGGGGACTATCTTTCTAACTAGCTCTTTAGTATTAGAACCGATATACTTTTAAAAAGACCGTATATAATAGTTATAAAGTATAGTATTCTAAACGCTATAAGCCTAGATAAGTAAAGAATTAATAATAAGGGTTCGTTTATTTAATTATTAAAATAAAAGGCCGAAGTAACTAGCGTAATTATAACTAATAAAAACCCGATAGCTTTACGAAAATAATCTATTTATAATACCCGGATTATAGACGTACTTTTTAATAACGTTCTAATTTATAGTTAATTATTAAAACTTCTAAGCTATTTCTCTTTTAGTATACTTATTAACCTAAGGATTTATAATATAGAATTTAGTATAAAGCTCTTTAGCTAATTTAAAAAGAGTTAACTAATTAGTAATCTTAAGAATTTAAAATAGAGTAATATTAAACTAAAATAAGGATTAAAAAGATCGAATAGGGTAGCGCTTATTATAGTCTACTTTTTACTAATCTCTCAAAACTTATAGCCCTAAGTCTTCTAAGAATAGACCTTCTTAAGAGTAAAAGAGGAATATTACTAAGGCCGGATATTATAATAAGTAGTTTTAATAATCTAATACGCGTTATTAATAACCGAAGTATTAAATATAATAAGTAAGTAGATTATATTACTAAAAAAAAAGAATAATTATAATTAAGAAGCTATTATTTAGAGGAAGAAATAAAAAGCGATAGAGGAATTAAAAAAGGGCCTTTATATACCCCCCCTAGATCCGGGGTATTAAAGAGGAAAGTACTATAGGCCTCTTAGCTAATCGGCGCTAAATTATAGCTATTATATAAAAAAAAGAAAGAGTAAATTATAAGATCGGGGTCTTTTTATTATTTATAATATAGTGCCTTTTTTTTTAATTAGTAAAGGCTATCCTCGCAATTAGTATAAAAGAATAGCTTTTTACCTAGCTATTTAACTTTTTTTTTTTCCCTCCTTAATTACTTCTTTATAACTATTACTAATTAAACTTTTTTTAATTTTTACTTTCTAATCTACTATATAAATACTAACCTAGCGATTTATAATAGCCTCCTTACCTCCTATCTCTCTTTTTAAACTAGATAATAAAAAAAGTATAGCGCGAATTTAGGGCCTAATTATAATAAAAAACCTTAAAAATGATACTAAATACTAGCTAGGAAGGTAGAATCTAAATAGATATATTACTTTTAATAAAACTAACCCCGGGGCTATAATAAATACTAAGGATTCTTAGTTTATTAATTTTAATATAAACTACTAATATAAAACGTATACTAACTATTACCCGAACTTAGTACCTAAACGAACTAGTTTCTCTTAAATAATCCTAACCCTTTATAAAATCGACTTTCCTAATTAGTTTAGTATAGGGGACGTACTTCCCTTCTTTAATTAACACCCCGAGGCTTTTAAAAATTTAAAAAATTAAAAAACTTAGATAAGTTAGAACTATTATAAAGTAATAAAAATCCTAACTAATTACTATAATTTTTAAGGACGCTTATTATATAAAAATTAGATTTAAAAATATAAAATCGGATTTATAATAAAAGTTATAATACGGGACCTCGCTCTAGTACGTAATATAGTTATAATTAAAAAGGGATAGGAGAGTACTTTTAAACTAAATAAAACTCTTACCCTAATTTTATAAACTTAAAAAATTATATAAAAAATTAGGACTTTAGTATATTTAGTAATCTTCCCTTTTTATATTAACGATCTAGGCTATTTTATAAAAATAATTATTAACTAGTAGGATAGTATAGTTTATTAGTACGATCTAAAATAGGTTCTTAGGTATTTAAAGAGGATATTTATTAATAATATCTAAGTACTAAAGGCTTTTTATAGCCGGATTAATATACCTCTTTATATTTAATAATTAATTAACGTAAGTACTTACGTAATCCTTATAATATAATAGCTAAGTAAATAGGAATACGGTCTATACGTACTTAAATAGTTTCGTAACACGGTCTAATATAGCTAGCTTAACCTAACTTATAACGCGTATTAAATAATTTATAAATATTTTAAATCGTTTAATAATAAACTCCGCGTAGCTTAGATTTAGTAAATTAGTTATAAGTTCTAATATAATAGTTATTACTTTTTTAATACGATAAGACCTCTTTTAAAAAGGTCCTTTAATAAAATAATAAACGATCGGGACTTTAGAAATAGGCCCTATATTAACTTAAATAACTTTAACTATGTTATAATTAACGCTCTTAAAGTACTAACTCTTTATAAATCCGGTTCTCGTTTATTTAGACTTAGGTTTATTAACTAGGATCTGAGAATTTATAACCTCTATAATTATAGTTATTATACTCTTATTAATCTTATATATTTTAAAAAAATATATAAAATAATTAAAAGCTTTAAGTAAGAACTTACTACTTTTAAAAAATTACTTTTATTATCCTAATCCTTAAAAATACTAAAGAGTACCCGAAGATTTATAATAAGTAGCGACCCTAATCGGACTTTATAAGCGATTAAACTAATAAAGGCTACTAATTAGTATTTAAATACTATTATTAGTAATTAACTTATATATCTAATTAATACTCTTAAAACTTATTAAGTTATAAAGTTTTTATTAAATATATTACTACCTAAGTCGTTACTATACCTTAGCCCGGCTCTTAATAAAGCTAGTCTAAGTAACTAGGGAAGTAATTTTTTAAATACTCTAGTTAGGGGCGGGAATAGTCTTATTATAAAGATTTTAATTAAAATACTAAGGGTTTAGTTAAAGTAGGAGGTTATTAAGCGCACGCTCTTTAAGTACGATTAGGCTATATAGGAGAATAGTAAATATTAATATTAAGAACTAGCTAAGTTTTATTAGGATTTCTTATAACGTCGTAGTATATATATAAATAAAACTAATATTAATAAGAGTATAAAAGAATAATAAGTTAATTAGTATAACGACCCGATTATAAAAACTATATATATAACTCTAGCCTATGCTCTTTAAATATTATTATTAATAAAAAAATCTAGGGAGAATTAGGCTAATAAAGGTTAGGATCGGGAGATTATTAAAAAAGATTAGAATAAGAACTAAGTAAAACTAATAGAAAAAGTAGTAAAAATAGAGGAGTTAAAAAAAGTAATTATAAAAAAGAAGAGTAAGTAAAAAGCTTAATACGATTAATTATATATAGTAATTAGAACTAATTTAAAATAATTTTTTTTTATAAAGGATCGGGGAAAAAGAAATTAGGGGACGATTAAAATAGGGTAGGGTAATTAGTCCTAGTTTTTCTTTTTTCTAAAGATAATTAAGTATAGGGACCTATAAAAGAGCTAATTAGAAGAAAATATAAGGAGAAGGGCCCCCGATTAAAAAAAGGAGCTTAGTAGCACAGATTTTTATTTTAATTAATTATATACCTTTTTAAGATCGAACTAGAGCCTTTTTAATAATTTATTTTTAAATATAATAATATAAGACGATTAGGAAGTTTACTCTTCTAATCTAGTTAATACTACCCCCTTTCTTTAATTATAACTCCGTTAATTAAGGCTATATTAACCCGATCGAAGGAGGTATCTTATATTACTTTTATAGGTGTTAGTAGTTCTTCCTAAGTACCGCACTGCGAAAGTCCTTTATACCCTATACCTTTTTAGTAGTATAAAAAGTTAAGGGTAATAAAAAGTAAAACTAGCCCTAATCGATTTAATTAATTCTTTATAATATATAAGGGTATATCCGGGGGTATAGAACTTAGTATAAGTAACTAAATTAATAGCCTAAAGTATCCGCTAAGAAACTCGGAAAATAAAAAAGACCTTATATCTTATACTAATGAATTAGATTATAATAAAGTCGATAATATTAACTACTCTTTTTTTACCCCGTTAGCTTTTAGAGGATATACGAAAATAAATAGGTAAAAAGTAGTAAAAGCTTTTAATAAGTAGGCTTTTATTTATAAATAATAAGGAAAAGTCCCCTAGATAACGAGTACAGAGAGGGGTAAAGGGGGTAAATTATAATCCAGCCCGCTAAATTTAATAATACTAAATTTACCTCTCTTAATATTTAAAGAGAAATTAGGTACTAAGTAATTATAATAGAAGCTAGGGGGGTCTTTTTTATATTACTTAAATTACTTAAATACTAAGCTTATCTAGGTATTCTATATGAGTAAAAAGTATAGTTTAGAAACTTTCTAAGGGATTATTTTAAATACTAGGGTATTATAATAGTTAATAAGAGGAAAAGGGTAATTCTAAGTGTTATAAAGGATCGCGCTAGTAATACTTAATATATTAACGGTAGGTATTATAAGGATTAGCTTTGGCCTAGGTAAGGAAATCGTTACCCTAGGTATAGTAAAAGTCGAGACGTACTTTGGAACAATAACTTTCTATATTTTACTTATTAATACGCTATTTCTCTTATATTTAAAAAATATAGATCGACTAGGTATTATTTTTAATAATACGAGGAATAGAATTTTTAATAATAAGTACTTTGAGATAGTTAAATAACGGTGGGGGGACGCGTTTATAAAGCTTAATAATAACTCGAAATCGATTTATTACTTAACAGAAAATAAGCTTCGATAACTATACTAGAGGTTCGGCCACCCGTTAGTTACGAGGCTATATAACCTCTTAAAGTAATTAAGTAATAATAATATTAAAATAGGGGCGCTAGAGTAGTTAATAAAAGTATATTATTAATACTAAATAAATACGCAGAGCCTACGTAGGTTTAAATTTAAATTGCGTAATAAGCTTAACTTTAATTAAGAAATTATTATTAATATTTTTTATTTAAATAATCGGCTAGTTTTATATATAATTAATAAAGCTATATCCTTTTAAATAGGGCAATTCCTCTAGGATTTATAAATAAAAATAATATAGGCAGCCCTATAAAAAAGCTAGATCGATATATACTAAGGACCGCTAAATAGTATTAAAACCGATGCTAATACTAGCTTTAAATTAGTAGAATTTAGGGAGAATACGACGGCCTATGGTATATAGCTAAAAATCGTACTTATTAAAGCGTACTATAGTATTAGAAAAGTAAAAAGGGTATACTAGTAGCTAAAAAGGGCATTTAGAATTATTAAAAAAGAAAATCTAAATTCTATCGATAATAAATACTTCTAAATAGTATTTAAATACTATAACGATATTATGGGGCCTAACGGGCTTATACTAACGCTTCTCGTATTTAGAGTATATTTAAGAACGACCTTAGCTTTACTACTATTACTAGATATAAGCTAATAAGCCTAAGTAGTTAAAAAAGTAATACGGGTACTACGTAAGGTAAGTATAAAGAAGTAAGTTAATAAGGTAATTACTACGCGTAATAGGCCTAATATAGGGAGTAATTAGAATATATTACTAAATTTAAATATATAAGTATAGTACGAAATTATTTAAAAATAAGCTAGGCTATATAAATTAATCTTTATTAATAAGCGATTTTACGTAGTTACGAGGGATCATAACTAACCCCTCGAGGTATTAATTATAGTAATAAGATTATATTATATAAATCTTAGCGAGGTAATTTCTAACTTTTTAAAAAAAAAAAAGCTAGGAGAAACTATATAACCCGTAATAGAGGTATAAGAAATTATCTTTAATAAAATCGTTATAGTAGTATTAATAAATAATAAAGAAAAGAAAATTATTAAAAAGGCACTAATACTATTAATAAGACGTTATAAAAGACTACGATAGTAAGTACTAACGTAGTAATTTATTACTAGCAACGAGGTAATTAATACTTTTTATATAGTAAAAGAGAAAGCTAATTTCGAGCTAGTAATTAAACTACGTAAAGAAGGTATAATTATAACTATTAAAAAGCCGTATAAGGAATTAGATCTAATTAAAATAAATACTTTTTATAATCGAGAGGTCTATCGATTTATCCTCTATAACCTAAAAAAGTATATAAACCTCTATATATTTAAATTATAAATAGTTCGTAAAATTAAAAAAAAAGGAATATCCTAACTATATAAGAAGTTTAAATACGTAATTTAGGGGTACGGTAACGTTAAAAAGGCGACGCTACTTATATAATTACCCACTATATAGTGCTATAGCTAACGATTAATAATAGTATTAATAGTATTACTATAGAAAAAGGGGTACGAGATTTAGAGCCGTAATATTACCTAGGCGTATACCTAATTAGCCACAGGGCTTATAAAGAAAATCCTAGCCTATTTATTAAAAGAAATAGCTAGTAAGTACTTAAAAAGTACGATTATTGAAGTACTTAAGTTACTATATAGGCTCGTAAAATCGGGTACCTATTAATAAGCTATATATTACGATTTTTATATTAATTAATTATTAATAGTTATATTTACGTACGACCCGTGCTTACTAATCTCTAAGTACGTAAGCGACTAATTTAGAATTATTAAAATATAGACCGACGATATATTAGGCTTATTTAATATTAATTTTATAAAAAAGGAGGATAAGGAGCTTTAAAAAACGGGCTTTGTAGCGAAGCTAAAAGATGTCCTTATAATAAATAACTTATTAGTATTTAATAACGGGATTTTTATAATCGAGGGGAAAACCGTCGTTTTTTAATAAAAGGGGTAGGGTAAGAAAATTAGTATTATTAATCTAAATATAATTAATATTAAAAAGTAATATAAGGCTAAGCTTGTGCGAGAGGTATATATTATAAGTATATATTAGCCTAAGGCGACTTTTAACTATATTAAAATAGCGTAGGCTATAAAACTAAATAAATAAGATATTAAAGTACTTAATAAGCAGCTTAAGTAATAATACTCAAATCTTAATCGAGGTCTCGTTTACTACTTAATTAACCTCGCGGCTAGTAAGCTATACGTATTCGTAAATAGCTTATTTATAAATAATAAGGACCTTATTTTATAATTAAGGTATATTATTATTCTTATTAATAAGAGTATAAGCGAGAGCGAATTTATAATATATAATAATATAATTTACTACTCGTTAACTAAAAATAAGTAAGTAACGAAAAGTGTACTAGCGTTAGAAATTTATAATATAGTTAACGGTATTAACTTTACCTACGTAATTTTAATAACGCTAAGGAGAATTACTAATTAACTTAGCTTTTTACTAATCTTAATAATTATTTATATAGATTCTTACTTATTATATAAATATCTTATTAAATTAAGAACTATAAAAAAAAAGAGGCTTATAATCGATATTATAGCCCTTAGGTAATTATATAAAAAGTATAAGATCCTCGAGATTTATTAGATTAATAATAATAATAACCTTATTAACGTTTTTATAAAAATAGTACTTAATAAGGGGTTAAAATAATTCGTAAGTAGTAGAAAAGTTAATATATAAATAAAAGGATAAGTTATATAAAAAGAATAGAGAAAAGAAGGAAAAAGAGACGATTTAGTAAATAGGCCTAAGGTCGAATTATATTTCTAATTATAATAATTAAATTAATAAAAAAAAGAGAAAGTTAATATTAGATTAGAAGTTTAATTCGACCGTAATATATAATCGATCGTATAGGGGCTAATTAGGGGCCTTATTTAGGATTATCGTAGCTAGCTTAACCTACAGTTAGAACCTCCTTTTTATAATACGCAGAAATTCATATAGTTAAATTAATCTCTTCGTTAACCCACGGTTTAAACTAATTCCCCTGTAAGAGGGAAACCTATATTGTCAATAATAATCCAGGCTAATGCGACCGGCGTTGTAACACTACATTCGGGGTGGACCGGTGGCCAGTAGACGATGGACGGTCATGTTAAGCCCGTGGCCTAGACCAGGGCCGATATTCGCGGCAGAGATTCTTGCATGCCCATCGTTATCTGTAGGAGCCTGTGCCGGACTGAGCCGCGAGCGAGTGTGGTAGTATCCGTGGCGTGGCGTGGCAGGCAGCAAACTTTGATTGATCTTCGCCGTTGAATGGCACTTTGTGTGGGAGAGCCTCAGAAACAGAGAGACATGTGTGAGGCAGGGGGGAAAAGGGGTCCTTCGAAATCGTGGTGTCATCGAACAGAACATGTTTTTTTTTTCTCTCGCTTATCGGCCCTGATGCGGACTGCGGGAAACATCAGGCTTGAGATTTGCTTTTCAGAAATCTTGCTGCAAGTTGACTATTGCGGTATATGGACCGAAGTTTTGATTTCCATCTCGCAGGTGTTTTGGGTGATGAGAGCAAGTATAAAAGTAAGGTGAGATAAAGTGTAGATATTCTCGCCTGTGCGGGTGCATGTGCATGGTTGATGTACGTGAGGTTATCTCTCTTACCCTCATCTGTCTGCTTGTGTGGATGCATGTGAAATGTCCTTGCGAGCTTCAAGTCTGTGCTGCGCCGTGTGCTCTGTCCTTTTCCTCACCCTATCCCGATCTTCCTGTTGAATCTCCCTGTTGAATCTCTTTGGCGATAAGGTTCCAATTGGTTGTTGGTGTGTAGGCTCTCTAAACGGTTCATCTGGAAATTAAAAACTAATGGTGCTTGCGATCTGCACAGTCGACGCGTGCGGAAGGACGAGCGAGCCGAAAGTTCTGCGCGGCGGGAACTATCTCCGACACCACGCCAAGAAACTGCCAGGCGATTTGACAAAACTTTGGTTTTATCTTTTTTTTATCACGGGCGAGACAGGCAAGAGTTTGGCTGTGCTTCGATGCAAATCTCACGCGAGACATTTGTCGGACAGGGACGTGTATGCGTGTGTGGTCGCCCGTACGCACACCTCAACTCACAACCGCCCTTCTTACATGCGTCGCCTACCTACCTGTCAATGTCTGACTGATATTAATTAGCGAGAGCGAGACGTGTAGGTAAGGTTAAGGTTGGTGTGGGAACAGAGAGACGTGATGAACTGACATGCCGTGCAGGGGAGGACGAGGGATGCGCAAGAGACTGCGTTTCTCCCTTCCCCCCGCATTGGTCGAGTCCCCGACTCTGCCGTCTGTCAGAAGCCGATTCGTCCATGGCCTTTGAAAGATGTACCGGTATCCGTCGGCAGGTCAGGATATGTGGTGTCACTCCTGTTCTGTTCGGATATTGTCATCCCACCGGCCGGCCGTAACAGGCGCTCAGTGACGGATGGGCGACGGCCTAAACCGAAAGGACCACTCTAACTTCTCCGTAAACAACGGGGAAAGGAAAGAAAGAGGCGCACGAGCACGAGGTCCTCAGGTTGGTGTACCCGAGTCAACTTTTTAGGAAAGTTTGTTAACGGACGCTGAACAGCGTCGTTGATTCAGAATAGGTCAAGGGTCTAGGCCGTTCGAGCCAACGAGCGTAGGAGAGAAAACGGGCTCTTTGAGCAGAAAAGGCGTGCGGATGTACGTGCTCCCGTGCCCGCGTGTTGTTCTACGGAAGGTGGATTGTCGGACTGTGTGTTCCCTTCGAACCGTCTGCCTTATCTGGCCTTGCATGTGCCGATCCAAGGTTGCAATGCAGAATGACTTTTGGGGGGTCATGAGGGGGCAAGAGTGGGAGAATATGGGGGAGCATTTTGGGTAGCACTGTGGCATGAGGCTGTGTTGAATGTAACAACAGCATTTCGAAACCATCGCCATAGCTATCTTGGACCATAAGGCCAGACGATCGAGGGGTTTGTTCTAGAGAGAGCAGACTGACACATAACTGCTGATCCCCGCGAGAGACTCTCAGAGACACTCAGAGACAGAGACAGCGGAATGCGGGACTCGGGAGGGGACAACTTGAGGTCTGCCGTTTGCAAGGGAGCTTGATCCCGGAGCTATCCTGAAAGGGGCATGTTGCATTGCTCGCTTCGCGATCCATGCTCTGCCTCTCTCGCCCGGCCCTAAGACAATCCCATCTCAAAGCTTGTTTTTGCGCCGCGTGTCTCCCGTGCCTCCCGCACATCTCTTTCTGACTCTCGATCTTCGACTCTGAAGTGTCAATGGTGGAAGATATCCCGTGCCTACTCTTCTCTTGGATCTTCCGTATAAGTTGTGTATTGTACTGGCGAAAGTCGTGCTACGTACGCAGAGGCCAAAAGGAAAAGGCTCGGCGCAGTGTCTCAGCGCCGTTGAAAACAACAAGAAAAGCCATTTCCGTTCAAATCACCTCATCTCCACAGAGAAAAAAAGTTACACACGCTGAACAGAATTTGGGTGCCTGGAATGTCACTGCAAGAAATGTCTCGGGGCAAGATGCCCTCTTCCCTCTCGCCTCGCTCTACCCTCGTTCCCGTCCCACCCCTCCTTTTCGTGATCCTATGAAGCGTGGCCGCCAAAGGCCTTTTTTCTTACATACATACATCAACTCCACAGGACATCGTTCCTAACGATGGGAAGGCCTGTCTGTGTTCCCCGGCAGAGTGCCGCGGGCCGCGAGTGGATGTGCTGGGGTGGGTGTGCAGAAGAATTGGAGCACTCTCACACACATACACACACACACACATACACACACGAATAGACGGGGAGAGGGGCATGGACATGGACATGGCATGGCATGGCATGGCATACTGCGTAGACAGAGCAGTCATGACAGAGAGAGAGAAACAAGCAGGATACTCAACTCGACAGCCAACAGCGAATGCAGCTCGCTTCTCACTTTCTTTCTCGTCTCGCGTCTTAATGTGCAGCTAAGCGGCGGCGCAAGGGCGAGGCTAAGCCGCATCCTGCATATAGTCTACTGCAAGACGGTTGGCTGTTGGCGAGCTGCATGGTGGATGGCAGGCTGGCAGCCAGAGATTCTGAGAGAGAGGGCGCTTCCTGCTCATCTATGATTGTTGCTTTTTTTCACTCTCTTCGTCGTTCTTCCCCTTGAACCTCGTTTCTTCTTCTCAAGTTCACTTCCGGGAGAGGGCTTGGGCTGTATGAGCTCTCCTCGCTTCCTCTCCGAACTCCCTGTCTCTGATTCTGTCTGTCTCTCAGACTTCTCTACCCGTCGGCCCCTCACCCCCCTCACACACACCCCTACCCCTCCCCCCTTTATGATTCTGTCCTGGTGTATCCGTACCTGTCAGTGTGTCAACACAACCCGTCAAGCTCCATGTCGCGTTTTTCTATCGAGATGTGCTAGGGCCCCCCCGTGTCGATCCTTTTGAAAGCTTGTGGCTGCCCATCCGTCGACGATTGATTTTAGTTCATTCTTCTTCTGCCGTTCAACATTCTTTCCTTCTCCTCGAACCGTGTCCGACTAATTCTTATTTCTCTTACTCTCGAAAGACCTTGTTTACCCCCTCGTAAGGTCATTGCGGATTCAACTTCCAAACGGTCGATAAACAAGCATAAATCCTTCTTTGTCGTTTTCCCCTTGTCCTACCTACCTGATTGAACACTTGCAAAACAAACTCATTCGCCCAGGGATCACTCTTGGGCTTGGGGGACTTCGAAAAACCACACTGCCACCTCTTCCCCTCTCGACCTCGTACCCAGTCCTCCTCACAACTCCCTCCAAACAGCGCCTCAATCACCTCCCGCCTCAAAAGAGAGCACAAAAGAGACACATACATACACAATGTGCCGCCTCGTGCTCTTCGCGGGCACCTGCACCCGCTGCAACGAATCCCTCACCTGGGCCGACCTCTCCCAGCAGCTCTCGTGCCTCGAGGCCAAGAACGCCGACAAGTTCGGCTCGTGTCGGCGTGGCGTCGACGTCGAGACACACGCCTTTGACCAGGAATGCGACGCCTGCGCCGGCGAGGACGAAGGCGTTGCCGGTATGGACTTTGGTGAGCAGGATTTTCAGCAGTATCATCATCAATATCAGCAGTATCAGCAATACCAACACCCGTCATCAGCAGCATACACAGCAGCAGGATCGTCGTCATCGGCGTCAATACCACAACCCGGCTCGAGCAAGAGGAGCCGGGACGAAGGGGAGGGAAGGAAGAAGAAGAAGGCGAGGACGTGAAAAGCTTGATGAAGCTTGCGATAATGATGGAGTTATGACACGGTTCTAACTTTGGGGAGGATATTTGTCCATCTCTTCCTTTCCCCCCTCTCTCTCTACACTCCTGGCGAGGCGTTTGGTGTTCGACATGGAATACATACATAATGGCATTGGGGACTTCAGGACTCGGGATACCACGGACGCGATGGTGTTGCGCGCACATGTGGGATTGGCATTGGCATCAATCGATTGGAACCACATCAGCAACATCACAGGCACATGACGCATACGACGACGATCAGGACAAAAGGGCGGGCAATAATGTTATTTCTGGGCGGGCACACTGGACTTCAAGGTCACAGGTGTGCGTGGCAGGCCTGCGGCGGACTCTCCGCTGCATTCCTGAGGGAGAGGAGAGATACCCTAGTCTACCTTTTACCTACGTTAGTGGCGTGGCGATCGGGAGGGGCTCCTAGCGAGGGGATCCGCGCCCCTTGGCATGCGGGTGATGTACGACACGTCTCGCATGCTCCCTTGCGGGCATCGAGAGGTCACGATGGATTGCTCTATGACAAGAGAAGATTTTTACAGTTAATACAAAAGCGCAATCGATTTCGCAGCATGAGGCCTCGTTTCAATACCTCATCCTTTGTCCTGCTATTGAGGTTCTCATGGGGTGAGCCAGGGTTACTTCCGCCAGTGCACGATCAGATGAGGTACCATTAATGACTACATGATCCGACTTAAACTCATTGTTAGACACCAGTCGACCGTGGAACGAAGCCAAGTATCGTGATGAATCTGGGCGAACGATTGATATAATGCATTATATGGCACCTCTACCCTCCCGAGATGCCGCTTATCAGCCTACAAGAAGCTTACACGAGAGAAGTTTTAGTCGTTCTAGATCTTATTCTGGTGCTAAATTCACTGGGGCATACTCAATCTACTTCTATTCTCAGAACATGCTGTTGCCTCCGTCATAGTTGAGGAAGTCAAAGTCAAAGTCAGCATCCAACAGTGAAGGATCCAGTGGTTCCTCTCCTTCGAGGAATCTCCAGTTCTGCGTATCCATGCCGGTCGCTTCCGACCGGGCAGAGTGAACTTCCTGCTGCGAATCATCGAGGGAAAGGTGTCCCGCTAAGTTATTATCCGTATTGAGAACGGTTTGCGGTACCGCTGCCACCTCTCCCTCGTCGTTACCAGGTGTCCGGGCCGTGTTTGTCGAGGATTCGTCGAGAGCTGCTAGCGGCATCGGCAGCGGCGGCGGCGGCGGCGGCGTCATTGATGGTGACCCTCGTCGATTCAAATTTCGAGCTTCCTCTTGTCTCCTTTCGAAGTTGCGCCTCATCGTGAGCTCCAGATCATGGACAATACCTCGCAGTCCTGCTATAAGCTCCGGTCCCACGTTCGCGAATCTTTCCTCAACCTCCGCCTCGATACGCTGTCGGAGGAGTATCATGATCTCCCGTCGAGCATATTCTTTCCAGGACTCTTCCCTGCCGAGAGCCATGATGTCGTGGTCGTAGTCTGCAGACGTTCCAAGTTAGCCTTGTCTACTTTTGTACCTTTATCCGACTATCACTTACAAGGTGTGGGTATTTCATCTTCCCTTACATCGAAGAGTATCCTGTATACTGCCTTCCACCTTTCTGCCTCTGTTTGCTTCAACGAAGATTTCACCTTGAGCCGACTTTTAGCGTCAGGGCCAAACTTAAACTCCCTGGACAAATCTGATTCGTTAATGATCTCACAAAGCTGATCGACTCTGAGATGCCAGTCCAGTGCACTTTGTTTGTCAAACCACTTGCAACATCTGCTGCATTGGAACGGTGGTCTCTCATGGCGCCGATAGAGGTGCTCTCTGGGAGTAATCAGTCATGAGTCAATGGTATACCTAAGTCAACAGCAATACACTTACTTCAAGCGATGCACTGACTCCCATCCCGGACCTGAACACTCTTTCTTCCTCACGTATGCTAGAGGATTCCACTTGAAGAACGGACACGCAAATAAGATGCCTCCCATTTCATCTCGGCAGCGTGGTACTTTGTGGGTCCTCTTCTTACCACCGTCCTCTTCGTTATCGCTTTCGTCGCATTCATCTTTGTCGCCGGACTTGCCTTGGTCTCTCCATCCCCCAATTCCTTGTTTTCCGTTGCATGATTTACGTCTTTTTCGAGGCATTTGGCTCCGTTCACGCATAGTTGACCCCTCGGCCTGAGGCGAAACCTGGGTAGGTTCACCTGCATCCTCTTCTTTGATAGCGATAAAACTGCTGGTGATATCCTCTAAGTGACTATCCAAGTCGTGAATAAACGCATCCATGACTGTTTGGACGATCTGGCGCCTCTCCGCTTCCCTTGCTCGCATTTGTTGTTGTTGTTCATCCGCCGTCGAATCGCTCGTAATATCCGAGTCTCCGTATTGGGAGACTGAACTCTCATTCACAGCCACTTGACGCTCGTTCTCATGCGGCGACCAAGTGCTTTGAGTCTTCGACCGATAATCAGGCGGTTCATGATCAGGTGTCTGACAATCAGATGTTTGATTGCCCGATAGCTCAAGAACATCGAGGTTTCTGCCTTCTGAAGAGCCCCGTGAGGGATTGTACTGAAAAGTGTTGGTCGATGATTGTCTTAAGTGCTCCAAAACTGGTGGAGATACATATCCGGCCTTCTGTGGTGGCCAGGAGTCTTCAGTGTCGGGTTCGTTGGAAGGTTCGATGGAAGAAGATTGTGTCTGGCTGCGCACTAAATTTGCAGATGAAATGTTCTCGGCACTATTTGGCGATACGAAGATGTTTAGTGGTGGTTGGAGACCGGTTGAAGGCTGCCCATGACTTGATTCGGATAGCCACTTCTCCGTCGAGATATTCCAAGGAAAGATTCGTGGAACCATCCTTGAACGTCGCCCTTCTTTCCCGTCGTTCTTCATACGAAGACGCCGAATAGGTAAGTTGTCGCTTACTCTGGAATTCGAGTAAAAATTACCGCGCGTCGTTCTTCTCGAAGCTATACGTAGAGAGGATTCGCTGAGGGAGTCGCTCATCTCAACCTTCCCAAGGTTTAGTTTGAGGGCTGGGGACCTTCGAGTCCAGAAAACAAGAGCCGTCTTTCTACTTTCTGAGGATATGACCTGATAGGCTTTCGTCTCGAAATTTGGACCAAGGCTTTCAGACTTCTGAGCAAAGAGCTTTACTAAAAGTAACTCGAGGAGATCTAGACACTCCTCTGGCTTAAAATCTCCAAGTTGGAGACAATCGAAGGTTTTTGTGATGGGGTTGTCCTCGCCGAGAAGCTTCTGACAGAGACCATAAACCTGAGGGATGAAGTATCTGCTCGCAGTGTTGTTAAATTTGGTCCGTGTCATACCTTCCCAGACGCAAAAGACCACGTTCATCAGCTGAGGGTGTTCATCCGTAATGAGCTCTTCGAGATCTTCCAACAGTTTTGTGGAGAATGATGGTGTAATAGGTGAATACCTATCGTTGATGATTTGGTCGGCTTCATTAGCCCATTTAAACAGGTGATATCCCTTAGTGAGGGAGCCTGCGAACAGGGAACCCGTCTGGACTAAGTCTTGAATATGTTGACTTAAAAGCGAAGACAATTTCTCTTCATCACGTGTGATATATTTGGAGGCTCCCCAAATGCCTAGTTTATAGATGAGTTTTCTCCTCCTTTACGGTCGGTAGGTTAGTGTCTTTCATTTGCTAATGTCATGCGGTGACCTACGGCACAGAAAAACCGTAAAGTATCCTCAAGTGCCGAAGTACTTCGTTCACAGTGTGCGATCTGTAGAACTCGAGAAGTGGCTGCTTTTCATGCTCCAATATAGTATCCACGTGCATCCTGAGTTCTCCGGGCGGAAGCATCGCGAGTTCGACTGGGTTGATCTCCATGATTCGCCAGACTGTCTTTGAACAGAAGAATGCCACAGACTGCGAATATGTTTCGATTGAAAAGATATGGCACGATGAAATCGAAAGGTGCTGAATGAAAAGCAACGATCCTCTTATGGCTGTAGGATCGCTGGACGTGCCGGAGTGCGCAGTTGCGCACACGGGTGTCTGCGAGAATGCACCAATCCCTCACCACTTTTCAGCCTACTTCGCCAGCTGAACTGAGGGGCTAATTCCAGTCCCTGTTGGAACTGTCTCAAAAATTTGGAGGCACAGAGGCATGAGTAGTGAAGCAGCTAGCTCTTTTGCCTGAGCGAACCAGTAAGCGCCAAGTTTGAGGGCGCCGCAGACCATAGACGTCATTGGAGCCATGGATAGGCCTAGATAATTCCTATCACTGCAATCAAATGTGTTCATGCTTCGCTGAGCGATAGACCGAACAAACGATGACCTGTTTTGGAGAATGAAACGTTTGGCCCTGCGTCTCGTTCCTCTGTCCAAAGCTCTTGTGACAATTGGATTAGATGGGTGGCGATGTAGACCTGGAGACATAGAGTGGGCACGGAAGCGATAATGTTCAACGGCCAGGCAGCCTCAGATTACGTGAGGGTATGAGGCAATTGAATATACTCTGCGAAGCGGCTGGAGATACTGTTTTCAATGGTGTCTCCCTGTAGGAAGGCGCAGCACGGGACCACAAGTGACAAAGTCGCAAGAGTCTGCTCACCCATGACAACACAGCCAGCTTATACGAACGCCATCACGTCGTAAATTCGAAAAGAGCAGCTGGCTGACAAAAGCCAGACCCTGATCCTGTCCTCAGATGCCCGCTTCCTTTTGTCCCGTTTTTTCAGCTATCATGATACCTTGAGGAGGACAGCGATTTTGGTACGGGCAAACGTCAATTTAGAAGAGGTTTGAAGATGAATAAGGCCGACTTTGAGGATCTGAAGTTAACTAGCCCCTCTGTCGGATTGGAAGTCCAATTCGACCTCGGCATACGGCCGAGGCTGCGCAGGGGCCAACGAGGGGCCCTATTTACGATTACCGCAAACTACCTAACCTACGGTTAAAACCTCTTTTTTATACCTTACGTAATATATTAGAATAGTTTAATTAACTTACTTTATTAACCTACGGTTCGAACTAATTAACTAATATCTTTATAATAAGAATATTAATACTAATTAGTAATTAATTTTTATTATTATAAATTAGTAAAGTACTTAGTATAAAAAAGACGACCTCCTCAAATAGAACATAATAAGAAAATCGTACTACTTAACTTTATAAAAAGTAAGTAATAAGACGTAGAATTTCTATAATAGAACGAAATAGAAAAATCGTAACCCTTAATTACTTATAAAAAGCTAACGTCTATTATGTTAAAATAACCCCTAATATTTAATAAAAATATTAAAGTAACTAAGCTACTATTATTAACTTTATATAATCTTTCCTTATTAATTAACTTATCTATAGCTAGCCCGTAATTAGAAATTAACTAAATTAATTAATTAATTAGTAAAAAGAACTACTTATATAACTACTTATTTAATTAATTAGTATAATAAACGAGCTTAAGAATATAATATAAAAGAGCACTACGTAATCGAGAAAAGGGATCCCTAAATATAAATATTCTTAATAAATATAATAAGAACTTATATAAGAATTATAAAACTAAGAGTTTATAATATATAAAAGGTTCTATTATAATAAGAATTTTATAAATATAAAAAAGCCTATAATTTAAATAATCTCCTTATAACCTTCTTAACTACTTCTTTAGATATTACTTAGGAATATAGCAAAGAGGACGATATAATAAGGAAAGAGGAGATTTAGAAATTATAATAACTATAATCCGCGAATCGTAAGTATTATAAATATTAGAAATTAGCTTAGTAAGGAGGCTATTACTTCTAAAAAGGTCCTCTCGCGGCCTCTTATTAAAGTTACGATTATTATAATAAAAAAAGAATACTCTAAAAGGCTACTAAGAAGCTCCTTTTTTTTATATTATTAGTTCTTAATACGAAAATTACTAATCTTAAGAAAGTAAGAAATAAAATACTAACTAGCGGTAATTTGTTTAATAAATATATATACTTTTCGAGTTTTAACTTAGAAAAAAACGCTACGTGATTAAGATATTATTAAGCTACTCGCAAATCTATTTTTAATAATAATTAATTAAGTAATTAAAAAAAGACTATTAAAATAGTATTTAACTAGGAAAACTAAAAGTAAATAGTAATAAGGCTTAGTATAAGAAAACGAAAAGAAATAAAAAGGTCTTAAATTTTAATAAATTTAGTAACTAATAATAGTACGCTATTACTAAGGTTAATAAGTAGTTCTAAAACGACCTTATTAAGATTAAATACACTAGCTACTATAGATCGAAATATAAATTAGAGAACGATAAGGAGCGAGTTAGTCTATAGTTAAAGAGGAGGAATTTTTATTTTATATAAATAAATAGAAATTAAACTAGAATACTAAAGAAAGTAGGTATATAAAGATTTTAATAATCTTAATAATAAGCAAATCGACGTAATATTAGTCTATTTTATAGAATTTTATGCTCAAAAAGGGCTCGAGGAGTAACCCCTATTTTATAAGATCACTAATAACTTAAATAATTAGAAAGATAAGTAGTTCGTAAGCGCTAATCCGAACGTTATAAAGAGGGTAATTAGATTCTTTTATTATTGAAGTATTTTATTATCTTAAGTAGTAGGATAAAGAGCTTATAAAACGCTCGCTATAATAGTCGTTACTAACGAATTTATGCTATAGGATTAGAATTAAGTCGACCGAGTAGTATCGAAATACGATAACTTTAGTAAAAAAAATAAACTAACTAGACTTTTTATTAAAAATTACTAATAATAATATACTAGCGCCCGCTATAATAAGGACTACGGAGATTATATAAAAAAAATAGTTACTAATAATCTTACTAATTTTAGTAACTAGCTTAATAACGCTATTAATACGTAGCTTATTACTTATTAATTAGAGAGGTATATAATTAACTACGTAAAGTTAATATAATTATTTTAATATATAAAGGATATATAAAAAAACCGACTTAATAGTCGCTATTACGAAGTAATTTACTAACTTTATAAAGATTTTCCTTAAAAAGAAATTATACTTAAAAAAGAAATACGAGGTTCTATAAAAAACCCTTATAATTTTTTACGAGTACTATAAAAAAATCGGAATTTAAGAGTAATAATACTACTTAGTAATTAACGTCGTACTAACTAATAAAGCTACGGATTATTATTATAAAATAGTACGTATTATTAACCGAACCGACTTTTTAAGCGTAGTTAACGTAATTTAAAGTCGCTTTAAGACTTAAAATAGGAGTTTAGAGCTCTTATCCGAGCTAAGGGTATTATTATTTAAGTTTATAACTAGAATAATAAAAAAAAAGTCGAGGCTAGAGATCCTTAAAAAACTTATTAATCGTATTAATAAGCTAATAAAGACGTAGCTAAATAAGGGGACGAATAAATAAAAGGTCGGGTATTTTTATATTATTATATAAAGAGTCCTAGAAATAAGAATAACTCTCTACTAACTACTTAAGTATTATAAAACCCTTTACTTAAAGCTAAGGTCTAGCTTTAATATTAAAATAAAAATACTTAAATAAACGTATTTATAATCGTATAATAGCCCTTATTAATAATACTAAGTCGACCGTACGTATAAAAGTAAGGGGAGAAATACTAAGTATAAAAATTACTAAATTAAAAGAATAGACTCCTTAGTTAACTACTAATTAGATCTAAAATAGAAGTAATAAAAGGGAAAGTATTTTATATATAAAAAGGATAGATATTAGTTAAATAATTACTCTAAAAAGGAGCGTACTAAATCGTATAAGTAATATAAGAAATTAAGAGTAGTAAATAGTAAAACTAGTCCTTATTAATTTAACTAATTCCTCGTTATATATAAGGGTAAATTTACAAAAATAATTAACGGCTTAGAAGATCCGTATATTAAGAGAAATTTAGAAAATAAAAAAGATCTTATCTCGTATATTAATAAAATAGATTTTAATAAAATTAACGAGATTAACTACTCTTTTTTTATATTATTAGCTTTTAAAAAATATATAAAGCTAAACGAATAAAAAGTAATAAAAGCTCTTAATAAGTAGGCTTTTTTATATAAATAATAAGAGAAGATCCCTTAGATTATAAATATAAATAAATAGACGAATTTAATAATACCGAACCCTATTTTATTAATATTTAAAAAAAAATTAGTACCTCTCTTAATATCTAAAGAAAATAAGAGTACTGAGCGATTCTAGGGGTATTTAGAGGGGTCCTTTTTATACCCTCTTAATTACTTAAATACTAAGCTTATATAAGTATTTTACGTTAGTAAATAATACGGCTTAGATATTTTCTAAGGGATTATCCCGGATATAAAGGTATTATAATAGTTAACTAGAAATAAAGAGTAATTTTACGTACTTTAAAAAATATCCCTAGTTATATTAAATACGTTAATAATAGGAATTACGAGGATTAGCTTTAGCCTAGGTAAAGAAATATACGCCCTAGGTATAGTAGAAGTTAATACACGCTTAGGTACGATAGTTTTCTATATTATACCTATTAATATACTATTTTTACTATATTTAAAGGATATAAATAAGTTAGGTATCGTATTTAATAATACGAGGAATAGATTATTTAATAATAAGTAGTTTATACTTACTAAAAAGCGATAGGGGTATACGTTTATAAGGCTCGAATTAGACGTTAAATTTATTAACTATATTATAAAAAGAGAGCTTAAGCAATTATATAAGCGCTTCGGCTACTTATTAATTATAAAGTTATATAACCTCCTTAAATAATTAGGGAACGATATAGAAATAGGAGCTCTAGAGTACTTAATAAAAATATATTATTAATACTAAATAAACGCCCAGAGCCTACGTAAATTTAAGTTTAAATTATATAACGAGCTTAATTTTAACTAAGAAATCGTTATTAATATCTTTTACTTAAATGATTACTTAGTATTATATATTATTAACGAGGTTATATTATTTTAAAAAAGCTAATTCTTTAAGAACCTACTTATTAAAACTATTTAGTTAATATTAAAAAGAGTATAGATTAATATATACTAAGGGTTACTAAATAGGATAAGGACCGATATAAGAACGAGTTTTAAATTAGCGAAGTTTAGAAATAATATTACTATATATAGTATATAGCTAAAAATCGTACTTATTAAGGTATATTATAGTATTAGTAAGGTAAAAAGAGCTTATTAATAGTTAAAAAGAGTATTTAAAATTATTTATAATAAATACCCCGATATTATAGATAAAAAGTATTTTTAAATAGTATTTAAATACTATAATAATACTATAAGCCTAAAAGGACTAGTTCTAACGCTTTTTATATTTAGAACGTACTTAAGGATAATAATAACTTCGCTACTATTATTAAACGTAGCTAAGTAAGCTTAGGTAATCGATAAGATAATAAAAGTACTTTAGAAAACGAGTATAAAGCGCTAAATTAATAAGGCTATTGCTACTTATAATAGGCTAAATATAAGTCCTAACCTTAATATATTACTAAATTTAGACGTTAAGGTTTAAAAAAAAACTACTAAGTAGTAGTTAGGCCTATATAAATTAATCTCGATTAATAAACGTTTATATATTATTATTAAAGATCGAGATTAACTACTTAAAATATTAATTATAGTAATATAACTATATTATACTAATCGTAGCGAAGGAATATTAGCTTAATAAGAAAAAAAAGAGCTAGGGGAATCCCCTTAGTAACGTAAAGAGGAGTAAGAGATTATCCTTAACGAAATTATCGTAATAAAATAAATAAATAATAATAATAAAGAAGAAGTAATACTTATATTACTAAGATATATAAAAAGATCTAAACAAAGGGTACTACTTCGATAATTTATTACTAATAATACTATAATTAGTATATTCTATATAGTAAAAAAGAAAGCTAATTTCGTACTTATAACCTAATTATAAAAAAATAGTATAATTATAATAGCTAAGAGACTTTTTAAGAGATTAGACTTAATAAAAATAGAGATACTACGTAATCGAGGGGTTTATTAATTTATCCTCTACGATCTAGTTAAATACGCAAATCTACGTATTTTTAAATCGTATATAATTTAAAAAATAAAAAAAAAAGGGTACCTTATAACTATATAAAAAATCGAGGTACGTTATATAAAAGTATAATAATATCGAAAAAGCGACGCTACTTACCTAATTGCTTATAGTTTAATACTATAGCTAGCGCTTTATAATAGTACTAATAGTATTACTATAATAAAGAGAGTACTAAATCTAGAGTCGTAATATTATATAAGTATATACTTAATTAATAACTAGGCTTATAAAAAAGATCCTCGCCTATTTCCTAAAAAAGATAACTAGTAAATACTTAAAAAGTACGATTATTAAAGTATTTAAGCTATTATATAGCCTCGCTAAATCGGGCACTTATTAATAAGTAATATACTACGACTTCTATATTAACTAAATATTAATAGTTATATTAATATACGATCCCTACTTTTTAATCTCTACGTATATAAATAACCCTTTTAGTATTATTAAGATATAAATAAATAATACCCTAAGTTTATTAGATATAGAGTTTATAAAAAAAGAGAATAAGGAGCTCTACAAGGTTAAATTCATAGCTAAACTAAAAGAGATTCTAATACTAAAATCCCTATTAGTATTTAATAGAGGGATTTTAATAATTAAAGAGGATAATATAATATTTTAATAAAAAGGGTAAAGCGAGAAAATTACCCTTATTAACTAAAAATCCCCTAACTATAAAAATAATATAGGGCTAAGCTTACTTAAGGGGTATATATTATAAGTATTTATTAGCCCGAGGTTATTTTTAATTATGCTAGAGCTACGTAGGCTATAGAGCTTATAGAGAGCGACTTTAATACTCTTAATTAATAACTATAGTAGTAGCGAGAATACCGTAACTAAGGTCTTATTTACTAGCTTATTAAGCTTATTTTAATAAGACTCTACGTATTTATTAATAAATTATTTATAAATAATAATAATCTAACTTCTTAATTAGGATATATTATTATCCTCGTTAATAAGAAGCTTAGTAAGGACGAATTTATAATCTAGGGTAATATTATTTACTATTCGTTAATAAAAAGTAAGTAAATAATACGTAGCGTACTCGCGTCTAAAGTCTATAGTATAATTAATAATATTAACCTCGCCTACGTAATATTAACTATACTTAAAAAAATTATAAATTAACTCAACCTTTTTCTAATCCTTATAATTATTTATACTGATTTATATTTATTATATAAATATCTTATTAAGCTAAGTACTATAAAAAAAAAGAAGCTTATAATAAATATTATAGCTTTTAAATAGTTATATAAATAACGAGAGATCCTTAAGATCCGTTAGATTAATAAAAATAATAACCTCGCTAACGTTTTTATAAAAGTAATATTTAATAAAAAATTAAAATAATTCGTTAATAAAAAAAAAGTAATAGTATAAATAAAGAGATAAGTTATATAAAAAGAGTAAAAAAAAGGAGTAAAAAGAAATAGCTTAGTAAATAGGCCCGAGGTTAAATTAAACCTCTAATCGTAATAATAATAATAATAATAAAAATAGTAATTAAATTAATAAAAAAAAAGAAAGTTAATATTAAATTAAAAGTTTAATTCGACCTCGGTATACGGCTAAGGCTAGGTAGGGGCTAACGAGGGGCCCTATTTATAATTACTATAGACTACTTAACCTATAGTTAGAACCTCCTTTTTATACTTTACGTAGTATATTAGAATAGTTTAATTAACCTACTTCGTTAACCCACGGTTCGAACTAATCGACCAATATCCCCGTGATAGGGATACCAACACCCTCAAAACTATCAATCCTCGTCTACCCACGCTCCTGGGACTCGTAAAGGCGGATTCTCGATCAGATCCCAAAACTCGCCGGCGTATTCCTCGGCTTCCAGACTCCAGACAAGATTCCAGTCTTCAGCTTCGGGCCCATACGCAAATGATACCAGTCGCATACCACGCTCATATCTCAAAGTTTCATCAGACCAGGTGATCAAACGTTCTTCTTGCAGCCGCGCCTCGCGCTTGAAATACTCTATCTCTCGACGGCCGTATTCTTCGAGGTCATGACCTGATATCTGCACGTCCTCCAGCCACTTTCGTAGAAATAGGGAGATTTTGCGTTTATATTCTGAATGATACCAAAAAGTCTTGTAAAGCATGGAAATGAGTGGCGTGTAATAACGGGGTTCCTCCTGGGCGGCATCAAGAGACATCTGCATGCTGAGCCTTTGAGAGGACACTCCTTGAACAATCCACTGCACAAGTTTTCTCCAGCTAGACTCCTCATCGAAGGCCTCCTTCGTTGCGTAACACGATACGAGTCTCTCTAGAGAGCTGTCGAACGATGCATCGAGAATCACACTGAATTCAGCGGGCTTGATACCTCCATCGTGCTGTATATCGTGTAGTAGGATCTTTGGGTCGACATGGCACCAGTCTAAATGCGCGTAACGTACTTTCAGCGGGAGTTGATAGTACGTGGTCGCCAGGCTTCTCGTCATATATTGGTGAGCTTCGTGGTCCTTCCATATAAAGCTAGAGATGGCAGATAAGTTCAAGGTGGTCTTGTCTGGGGTAAAATAATCTTCCAGGCAGTCATCGAGGGCGACGTGAACCCAAATTTTGAAGAGCTCCAACGTTTCATTCGATTTGCATAAGCGTGCAAATGGAGCGAGACCCAAGGTTTGGCCATCAATGTCGTCCAAGTGTAAACCCATACCAAGCAAATGACGAATGATTTCGACACTTTCCCCATTGACTGCATACTAAGGTTGCGTTAGCGTCGTATGTTCAATTCTGATTGACGTAGAGGCGCATACATGTAGCAGTGTCCAACCATCTTCGTCACGGTCGAATAACGATGACCGATGCTCCTCAATCTCACGTAGCGCGGGTATCCAGTAGCCACGCTCTATATACTTGAATATGGGGGTACTGCTGTAAGGTCGGACTGTCCAAGCTCGCAGGCAGAACTTCCATCCAGCGTGCGCTCGGTACGTCTGAATATCCCAGAGTCTTGCTGACACCCACCAAGGTAGCTGTAATCGTGCCTGGTATACTGCGAAGTATTACTATAACCCTTGCGCTTCACAAACTTGCCTAGGCACCCACCTTGAACGTCGTGATACTTAGAGTGCGGAACAGTCCGACTGGTAAAGCCGCCGAAGAAGGAAGACTGTGCATTATGGAGTGGCTCCGTCCTGGCTGCTTTCCTAACAGAAGCTACACTGTTGAAGTTTGGCTCGTCTGTTAGCCGCACTTGTCGGCTTGAGTAAGCCTCGACAGTAAATGCGGTAGTTTTCGGTGTCTCAGCGTCACTCATAGTTGACTCGGTCCTACTAGCGATGGAGGCACTGGAATTGTCGTTAGCAATGTCTACTTGGCGAATAAATCGATGCTCTTACAATATCCTCGTATTTTGTGATAGCAACGCCATTTGCAGGGCGAACTGTAGCTTGTGCTGACAGCTCTGTATCAGGTCCTTTTTAAGCGTAACCCTGAGCTTTGTTATGCTCCTCCGTGACTTCTTCGCGGTAAGAATTTGCTGTTGTAAGTCTGTCGCCAGTATCTCCAGCTCGTTCGCCACTTGCTGACAACACCTCAGACTAGCATCTGAAGTGCCAATACTCGGCGTGCCCGCCTTACTGAGCTCCACATCCATCTCTGTGAGGATAGCATTAAGAATGTCAACCTGTTCGACGAGCTGGTTGACCTCGCGGGGCACATCCTGGACTTCGTTCCAAAGCTTCTTGAGTTTGATTGTGCTGGAACCAAGCTTGCCGGCAATCTCGACGACGGTGAAGGCGCTGACGACAACGCCAAAGGCTTCCGCCATTGTGGAGGTCGAACCTTTCCCTCAGTCACTGGTGATCTCTGTCGGTCTCAAAGGTTCAGGCCAGGGTCAAATGATTGATGGTCGTCAAGAAAGACTCTGCTACAAATCAGAAGAACAGATAGCCAGGCGTAAGGGGCAGACCGAAGGGGGGTTGAAGCGCTTTTCAACGCCCGAATTAAGCAGGCTGCGTGGCAGGTAAGCCCCAGCAGTGGCTCCCAAGCGTCAGGCTTTCCTGCAGGCTGGATGTGCTGCATGAAAAGAGCCAATTGAGACCCAACACCACATCATTCAAATTGTCAGACCAGCGCTACGTCTACCAATGAAAGTGAGCGCAAGGCGGGAAAGGACTGCTTCTTGATAGAATCGCATTGGCTTGCGACCATCAGTTCACGCCCATACTCCGATCAATCTTTCCTCACAGAACAATAGCCGCTGATACTACGAGAAGATCAGTAGTCGTACATCAAATCCAAACAAAGAGGACTTACTAGGTTCCGCCTTGACTCTCAGGCAGCACGTGCATCGTAAGTTCACATCACTCCAATGACATCTCTCAAAAGATAGGCTTCCGCACCCAGTTATAGCATGGTATGTGGTGGTTTTTTTCCGGCTTTACAGGCACAAAAGATCGACCTTAACGGGATCACGCTTTCAAGGGAAATCACACGATATAGTATACTTTTTAACTATATAATATACGTAATATATCCTAAGCACGCGCTTAATTTAATATAGTAATTTTAATATAAAAGCCGCTATTTAATTCGGAATAAGTAAGCTACCCTATAGTAGCGCTAATTAAAAAGGTCGATAATAAAAGTTAATAATAAAGGTCGGCCGCAGAGGTTAGCTATAATAGTTAGCTATAATAATCGGCCATAATAGTTAAAAATAGCCTTTTTTAACTATAGAAGTTCTAAACTTTAATAGCAACGTAAAGGTTTTTAAAAAAAGGGCTAAATAGGTTAATATTTATTATTTTTCGTACTAAAGCTCGTAAAGATTCTTTCTATCCTTATCGCTTTTAATATTACCTAAAACTATTCTCTATTTAAACTAAATAAATTTACTAAATAAATTTACTAAATAAATCTACTAAATAAACTTATTAATATATAAACTACTACCTAGATAGCTAGTTAAATAACTAATTAAGAGGTTAGCTAGTAAAATAGGGTGGGGCGATTAGTCCTAATCTTTCTTTCTTCTAAAAACGATTAAGTATAGGGACCTATAGGAGAGCTAATTAAAAGAAGATATAAAGAAAAAGGCCCCTAATTAGGGAGAGGAGTTTAGTAATATAGATCTTAATTTTAATTATATATATACTTTTTTAAGATCGAACTAGAGCTTTTTTAATAATTTATTTTTAAATACGATAATATAAAACGATTAAGAAGTTTACTTTTTTAATCTAGTTAATATTACTCTTTGTTTTTTAATTATAACTCCGTTAATTAAGGCCGTATTAACTTAATTAAAGGAGGTATTTTATATTATTTTTATAAGTATTAGTAGTTTTTTTTAAGTACTATATTATAAAAGTCTTTTATACTCTATACCTTTTTAATAATCTCCCCTTTTAGAAATCCCTTTCTTTTTTAAATAAAAGAATAAGTAAAAAAGAGCCCAATTTAATTAAAAATAATTTAAATAAATAAGTAAAAAAAAGCGGCGTAATAATTAAAATAAATACGAGTAGTAGGACTTTAATTAAAAAAAAGACTAAATAATTAAAATATAAAAACGAAGACGTATAAAAAAGGGCTTTTTATTTAATAAGAGGGGGATATAATAGACTTTAATAAGCGAGTAAGATAGATAAATAAAAAAATACGTAGATACTTAGGACCGGATCGGGCCTAAATACGGACGCTACGATAATATAATAAAATAAATAACGAGTTAGGATTAGAACTAATAGAATATTTTAATAAGTATAGCTAGTTATTTAACTAAACTATTCCTTATTAATTAATATAATCCGGAGATTTGATAATAAACCTATTTAGAAGTGCGAATACGTCGGACTAAGGGTACTTAGGAAACTAATTTTTAACTAGACTTATTAGTAATTTTAATTAGTATTATTATAAGCTTAATACGAAGTTTAATTAAAACTCTAGTTATATACTTAGTAAGGGCTAAGAAGGACGGCCTAGATTATATTAATTAGGATAATAACTACGCTCTAGTTATTAAAACGGCTCCTCTTCTCTCTTTTTAAACTTTATTTAGAATAAATAAGCTAATATAAGATTATTAAGATTATAAATAAAATTAACGAACTATATTTTAAATAACCTCGGACTATAAATATAAATAATTAATACGTTACTTTTACTATTATTAGCGACCCTTAGGACGTTTAATTATATAAACCTAACTCTTTTACTTCGGATAGACTATTTACTAAACTAGCTTTTATAGTTTATTAAGACCTATAAACCGCGGAGTTATTTAATAATAATAAGCTTACCCTTAGTAATAGATCTATTTATTAATCTAATTAAAAAAGGCTAGTTATAGCTTAGGTTAGAATAGATACTTTAATTAATACCCTCTTAAGTACTATTATTACTTAGATCTAAATAACCGTACTTTAAACTAAGGACTTTACGATTCCTTAGCTTAATTTAATAAAAAATATAGGGTTTTATAAAATACTATTTCTTAGTTAAAAAGGGACTATAGTTTTTAAAAGCGATAATATCGTAGACTTTTTAAAAAAGTTCGAGGACTAGTACGAGATTAGTAAAGTCCTAAACCGATTTAAAAATAAACTTATTATATATATTATAAAAAGAGATTATTAAACTCTAGTTAAGGACGTAATTAGAGGACTACTCTAGGCCTAAGCTAAGGATTTTTTTTTAAAAAAAGTATAGAAAATAGGATATTAACCGCTTTTTAAATAAAAAAAAGTAAATTAAAAGAGTTACTAAAGGACTACTTATCTCGTCTTTTAACTTAAACTTTACTTAAGTACTATTTACTAAGATTAATAATATAATTACCCTTATTAAATAATAAGACCTCTATATTATAATTAATAAGAGCCTAATTAAGGCCGTATATAAGCGGTTCTATATTAATATTATAAAAGAAGTAATAAAAAAAGTTAGGGTTATTTTAAATAGCTTTATTAAATTAATAAAGTACGCGAGGTTTAAAATAGGACTTCTTAATACGATTATATATAAAAAGGAATATAGCTTACTCTTTATAAACGATTAGAGTTAATCTAAAACTTTACTACGATCCCCTATTTTATAAGCGTATAAAAATACTTAATACTAGTATCTAAACCGCTAATAATATTACTAACTAATAATAAGAGCCTAGGTTACTTAGGTAGCTATTAATAATACTACTAATTCTAACCTAGCTAACGAAATAAGTAAGCTAAAGATTTATTAAAATAATATTTATTTTTAAGGTCCTACCCGTATATTTAATATAAGTACTATATATCTTAATTAGCCCCCGATTATAAAACCTAGAGACCGCTACTAGTACTACTAGAGTTTATACTACCGGATTATTAGGGATTACGATTAGTATACTCTTAATAAGGACGCTTATCTTATTATTTTAGCTTAGGGAGCTTAGTACTATAGAAAGCGTAATAGTTAAGAGTTTATAAAAAATATCCCTTTTATTATAATTAAAAATAAAAAAAAGCGTATAATTACTAATCGCATTACCCTTCTTTTTTATATAATAAATATATTAACTAAGGAAGATACTAAGCTTTTAGCTAAGTAAATTCTAAATTATTAGATCGGACTACCTTAATAAACTATGCTTATACTTCCCTTAGCTAATTTTATAAATATAGTTAGATACGTTTATATAGTACGACCTAACTTAGGCTATTATAGCTAAATAGACGTCTATACTATTTATAAAAAAAGATTATTTAAAAACCGTACTTTAGTAACTACGTTATATTCTAAGAAAATATATAAGATCGATAGCCTAAGCTAGCTTTTATAATTTAGAAAAAAAATAGTTTCTTTTTCTAATTAAAAAAGGGAAATTATAAAAATTAATAATAATAACGAGGTTTTTAAAATAGTAGAGAACGTAACTTCTATATTTATTTCTAAACCCTAGCTTATTAAAATCCTAATTAGTACTCTTAATACTAATATTTAAAAAACTTAAGAGCCTCTTTTTTATAAAACTTAAAAAATAATAACTACTAATTAGACCTACGATTTTAACCTTAGGGCCGAGGTAAGGAAGTTAATAAAAAAGAAGCTTAAGGCCCCGATCTCGCTTTTTATAAACTTTTTATAAAAAATTATACTAAAATATACCGTAATAATAATAATTTTAATACGTAATTAAAAGTACTTTAATATTAATAAAATCTTATTAAAAGCTCCGAAGTTTTTAATAAATTTAGTAAAGAATAAGTAATAGTAAAAAGATATTAAGGATCTTTTTAATAAGTATAATTAGAACCTCTTTCCGAGGCCGAGCTATATAGTTAAGATTAGTAAAGTTAAAGGCGCTAATACGAATTCTAAGTTCTTAACTTCCGTAATCTCGAACGCTTATTTCTAATTAGAAATTTAAATATTTAATATAGATTAGGATAATAAAGGTTTAATAATCGTTACTATTTTAAATACTAGGGCGTAAGTTAATATCCTCTTAAAATAATACGTTAAAAAAGCTAGTATTTTTTATATAGTAACAAAGCTTTAAATATAAACGTTTAAGTACGATCCGACTAGTTAAATAACTTTTAATAGCTTTTATTTTATAAATATATAGATTAATAAGTTTAAAATAACTACTTATTTTTTTATTAAGGACGAGCGAGAGACCTCTAATCTATTATTACTAGGTCTTCTATTTATATAAAATACTAAGCTATTTTTTAAATATAATAAGTTAATAATTACTACTCTAATCTATATTAAAAATAAGAGGCTAAGGATCCCCGTAAAAATAATTAAGATAAACGGTTTTTAGGATGTAAAAAATATTTTACCTTAGCTTAAGTAGTATATAAAAAAAGTTTTTAAATTAAAAAACTAAATATTAGTAGTATAACTAGGGATATTACTAGTTCTAATAACCCCTATTTAGAATCTAAGTTAGAAAAAGATAAGTATATTATAATAGTCTTAGACTAAAGCTAAGTTAATTAGATTATAATTATAGTCGCGCTTTATATAATCTAACTTTAGATTATATAAATTAAAAAAGTAATAATAACTACTCGGGGTAAGGCTAGAAATAGACTAAACGGATTGGCTAATTAAAATAATTTACGTTTCTTAACGAGAATACTTATTTTTTAATAAGAGGAGTTATATATTAAATAATAAATTATAAAGCTAGAGTAAAAAGTATTAAAATAGTATAAAATAGCTAAAAAAGCCTTTTATAGGATTCCCTGTGCTATAAAAGTTAATATAATATATAAAAAAAAAGATTAAAAAGTTTAGCTAGTTAACGACGCGCCCTCTAATAAATCGATACTTAATAGCGATCCTTATTAAAAACTTAAAAAACTTAAAGAGGTTAAAAATAAGCTACGAGACTAATCGGGCCTCTATAAAGATATTATTATACCTAAGTTCTTAAATATAAAACTAAGCTCTAAATTAATAAACGACCGCTTTTAAACTATTTTTAAAAATTACGACTATTTCCTATTTTATAAATAAGATCTCCTTAAGTAAATACTCCTTAATTAAAAAAAAGCGTTAGTATAGGACTTTTTTAAATACGGCCGTCTTAACCCTATAGTCGCGCTATTTTAATTAATTAAGACTATACTCTATAAGGCTTAGTAAACAAAGGGTATCCTAATCCTAAAGGCTCTATTACTAAAAGCCTTTAAAATAATCTAAAAATATATCGCCCGGGGTATTATTAAAAAAAGTTATACTACGTATTAGAACCCTTAGTTCTTAGTAATAAAAAAGGACGGCGGTCTTTAGCTAATTAACTTAGTAACTAAGGTTAACGCTATTACCCTTTAAAACGCTTAGTAACTATTTAATATTAATAAGTTCTTAAAGGAATTTATTATAAATTAACTTATTTCCCTTTTAGATTTTTTTTTTAATTACGATTAGATCTTTTTGAATAAAAAGAGCTGCGATTTAATAACCTTTTTAACTTTACTTAGGCTATATAAATACTATACCCTCCTAATAGGAATAATAAATTTAATAGCCTAATTTTATTAGATTATAACCCGCATTCTTTATAACTTAATTTCGAAATACTATAGCGCTTTTATTAATAATATCGTAATTAAAGGCCTGCGATCCCGCTATAATAATAAGTACTTAACTAACTATCTTAGGATCTAGTAATTCGTTTATAAATACTTTTAGAATATTAATTAAGTCTTAGTTAACGTCGAGCTAGCTAGCTATATTATTTTTAAAATAAAGTCGTAATAATACTAATTATCCGTAGTTATTATAGGCTACTTTTATAATATAAAAAAGAGACGGCCTAATTAGGCTAAAGTTTTTAAAATTCTTAAATAAATAAAATACTTAAACGTCTTAGAAATTAGATCGTTTCTCGGTATTATTACCTTTTACTATTACTAAATTAAGTAATTTTTTTTAAAATAGCCCCGTTATACTCCTTATTTAGTAAGAACTAATTTTTTAAATAAGGAGTACTATAAATCGAAGTTATAAAGATACTTAAAGAGGCGATTATTATAGTTCCTATTCTAGTTTTACTAAATTATAGTACCGAGGTTAGATAGATTATCTTTATAACGGACGCTAGCGTTAAAAAATAGAGTAGTACGCTTAGTTAGGTTATTAATAATAAGTATATTATTACTTAATATAAGAGCGGGATATAGCGCGGGCTAGAGCTTAATTATAACTCTAAAAAGCTTAAAATACGAGGCGTTTTAATAAGCCTAAAGTATTTTTATAATTATCTATTTAGGATTAACTTCTTATTAAAAACCGACGCCCGAGTCCTAGTTATTTAAATTAATAATATAATAAATAACTTATTATTAGCGATAATAATACGCTAGCTCTCTTAAATTAGACTTTTTAATTTTAAAATTAAGTATATTAATAGGAAAAAGAATACTATAATAAATAGCTTTTTAAAAAAAACCCCTAGCTAATTTAACTTAGTCGAGGTAGAGCTTAATAAGGATATTAAGGACTTTATTAACGTACGAGTCTTACGAACACGAGTCACAAAGAACTTTTTTATTATAATATATAACTACGATAACGCTACTATTAATTAGATATAAGAAATAAATATTCTAGTTAATATACTAGTACTAAATAAATAATAGTCGGACCTCTCGAAATAAATTACTTATTTCTTTTTTATTTTAAAGAGGCTAGCTAGTATACCCTTTAATTAGTTTAGACGTTTTAAGTAAATAGTAATACGATTTATTATATAAAATAAACTTTTATTTTAATAAGGGACGAAGACTCGTCCCTAATTTACTTAAGTAATTAATAATAAGTATTACTAAGTAGACCTAATTAGTAAAGTATATAATAAGTTTAGGTATAAAGGACGAGAGGCTATATATTTCCGCTTTATAAAACGATACTACTAACTAAGAATATACGCTTAGACTTGGGAGCTAATTACGACTTATAAAGCTTATTAAAAAGCTAGATTATAACGCTTTAATAACCCCTATATATTTATAGTTCTAATTTATAAACCTTTTTCTAAGGTTTATTTAGACGTTTAATATATAAGTAAATAAAAAGTCGTTAAAGCGTATTATAAGTTTATAAAATACCTAAAAATATAGATTATAACGAACACTATATTAAAAAATATTACGAAGTTTATTTAAGAAGATATTATTTATTACTATAGGATCTATAGTACTCTAATTATTAACGGGGGATGAGAAAATATAGGTGCTATAACGTAGCTTAATTAATAGTATAGTACTTAGTAAAAGGTTATATTAGCTTATAACCCTCGTGCTAACGGGCTCTTTAAAAAGGGTTATTAACTTATTACGTATATACTTCGTATTTAGTTAGATTAAAAAAAGAAAAATATTAAACTAATACTAGCTATAGCCCTTTTTATAAATAAGATAACTATTAAAGTATTATTAAGTTATATACCGTTCTATTTTATTTATAGTCGTTATATAACGACTCTAATTAAAAAAAGGACAGCGACTTAGAGGGTACTTAATTAGGAGAATATATATACGATAGATTAAGAAGTTTAAGTCCGATTACGAGCTTTTATTTCCTTAGTAAACAATTAAAAAGCTATAGTTAATAAAGTTATTTAATACTAAGCTTAAACCCGTAACTAGTTTAACTCCTTATATACTCTTTAATTAGTAAAGTTATAAACTAGTAATTTAGTTCTTATTTTTAATATTTAATAAAAGAACGATATATTAACTTTTAAAAAACTTAATTATTATTAGTAAGGATTTTTTTATATTTACTTAGCTACTCCGAATAGATCGTTATATTAACTAGAAACGCTTATTAGTAAACTAATTATAAGGGCTACTTATATTAATAATTAATTTAAGAAGTTCTTAAAGTTTTTAGAAGGCCTCTACTTATTACTTACTAAGTTTAATTTTTATAAAGACTTTATTTCCGACTTAACTAACCTTTTATCCCTATAAAATAATATAATTAATATTATAATTCTACTTCTTAATTATAATAATAATATAATAAACTTAGAGAACGAAAATACTTAGTTAGTTACTAAATAAACCCGATCGTAAGTAAGGGCCTCTTAAGAGGGCTAAATTACCCCTTACTACTACCGATCTTTAGTATAAGCTACGAATTCTTTTATTTATTAAATATTATTTTACGAGGATATTATTAAATCTTACTAATTCTTTAGTTATTTTTTTATTTAAATCTGGGATAAAAATATAAGGGGATAATAAGAGGAGAAGAATTATTTTTTAGCTATTATAATTAAAAACCCAATAGCTTTACTTACTAATTATATAATCGTATTAAGAAACCCTATCCTTCTTTTTAAGCGTTTAAGCCTAGTTCCCTATTTAATTAAGCCCGTTTAGTATCTAGCTTAGCCTATATAACCTCTTACTTCCAATATCGCCGTCCATGATCCGTAGTTATGAACTTTATAGGAGGGAAAGTTGAAAAGTTAGAAAATCTAAAAAAATAGTCTAGCGAGACAGTGTGAGTATCTACTGATACCGTGTATTAATACTGTGTAAATGATACCGAGAACCGCCCGAGCAGCCAGCAAAGGCAGAATATATAAATAAATAACCTCTTACTTTACCTATTTTATTTTAATATATTAATAACCCTCGTAAGTTATAAATATATAGTTTTTAATAGGGTACGTAGGAGGGGCGTCCTTAAGAACGGAATCGTACTTATCCTCCTCGGTCTTAGTAATATCGATCTAATTAGAGACTATATAAACTAAAATCTTAACTTTTTTAATATTAGTTAAAATTAAAAACGCTACCCTATTACTACTTATTATATAATAATAATAATAGCCTTATTTAGAGTTAGTTCCGGACTAACTAATAGCTTACTAATTATTACTCTTTTCAAAGTAGTATTTCTTATTTTCGAAATATATATAATTATTATATTAATTATTAAAGTAATTTAGAAAAGAAACGTACTTAAAATAGGGGACTATCTTTTTAACTAGCTCCTTAGTATTAAAACTAATATATTTTTAAAAAGATTACGTATAATAGTTATAAAATATAATATTCTAAACGTTATAAGCCTAGATAAGTAAAGAATTAATAATAGGGGTTTATTTATCTAATTACTAAGATAAAGGGCTAAAGTAACTAATATAATTATAATTAATAAAAACCTAATAGTTTTATAAAAATAATCTACTTATAATACTTAGATTATAAACGTACTTCTTAATAACGTTTTAATTCGTAGTTAATTACTAAAACTTCTAAGCTATTTTTTTTTAATATACTTATTAACTTAAAGATTTATAATATAGAATTTAGTATAAAGCTCTCTAACTAATTTAAAAAGAGTTAACTAACTAGTAGTTTTAAGAATCTAAAAAGGAGTAATATTAAATTAGGATAAGAATTAAAAAAATTAAATAGGGTAGTACTTATTATAGTTTACTTTTTATTAACCTCTCGAAACTTATAGCCCTAAGTTTTTTAAAAATAGACCTTCTTAGGAATAGAGGAGAAATATTACTAAGGTTAAACGTTATAATAAGTAGTTTTAGTAATCTAATACGCGTTATTAGTAGCCGAAGTATTAAATATAATAAGTAAGTGGATTATATTATTAAAAAGAAAAGAATAATTATGATTTAGAAGCTATTATTTAGGAAAAAAAATAAAAAGCGATAGAGGAATCGAAGAAGGGCCTTTATATACCCCCCTAAATCTGGGGTATTAAAAAGAAAAGTACTATAGGCCTCTTAGTTAATTAGTACTAAATTATAACTACTATATAAAAAAAAGAAGGAGTAAATTATAAAATCGGGGCCTTTTTATTATTCGTAATATAGTACTTTTTTTTTTAATTAGTAAAGGCCGCCCTCGTAATTAATATAAAAGGGTAGCTTTTTACCTAGCTACTTAACTTTTCTTTCTTCCCTCTTTAACTACTTCCTTATAACTACTACTAATTAAACTTCCTCTAATTTTTATTTTTTAATTTACTATATAAATACTAACTTAGTAATTTATAATAGCCTCCTTACTTCCTATCTCCCCTTCTAAGCTAGATAATAAAAAGAATATAGTACGAATTTAGGGCCCGATTACGATAAAGAACTTTAAAAATAATACTAAATACTAACTAAGAAAGTAGAATTTAAATAAATATATTATTTTTAATAAGACTAACCCCGGGGCTATAACAAATACTAAGGACTCTTAGTTCGTTAATTTTAATATAAATTACTAATATAAAGTATATACTAACTATTACCTAAACTTAGTACCTAAACGAACTAATTTTTTCTAAATAATCCTAACTTCTTATAAAATCGATTTTTCTAATTAGCTCGGTATAAAAGACGTACTTCTTTTCTTTAATTAACGCTCCGAGGCTTTTAAGGATTTAAAAAACTAGAAAACTTAAATAAGTTAGAACTATTATAAAGTAATAAAAATCCTAACTAATTATTATAACTTTTAAAAATACTTATTATATAAAGATTAGATTTAAAAATACGAGATTAGATCCGTAATAGAGGTTATAATATAGGACCTCGCTTTAGTACGTAATATAGTTATAATTAAAAAAGGATAAGAGAGTATTTTTAAACTAAATAAGACCCCTACCTTAATCTTATAAACTTAAAAAACTATATAAAAAATTAGGACTTTAGCGTACTTAGTAATCTTCTCTTTTTATATTAACGATCCGGGCTATTTTATAAAAATAATTATTAATTAGTAAGATAGTATAATTTATTAATACGATCCGAAGTAAGCTCTTAGGTATTTAAAAAGGATATTTATTAATAATATCTAAGTACTAAAGGCTTTTTATAGCTAGATCGATATACCTCTTTATATTTAATAACTAATTAACATAAGCGCTTATATAGTCCCTATAGTATAATAGCTAAGTAAATAGGAATACGGTTTATATATATTTAAATAGTTTTATAATACGGTCCGATATAGCTAGCTTAACTTAATTTATAATACGTATTAAATAACTTATAAATACCTTAGATCGTTTAATAATAAACTCTACGTAGCTTAGATTTAATAAATTAGCTACGAGTTTTAATACGATAGTTATTACCTTTTTAATATAATAAGACCTCCCCTAAAAAGGTTTTTTAATAAAGTAATAAATAATCGGGACTTTAAAAATAAGCCCTATACTAACTTAAATAACTCTAACTACGCTATAATTAACGTCCCTAAAGTACTAACTCTTTATAAATCCAGTTCTTATTTACTTAGACTTAGGTTTATTAATTAGGATCTAAGAATTTATAACCCTTATAATTATAATTATTATACTCTTATTAATCTTATATACTTTAAAAAAACGTATAGAATAATTAAAAGCCTTAAGTAAGAACTTATCGCTCTTAAAGAGTTACTTTTATTATCCTAATTTTTAAAAATACTAAAGAGTACTTAAGAATCTATAATAAGTAGCGACTTTAATTAAACTTTATAAATAATTAAACTAATAAAAGCTACTAACTAGCGTTTAAATACTATTATTAATAATTAATTTATATACTTAATTAATACTCTTAAAACCCGTTAAGTTATAAAATCTTTATTAAATATATTATTACCTAAGTTATTACTATACTTTAGCCCGGCTCTTAATAAAACTAGTCTAAGTAACTAGAAAAATAATTTTTTAAATACTCTAGTTAGGGGCGGGAATAGTCTTATTACGAAGATTCTAATTAAAGTACTAAGGGTTTAGTTAAAATAAGAAGTTATTAAGCGTACGCTTTCTAAATATAATTAGGCTGTATAAAAGAATAGCGAACGTTAATATTAAAAACTAATTAAATTTTATTAAGATTTTTTATAATATTGTAGTATATATATAAATAAAGCTAATATTAATAAGAGTACGAGGGAATAATAAGTTAATTAGTACGACGACCTAATTATAAAAACTATATATATAACTTTAGCTTATACTCTTTAAATATTACTATTAATAAAAAAATTTAGAGAGAATTAGGTTAGTAAAGGTTAAGATTAGGAAATTATTAAGAAGGATTAGGATAAGAACTAAGTAAAACTAACGGAAAAAATAATAAAAATAGAGGAAGTAAAAAAAATAATTATAAAAAAAAAGGGTAAATAAAAAGCTTAATATAATTAACTATATATAATAACTAAGACTAATCTAAGATAATTTCTTTTTATAAAAGATTAGGAAAAAAAAAATTAGAGGATAATTAAAATAGGGTAGGGTAATTAGTCCTAGTTTTTCTTTTTTTTAAAAACGATTAAGTATAAGGATTTATAAAAGAGCTAATTAAAAGAAAATATAAGGAGAAGGGCCTCTAATTAGAGAGAGGAGCTTAGTAATACGGATCTTAATTTTAATTATATATATACCTTTTTAAAATCGAACTAGAGCTTTTTTAATAATTTATTTTTAAATATAATAATATAAGACGATTAGGAAGTTTACCTTTCTAATTTAGTTAATATTACCCCCTTTTTTTAATCGTAACTCTGTTAATTAAGGCTATATTAACCCGATTAAAAGAGGTATTTTATATTACTTTTATAAGTATTAGTAGTTCTTCTTAAGCACCGTACTACGAAAGTCCTTTATACCCTATACCTTTTTACTAGTTAAAATACTACCTTGACGAGAACCTACTCTAAGTTAGTAATTAGTAAGCTAAAGATACCCGTCGATAAATCTGCCCCTCTCGGGCTGGGCGCCCTCTTTAGCTAGCTCGACGCTATAGCTATCGTAGCTAACGTAAGTACGCCCGAGGAATAGTAAAGTACCTTCTAGTAGTACGGAATTTAACTAAGTAATATTATAAATACTATAAATAGCTAGGTTAATACGGATATTAAAATTTAGTATATTAATACTAGCTTAGTTATAATAATTATAATAAATAAGCTAGAGGTATATATAGTTAAAATAATAAGCTAGTATTTTAAATAGTTCCTATGGGACCCCCTAGGTAATAATAATACCTATATAAAAAAAGGGATTATACTAGACCTAGCTACCTATGCGGGCTAGTACTAGGAGGTCCTGTGCGCGTTAGAGTGGGTAAAGCTCGCCCTATAGGCGGCTAGAAGCGGCGGAAGGTTAGGAGCTGTTAATAAAAGGGAGACAACGGTCGAGTCGGTTGATTTTGATTAGTAGTTAGGTATGGAGCGCAATATACCCAGTTTTCCCTAATACGTAATACACGGTACGGCCCCGGCGGATTGCTCCGTCGGGGGGGATGGCATGGTATAATTCTTCAAGAAAGTCTACGGTATGCCCACGCGTATCCCAATCTATACATGTGAAGACGAAGGAAAGGTATCATCTATGAAAGTGATAAGTGTTTCGGCCAACGAAAGTAAGTACATCACCAGCCTACTGAATGGTTGGAGGCGGCGTTGGTTGCCGTTTCGGTCTTGCAGGTGCAACTTCCGGTGGCGGTGGTGCGGGCTTGCGTTGTTCATAAGCCGGCTCCGGAACAGCCTTCAGTGATTCTGGCTTGGTCTTTGGAGCCTCCGAAGCATCCTGTGGTGGCTCTGTTGCAGTCTTCACAGGTTCTGGAGTCTTGTCGGCAGTTTTCGAAGCGTTCTCGGGCGTTGGTTCTGACGGGGCATCAGCAGACTTCGTCGTCGACGTCGGCGGCTCAACCTTCTTCTTAACCAAGTCCTCGTCCCACACATTCTTCACAAGGCCCCAATACCTCGACGAATCCAACTTGGCATGCGCAACATGCTGACTCCCATCAAACCTCTCCTTGCGGACCTTGAACCCGACCTCGGCAGACTCATCCGCGTGCCTCTCCACATCACCCCAGTAAATCATCTCATCCTCTTTGCTGTACAAATACGCCCGCCGCCTCTCACTGCCCAAAAGCGCCTTTTGCCGCAGTGCCGCCCACATCTTGCCAAAGAACCCGACGCGCCCGAACGGGACGTGAAACAGCCAGAACCAGCCGATGAAGACATGAGCCAACGGCGCCAGGATCCGCGGCATCGAGGCCGAGATCGCGCGGTAGCTCCGCATCCAGTGAAATCCTCCGGGACAAGAGTCGTAGAGCGTCACGTGCGGCGGGAGCTCCAGACGGCCTGCGCGATCCGCATCGGCGTAGAGCTCGAGGAACTTTGCGAGGTTGGTGGCGCCGCCGTTGGAGAAGACGTGGAAGAGGAGCTGCGGGGCCCGCTGGCCCGCCCCTGTCTCGGACGAGGCCGGCGGAGGGACGGAGTCTGCTACGGAGCGGATCACGGGCACCGCTGGCTTGATTTGCCGCTTGGAGATGCGGTTGGAGAGGGTGTGGATGAAGGGGCACTTCACGAGAAGGATGCTTGCGGAGGGGTACATTGCCATGTAACGCGATGTGTACTTTGCAATGTGGACGTCCTGGGCCGACATCCAGCTGAAGATGGCAACGAGTTTGGGTGAGTTCGGGTCCGGGACGGATGAGGGCGGGTCGTAGAGGAACGTCGTGGGTGAGAGCTCTTGCATGGCTGGCAGGGGTCCGGCAGCGCCGGTGGGCTGGTTTGATGCCATGGTGAGTGTGATTTGGGTTGTCGTGTGTGAGAAACTTTCGACAGCGACCGTTGCTTTTTTGCGACCAACTATCCGATGAAGAATCCCGGGGAAGGGTTACAGTCAACGTTCAAGGTAAAGATACGGGAGGGAGACGAGGTGAGGTTAAGATATAACGTAGTCAGAGCTCCAATGGGATGGACGGGTCACCTAGGCAGTACATTCTCAGCCCTATCCTCGGGTCTTGTCGTCATCATGTTAAGGTTGGCTAGGTTACCCTTTCCGGTAAGTGCCTCGGCTTTTCATCCCTGCCGCACGGGACTTTGGATGTCTCAACCAAATCCTGAGGCATTCACGTTGAGATCTTGGCTTCAATCCTCTATCATTGGCAAAAAATTGATGGGAAAATGAGGCAGTCCGATCAGACCGGAGTGACACGAGCATAGTCAGGCCAGCGGCCCGCCGGCGGGACATGGACTCCGATTCTTGTAGGCCGATCGGTCCCCAACTTCGGAGCTGAGATCGGGGGTGTCAGCACCTTATTCTGGCAGCATATGTTGTGGGATGGAACCCATCGTATTGGTGATTATGTCATGAGCCCGCTGTGAGTCCTCGTCAGACATTGCCATGTATCATTAACGTTGCTCAATACAATTCTGAGGTTAGACCCTAGGTAGTAACCGTAGTGAACAGCAGTGCCCCAGATTTCAGGGGTTCCTCAATGGACGTCGCTTCTCGTGTCAGTCGACTCGGTTGAAACGAAGTTCAATTGGTGGCAACGACAGTGGGCCGGGCATACTGCATGACGACAATGGTGGCACGTTGGGCAGGACATATGCGGATGGCGCGCCATCTCGCATTTAACATGAAGGAACAAACAGATCTGCCGAGCAGGGGTTGAGAGCTGAGAGTTTAGAGACCGAGGTGTATGCTCGGATTTTTTCTTTCACAACACGTTGACAGCACGTTGAGAGCATATGGTTTGGCCGCGAATGACAAGCGTGAACAAACATAGGACCCATCTGGTGTTACCGAAGCTGGATGGCGCAGTGGCGAGGCAGGACTTTTGTAAACTCGAGAAGCTATCTACCTGAGATCAACAGATTCTGTTTCAACCCGATTACATTTGCTTGAGCCGACTTCCGATAGCATGTGCGTGGTCTGAGACTCTTTGCGTTTGTTCAATGAGCTAGCCGACTCCCGAGTAACGTCTGGTGATACTGGTACCTGATTGGCATACCTGGCAAATGCTGCAGGTATCCGCCTAGTGTAATCAAAGCAGTCTGAATGAGACGGAATATCGAAAACTAGCTGAACTTGATGAATTCCCATTGTTTCAATCAGATACTTAAACCATATTGCTCCCAATTCCCCATGCCCGACCATAAGCAAGATGTGCTCCAAGGGGGTTTGCGGATGACCCTCACAATAACACTACCACGATGAGCTAGGCTTTATTTAATGGAAAGTATTCAAGTCCGAAGATTACTGAGCTAGAATCAGCTTCTGTCTTGAAGTAATGTGACATTCGTAAATATGGGTCGATAGGAAGTTGCCAAGGTCGTTTGTATTAATATGTAAGGGAATGTAAGCCGCAGATGAGATATAAATGAAATCTACACCAACGGACCGAATAGCTTACCTATGGGCAGCGAGAGTGGATGAAATCGGGGACTCGTTGCGGGTCTCGGCTATGAGCCATGAGCCATGAGCTTCTTAGGTGATTCCGTCGTCGTTTGTGAGATTTCAAAGCCAATGGAAGTATCAATGATATGGGCGGGAACTTCGCAAATGCCTTACGAGTCAGTGGCAAACTGCAACTTCCTCAACGGGAGGCCAGGATATGAAAGGAAGGTACGCTGTTTCCGTGTGGATCTAATCCTTCCAAGATGGACGTGGCATCCCGAGCAAACGATCCAAGGCAAGCGGTACTTGCCCTTCCCGTCATCCACGATGGCAACCACCTCATGTACCTCCTTCCAGCTTCTAGCAGTCACAGCCATACACACGCTTTCCTCATGTTACAATTCGTCCAAAGGGAAGTAACGCAGACGGGACCAGCCGAGGTGGGAAGCACATTCGTGTTTGCTGCGCCTTCCTGCCGTCACCGTCCACCCCGAACACACGTCCGAGGATTGTCCCCCTTTTCAAAAACCCTTCATCTTCCTCACCGTAGTCAGCTTTCCTCGGCCTTTCTCTCCGACACTTGACCAGCGTCCTCGTTCACCTTCAAAAAGAGACTCAAGCTGTAGCTCAACGGTCTCGTCCCTTCTCTTGTTCCATCCATCATTCCTTTCAACCACCCTCATTTTCCCATTCTCTCCGTAATCCAAGACGCCATGAAGGTCGCCAATGTCCTCTCCTCTCTGTTGGGAGTTGGTCTCCTGTCCGCCGACGCCGTCTTGGCCAAGGACAGACGCCGTGTCGGTGTCGAGATCAAGAGCCCTCTCAAAGGCGTCAACTTCCAGCGCATCAAGGCCTTTCGTGAGGCTGCCCCTGATGAGGTCTCTGGCCGCACCCAGAAACTGAAACCATTCCATGGCAGAATCACCGGCCACAACGCCGCCACTGCCTTGGGCGCTGCCCAGCCTCGAGATCTCTCTTCCAGCTACCAGAACATCACAGCCTTGTCTCCTTGGGGTACTCAATATGCTGTCGAAGTTACCTGGGACGGCAAGCTCATCAACATGATCTTCGACACCGGCAGCAGCGACACCTGGGCCACCAGTTCCAATCTGACGTGTACCAACCTGTCAGGCACTGCTGTCTATTCCCCTGAATCTTGCGGCTTTGGACCGGACAAGATTAACGACTTCAAATATGGCCGCGTCGAGGATGTCCACTTCGCCTTGAGCTACGGTTCTGGCGAGCGAGTGTCCGGCCCCATGGGTTACAGTGACATCGAGGTGGCCGGCATCGTCGTCAAACAACAGCAGGTCGGCCTGGCCAACAAGACGTACTGGATGGGCAACAACTACACCAACGGTGTTCTCGGTCTTGCCTATCCCTCGATCACTAGTGCTTTCACTGGCGACATGAATGAGGATCGCCCTGCTTTCCAGGTTCCATACTCGCCCTTCTTTACCAGCATGATTCAGCAAGGGCTCTCTTCAGACGCCTTCAGCGTTTCTCTCGTCCGCAATTCGTCTGGCGTAATTGGATGGGGTGGCCGCACTGGTCTGCCAATCACTGGCCCCACAGCCTACACCGATCTCATCATTGTGAGTTTTGACCAAAACAGGATGACATCTCAGTATGACTTACAGTTTTGCAGACCAGCATCAACTCACAGCGTCCCGACGGTAGCTGGCAATACTCATACTACACCATCCTCGTCGATGGCTTGCGTTGGGGATCCACGAGCGACACCAAGAAGTACCTGTACATTGTCGACACTGGCACGACGCTCATGTACGTGCCTCCGCCCACAGCCGAGGCTATTGCCAGATCTTTCTCCCCCAGTGCCATCTACTTATTCCAGTATGGCGGATACTTCGCCCCTTGTGATGCCATTGCTCCCAAGATAGCCGTCATCATCGAAGGCGCAAGCTTCTTCATCAACCCCGTGGATCTCATCTACCGCGGACTGGTGGACCCTCTCACGGGTTACTGCCAGATTGGTATTACTACCGGTGGCAAGGGTCCGTACATCCTGGGTTCAGTCTTCCTACACAATGTCGAAGCCTACTTTGACGTTGGTGCTGGTCAGGTTCGCTTCTACGGTCGCGAAACCTACGGTGCCACTCCTCAGCTCCCCGAGAAGTAGAAATGCAAGCAGCGGTTTGGTAGTTTCGAGGACACTTCATCAGGTCTTTTGTGATTCGGACTGAGACTACTTAATTTCATGTAGGCCGTTCAACAAGATTGGGGATGAATTTGCTGGGGTTGTTTTGGGGTCATGTTGGCCAAAGACATAGTAGCTTACACAGAGTTGTACTTGTACTGGTGAGATAGGGTTCAGTCTAATGAATGCCACTTGCCTCATACTTTCTTTGAATGCTCACTTGGAATCGTGTTGGTGAGGTAGCAACCTGGCCTCCTCGGCGCCCGGGGCAGCCTGGTAAAGTATGATATCAGGTCAGAGACAGCGGCAGTTCCAGCGCAGGCGGTGTTTCCACAGTGGACGAGACTGAAACCAGTGCTCGGGTCGGGACTTATCGGAGTGGCGAGGAGGGCTTATCGAGTTCTAGAGTCCTTATCGATAAGGCACCTCAGTGAGGTCACTGCGATGGCGCTCTCATTTCTGCCACTTGGTTCAACACTTCACGATCGAGGCCCCTGGGCAACACTTACTCACACCTCACCGACTTCCTTCCAAGCGATACCGACCTTGCTGCTGCTGCTGCTGCTTCGGAGGCCAGCCCTCTCCCTCTTTTCTCCTTTGCAGGTTTCTTTTCGGCCCTCTTCCTGTATCTCTTGCACCACCTCTTCTTCGCCGTCACGATCGCATCGTCTCAACCCCCATCGTTTGCGGTGTGCGGCAGTTACTCGGCAGTCGCTGTACCGATCTTTTGGAACCCCTCCGACATCCCCCGTGGTCGGCAACAATTCTGGGAAAAAGACTGGAATAGTGTTCTTCCGACCTGACCAGCCTGGGAAGCGACCTGGACGAAGGCATTCCCGAATTAACCAGCAAACTACCATAGCCCAGTTTCAAAGCAGCTCAGCCATCCACCATGGGTATCGGAGTGATCCCGGCGAATAGTGCCGATGAGAGCAAGAAGACACCTCGACGACAGCATACCTGGAGCTTCAGCAAGGTACGATATTACCGAATTTCTTAGTCTTCTTTTCTTTTTTATGTTCAAGAGCTTTGAGATTTCTTGGGGGGTCGTTGTTTTCCTGTTTTGTTTGCGCGGACTTCAGTAGTCTTGTTTACAGTGCAGCGCAATGCCATGCACCGGCTTTCTCACGGGCATCATCAAGTGACTTTTTTCTCCCTCTTTGCCCAGTCAATGGCTTCCTGGCGGTGTGAATAATCACGCAGGGGTGTTGGTCAGCGATGGAGGACCCCTCCCCTAGTCTTTTTTCCTTCTGGACTATTTGATACGATCTGGCAATCGTGCCGATTTGTTGGATCTGAGTCCCGGCCGGCTGGACCTGCTTGTTCGGAGCTGTGCTGTGCTGGGCTGCTGGGCTATGAGAGAAAAATGACCCCTGGAACAGTCGTTCAAGCCTAGACTCCTATGCGGATAGGGGCGTTTCCCCCAGCAAGTGCGGCGGTGAAATTTCCCATGTTGTGTGGTCAGGAGACTTGTCCCGGGTGACCTTTTCCCCTGGCGGGTTTTCGTGGGGGTCAGATGTTAGTGGCCATTGGATTGCTCAATTGAGCCTCGAGAGCTTGGGAACCTAGATGACTATGATTCTGTTGCCCGCCAAGTGGTTGATGCAATGCGAAAATGCTTGTTGGGTCTTTGGCTCTCTGTGGACTCTGGTGAATAGCCGCAGCCGGAGGTCGCCGAGCGGCAAACAGATGAGTGGTTGGAGTGAAAACGATTGGCAAAGTTGTCAAGACGTTGGCGGTACTAGAAAGGGCACTCTTGTGAGCATTTGTGGTTGGAATGGGATGTTCGAGTGGACTGGAATTTGGGTTTCATTCTTCAGCATGAAGGGTCCTTCTTGTTTGCATCCTCTTCATCGCGAAAAGGTAGTCTACCGAATTCCGGTAAACGTGGTATCATGAGGGGGCTCCGGCTATGTCTGGCAAGTCAAATCGATCAGTTCGGCGTGGTCTGACGTCCACCTCGGTTGTTCTCGGTGAGAGTTGCCCTCTTGGCTTTCGGGAGGGTGGTGAACCAAGAAAGCCGACTGGCGAACTGACACCCCAAGGCTCAAGCTGGGCGCGAGTAGGATGCGACATGTCCCGGTGAGCGCTGTGGATGCGGGGATGGTCCGCTAGAGTTTGCGCTGAACTGCTGGAGCTTCAAGGCTGGAGCTTCTGCCCTCGACTCGAGCTGCCCTTCCAGAGGCCCAGTGGGCTAGGCTCCCCGACAAGGGGCACCGGGGAAAGGCGGGCAGAATGAGGGGCACCCGTATGGGGGGAATTGGAGTTCGACCCGGGGCAGGCATGGGGTCCAGTGATCCTCTATGATGGAGGGGCGGGCAGGCCACGGACTAGAAGCCGCGCGAGGGAGACGGCGGCCTCTGCCGTTGCGCACAATGGAACGAATGACCTGCCCTGCATGCATACCCAGTTAGGTACATGCAGCTCAAGGGACACCTTATCCATCTTGTGTGTCTGCCCAAGGTACCTTAGCTGGTGAAGCTGCTGGTGGTCTCAGTTGCGGACGGGCGAACGGGACGTCTTGAGAATGGGACTTTTCCTTTCCCTTCTATGCTTTTTGCCGTTCTTGCTCCAATGGCCTCGGGCTAGAGAACAAGTCCCATTCTACCTGACCCTCCGTATGGATTGTGCAGCCTTTCGTCCACTGTTCGGTATTAGGGACCCAGCACATGTCCACAAGATACCTCCGGGAAGATGGGGTCACCAAGCAAGTAGTGCTGTGCTCATGGAAGTACCTTACCCTTACCTTACCTTGACCACGGATACCCTTCCGCACAAACAGCGATCCATCCCCCGGCAAGGCACATGTCGCATCAGTTCATCCAGTGGTGGACTTGATATCTGAACTGGGCAGACTGACCTGACGGATGAGCTGAGCCTGGTGTCTCTCCATCATGACCGTTGCCGTCGTTGCGCCCGCTGTTTGTTCTTTGAGGGTCTGAGTCTCATTAAGGTACCACCGAGTCCAGCGATTCCATACCTCTACTCTCAAGTACTTACCTCACTGCGAAAGAAGTAATGTACTTGCTGCTCTCGGCTCTTTGCTGGCAGCCAAGTTGATTCCAAGCAGCTTCCATTGCCTACCAAGTACCTTTGGTATTCTTGTTCCGCGGGATATCCTCTCGGCAGCCCTTGTCCTATTAGGTTCCCCCTCCTCGTTTACCTATGTTTTACGTACCTTTCTCTCGATCCCCTTCACACTTTCACAGACTTACGCACGCCGCCCATCCACTCATTACTCCATGCCCTCCACCCTCACCTTTCACCTCCCCTAACATCAGGTCACTCTCTTCTCCTCACTACATCATCGTTCCCCAAATCCTGTGCAACCTCAACTGTGCAGTTTCTGCATCTCCTTACACCTACACATACCCATACCTCTACCTACCCTTACATACATTACATACCTTGCCTCTGCCTGCAAACGGAATTCTTCAGCAAACAACGTTTCGAATCACAGCCGTTGGCCCAGTCTTCTCCCTAGTCCCTACACTTTGCCAGTATCGTTATCAAAGAAGTCAAAGAGACAAGGACCTCCTCCTCCTCCTCCTCCACTTCTTTCAGCAGTTCCATGTCGTCCGGCTCAGAGTGACCCTTAACCCCCGTCATCCCCGTCACCCCCGTCCCAAAGTCACCGCACCCGCCCCGAGAGTCACGCCCGAGGGGTCCCGCCTATTTGGGCGTAGAGCTACTGCCACGAGCTGGAAGCATCACGCGAGCTGCCTTCCTCCACGCTCTCTCTTTCCACGCCACTCAATTCATCTCCAGCTTCCTTTTCATGCCTACGCGTTTTCAGCTTCTACAACATCCTTTTCCTTCTGTCTCGTCATAACAACTTCCGCTTGGACAACTACCAAAGAGAGAGAGGGAACGAGAGAAAGCACAGCGTCAAGATGCCGGCCAAGACTAACGGTATAGGCATTCAGGTGGAGGATACCAAGATATGCGTCGTCATGGTTGGCCTGCCCGCTCGGGGCAAGAGCTTCATCGCTCAGAAAGGTGAGTAAATATTCCAGCTGCGTATTTCTCCAGAGAAATTTCAGCAAATGACGCCGCTACCACTTTGGCGCATATTCACAGCGTTGATATCACGATTATTTGACACTGACGTGATTGGCTCAGCGCAACGCTATCTGGGTTGGCTCTCCATCAAGGCAAAGACCTTCAACGTCGGCAGCTACCGCCGCCAGGAGGATGCGCACCCCTCGGCTGACTTCTTTGACTTCTACAATACCGAGGGCGAGCGCAGACGTCGCGCCGCGGCCGAGAAGGCCATCGAGGATATGCTGGCCTGGTTCCGCCAGGGTGGTGTAATTGGCATCCTTGATGCCACCAACTCCACCAAGGAGCGCCGCAAGTGGGTTCTCGACATCTGCACCAAGGAGGGCATCGAGGTCCTCTTCGTCGAGAGCAAGTGCGACAACGAGAACCTCATCATGGCCAACATCCGCGATGTCAAGACTACCTCGCCCGACTACCAGGGACAGGACCCCGAGGAGGCTGCGCTTGACTTCCGCAACCGCATTCGCAACTACGAGAAGGTCTACAAGACGCTTGACGAGGATGGTGATGAGAACGAGTACACCTACCTCAAGATCATGGATGTCGGCAAGCAGGTTATCATCAACCGCATTCAGGACTACCTTCAGAGTCGCGTTGTCTACTACCTCATGAACTTGCACATTCGCCCTCGCTCCATCTGGCTCTCTAGAGTATGTACCACTAACTTTGCGCCGTTGAGTCTTGGCTAATGGGGAACAGCACGGAGAGTCCATGTACAACTTGGATGGCCGCATTGGCGGCGACACTACGCTCTCTCCCCGTGGTGAGCAGTATGCGCGCAAGCTTCCTGAGCTCGTCCGCGATTCAGTTGGTGTAAGTCATTCCAAAGGAAGTATCTTTCTGTCCAGGTTGCTGACCAACCCCCAGGACGACCGTCCCTTGACCGTCTGGACCTCGACTCTCAAGCGCACCATCGCTACCGCTCGCTTCCTCCCCCCTAACTACAACCAGTTGCAGTGGAAGGCTCTCGACGAGCTTGACTCCGGCGTCTGCGACGGCCTCACCTACCAGGAAATCAAGGACCGTTTCCCGGAGGATTTCGCCGCCCGTGACGAGGACAAGTACAACTACCGCTACCGCGGCGGTGAGTCGTACCGCGACGTCGTCATCCGCCTCGAGCCCATCATCATGGAGCTCGAGCGCAGCGAGGACATTCTCATCGTCACCCACCAGGCCGTGCTGCGCTGCATCTACGCCTACTTCATGAACAAGAGCCAGGCCGACAGCCCCTGGATGAACGTGCCCCTGCACACCCTCATCAAGCTCACCCCGCGCGCCTACGGAACCGAGGAGGTGCGCTACGAGGCTAACATCCCCGCGGTCAGCACCTGGCGCGGCAAGGGTTCCACGGCCAAGCACGAGAACCCGATTGCGGAGTGTACGTGAAAAGAGTCCTTGAAATTGGTTCGTGGTCCAAGGTTGACTGAAGGATTGGAACAGGAACTTGAGGGAAACGGACGCAGGCGTATCTGTCTTGTGGTCACAATCTCTGTGACTGGGACAATTCGAGATCGGTTTGAGACCTACGCACGCAAAGGATTTCCTTTTTTCTCTTGACGACGACGACTTTTTCAGACTCCACTTTTCGGCATATTCCACTCGGTTCACGATGGCGTTTAAGGACAACACGGAGAGAAAGAAAAGATGACCTTGTAATAGGGACGGCGGCAAAAAAACGCGGAGAGTGGTGGCATGACGCGTCGGAGGGAACCCGACACCCATTCTCGATGGAACAAATTACCTTGCTTTTTTACTGGACCAGACGAACGTCAACACGGCGACCGCATCACCCTGTTTACACTTCTCACTTAGAGGTGGGCTCCCACGCTTTCAGAGTCTTGCGGTTGCTGTTGCGATGCATCTGCCGTCCGGTATCACAATTACTTTGCACTTGCTCAAGATCCTACAACTACTCTAGGACAAATGTTTTCAAGGTTCGACAAGTCACAACCAAATGAAAGGGAACGAAAGGGGAGGGGACAAAAATTGTATCAATCGGACGGGGGGTAACGCAGGCGGTTTGAGTGGTTGCGGACACCGGCATAGAGGTTCGGGTTGGACCAAGGACCGTTTGACATCCGTCTAGATGTGACGAGGGCACTGGACGGTGGAAATTTTCCCTGGCCGGTCTTCTCTACATGTTCCCTTTAGTTTCCCAGTTTCATAGCTTCATGATGAATGTACCTACGTTAGGTACCAATCACGTTCTCGTTCGGTTCCGTGACTGACATCAGAACTGCTGTGTTCTTGTTCCTACCGAGGTTGGTAGTTGAGCATTCTTGAAGATGACGGCGATCGAGATGGTTTGTGCAACTGTCCCCGTCCAGTTGCGTATAACGAGCCCCATAGGAGCTGGTTGGTAATTTCCAAGCCAACCTTACTAACTATACGTCGAGCATCTCGACAAGGATGAGATCTCGTTCCCGATGGTCTCAAGCTGTGATCCTTGGGGATGGGCTGTATTCCCAGAATTACTCGGTGATGTGTACGCTGCAGTGACCTTAAGAAAACAAATAGCCAAACAGAACGCACAAGCATCTCGTCATCGAGAAAACCCGAGGTTCTTGTGGGTCATACGTTGAAAATGATCGTTCGAGGGTGGCTTCTACCGTGGTGGCCTCGATCACAAACTGAAAAGCTTGGATTCAATTTCAAGCTCTGCTCTAGAGCATAAAAGCCCGAGACGTCTGCATACGTTCAAGACGATGGAGGCGTTCATGAGGCCCGCCTTTCCATGAGTTCAGCACCTGATACGTACCTTTTGCCCCGCATCACATTCCACTCGGGGTGGATTAACCGCCTCCGTTATCAACCCAGACTTTTCAGACCGATAAGAAAAAAAATTCCCAGGCGGGAGAGGGTCAACACTTTTGGTAGCAGCTTGAGAGAAGTCCCTTCTGGCCGCCTCCACTGCACGGTTTTCTACAACGCAATTTTTGCATTGCAAAGAACCGCCACAAAAACCACACAACATGGACGCCGCCACGAGCAAGAAGAGAAAGTCACGCGACTCCAATGGCGTGAAGGTCTCTAGCAAAAAGCGAGCCGCCGAGGCAGAGATCCCCGCCGCCACGACGACCGCAGAGGCCCCCGCGAAGAAGTCCAAGAAGGTGAAGCGCAGCAAGCAGCCCGAGGCCGAGCCGGAATCCGATAATGAGGCGGTGGAGGAGCAAGTCGAGGCCGGCAGCGACGCCGAAGATGTCGAGAACGAGGAGGAGACGGCCGCCGCCAACTTCAAGACGGCACAAGACGACGAAGACGAGGGCAACGGCTCCGACCTCGACGACGACGTTCACGCGCCCGCAAAGGACACCGCCGACGGCGAAAACGACATCCCCAACGCGCAGCAGCTCTCCCTCCCGCCCGCCGCCGGCGCCGAGGCTCACGACTTTGCCGAGCTCAACCTCTCCGAGAAGACGATGAAGGCCATTGGCGACATGGGCTTCACCAAGATGACGGAGATCCAGAGGCGGGGTATCCCCCCCTTGCTGAGCGGCAAGGACGTCCTGGGCGCGGCCAAGACGGGTTCCGGAAAGACGCTCGCGTTCCTCATCCCCGCCGTCGAGATGCTCAGCGCCCTGCGCTTCAAGCCGCGCAACGGCACCGGCGTCATCGTCGTCTCGCCCACCCGCGAGCTGGCGCTGCAGATCTTCGGCGTCGCGCGCGAGCTGATGGCGCACCACTCCCAGACGTACGGCATCGTCATCGGCGGCGCCAACCGTCGCGCCGAGGCGGACAAGTTGCAAAAGGGTGTCAATTTGCTGATCGCCACGCCCGGCCGCCTGCTGGATCACCTGCAAAACACCCCCTTCGTCTTCAAGAACCTCAAGTCCCTCATCATCGACGAGGCCGACCGGATATTGGAAATCGGTTTCGAGGACGAGATGCGGCAGATTGTCAAGATCTTGCCAAAGAACGACCGCCAGACGATGCTCTTCTCCGCGACGCAGACGACAAAGGTCGAGGACCTGGCGCGCATTTCGCTGCGCCCGGGACCGTTGTATGTGAATGTCGACGAGAAGCAGGAGCACAGCACCGTTGCGAACTTGGAGCAGGGATACGTGCTCTGCGACGCGGATAAGCGGTTCCTGCTGCTGTTCTCGTTCCTGAAGCGCAACTTGAAGAAGAAGGTCATCGTCTTTTTCAGCAGTTGTAACTCTGTAAAGTACCACGCCGAGCTGCTCAACTATATCGATTTGCCGGTGCTGGATCTGCACGGCAAGCAGAAGCAGCAGAAGCGGACGAATACGTTTTTCGAGTTCTGCAATGCCAAGCAGGGTACCCTCATCTGCACCGACGTTGCCGCTCGTGGTTTGGATGTGAGTCACACTCTCACACACTCGTGGATGCAATGGTGTACTAACAGAACTCGCAGATCCCCGCAGTAGACTGGATCGTCCAGGTCGACCCCCCAGATGACCCGCGCGACTACATCCACCGCGTCGGCCGAACCGCCCGCGGCTCCAACAGCAAGGGCCGCTCCCTCATGTTCCTCCAGCCCAGCGAGGTCGGCTTCCTGACGCACCTGAAGGAGGCCCGCGTGCCCGTGGTGGAGTTCGACTTCCCCGCCAACAAGGTCGCCAACATCCAGTCCCTGCTCGAGAAGCTCATCAACCAGAACTACTACCTCAACAAGAGCGCCAAGGACGGCTACCGGTCCTACCTGCACGCCTACGCGTCGCACTCGCTGCGCACCGTGTTTGATGTGAATAAGCTGGACCTGGCTAAGGTGGCAAAGAGCTTTGGGTTCTCGACGCCGCCGAGGGTGGATATTACTGTTGGCGCGAGCATGAGTCGGGATAAGAAGACGCAGGGGAGGAGAGCGTACGGAAGTCAGCCTAGGAACCAGCAGAGTGGTACCGGTGGGTTTTACAAGAAGCGGTGAGGGGTGTCAGTGGTTGATGAAGAAGAAGAAGAAAAGGGAGGGAGGAGAGGTTCTTGTTATTGCTGAGATGGCATGGTTCCTGTGAGAATAGATTTTGGTCAGCACGGCGTCGCGTTCATCAAAAATCATGATGGTCAAAAAATGGTAATTGGGACTTTGATTTGTTTTATAAGATTTTGGGACTGCTTATGATATGTGATTGTGACGTAAAGACTCGATGGCCTGTAACAAGGGGGAAAGAGCATCGCCTCTCATTGTCCGCTGCTGACGTATTCTCAATCCAGTCTGAAGAACCCAGACAAATCCAAAGGATTTGTCGAGCTCAATGTCTACCGGAACGGCAAGAAACATCCCTCTTTCAGAATGAGGCCAGCAAGTTGAGGCCGGCTTGGTCTACTGAGCCCGTCAGTCGGATGGTCGTGGCCAGGGAGCCCGGGATCTGATGCATTGTGAATATACAAAAGAGCTCACCAGAATACTTTATTGAATCTGTTCTTCCACACCGGCTATGGGCCTCAGACCGGGCTCCTCCTGCTTCACTCACCCCGTCTCCGGGCCACGCAATTCCCCATATCTACACCATTCGGACGAGAGCTCGAATCAACCACATTACCAACCCATCCCATCCCATATCTTTTTTTCCTCCGACCCGGCGTGCCTTCCTTTCTTCAGAGAGTTTCTTCCAACTCTTTTTTTCTTTTTCTTCTCTGGACCACTACTCGATTCATTCTTTCTGCTCCATCCATATATCACCAAGGAGTCGTACGTCTTTTGAGCAAAAAGGGGGATTAACGGCAGGTCGCATAGAAGCTTCGCCCTTCCAATCAACAACAAACGAATCACCAGACACATTTTCCGCCTACTTTCTCACCACAGTATCGGGAACCAAAGTCAGCTTTGAGCAAATACCACGTCTCGGAGTATCACAGTCAAAAGACAGCTGAAGATTTTACTCGATACCCAAAGAAACGAGACAATATACCAGAGATCACCTCGATCCACAACCACTCCGATCTCTACTTCCTGCCCCCTTCTTTTAGGACGAACTCTTTGTAAATCAGACATTCAAGTCAGATATCACAGAAAACACCCTCATAGCGATTAAGGGACTGCTAGGAACTCACTCAACACTCTACAAACAACACCCATCTCAATCCAACAACTCAAACCCCATCATTCACAAAGAATCAACTCCAAGCAACCTCAAATCACCCAAACCACACCCAAGAACAACCAAGATGTGCACCTACACCTACACCCTGCACACGGCCTGCATGCACAAGCAGTACCAGAACATGATGGAATGCGTCCGCACCCGCACCGGCGACAGCACCACCCGATTCGGCACCTACAGGACCCTCCACGGCGAGCTCACCCTCAACAGGCCCGTCCACCTGCCCGAGGAGGAGCCCTTTGACATTCCGCTCCGGGAGTGTCGCGCTCGGCCCCGGTTCGCTACCCGCCCTGTGTCTGGGCTTTGTGTTGCTTGTAAGAGGGCAGAGAAAGAGAAGCGGGCTGCCGAGGCTTTGAGTAAGTTTTCATTCTTGCTTTACTGTTTGTCTTTGATTGTTTTTCTTCGTCTTATCAAAGATGCCTATCTCGATCTTGGTTCAGCGATGCTGTCTTGCCTAGAAGTCTATGCGCAGAGAACATTCTGTGATACAGCATTGTTCAAGGTTGTATCCGGTACTACATCTACACCGTGAACAGATCCCTGTTATTCACCATTCTTCTCAATACGCATATACCATGCGGCGTACTCGCTTGGAGATGATGACTGACTAAGGCTGGTGATATAGAAGCTGAGCAATTAGCAGGGGTTGCCGACATGCCGGCGGGTGTGAGAAACAGCATCATGGGGTTGGAGACGCTGGTTGCTGCCACCAAGAGGATGGATCTGGAGGATTGAGGGCTATGATACATAGCCGATCACCTCAGCTCATCCTCTTGGGGGCAGCAACTGGTGATAGAGATTGGAGAAGTGGGTTATAAGGGCGTTCATTACGGAGAGCAAGGGAAAGTGTTTTTCGGGACCGTTGGCATGGACTTTAGGAATGATACCCCCCCAGATGGAATGATGCGTAACGACATCAATTGAGATTTCCTGGTCTTGATGAATATGGTTCCAGGTCCACGCCAATATTGAAACGACGTAGAGATGGATGGTGATGGTGATGTTAATGATGGATGTTGGGTGGTGGAGGCCGGCGCCGAAGTGACACGGACGCGTGGGGCAACCTACCTTCGACGGGGAAGGGGTCAGCGAGTTGGCGGCGGGCAGGGACTGTGGGGGAAAGAGCACCGAGGGGAGGGGGATCGGCGGGTCCATGCTTTCTTTTTCTTCTTCGAGGTTGGCACCACCGTCTGACGGTTCAGGGTCGGTGGCTTGAACTTGGGGAATGCGTCAGCCACTGATTTCTTCTAGACTCGACCTCCCGTCTCCAGAGACAAATTGAAGACTGGCAGACTTCTCGATTGATGTGTGTGTCTGATTGGATGTGTTTGATTACTCCCCCCAAACCGATTGAGCTGATTCAAAAGAGGGGTCTTGTCTGCCGCCGTCGTACTACAGAAACGACACATGACGCTCTGGGCGCTAATTGGCGAGCCATGTGCTACTTTGATCGTCTGGCGTCTGTCAGATTTATTCTGGATCCCGGTCTACGTACCACTTTCACCTTCCACGCCTACCAAAGGTACCTGGGTACGGATTGTCAGAGGTGTTTAATGCTACTGTCTTTGTACCTAGGTAGAGTAAGACGCATAATGCAGGATTCAGCCAGACTTTCAAGGGGAACGCCAGCCACCAGACATATTAACAACAGGTTCGTCCCGTTGTTGGAGTATTCATGCGCAGATCGATGCAATCATAAGCTGGGCAAGACGATATCAGGGGTCCAAGAAAGCGAGTGTGACGGTGCCAGCCAAACTCAATTGCTTCACTTCTGATGCCCTGACATGAATACCTTCGTTACCTTGCCAAGGTACGAATAGAGGTACCCTGACCTGACTGCCCCCCTTATCCACCTGCCTCGAGTCCTTACCCCATGCACCTCGCACCCACGAAGAGAAAGTACCCCGGCCTCAGGTGACAGTGATGGATCCCAATCCTTCCAACATGTTGGATTGCGCCAACACCAACAGGTATAGGTGCAGATGCGGTTGCAGATTGCAGACACCCAACGACGCGCACTCACACCCTTTTTGCCTCCTACAGCCCACCTCAGTACCTACCTTACATAGTGCGTGTGTGTGTGTGTGTACGCAGTACGGAGTACGAATGCGCCTTTAAGCCTTGCAGCATTCGCTGAGCCCATTCCCATTCCCATCCATCATTCCATCCCGTCCCCCATCTTTCCTGGCTCAGGTCCTCCCCGCTTGGCCCCGTCGCAATCCACCAATGCATCATACCTGGGCAGGCACCTCACCTCGCAATCCCACGTTTCTACCTGTCTCCGTGCGCGCCCACCCCCATGACTCCAGCCGCAGCCAATTACTACCTTACCTACTGCTACCACTTACCTCACTACTCCCACCACCACCACCATCACCACCACTACTACGGCTACATCCTCACAGCATCACCACCCGAGCGAGCTCACATACCCGACCGCTCGTATATCCTTCCCTTTATAGCATCGCATCGTCCTTTTCCCCCATTGCATTGTTTCTTCTTTCTTGCATGCGTAATCCGTAATCGATCCTAACCCCCGCGCTCCCGCTCGAAAATGGCCAAGAAAGCGCGCCAGAGGGTCAGCTATGGTATGTCTGTCGTGTGCATCTTCTGTCCGTGCCGCTTTGCTCTGCTGTTGGTGCTCGTGTGCCCGCTGCGCTTCCGTCGCATGTTGGCTGAGGCCGGCGACCGCACCCCCGCACGTCCGCCGGGACGAGCACCTGAAGTCTTGACTTTGATCGCGAGAGTCGGAACTGTCTGCAGCGTTCCCGAGAATGTCAATGGCCTCGCTTGCTAACCACACATGGTCAAACAGTCCTCGAGCTCCCAGCTGGTTCGCAAGGCGGCGGCCACAGGCTAGGCGTCAATGGCCTCGCCGTCGACAAGGACAATGGTATTCTGTAAGATCCCGCGATCCATGATGCAAACCGTTGCCCTCCTGCTATCACTTACTACAACTCCTCTTCTCTGCGCCGCTACCCGCTGACACACTGCTGCGCTCGCAAACAGATACTCGGGAGCCCGCGATGGCTACATCTGCGCATGGGACCTCAACCACAACCTCCAGACCGGCGGCAGCGTACCACCCCCCGAGACCAAGACCAAGACCACCTTCCGCTCCCAGACCCAGGCGCACATGGCATGGATCAACGACATTGTCCTCGCTAACAACAACTCCGCCGTCGTCACCGCCTCCAACGACCTGACGGTCAAAGTCTGGCGCCCACACTCCGAGACGAACGATATTGCCGCGACCATTGGAGGACACGCCGACTATGTCAAGTGCGTTGCTACACCCCCTGGCGGCTCCGTCAACTGGGTCGCCTCGGGCGGCTTCGATCGCAAGATATACCTGTGGGACTTGAACGGAGGAGGCAAGACCCTCGAGATCGACACTCAGGGCGACGAGGTTGCGGAGAAGGGCTCCATTTATGCCTTGAGCGTCGGTCACAGCATCATGGCCAACGGTGGCCCCGAGTCGGTTGTGCGCTTATGGGATCCGCGTTCCGGCAAGAGAGTGACCAAGTTCGTCGGTCACACGGATAATGTACGCGGCGTCCTGCTCAACGAGGCCGGCGACAAGGTGCTTACGGCCAGTTCCGACCACACGATCAAGCTCTGGAGTGTCACAGCTGGACGCTGTATGTACACATTCACAATGCACGAAGACAGCGTCTGGTCGCTCTTCTCGGATGATCCTGAGCTGGGCACCTTTTACAGCAGTGACAGGTCTGGTTTCGTCGTGAAGACGGACGTCCGCGGCAACCTCGAAGACCTTGACGACGGAATCTCTGTTGCGGTCGCCCACGAGTCTCATTCGATCAGCAAGGTTGTGGCGGCAGGCGATTACATCTGGACGGCAACCAACACTTCGTCGATCAACCGGTGGTCCAATATCGACACAGGCCCCGACTTACAGCTTCCCGAGGCTTTCCAACGCCAGCGGGCTGCGTCCACAGCTTCGAGAACCAGACAGCCCTCGAGTCCTCCGCCTGCGAACCCCCCAAAGAAGGAAATCTCACCAAGATCCATCTTGCGCATCTCCAACACGGCAACATTCCCAGTACAAGCCGCTCCTGGCCCAGAATCTCCACCGGCAGTTGGGAATCATGTGCCGCACGGGACCGAGCCTATCAACCAGAACCCGGAGGAGACCATTGAGGGCCAGTTTGGTTTGGTCAAGCACAGGCTCTTGAACGACAGGAGGAGAGTTCTGACGCTCGATACGGCCGGTGACGTTCTCATGTGGGATCTCATCAAGGTATGTTGGCTGCTTGTGTGGCTCGAGGATGAATCACTAACTCTCGCAGTGTAAACCAATCCAAAAGTTTGCAAAAAAGCACCTAGAAGACGTTGAGATTGAAGTCAACACCACAGAAGCTGTAGCTCCGTGGTGCTCCATCGACATCAGCTCCGGAAGTCTTACTGTAGTTCTGGAACCGTTCAACTGCTTCGATGCAGAGATGTATGCGGATGACCTGGAGTTGGAGGAGCCAGTAGAGTTCCGAGAGGACCAGAGAAGTAAGAGATTTGGGAGACTAAGAATGACCATATGCTAACCGACTCCTAGTCAATCTCGGCAAATGGATCCTCCGCTACCTGTTTGCTGGCTTGATCGATGAGGAAATCAAACGTGATGAAGCGTACCGTGCCACGCTCAACGAAGCCGTCGAACGGAGGCTACAAGCAAGCCGCGCAAACCCTCCCTCGTCAATAGCGATTCCTACCGACAACGCGTGGGATGAGAGTTCGGGAATGACACCACGTGCGAATGGCTCTCATTACCCCATGACACCTGGCATGGCTATTGGTCTCGCTACACCGGGGGCTTCTGGCCGCCTTCACGACGTGCCAGAAGGAGCAGCCACTCCATCTAGTCCCCTTGACAACAAATCATCTCAGTTCAGCCGGCCGTCAACCGAGCGAGAAGACTATTTCACAAGTGCCATTGGGCCGATCGAAGGCGCTTCGAAGCCTACCGCAGCACCCGCAACGCCTGCCGAGCAAACGGCAGCTCCCGATGCCAAGACCCCAGCAGACGCAGGCAAAGACAAGGAGAAGGAGAAGGACAAAGAAAAGGACAAGGACAAGGATGCAACCAATGGAAAGTCGCCCAGCACAGCGTTCGGCAAGAAGTTCCGCATGGGCATGGCCATGTCTTTTGGTAGCAAGAAGAGTGGACGATCGGCGTCGACTACTGCGCCGGAGAAGCCAGCTGTGGTGGACGAGAAGGCTGAAGAATCCGAGGCATCATCAACCCACGAGAAGGAGGTTGATGACAGTTTCCTGGGCGCCATCCAGAAGATTCGCAATGATTACGACAAGTCATTGACTGAGAATCCCGAGAAGCTCATCGAGACAAAGGTTACGCCAAGCTTGGCAAACGACACACCAGTGCTCAAACTGCCTCCTGGTACAAAGGTTGTCCTTCAAGAAGAGACGACTGGTGGAAGTGCCAACATCTATCAGGGTACTGTTGAGACAGTCGGCCAGGGGGCGGATATCATTGAGCAATGCGGCCCCATGTGGTTGGGCGAGGTGCTGCTCCAGAACCAGATCCCGATCAAGGAGCCTGTTAAGGTCTCATTCGTCCTTCAGCCATGGCAGAACAGCTTGCCTGACATTGCAACAACGGATGGCAACAATCGCCTAAACGCCAATAGGATGCTACGCGTTAAGAAGATTTTGGCCTATGTTGCGGAACGCATCGATCCCCAGCCAGAGAACCCAGAACCGGATGCTCTCCTGCCTCATGAGTACTTGGAGCTGTATTGCAACGAACAGGTAAGTGCCCCATGCATGCGCCCTGCTCGATCCCTGCTAACCTGGCTTAGTTACTACCCATCACAATGACCCTTGCAACCCTACGAGCTCACATCTGGAAGGGTGGCAATGACGTTCAGCTTCACTACAAGGCAAATGGGCGCAAGGAAATCAAGGAGATCAAGGAGGCTCCCAAGGCGGAACCCGAGCCTGCAGCGGCAGCACCGTCAGCAGCGGAATCTGACCCTGCACCATCGACAGGCACCGCAACGCCTCCAACGACAGGATAGTCTCTGTCTCGAGTGGTAGGGTGGTGGCAAGGGAGACCACATTTCCAAGTGAGCTTGCAAAAGATGCAGCTGCCGCAAAGCTTCAAAACCATGAGTGTGGTAAAGAAAGCCGACCAAGAGCAGTACATGCAACGTGCGCCATCTGAACTCACTCCGCCACGATCATGGGGGACATCTACGGCTGCCTCGGCTTCGCGATAGTCTCGAGTGGTGGACAGGGTGCGGCCGACCAGGGAGTGCCACTGGCATAGAGATGGCACATGGACCACAAAGTACAAGTGGGCATTTTCGTCACGAGAGTTGCATGTTGCTGTACGACGTGAGTCGAATGGCCATGGCCTGTGATGTCTAGTCAGTACGGGTATAATGGCGTTTTTCAGTAATGTACATAGCGGAAAAGTTGTCAAGTCGCAGGCAGCCCTTCTGGCTGCGTGCTCGAAGCGTATGTTTATACAGCAGGAGGGCAAGTTGAGGGCCCCCAAATACAGAAATTCTTTTTCCCTTTTCGCATGGCCGGTTTCGCCGTCTACCCAGCGCATTACACGTCGCGCGCCTCTATGCTTGTTTGCGCACAACCACGTCCCATCACACACCCAGAAACTCTTGGAAAGATATTATTATATCACGGCGCCAGTCAAGGTGTTTGACGCAAACTGATAACTGCCGAGGAAGATGGACCCCCCGATGCTGATCCACATGACCCTCGGCCCGATACCCGCAAAGAAGGGCCGGATCCCGTGCTCCTTGTAAATCGTCCTCAGGATATCGCCAATCTTTTCCTTCTGCTGGCTCAGCATCACCCTCGTCTTGAGCACGTCGAGCGGGGTCGTGATCCCGGCCGCCGCGGCGCCGGCCACGCTGCCGTACAGCGCGCTCTCGACGGCGCTGACCTCGTACTGCGTTTGTCGGCGGGTGTTCGCCCCCGTGGCCGGGTCGATGTCGAGCTTGTAGTTCTTGGCCTGTTTGCGCTCGCGGCCCCAGCGCTTGAGGCGTTCCCAGAGGGGGAACTGGATTATGGTGAAGGGGACTTCGCGGAGGACGGTGATGGACCAGCCGCGGTAGAGCTCGCGCCAGACGGCGGAGAGGCCGTTGCGTCCGGTCGGGGAGGAGTATTGGGAGAGGATGGAGCGGAAGGCGAGGAGGGAGGAGCCGCCGTGCTGGCCTGCTTGGGCGCGCTGCTTTACGACTTCGGTGGGGACGCGGATTGCGCAGGCGGCGATTTCGCCTAGGGAGGCGGCGAGCATGTGGGTTGCCGGGTCGATCCAGGCTGGTTTGGTCGCCGACGCTTCCCCTGTTGGTGATGATGATCCTGAGAGCGCGAGGAGGCGGGAGTGTATGAAGGATTTGGAACCCTCGTAGGTGCAGAAGAAGAAGGCGGCGCCGGGGGCGGAGCCGACGACGGCGGAGCCGATGCCGCGGTAGATTCCGGTGAAGCCGCCGGAGGGGAAGAAGCCGGCCGAGGACTGGAGGCGGGTTTTGAGGGTGTCGAGGGGGAATAGGGTTAGGTCTACTGTTGTGCCTGCTATTCCGCCTGCTAGGAGGGCTGTTGTGAAGGAGGGGGGTTGGTTGTTGGCGGACATGGTTGCGGATGGGGTGGTTTATGGGAGGTGGGCTGTGTGAGGAAGTAGATCCGTAGAGATTCTTGCTTCTTGTCTTCTCTGTTAATGCCTTCGATAGGGTGCGGCTCGGGCGGTGGTGATGGCAGCTTCGTGGAGGTCGAGATGTTCGTGTCGCGTGCTCGGGATTGCGCCGAGGATCAAGAGGTCGACGAATGTAAACCGAGGGCAACCGGATGAAAGTCAATTGACTTGGGTATGCAAAAGAGTGAAAGGCCGAAAGAGGGGAGGGCCGAATGCAATGTCGGCGGAGAGTACATCTACATCAATTGAGAGGGACAGAACACTTGGAGTGAATGACGGAGAAGGTGAGATTGGTATCGTGAGGTATTAGATATCGGAGCTCAATCGGTCCCTGTGCGTAACGCGACAAAAAAAAAAAGGGCAGGGGTCTTTGCGCTAGAGCTCCGACTCTCCGAGGTCTGCAATGCTCTCGCCGCTCGGTGAGGTGGGTTATCAGCGAGCGCGGGGCCCGGGGGAGCTCTCTTACCTTATCCTTATCGCTGCTCAACCAGCTTGGGAAATCTTTCCTCCGAAGAGCCCGAGCTCACATGTTCCGGTACATAGTGGGGGTGAACATAGGTAAACTGACCTGTGCCCCCCCCCCCCCCATGTTACCTGACCACCCCACATTTTTACGTGGGTATAGCCCATGCTACTCCGTAGGTGATTTAGAAGTAGTCTGGAATCGATTCAGAATTAATTCAAAATTAATAAATTATTTATACTGAGTTTTAGGTTAAATATTCGCATATATATATATATTTATTTATTTATATATTCTGCCTTTACTAGCTGCTCGGGCGGTTCTCGGTATTATTTATATAGTATTAATACACGGTATTAGTAAATACTCACACTATCTCTCTAGACTATATATATATATATATATATATATTTATTTATTTAAAAATTCTAAAAAATACTTTATATATTAAAAAATAAAAAATTAAGCATTTTTAAATAAAATATTTTAAATTAGTTTAGAATTGATTTTAAATTAGTTTTAAATTAATAAAATTTTAACTAAAAAAAACTAATATAATATAAGTAATTTTTACCCCCCGACAGAGCAATCCGCTAGGGCCGTACTGTGTATTACGTATTAGGGAAAACTGGGTATATTGCGCTCTATACCTAATTACTAATTAAAATAGCTCCTAACCTTTTACTATAGTCCTCTAAGTTCTAGCCGTCTAGAGGACGAGCTATACCTACTCTAATATATATAAGATCTCTTAGTACTAGCTTATATAAGTAGCTAGATCTTATATTATATACTCCTTTTTATTAAAAATTAAAAGACCCCTTATATATTCCTTTATATTTATAATATAACTTATATTAGAGGGATTTCTAGTTTTATAAAATATAATTTCTAAATTAATATTAATATACTAGATCTTAACGTCCGTATTAGCCCGGTTATTTATAGCGTTCGTACTATTACTTAGCTAAATTCTATATTATTAAAAAATATTACGCTACTCCTTAAGTATATTTATATTAATTATAATAGCTAGGGTATCGAGGGGGCCTAAGAATCTATTGAGCCCCAGAGGGGGGGACCTATTAAGGAGTATCTTTAGCCCGCTAATTACTAACTATATACTAAAAAGTTCTTAACGAGGTAGTATTTTAACTAGCTAATCTCTTAACTAATTATCTAACTAGTTATCTAAGTAATAGTTTATATATTAATAAGTTTATTTAATAAGTTTATTTAATAAGTTTATTTAATAAGTTTATTTAATAAGTTTATTTAATAAGTTTGTTTAATAGGTTTATTTAATAGATTTATTTAGTTTAAATAAAGAGTAGCTTTAAGTAATATTAAAAATAATAAAAATAAAAAGAATCTTTACGAGCTCTAGTACGAGTAGCTAGATATTAGCCCTTTTAGCCCTTTCTCTAGAAACCTCTACGTCGCTATTAAAGTTCAGAACCTTTATAGTTAAGGGCCGCTTCTAACCTTTATAGCCGACTTTTACTATTAACCTTTTTAACTAGCGTTACTACGTAAGTAAAAAGGGTAACTTACTTATCCTAAATTATATAACGGTTTTCGTATTAAAATTATTATATTACGTTAAGCGCGTACTTAGGGTATATTACGTATATTATATAGTTAAAAAGTATACTATATTATATAATTTCTTTTAAAAACGTAATCCCGTTAAGGTCGATCTTTTACGCTTATAAAGCCGGAAAAAAACCACTATATAAGTAATTTTTAATATTAATATATTATTTCTTAATTAAATTACTCTTATATATATTTTTTAATATTTTAATTAAAAGTAATATTATAAAAATTAATATTTAAAATGAAACTAATTATTAAATTTTCAAATTAATTTAAAATTAATTTTAAATTAATTTTAAACTAGCTCTAAATTAATTTGAAATTAATTCTATAATTATTTTTATTATAAAATTAATAAATTAAAAACTTAGATTTTTCTATTTAAACTAATTATTACGTATTTTAATTATTATAATATATTCATAAAAATATTCTTTTATATTAAAATAAACATATTTTATTATTTTTAAATTATAATATAGAATTAGTTTTAAGTTAGTTCTAAATTAGTTCTAAATTAGTTCTAAATTAACTCTAAATTATTCTTAGATTATTTTAGAACTAGGTCAGCTGGGCCCACTTTTCCTTCACGGGCCAATCAGAAGAGCGCTCAGGTCACGTCCTTTTTCCTTGGTCAGGTCAGGTAACTGGGGGGGCCACAGGTCAGTTTACCTGTGTTCACTAGTGGGGGACTTGCTCGGGTGAAAGCTCCATTTCTCTTATCCCGTCGTCACGTTGGAGACTGTCAACCGTTGATTCGTCAATTGCAACATCCTGGAAACCGAAACCCACGATAGCTTCATCGAACTCGAAACACAGCACAGAACAAAATCACAACAGCATAGAGGCGATGGAATGGCCCTCACCAACCCCCCGATCGCGACCGCAGCCGCGACCGCAACAGCAGCGGCGGCGGCGGCAGCCCACCACCTCATCCTCCACCCGGTCCCGAAACCCATAACCTTTCTCGAATTCTTCGACGCCCTCCGCGCCGCCACCCCGCCGCGCTTCCCCCACGCCCGCACCGCCCAGCCGCGCCGCATCGGCCTCGCCGTGTCAGGCGGCGTCGACTCCATGGCCCTCGCCTACCTCTTTAACCAGCTGCGCGAGATCAACCCCCTCATGCGCGTCGTCGATAACCCGCTGGCAAAAATATCAGCCTACGTCATTGACCATGGCCTGCGCGAGGGGTCCCGCGAGGAGGCTCTGGCCGTCGTGAAGGAGTTGCGGAACTTCAAGCATATCCGGCCGCAGTGGGACACGGTGAATTGGAAGGCTGAGGGTGTCACGGGCGATCCGAATCTGTTGCCTAACGTCGAGAGCCTCGCGAGGAGGGTGCGGTACAGGCGGTTGGGCACGCTGTGTCTTGCGATGCACGTTGAGAGTATCTTTCTTGCGCATCATCAGGACGATCAGTACGAGACCGTGCTGATGAGGCTCCTCGCCGGCCACGGCAGCCGCGGGCTAAGAGGGATGCTCAAGGCCGGGAATATACCAGAGTGCTACGACATGCATGGCGTCTACGAGAGCGGACACGTCGACGACCAGATGATGCGCATGCCGCAGATAAGCTTCCGCCCGCCGAAACGGGATTGGAGGCACATGCGGCGACAGCTCGTCTCGGAGCTGGATCTGGAGTTATACGGCGCCGAGCTGAGGGCGGGTCTACAGACGGGGTGGCACGAGGGCCCTTATGTCGGCAGTGAAGACGACAGCTCTGGAAGCGACTGGCTCTTCTCCGCTGCGAGTTCAGCGTCCGCGAAAGCGAGGGCCGCAGCGGCGGCGCGGAACATGACGAGGATACGCACCGAGGATGCCGGGGTGATGATCTATCGCCCGCTGCTCGAGTTCAGCAAGGACCGGCTGATTGCGACGTGCGAGGCGAATAACGTGCGCTGGTTCGAGGACGCTACCAATGAAGACGTGGCGCTGACGACGAGGAACGCGGTGCGGCACATGGTGCGGAATCACCGTCTGCCCGTGGCGCTGCGCAAGGAGAATGTGCTGAGGATGTCGGCGCGGTGTGGTGCGAAGCTGAGGGGTCTGGAGCAGGAGGCTGAGCGATGGATCAAGAGGCGGGCAGTGGCAGAGTTTGAGCCGAATGTCGGAACGCTTGTCGTTCGGCTTCCTGAGCTAGGTGTCCTGGGACCCGGACTCGGGCGCGAGAGGGGTAGGAAGTCGGCGAACGACGGCGTAAGGAGGGAGCTCCGGCTCGCGCATCGGAGGGCCGTCGCGGGGTACGTCGTAAAGAGACTCGTGGCCTTCGTCTCGCCCGACCGGACCCCGCCTCAGCACACATCCCTCCAGAACATCGTCGCCAAACTCTTTCCCACCCTTGTGGAAGGCTCTCTCACAATTTCAACACCTCCATCGGTACCAAGAGCCTTCAACCAAGCCTCCATCCTCTTCCTCCCCCTCGCCCCCTCGAAATGGTACCTCGTCCGCGAACCCTACCCCTCCTTGCACCCGCTCCCGCAAACGACATTCACGACGACCTCCAACATCAGCGACAAGCACCGCCACCCGACCTTCCCGCCCACGCAGTGGGAGTCGCCCGAGGACGCAGAGTACATGTCGCGAGAGCGGCTCGCTGCGCTAGACCGCCTGCCGCTCCCGCAGCCGCGGTTCCGCGAGACGAGGAGGTGGTACGCCTGGCGGCGCTTCAAGCTCTGGGACGGGCGGTTTTGGATCCGGGTAAGGGGGCGGGTGAAGGCGTATTTCCGGATCGCGCCGTTTGCGCCCATTCACGGCAAGGCTTTTCGGGAGGGTCTTGGGGGTGGTGCGGATGAGACTGCTGCTGCTGCTGCTGCTGCTGCTGACGGCGTAGAAGAGGGGGAGAAGCTGGAGAGTAAAGAAGACGAGGAGGGAGTGATTCGCGCCGCGCCTGGACTCGGCATCACGGGCGGTCGTGGCAGTAGCACCGGCACCACTGTGAGCGCTGCCGACCGCAGGGCAGAGTTCGAGGGCATACTGAAGCGGTTCGCGCCGGGTAAAGTGCGGTATACGCTCCCCGCGCTGTACGCCGTCAACCGCGACGAGAAGACGGGCGAGGAGGTGCTGAGGATGCTTGCCCTACCGACGTTGGGCGTTGGATTACCTGGCCTCGAGAGGTGGGTTCAGTATGAGGTGCGGTACCGCAAGGTCGATATGGGCCTGTTTGAGCGCGAGACGATGGGTGGTGGGGGTCGTATACGACAGGGACGGAGCGGTGGTGGGAGTAGTAGCGGCAGTGGGAGTGGCAGTGGAAGTGGTGGGAGAAGCCAGAGCAGCAGCGGCGCCTCCATTGGCGGCGCTGTCTTAAGGAGGCATGTTTTGGCGGACAGCACGGCGGAGGAGAGAGTTTGGAAGCGGATTAGCGGAATGAGAAGGAAGAAGAGGATGATGACGGCGGCGATGCGGAAGAAGCAGGCTGAGGACAAGGAGACGAGAGCGAGTGTTGGTTTGAGGTCTGCTTGACGAGCTTGAGATACCCCCCTTATTTACTTACATTTACCTACAGTCATCTATGAAGTCGTGATGTATGAGGAAGGATGAAACCCAGTCACTGTGAAAGCGAAGATGGATGAAGAGTGTCAGTGAAGTTTGATTGCTCTCATTTATATTTCAAGTATGAGAAAGGAAATGAAATGCTCGAGGTTTGTTGGTTTCGCCTCGTCGGTATTGGCCAAGAAGATTGCTCATTTCATCTTTGCTGAGCTTCCTCATCCATGAAAACGCCGTTGAAATCCATTCCATCCATCCATCGTAACGACAGGTATTAAGGTATATATGCCCTTTTCCTTCCCTCTCTTTTTGCTCTTATAGCATAGCAAGACCACGCAGACTTGCGCAATCATTTCGTCCACGTATTTCCCGCATACATGGTGACGACATCTATCCCAACCCCCTTTCTATACCTCGGAAGAAACAAGCCTGTTTTGGCTTACTTCTCCTCCCCGATGATAAGAACCTCGTCGCCAGACACACTCCCCAACGAAACCTGACAGTTCCACGCCTGGCCCTTGTGAGCGTGCACGGCCTTGGGCCACTTTGTCCGGCTGTCAATCTTTACGTCTTTACCGAGAATGTTGATCTTGCCGCTGATGCTCTCGGCCTCGACGGTGCCTTCCCAGGAGGCAGGGTACTTAAGCTCCATGCTCCCGCTGACGGAGCCGTGCGAGGACTTGAGGTGGCGCATGGGGGGTTGATCCTTGATCGAGACGGCGCGCTCCTGCTCAGAAGATGCAGTGATGGCATCACCCAAGGGGTGACGACGAACCTCGCGCCAGGCGTCGTCCAAGTGCCGACCGCCAGGCAACGGGATGCGCTTCCACGGTCCGGCGCCGATGGGCGTGAACGGCACGCCCGGCATGCGCGGGATCTTGTCGGGGATGGGGAGCGGGTTCGTCGGGATATCGACGGGTTCATCCGGGTTCGCGCGGGGCTTCTCGCCTTCGTACGCGCCCTCGGTGCCGAGGATCTCGACCCAGATGGGCTCGAGGATCTTCACGGCCGTGTTGCCGGATTTCGTCTTCGTGTGCAGCTCGGGCTCCGCGACGGCCTGGAGGAGGCTCACGTTGTAGACGGGGAGGAACTCGGCGGCGATGTCGCCGCTGATGCTCTCCGCGACGGCGGCGGACGAGAAGGCGACCCAGGCCTTGATGGAGCCGGATTTGGTGTCGATGGTGGTGATGTAGTCGCGCGGCGGGACGACGGTGTCGGGCTTGCTGCTCTCCGCGGCGGCGGCGAGGGGTTCTTTTACGGTGATGTCGCCCGAGATGGTGGCGACTTCGAGGACGGCCGGGCGGGGGCGGGAGTCGAGGACTTGTTGGGGCGAGACGTTTGCGATGATGTCGCCCGATTCGGAGTTGATTTTCAGGGAGTCGTAGAGGGGCCAGGAGCCGATGATGTCGCCCGAGATGGTCTTGACGAGGATGTCGCGGGAGTTGAGGTGGTATGTGGAGGGGACCTCGACGGGGGAGTGGACGTCGCCGGACATTGTGCCGATCTCGAGGCCGTCTGCGAGGTTGACGGAGAGGTCGTCGACGACGCGGACGTCGAGGTTCATGGCCATGAGGAGGACGTGGCGGAGGGAGGCGCCCTCGGGGACCCAGACGGTCGCGCGGACGGTCATGCAGGGCCGGCGGGACTGGGTCCATTCGATGCGCTGCGGGGTGCGGATGACGAGCTGCTGCTCCGAGTTCCACTCGACGGAGACGTCTAGGGCCGGGTCGTTGGAGACGACCTCGAGCTCGATCGAGGGACCGGGGCGGCCGGCCTGCTGGCGGCGGATCACAAAGTCGCCCGAGACCTGGGGCTGGTAGCCGCGGGAGGGGGGGTCGTTCTCGACGGCCTGAAGGACGCTGATGTCCTTGTCGGCGGCGAAAGTGAGGTCGAAGAACTTGGGCTCGAAGCGGTGCTCGGTTTGGAGGCATGTGCTCGATGGACGCCAAGGGACGGCTTCGCCAGGCTCGGCGGGTTTGGAGGGGTCACTTGGCACGGGAGATCCGTCTTTGATGGGCAGTCCAGTGACGGGGTCATATTGCTGGGGAGGCTCCTTGGCAGGAGACTTTTCAGATGGCTGCGGGTTGTTAGTTAGCTTCATGTCAAGGTAGTAGTAGGTGGTGCAGATGTAGATGGGAGTTGCGACGCACCGCATTGATCACAGTCGAGGCCAACATGCTAAGGAATCCCGTCAAGGTGAAGAAGACCAAGGCGGCAAGCAGCACCATCTTCAGCGTCCGCCTCGAGGCCCAAGGGAATTTCTTGAGAGCTCTGTCCTTCCACGATGGCGGAGGTCTAGGGTCATGGTCGTCGTCATTGTCATCATAGGGCACGTCGCCCATGCTCTCGGGGTCGCGGCCAAGCAGGCGCCTCTCTTCTTCAGGTGCGCCCATGTTGATGTTGTTGTTGTTGGCCGTCCTCGAGATGGTGTTGAAGGTCTGATAGTTTCTAAACTCTGTGGGTGATGACGAGAGCGGGGACGTGGGCGATGGCGTGTAGGCGGGTGGCGCCTCGCTGGGGATGCGAAACAGAGAGGCCGGGTTGTTGGAGGAGTATCTCGAGTGAGTCTGGGGCGTGCGCAGTGGAGCGTCTGTGGAGGGCGAGTAAGGTGTATAAGACGATGAGCTCTGGGCGGCGTGGGAATGTGAGTGAGAGTGGGAATGGGAGTGGACGTTGGAGGTGTAGGTTGTATGTGATGGCGTCGCCTCGCTGTCTGCGGCGGTAGAAGAGGCCCCGTCGTCATAAAAATCGTCGATGGCCGAGACGGATGACGAGGTCCTCCTGTGTGTTGAGGAATAGTGACGTGATTGTGCTTCTACGTTGTCGTCGTCGTTGTTGGGGTGGTGTTGATGGAAGGATGTGTTCAACCTTGTCTCTTCCTTGGCTTCGCGGTCCTTCTTTGACGACGAGGAGCCTTGCTCTTGTTGCTCTCGCTGGAGCAGCGAAGGGTCTTGGACGAGAACGTTGGGCACATGCGGCACGGCGGCGGACGTGGGGAACGTCGTCGCGTCAGTGACGTTGTCCTCGCTGTTGTGGAAATGAGACTCTTGCTGCTGCGGAGGGTATATTCCCCCGGCTGACAATGAAGAGCTGCTTTGGAAGTAGCCGTCTGTGGGTGAGAGGTGGGCGTCGAGGTTGTCGTCCGGGACTTCGTCAAAGTCGGAGTCGTCGGCGGAGTACAGGTTGTCGGAATACGGGGCCGACATGGCGGCGGCTTGTTACTATTTCAGTTCCTTTGATCCCTTCTTTTTTGTCTTCTGACAGAGTCCCCTTGGGGCCCTTGGGGGATTGTCTGTGCTCTGTGGGATACAACCGTTTGGGGGTAGGCACAACGTTTTGTTCCCTTCGTTTGGTGGTTCTGTTTCTTAATGCCGGGTCACCTAATGTTTGAGCTTTGCCCCTTGGGACAGGGCACTCTGAGTCCCTGACGGGGTAGACGGTGGCAGTCTGGCACGCCAAACAGTGACAGCAAGTGACAGCGACTGAATCGCGAAGGGGACTTGGCTGATACGCGCAGTGTCGAGGGCAACGGGTAGAACGGACGCCAAGAAACGGAGTCAAACAGTTTCGGCGACGGGGCTCTCGTTTGCTTCAGAGCTTCAGCACCCCTCTGTGACCGTGAGTAATGCCGTTGCTGTTGGCTGACTGATCAAACAATGTATGAGTGAAGTATCTCTCTCGCGTGTCAGTAGATGATTGCACCTTGTCAACGACAACAGAAGAGACACGCGCGCCGACGTAAGATGAGTGATAATAGGAAGGAGGACACAAGTCGGGGCCACGAAGAAGTGCGCGTTCACGCTCGATTGAGGTAAGCCGGAGGGGGTACGATGGGAGAATAGAGGGGAAAGTTACGAATACCGCAGACGAGGGACGAAGAAGAGAGAGTGGGAGAGATGGAGTTGAATGGGATTGACAGGAATGGCTTCACAGAAAGAGGCTAGTAGGAGTTGAGTCGGAGCCGAGATTGAGACAACCTCGCAGATACGGATACTCAGACACAAAGTGAGAGAGAGGGAACCCCCAACCACCTACGGATACACGAACGAACTGCAATCAGAATCCACCAGACCGAACCCGGTCGGGTCGCCGAAGACGCAAGACAAGCGTGAACAAGGCAGACGCCGCTGCCCGCACGCCGTCCCCGGCGGGCCTGCACCCGATACGGTGGAAGGATTCACTCGACATCGCGAAAGAGGGGGGGCAGACTCGTAAGCCTGCAGATCAGGGCAACGATATGAGACCAAGTACCGGCACCGCGGACAACGGCAGTGTCGGGGACTTGATTTGCTACCAAGCGCAAGATGCACATTGCATGGTGTGAACCATCTCAGTCTCTCTTCGCCCCCCTGGTACCTAGTCAGTCCTGCAGTACTCCGTATCCGCAGAGCAATTGTCTCCAAGTCACCAAGTCCATGGCAGCACGGCTTCTTGACTCTTCTTTTGCAGCTTTGCTTGCGTGACACGCTTGTTGTGCAGCCAAACGAAACAGGAAGCTCGTTAAGGACGGTGGGGAACCTAAAAGTACGAGGGATGCCGCGTCGCCGGGTACAAACGATGGAAAGGCAAAAGTCAATTGAGATTATTGGATAACGGCTATCGAGTGGAGAAGAAGCGTGAAAAAGTAAGACGAGCACAAGTTCCTCGTCCAGCAAGGATGGTCGTGGACTCGTTAGTGACTTGTTGATGTGAGGTGACTGAATAAAGTTGGATGCGCAATCTGACAAGCTCCAAAAGATTGGACTTGGGGGAAAAGAGGCAGTGGAGCAATGTTGGCCCGATCTTACACCGACAAAAGTACCCAAGTCCAACGTCTACTGCAGTACGTATCCGGAGATAGCTACGGAGTACTGTGGTAAAGTACCTTATCTCAAGGTACATTCAGCCCACGTAATTAGCTCGCCATAAACAAAGTTCCTTCCAGTACGGATATTTCCCCCCCTCGATGCTTATCCAAGTCACCCCCTACCAGCCTCGGCTAGTCCCTCCGAACCAACCTATGGTCTACCAGGATATCATCGTTATTAGTCGTCGGGTTACGAATCACAGTCGTCTCTCTGCATATTCACTGGAGCCTGCCCATCAATCAAGCTTCTTCATAGTGGGTGTCTTGTATCCAACCCCTCCAACGGGGTTCAGTGTACTGTGTGGACGCGGGGTGACGACGATCGCGACGTAAGCTTCTCTTCCCGTAAGGTAGGCCAGCTTGGCAAACTCGACGACGTCCCACTCTGTCTCGAGGCCTACGTCAACCAATTTTGATGCTTATTTTCTGTTCTGTCTTCCTTTTTGTCGGATCGCAGATCAAGATGATACTGCTTGGGAGATATTGGGTTTTTAAATGAAGACGGCAGACTCTGCGACCTTTACCTAGGGCTCTTACATGACGACCAGTACATAATAGACAGGCCCTCCATCGTCACTCTCACGATAACCTCACCCTGCAAAGCATCATTCCCACGTGGCAACCAACCACTTATGTGCAGGCATTCGTCTGTATTGAGCAAACATCTCTGGGGCTTCCCGCTGCCATATCCGCACCGTAGTGCAGCTAAGCTACCGACAGCTACCGCCAGCCTGGTTCCATCCACCCTTGCAGCGAGCAAAAGTCTTCTCTGGTATCTCTCTTTCTCTCTCTGACCACGTCTTCCAAACGCCATTGACGACGGGGCTATGTAACAAAACAGAGTGTGCCGCTCTTCTTGAGCTGGCCAAACCTAGGCGATCCCATGTCGCCTTCCAAAAATCTTCGTCTTCCTCCACAATTCAAATGAGGAACCCAAGAATCTGCCTCCTGGCTTTTTTTAGTGTCCCTTTGATGTCTTGTAGTAAAATCCACTCCCATTGTCCACTTCAATCCCCCGTCTCAAAAGAGTCTTTGTCTCTTCACTCCAGACCAAGAATTCTCTTCGAGTTCTCATACACAACCCATGTGATGCTCAGAGCGGGAGCAACCTTGAGCAGGTTAGGCGTGAGTCCCTTGTACATGCCCCGCACACCCTCATTCTTGAACGTCTGCCGTGCGACGTCCACGATGCCGGTATAAGTTGCAGGGTGCATGACTGTTCCCTGCGTCTGGAGACGGGTGCGGAGGACGTTGAGTGGGTACACCACTGACGCTCCGAAAGCACCACTGGTCGCTCCTATGAGACCAGTCATGATGTTGCCCGGCTTGGCGTCCTCCTCGTGAATGCCCTTGTACTTGGCCAAGTATCTCTTGTACGAGGATTTGAGGAACTCAAATGTGCCCATGTCAATGGCACTGTACGGGAACATGCCCATGAGGCCCATGGTAACACCACGATAGGCGATGCGCATGCCTCCCGCCTGCCACATCTTCTTAGCAGTATCGATAACAAGTGCATTGCCGCTGAGGCCGCCCTGGACCGTCGACGTCTGGAGCCGGAACTTGAGTGTATCGAGCGGGTATACACAGAACCTAGGGGACGTCAGCAGCGAGTCAAGGCGGCAAGAGAGACATGGAGAGACAAGGGGAGAGACGGCGACTCTGCAACAAATGATAGAGATGACAGCGGCTAAAGCAAATGAGGCAAACTTGGAGGAGTGTTATGAAGGAATAACGTACTGGGCAACCATACCAGCTACACCTCCCGCCACGAATTTTGAGGTGCTGCTGATCTGTCTGGGGTCGTTGTGTCCCTCAAACTTAGAAAGGGTTCGCTTTGCGGCCTCATAGGATCCAAACTTGATGGCACTCTCGGGCATGATCTTGATGACATTGAGTCCGTTGCCTTGGGGAAGTCAGTACATAATTCAAGTAGCTGCTCGGTTTAAAATGGCCAATCATCTTTCAAGCTAGGGAGTTCAAGATAGATGGAACGATGGACCAGTAGCAGCCGACAGCCATGAATGTATATAAACATCAGTAGAAGTATGAGCATGAGCGTACCTGCAAAAAGACTGCGCATGCCGCCTGCCTTCCAGAGATCCTTGACGGCATCACTAAAAGGTCGCACAGCGTTGTTCAGAGCAACCAGGGGACGACCCTGCTTCAGAGCAGAGGCCGCAGTCTCGGTACTGGCTCGAGTGTTGACGAGCAGGTAGACCTTGAGACGATCGAGAGGAGCGGTGGCAGTCCGCGATAGTCCTCCAGCGACGGCACCTGCGACAAAGTAACCTGGATCAGGGGCGAAGTCAGTCAGTCTCTTGGTCTTGGGTGCTACAGTTGCATCTGAGCTAGAGCCTTGCTCGGAGCTGCTGTCCGTGACCTGGTTCGCTTGAGAGGTGCCGACGCCGGGGAGTCTTCGGAGGATGCCTGTGCGCTTCTCGTTTCCGGCCTCGATGCACGCCTGCAGCACCGCTGCCTCCATGTTCATATTGTTCATGTTGGCGCTGGTACCTGAAAAGCCTGGAGGAGAGATGGGGACCACGGCTTGCGTTGTTGTCGTGGTTCTTGATGATGATGTTGCTGATGTTGTTTTTGACGTGAAGGAAGGTTGCTGTTGGGCGGAGTCTGTGGCAGAAGTGAGGCTGTCTGGTGAAGTTTGTTGATTTTGCTGCGGTTTTGACAAGGTGGAAAGCTGCGCAGCTGTGGTAGGAACGGGCGACGCAGCGCCTTCCTGGGAGGGGACAACCATCACCACGGGGCGGCCGTCTTCGTCGGTGGTGGCGGCGGAAGCAAAAGACTCGGTGGTGTTGCCGGGCTCACGATCCGAAGGGGATGCGATCCTCAAAATGGATCCAAAGAGGGTTTGCAGAAGGAAGCCGGTCGTACCTAAACCTTCAAGTGTCTCCTCCGATACCATCGAGTCACCTTCAGCAGTGAGGGTGACGATGGAAGAATAAAAGTCCAACACGGCCTTCAGAGGGGCGTGGCCATTGTGTGTTGGCATAAACAAAAGAAAATCTCTGCGCGTGTCCGGGTTCTGTCAGTGATTCACTCTCCAAGCAGAACAGAAGGAGAGGTTTTTCCGAGAAGAAAAAGAGGAAGGAGAAACCCGACAACAGCACCAGAGCATCCATCATGGAAGCCTCTCGCCCACCTCAGGCATACGCCTATACACCGAGCCACACCGAGAACATCACGGCCGGTCACCGTGGAGTAGTGCTCCTGGACCTAGATCCGGACCTTCCCATATACGTCGGATAATCGGCCACCCTTTACTCTACACCTCGCTTTGCGGCTTGGGCTTACAACAACACCCATGGACTCACAACATACTCTACTGCATGCTGAGAAACTTACCGCCATTCTTCGAAGCTTATATAGCCATCGTTGTTCATGTCGATATCGCCAAAAAAGGAGCTGAGCTTGCGCATCGGCACAACCAGCCCAGCTCGTCGGAAGGCCTCCTGTAGTTCAGTCTTGTCAAGTCTTCCATCATGGTCCTTGTCTATGGACTGGAAAAGAAGCATGAGCTGCCTCTCTGTCTGTTCGACAAAGTAGCGGAACTCTGGTGGTAGGTCATTGTCAGCGGCCGTCCTCGATATCTTATTCAATCCAAGACAGGGGAACCCGGCCAGTAGCTTCAGCTTCTAGTCTGATAGCCCCCAATTCGCAGCTTACCTTCATACTGAATCACACCGTCGTCGTTCGTGTCGACGACGGTCATGATCCTCCGCAACATATCGTCCGCATTCTTCATAGCTAAAGGGCAACGTCAGCACCCAGACCACACGGGAGCTTCGGGCAGAGTTTGATGCTGACGGTGATCAATCTTCTTCAACCCCTTTTGCAACCCCTTAAAGTCCAAATGTCCCGTCCCCTGGGGGTCCAATTGCCTCCAGAGGTCCTCGACCCGCTTATCCCGCTGGTTCTGCGACTCGTCCACCTCCATCTGGCGCTCGGTAACCCAATTTGTTACCCCCATGGCGGCGGCGGCATCAGGACGCAGGGTCAGTAGAGTCGAGGGCTCGGTCTCGACGCGGGATTCATAGGGTGAACGGGGTAGAAAGGTGGAAATCGCGCGGGGTTCTATCGAGGGTTGTCTGTCTCACGACGACATGGCGGGTTATCAAAGGCGGCGTTGGGTTGGTGTTGTCGCGACTGGCTTTGCTTGCATGAGGTGCTGCAAGTCACAAGGACTGACGTAGGAGGATCGCGAGGTGCAGCGACCAAGAAAATGCAGCACCGCCTGCCGCAAGTGGTTCGCGCCGGGGCCACAGCGTCAGAAGCTCGGCTACCCAGGGGAGGGTTCCACTGGCGGGCCAAGCGAGGCAATCAGCTGCCACCAATTAGCAGTGCTCCCGGGAGCTTCCAGTGCTGCTCCAGCAGACAGCTTCAGCGAGGTGGTTCTCTGAGGCCGCCAGGGCGGACATCTTCCGCCTTATCGTTATCAGGGAAAACATCAGCCACAGTTCCATATGCTGCACCAGCCTCGCAGCTACCCTTTCCGTTAACTTCACCCATCAGCCTCGCTGCTCCTCAGCAACATCTCCTCCAATCTCTCCGGGTCATTGCGGACACAAATCATGTCATAGATTTCCATGAAAACGCCCGGGAGAGGTCATCATGGCTGCCAACTACTGGGAGTCAACCCAGCGTCGCTTCTGGCTCTTCTCCAAAGATGAACTCCAAGCAGTGCGCCAGAAGCTCGAAGACGATAATTCCGACCTAGTCCAGATGTTTCCTCTCCCGCAACAGCGGCACCTAGGCATTTACTTCAATCAGCGTTAGCTTCCCTGCTGCTCTTCATAGTATTCCCACCTGCTAACTTCATCACGCACACAGAGGTCAATCGGCTCGGCAAACGCATGGTAGTCCGACAGCAGGCCATGGCCACCGCCCAGGTTTATATCAAACGCTTCTACACCAAGGTCGAAATTCGGCGAACAAATCCGTACCTGGTCGTTGCAACCGCGCTGTATCTGGCTTGCAAGATGGAAGAGTCCCCGCAGCATATCCGCCTGATCGTCAGTGAAGCTCGCTCCCTGTGGCCCGATTTCCTCGGTCTCGACACCTCGAAGCTCGGCGAGTGCGAGTTCTTCATGATATCCGAGATGAGCTCTCAGCTCATAGTTCATCAACCGTATCGAACCCTGAACAATTACCAACAGGAGTTGAATTTGACCCAGGAGGACGTCGCCCTGGGCTGGTCCATAATCAACGATCACTACATGACGGATCTACCGTTGCTATATCCACCCCATACGATTGCCCTCACAGCAATTTTGCTTGTATTGGTTCTGCGACCCTCGCCTAACATGTCTGGTTCCAACCCGCCATCCGCCGCTGGTATTGCTGCTGCAAGCGCAGCGTTAGCTCAGGCCCAAGGCCGAGTGCCTGGACTGCCTCCGACTCCCGGAACACCGAACCCCGCGGATAAAGAGAAGCAACCGGAAGCTAGGTTCACCCGGGTGCAGCGGTACGGTGCTTGGCTGGCCGAAAGCAATGTTGATATCGCTGCCATGGTTGACTGCACCCAAGAGCTGATTTCGTTTTACGATTGTCACGAGCAGTACAATGATAAGCTCTCTCGGGAGCAAATCAACCGCTTTGTCAAGGCCCGGGTTCTTGACAAGTGATGAATCGATGAGATGGCACAACTTTGTCATCTATGCTGATGCTATAGAAGGAGTTCGGATAGTGGCGTGGTTGGAATCATATGGCTGGCGCTCTTCAATTGAGCGGCGCCAGCGAAACACAGGAAAGGCCTGCTCATTGAGAGCACTACTAGAACAAGTACCGACTCTTCGAAAGTCACCATGCGGAACAGCATGAGAAACGGCATCAGCCAGATGCATACACCTGGAGCAAGACTTTACAGTGGCCCTCAAGTATTCAGTCCAATAAGACTGAGGGATCGGAAAGCAGAAATGCCCGAGAGTCTTCGAATGAGAAAAGGCATCGATCGTCTCACGCAGCTTGACATCGCAAGCGCTTTCCGGACTGTTCGGTGCAACAGGTGCTTTAGTCCTAAATTCGGCGATGATGTCCGCTGTAAAAGCATTGTGCTATGCTCGAAAGACTGGATACTGGCATTGTCAAGTTCACAGACATACACCTTTGACGCAAAATTGAAGTAATTCGCTCCGTGTCTGTCTTTTCGGCCTTGCCGACACCAACGGGGAAGCGTTGCTTACTTCATGCAGGGGACGCGGCCCTATAAGTCCAACAGGGAAGGTGACTAGGGTCAAATAGGGACGACTGCAGCTGTGCCACGCGTGGAATGAAGTTGTTGGTTTCAAGCAAGTAAACAGACCTCGTATGCCTTGTGCATCTCGCCTACACTCAAACATCGTATCCAGCCTCGCCAAGCACTCCACTTATACATTGCCCCGTGAATGGAATTCACCGGCCATCGCAATCCTAAATCACTCGGATAGGTCTTGGAGGCCTACTGTCGTTGGTTCTGAATAGGGAATCCAGACCCCTTGTTCACCAAATACGGGTCAGAAGGCACGCGGCGGACAATACCCATGACGCTCAAAACAATAACAATTCAGCCTCTTGATTCCGTCTTTGTGTTCTTACCTCAATCACTGCTACTTCTGAGTGCACGGAGACCCAGACAAGAAGAGAAGAATCGACGCGAGGGAAAGGGGAGAGTGAGACCGACGAAGAGTTAAGCTCAAGCAATCATGCTTCCAAACTCACTCTTTTTGTCGACCACGGCATCAGCCTTTTTTTTGCTGTTGCTGTCATTCCGTCTATCGAAGCTTCGCAAAGAAACGATCAAGGTCATTCCGGAACACCACGGCCCATGCTTCTTCTTGGTCACTCAATCCACCGTCATTGTCTAGTCTAATTTAGGATACTCAATAAAGCCAACAGAGTCCACCTCTTCCCCAGACTCTCCATGCGTACCCAAGAACGAGCGGCCCTCACCCGGCACAAACGTAACACACCGATCATTTGTCCTCGACCCAACCTCCAGAACCCGGCCCAGACTAGTCGAAGCCCGAAAGAACCCAACGCGGTCCTTCTTCTTCTTCCGGCCGTTGCACACCTCCGTCATGATCCAGTACTCCCCCTCCTCCAGCGTCAGCTCCTTGAAATTCCCGCCGCTACCGCCGTGCTCCTGCGCCCCGTCGGGGCCCCCGTCCATCTTGACGCCGAGCGCGTCGACCCGCGCGGCGCCGCGGCCAAAGATGGAGACGACGCGCACGCTGTTCAGCTTGGCGAGTTCTGTGCCGTCGTTGAAGGAGGTTGAGCTGCCGGCGGGCGCGCCGCGGTAGATTTCGCGGAAGGTGAAGCCCACGTCGGCGAATTGGGAGAGGTCGATGTCGGAGACGATGGGGACGGTGGTCCAGCCTTTGGCGGCGGCGAGCTTCTGCACGAGAAACTCGGCGGCGGGTTTGGCGGAGGGGCGATGGTCTCTGTGGCCTGGCATCACAGCGCCGAGGGGTAGACCGTTGCGGCTGCGGTCACATGGTGTTAGCGAGACCGTCTCAATGCCTTTATTTGTAAAGCTGGGGTGTATTCAAGACTTACCAGACCGGGTCAAATTTGTTGCAAAACATCTGCACTCTTTCCGGTGCCAGACCGGGTATCGTGTTCTTGTTGTACACCTGCATAGTGTTGCCAAATGTCACGGCGGCCACGATCCGGTCCTTGTATTCCGATCCAAGCCTGTCCGAAATCACGCGGGAAAGCATCGCAGCGCCTTGGCTGTAGCCGCCGACGACGACATCAGAGTCGGAGCACTGGTCCATGTACTCGCGGATCTGAGTGCTCGCGCTGGTGACCTCGCGCGGCCGGCACAGCTGGTTGTTGATGCAGAGGTTGTCTTGCAGCGTTGCGGCGTATTCAATGCCTTGAATAGCAATCTTGTCCGCGCCTAGGGTTGAGCGGAGGTACGCCGCGAGTTGAGGGCCCGGTTGCAATCCCTGTGGTGGACTGTTAGTTCTCAATGCGCTCGAGGCAAAGATATCATCGAGGCTTTGCAAGCCGGGTTTACCCACCATATTCGGCTGTTGAGTGCTTCCGCGGAGGAAGAAGAACGTGGTATCTTTGCAGGTGCCATCGCGCACCTCATTCTCCAAGACACCTTTGTCTGATGAGTCCTGTTGTCGAGCTTGAAGAGAGTGAACGGGTTGGCTTGCTTCTTCCGTGTAGTCACTTCGTGGTGTTACTCTTGCGAGGCCTGGTGTCAATACGCACTGCAAGGCGAGTATGATGGCCGTGGACCTCTTCATGATAACGAACGTGTTGTAATGAGCGTATATGGGTTAGTACTTGATCAATTTTTGCTTCCTGGGAAGGAAGTACCACTAAATGATCGGAAACATGTTGAGAACTGTCATATTCAAGGACACTGATTTCTTCAATATCTATAAGTTAAGTTTCCTGAAGCTCGGACTGTTCAGAGTGGAATCGTCAATAAAAGCGAGGGTTTTTCCTTTCGCTTCAGCAATTAATATCAAGGAACGTCAAATGAGCGTCAATGTCTCTTCAACCTTAATTGATTGTATACAAGGGCTATACCTTAAATTGTGGACGAACTCTGTTAGTGTCATTACTTCACCTGACGGGCTGTCCGGCAACTCCAGGGCTGCAGCTCGGAGGGATCGGACAGCCGTGATCTGCAATCTTGGACTCACCTTTCCCCTGGAGACGTCATGCATCCAGTGGTCCCACGCTGTGATCTCTCGTCCTGGTTGTCGGTACAATACACTTGGCCAAGGCTAAGGTAACGGGCGAGCTGGCGGAGAAGTTAGTCAGGACCTTCCAGATGGGTAGGTAGAATGGTTGGGATGGACGGGACCTAGTAAACTTTGGCCGATTTTCCTACGATGAAATGTAGGCTTCGGGATCATATTTTGAGAAAAAACCGAAACCTCTTACAGTATACTTCTGAGCTGAGAGTTCGGGAGAACTTGCTGTGGCGGCGGCGTCGTCTCTCGCCTCTATATGATGCCTATCGCCGGCAGCTTCTTCCAATGTCATCTACCACACATATATGCGAGGGATACCTCTAAAAAATTCCACAGAGCCCATGATGGAAGTAGCTTGATTATATCTTCCCGTGGCTAAGACTTCCAAGATCTCCTCAATAGGGCTTACCAGACGGCCCCCTTTATACTTGCTCATCAGGCGTCAAGTGTTGGCCTGCTATCCACTCTATTGTCAATGAAAGACACAGAATCAAGGATAGATGCTACTCAAACACATGAAAGGAAACACGTGAGATCGCGGTGTCTCCTCGTCGTCTCATCTCAAAGTACATTTCCATTTTCAGAGACATTCTTTCCTCAACTCACGTAGCCCACGTCACACCTCGTCGCCCACCCCCAGACTTGCTACATCAATGCCAAGTGGGCCGCGGCTCTCAACCAACTATCACTGGATGCTCACATCCACACTTCCCCGATAGTCTAGTGGTGAGGATATCTGCTTGTCATTGGGGAATTATTCCCTGACAACGATTAGCGGGAAAGTAGGCGTACTTCTCTGACTCCATGCTTGCAGGGCTTGCTGGCGTCGAAGTTGCGATGACAGCTTGCTGTCCATCACTGGAAGGCAGTCTCCAGTTAGAATGTATCTGTTCCCTCGGACGAGAATCGGATTGATCCATCCAAAGAACGTTCGATCCAGAATATTGGACAATTCCTCTGGAGACCACTGATCACGAGGACTCTGCAGGATCGTTTTCTTTCCTCGAAGTTCAACAACCAGAAGCACGCCCTTGATGCAAAGACTCGTAAATGCCGGGACGACGATTATGGCGGACCCATTGTCAGGAACTCCCGTTCCCAAGTCAAGCAAATTGCATCCCGACGATACAAGCAGATAGACAACAGCGAGATCCGACGGCCTGATGGACTTGGTGTGCTCCAACAAGAGCAGCGGGCAGAGGCCCACGTAAGCCACCAAGGACAAGATAGCAGAAGCTAGATTGAGCCCAAGCCGGGGGCGTCGAGAGTGCTGTCGTAGCGAGTATGATTGACTGGGCCACAACTAAGATGATTGCGATGATCTAGCTTCAGTTTGGTTCGGTTTCCAGGAAACAGTATCACTCATCACTACGCACAACTTTGCCATGTGGTTGTGGAAGGACACCATGGGATGGTGCGCATGGCACGCGAGAGTCGGTGAAGCACTCTGAACGAATAACAGAACGAGTCTTCCCGGCAGAGATTCAACCGTATCATAAATATTGTGCCACCTATTTAAGGACGACAAGTCGGGTATGAGAGAGTTCCTGTATAGCACAGCGTGGTTCTGATGCGAGACTGTTTTACTTTCTGGGCCGCGCCAAAGATGATACGAACCTCTTGATCAAATATACTCACACCCTCTTTAAGCGAATTGGAAAAGTCAATCTCGTGTTCGCATCATCTATAGCGATATGCGCATACTGTTAGTAGTAGAGAGAGAGACAAGACTGAATAGGCTCGGAGACTCGCAGTTAGAAACATGTCCCTTTTCTCATTTCTTCACGAACAGGCCTCGAAGACCATATCGTCAATTCGTCCCATCTATAAGCACCGTCTATACATAGTATTCTTCTTCACCACCTTACCGCCTTTTCTTCTCAGCTCCATACTAGACTGCGCCTTCCGTCTTCCCAAATCTATGCCATTGCAAGACGCCCAAATCCAACACCGAAGGGCTGCGCGCTATATCAACGCTTACATGCATCGGCACTCTCCTGCTTGTTGTCGCAAGAGAGCATATCACAGACAAACGTTGAACTCCCAGGACTGTGACAGCGATGGTAGATCAACTGTCGTTTTCCAGGGCAATTCTTATTGAACTTTTATCCACGCCAGGCTTGGATGTGTCATCGAGTAAAGAATAGACTGTCTTCTGCAAAAAGGCCTTAGTGGACATTTCAGCAGTCATGCTCCTCTACTTCTCTCGAACCTGACGAGACAGGCAAGGAAGCTGAAGACACATCCTAACTTCAGCGCAAGGCAATGGCGGCCTTAGAAAACCCGCTGGTGCTGATGAGGAGACAGCCCAATATCATCTGTGCGTACCATATCAGGTATTCAAAGCTGGAAATTGGGCAGTCTCACGCAAGGTTGAGTTCCCATTCTAGGTAAACAATGCATTGATCGGGTGAAAGACACAGATGAAATATTGAAGCTGATCTGCATTGCAACACCTCGATCTTTTGACTCCAGGTTTATATTATCAACTTACTAATATCAAAACCTTCTCATCACTTTACTTATATACGTAACAGTATACACAGAAAGCACTCAGGAAGCATGGTACCTAAGGGTCCGCAGCGCTCCTCTTCGGTATCTCTTCCAGCCCAGGCCACTTATACTCCAGAGGTGGTGGAGGTCGACAAGGTCACCATTGCCGCAGCTCCTGAGCCACAGGTGCTAAAAAAGCCCATAAGAATCAAGTTCGTCAAGAAGGCCGCGAATCCTCTGATGACCCCTGATGCTTCTCCCAGATCCGATGCAGACAGTCCTGACGCCTTGGTTGTCCAGGCCCCTGTCAACTGGAAGTCTACCGCAAAGGCGGTCTGAAAGCCCAGTGGGAGGCACGCTCTTGGGCCATGACTCCTCACGTTCATGACCGACTTTCTCTGCGGCGAAGAAGGCCATGATCAGCCGGCCGCCATGTGTGATCGCTCTGAAACAATATCCAATCAGCTTAGTCTGACGAAAGCTCGGTGTACTTATACCAGTTGAGAGACTAGGCAATCGACTGCTATACGTGATTGACGATGTGGTCTCCTAGACTACGAGGATGACGAAGGGGCATATCGCATGGGCATGCAAGAGGGCAGACACTAAGGCGTCGGACCTGGCTCGTTAGTTCCAGACGAGCGCTTCAATCCCGTGGGCGCGCTTCTAGCCATTTTCGAGACGCCATTGACAGATATTTCGGTCGTGGATGTGGACAAGAATCAATTAGTGTTCCGACACGATGCTAATACGATTACATTGCTAAACTCCTCAAACCCTCTCCCAAAGGCAGCCCGCATGCATTTCACCAACAGCCAATCCCGATCCCAAGTTGCTCTAGAGCAAACTCCCGCAGAACCCATGCATCTGTTTTGAATGTGTTGTCTCTGCTCATAAAGCTGTGCGGCATACTGTGTTCTGCTTCGTTCCCATTCTGACCTCCTGCATCCATTCCCCTCGAGGAAGACAGCGAGGCGAGGTGCGGCGACGCAGGGGCGAACACTCATCCCTCATAATCATGACGCCTTGCCAGCAGTCTTCTCCTGCAGCTTTTTGGGGTCGATGTGCTCGTCGCGATCCGCCTTGATGGCCTCCTCGCTGTCGGAAGCGAGCTCGGGCTTCCAGTGGCCCTTGCCCTGCTTTTGCTTGGAGAGGGAGTCCTGCTTGTGCTTCTCGTGCGTCTCGCTGTCGGTGTCTTTGAATGGGGAAGTGTCAGCTGACATCTCTCTAGCAACACAAAGGGAAGAGTTCGTTCATGGGTAGGAGGGGTGAAAGGTTGGCAATGAAGGCGTCATCGAAGCTTGTGACTTCACTCCAAGCTCAATTGTCATGCATCCTTCTGCCGGGGAAAAAAGGAAAGAAGGTAGAAAAGAGAATAAGCGATAGACTCACGTCCAGAAGACTCCTTCAGACCCTGCGTTCTCGTCGTGGAGATGCTGAAGCCCCGACCGAGGGGAGCGGTCTGTCTACCGACGACGAAAGCGCCGCGGGCAATAGGACGGGCTGAGAGAGCGATGCGGGATGCCATTGTTGCGTAGGTATTTGGTTTTTGGATCTGTGGTAGAGGAAGGGGAGGGTGTGTCACGGTGTAGGTTTGGATTATCGTGTTGTGTTTTTCCAGGCAGGTTCAATTGAACGGAAGAGAATCAAGATTCAATGAGGTATTAAAGGGGGGAAAGGGGCCAAATGATCACGACAACTCGGCAAAAGAGCTCAAGAAGTAGAGCAACAGCAATAACCTAGGTTAAGCTACTAGCTAGACGAGAAAGCAGCCGCCAGAAGCATGCGGCGCGCCGCTTCGTTGACCCGGCCGTGACGTCACTATTCATTGCTCTCTCTCTCTCTCTCTCTCTCTCTCTCTCTCTCTCTTAGTTACATAGTGACATCTCCTCAGGACCGAGCTTTTTCCTTCTCCAGCTGGTTGCAGCAGCGCAGCTACCCGAGTGGCTGGAAGCATCGCCATGTCCCCGCAAATTGCCCTTTTAGAACGGGAAGGAGAGAGTTGCAGAAGACGAGGGCGGGGGCATTGACCAACTGCCTGTCGACCATTTGCAAGCCCACAGTCACATCATCCAACGAAGGGGCCGTCCATCCATCATCGCCGCTCAGAGAGACCTTCATACGCATCGTCATCGTCCTGGATTTTCCCGCCAGACTATGCTCAAATCTGGACCATGTATTCTCTCCCGTCAGCCTCATCACCACCTGTGTCCAGACCTCTGAGCCCAATCCCCCCGTTGAACCCTGGCATAGACCCCCACCACGGAGCCATACCCAGGACGGGCTTTTCTTTCACTCTGGCAGTCCACGCTTCGTGCTTTGCTGCCCAGCTGCATCGTCATCATTGGCTTCCCCACCTCTCTCATCAACACCAAGTCCATCACGTGACCGTGACCTCAACCCCCCCCTTCCTCTCACTCTCCAAGCCATGATGATGCTCGTCGTATCCGTCCACGCCATAGTAAATTCGCCGGGAGGAAGAGAAATAGTAATAGTGGCTACAGTAATCTTCATAAAATTGATCAGGAAGCATCGAGCCGCAGGATACCTCACCTTCATCGCCCACCTGCAGCACTCCATCCCCGCCAAACACCCCCCCCTTCCCTCGCGGCACCATGCAGAAACTCAAGCGGCGGGTAAGCAAGGCACCTCAGGTCCCTCAGGTCCCCTTCAGGCCCAGAATGAAGCCGGGCCGCGACCCAGGCACCAGGCACGCCGCACACCAGACCTCCCCTTCAACGCCCCCGACACAAAACGCCAGAAACTAGACAGTGAAATCCACCCGTCTCCCTTTTCCTAACCGCCCTCCATAACGTTACCAGCGCCTACAGAATCATCTCTCGTACACAGGGAAAAACGCAACCAAAAATCCCCCATGCTAAACTCTACTGCACAAAAAGCCCGACCTTCAACTCCTCTTTTCCCCCTCGCAGCCCGAGCTCAGCTTAGCTCAGATTCATTCCCCTTCTTCCCCCCCTCCGTCTTCTCCTCGGCGAACAAAGGGGGTTTCGAGGCAGGTGTGGGCCGGGGATCTATGTCTAATTTACTGACCCCCATCTCACGCAGCTCGATAGCAGCCGTCTTACAGTATCCTGCAATATATCAGCAATGTCACGGTTCAAGAAGGGGTAAGATGCAGTAAGCGTGAGGACGGCATGTAGTCATCTCTTTATTCTAATAGTCGTGAGATATATCTGATACCAATGGGCAAGAGGCCAAATCCGGCTAGCAATATTTGGTCCTTCACCGAACGTCTACCTGATATTGTCACCATGATTTGGAACCTAATCAGTAGCTGGTCGCTTGCAGTGATGGTTGGTTGGCAGTCACTGAATGACACTCATGATGGACGGCTTTTGATTAACATATCGTATATTGCATTGCGCCTTGCTGGCTTCGCGCCACAAGATCAGACAGCTTGGTCTAATCCCATTCAACACCATTCGCATCTTGAGCGTTTCCTGTACAACCCCAAAAGGTATCCCGTTCTCCGACCCAGAAACCACAAGAGCCGTTTATCGTCTCAAAACCGCTACCCAAGAAACACACAACTCTTCCGAGATGCTCGCGAAAGTGCCCAGACAAGGTATGACTCCACCACCACCAACCGTTTCCAGTGTCGCGAGGTGCTAGACCTGCACCGCCGGAACATCGACCAATAGTAGTAAGAATAGTCCATCCTCGAATAATGAAATGAGAGAAGAGGCGCAAGAAAGCAATAAAGGACTGCGCGATCCCCGTCCACATCGCTCAACCAAACAAGGTAACAATGCAGAGGTTCGCCAGCAGGCCGCACCCAAAATTCATGACCAACTCCACCTTTCCCAAAAAGGTATTTCCCGGTACCGTTTCCAAGCTTTGGAGATTTGCCGCAAAACAATAGCAACGCATGTCTTTGCCCGCCACCACCCATTTGATATTTCCCATGTGAGCCCATAACAGAAACACCTGTTGCCCCCCCGCTCCGAATAAGTTGCTGAAAAGACACTCATTCTATATGTCGAGATAATCTTTTCCGGAATGACTTCGTGACCCGTCGAGCACCATGATGAGCAACAGAAATTTTGAATCATCTTGGAAAACAAAAAAGTCGTCCCGCTGTCCGTGAAAAAAGATGCCGAGAATTAATTATATCCGAGAACTCCGCCGTGGTGTGATTTCACACCGATGCATGTCGTGAAAATGCAAAACCATCCGTGTGGAAAACGCCATTCGTGCAAGTCCAACCTCATCTTGCGAGGTAAGGACACCGAAAGATTTTTGTCGAGTTTTTTTGTAGTCGAAAATACCCAAAAAAAGGAAAAATGGTATCGATGACTTCTCATTCCGCGCCGTTGGAAAAAAGCCTCGAAGGGGGTTTTGCCGGTTAAACAGGGTATGTCGATGAGGTTGTTTGTACAGGAGAGGAGTGTCGTTTGAGCCAACAGATGACCAGACCACGCCGGCAGTCTAGCCAATACCTTGAGGTACCCAGCCCGCAAGAGAGAAAATCATCGATGCCATTGCCATTTGTCTTCTTTTTTTCGGTGCCCGCCAAGATGGCCGGTGTAAACAAGCCGAATGAGCTGAAATTTTACACATCAGCATGCATCGGCACAAAAGGCAAGGAGTACACCAAGCCCTCTGTCACGAGAGCGGGATGAACTCCTTACCATCTGCGACCCATGCCCTGCTGCATCCGGGCGGGGGAAACCGAAGGCGGCGGGCTCGACATGGTGATGCCGGTGGCAGGGTTGACGATGGGAATGGCATTGCGGGCGCGAGTAGCCGCAGGCTGATGGAGCTTCAGGCTAGACTGCTGGTACGCGGGAGGAATGAAGGCGGGAGAAGAAGAATTCAGCGAGAACCCAGGGGCGACGGTCTGAGGTTGCTGCGTCGGCGAGGACTCAGGAGAGTTGCTGGCCAGAGACGAACGCTCAGAAGAGCTGTGGATGGAGTTCATCTGCAGCGGGCGACCAATATTAGTCACCGGATCATGAGAGACAGATCCAAGGCTCCGAGATACTTACGTCGCTGTCGGTCAACAGGCCAGGGCAGAATTCCATGTCGTCTTCGAGGTCGAAAGAGCGGCCGGCCTCAAACTTTGTGCGGAAAGCGTTGAGGGTAGCGGACTCGGTCAGCTCCTTCATGCTTCGCACGCCACGGAACTGCTTGTGCTGGTTCTGGGAGACGGAAAGACGGGGCGCTCTGCGATTGCGGCCGCCATGGTGGTTGTGGGAGGCACCGGGGACGGCGGGGGTGGGATGCGCCTGGTGGTGGTTAAACTGGTAGTATGAAGACATTATCTGTGAATGTTTCGGAGGTAGATGCCGTGGTGATGTCGTGGTGGAAGGTCGGAGAAGGGGTGCCGTTTTTTGTTGGTTGGGAGGCAGTGTGGCGGATGTGCGGGTGGTCTTATGTGGGCGAGCCGAGCTGTGCGGTATTATTGCAGTTTGAAACACAAACAATGAAACCTGCCGAGTCGACGTTGTGCGAGTGGTAAAAATGTGTACGATGAATAGGTTCAAGGTAGAAGGAATCGTTGGAAGAAAGCAATGCTTTTTCTTTTAGGTCGTTTGGTATGTATGATCGTTTGTGGAAGCGTTTTTGTGGTTTAGAGGTTTGATGATGTGGTGGGAGAAAAAGGTACGTCTGGAAAGAGGGGGGAGAGAGATGTTGAAAAGTATCGGGAGGGAAGAATCCGGAGAAAGCGATGGTTTTGTTGGTTCGAGCAAAGACGGTGGGAAGGGTGGGAGGACGGTGGAAAGGTGAGCGGGCAGGCGAGAGGAGCGACGAGGGCACGGAGGGCAAGGAGAGGACACTGGGAGGGAAGGGGGGGCGGCGGTGGACCCACAGCCTGCCCAATGGGAGATGATCAGAAGACAGTGTAGCTGTGATCAACACTGTGACTCCACTCCTTGACGCCATATGCGAGTTCGCCACCCTGTTTCCATTGGCTGGCAGATCTCAAACCATAGCGACCAGGGACTAGCGCGGCCTAGTGGGCTGGTGTAAATTTGGGGCGTGGCGCCGGCTGCCGTCAACCCTACCAGTGCGGCGGACAGTACATTGTCGGGGTGGGGCATGGGCTGGCCGTATCTGGATGGGGGAGACGATGAATGAGTGAGTGAGCGAGCGAGCGATGGAGTGAGTGAATGAGACTGGGGCACACACACCACATTCACACGGTACATCAGGGTTGGATGTTGAACTGAACGGTAAGGTGACTGCGCAGCGGGCGGGAAGGCAAGGCAAGATGTGGAAAGCGAAGAGTTACGTGTGCCCGGCAAGCCTGGGTGAACCTGGTCAGAGGGTTCGACAGTGAATGCGATGCGCTGGGGTCTGTATGGCTGGCGGGATCACTGAGAGTATGGCCCTCCCACGCTCTCTCTCTCATCTTCACTCTCATTTTCACTTTTGGTCTCATTCTCACTCTCACTCCAAAGTTCAATACCCATCTCAGTCTGGCACACACTCACACATCTCACCGTCAGTCTCGGCAGACGGTAAACCTGCATCCCTCCTCCCCTTCCTCTTTCCCATCCCCCACCTGTCTTGGGCATTCCACGTCGGAACATGGACGCAGGGCAAGTTGATGCGTGGCATGCAGGTACCGAGTCTGCCTTTTGCAGGACGCACTGTGGGCCTTGTTTTTCTTCAATCACGGCCCTTTCACAGTGCTGACAGCCGCGAAGGAAACTCCTTCCCCAAAAAAAGCCTCCTGAGTCGGAGAATCGCCGGCGCCAGTCGCTTGTTCTTGTTCTTGTTTACAATTCTGGTACCGCTTGCGGCCATGCGAGAGATTGGCTGCCCACACCTGTCATTCCAGAACCCCAGTGTGCGCGGTGATTGATGGGGAATCAACCAGGAGCACATTCAATATTGCTGCGGTACGAGAGAACAGAGCGGGATTAGAGATGAGACATGATACGGACGGTGGATGAGGATTGAGGAGGGCACAGCACTCCTCCCTCCCTCCCATCTTGCACCGTCTATCATCCACCCAGTGCCACCATCCACCGTCTCCCCTTCTCTCCCTGCCACTGTAGGTAGTCTGTCAGTCTGTCACTGTCGAATCCTCGAGTAGCCAGTAGTGTCGCCTTGATGTCTCTCCTCACTCTATGCCAGGGCTGTGTCGAGATGTCTCTCCTTTGTGATCAAGTGACCACTCTCGTTCACCTCTCCTCTTGCGGTCTTGAGGCTTGTCTTGCCTAGGGGACTCTCGGTCCTGGCCGTGGTCCGACCAACGGCGTGTGTCTTGCTCTCGTCCAGTCTTCGCCCGTACGCTTCGGCGTCCCTCTTCTTCTTCTTCTTCTTCTTCTTCCTCATCCCTCCTATTATCAGCAAAGCCTTACGCACTTCAGCACTCTCCGACCTCGTCCGGAATTCTAGGCGACGCTAAAGAACCATCCGTGGCGGATGGTATTGTTTGTCATCGTTGTCTTCGAGGCAGTCCCGCCCAAAGTTCGGCAAACTTGTCAGTATGCTTTGCGCTGACGCGGTGCAATGTCTGACGATAGAGAGACCTTTGGGATGCACGCACGATGGCATCGTCTTTTTCGGTGGTTGCTTATGATCCATCGCATGCTCTACTGCTACCACAGGGGCATTAAACTGGCGCAGTCCAATGTTCAGAAACACGAGAAACGCAGCCTAGTGTTTCCCATTTCTTACGCTGCAATAAACACCGTACGGAGAATCCAACGGTAGGAGTCTGCTTCCCGGGTTCCTCATACTCGGCTGGCTTCATGTCGTCCGCCCACCCACAGTGTGTATTCCGATCAGAGCATCAAAAGGTCGACTGTCGATTGCGCCGCCTCACTGTTTAACTCCATCGTTTTGCATTACTAAAGGATTGCCGCAGTATATATAGACGCTACCCTACCTTTAAATTCCGTACTATTTAACCTTAACCCTTTTTTTACTTATTCTTTTTTTTATTCTACCCTTTCTTTTGTTAAATAATTATTAGAGTCGTAATTTAAATAGCTTATTAATAAGCTAATATTATTATTTAAAAATAAATAACCTATTTTTATATATATATACTAAGGGTTTTATTATTATAAAAATAATAATAAATATATTAAAGTGCTTAAAAAGCTTTTTAATAAACTTTTAATACTATTTAAAATAATAATTTTTAAATTATAAAAAGAAACTAAAGTACTATATAAATATAATTCTATCTATTCTATTAATATTAATAATACTCTATCCCCCTAACAGAGCAATCCGCCGGGGCCGTACTATATATTACGTATTAAGGAAAACTAAGTATATTGCGCTCTATACCTAATTACTAATTAAAACTCCCGACCTTTTGCCGCCCGTCTAGAGGGCAAGCTATACTTACTCTAACGTATATAAGACCTCTTAGTACTAGCCTACATAAGTAGCTAGATCTTATATTATATACTCCTTCTTATTAAGGGTTAGGGAACCCCTTATATATTCTCTTACGTTTATAATATAACTTATATTAAAAAGATTTCTAGCTCTATAAAGTATAATTTTTAAGCTAATATTAATATATTAGATCTTAATATCTATATTAACCTAGCTATTTATAACGTTCGTATTATTACTTAGCTAAATTCTATATTATTAAAAAGTACTACGCTACTCCTTAGGCGTACTTATATTAGCTACGATAACTAGGGTATCGAGGGGGCCTAAGAATTTATCGAGCCCTAGAGGGGGGGACCTATCGAGGGGCATCTTTAGAGTCCTAGCCCGCTAGTTACTAACTATATACTAAGAGCAGAGTAGGTTCTTAACGAGGTAGTATTTTAACTAGCTAATCTCTTAACTAGTTATTTAACTAGTTATCTAAGTAGTAGTTTATATATTAATAAGTTTATTTAATAAGTTTATTTAATAGGTTTATTTAATAGGTTTATTTAATAGGTTTATTTAGTAGATTTATTTAGTTTAAATAGAGCTTTAGGTAATATTAAAAATAATAAGAATAGAAAGAATCTTTACGAGCTCTAGTACGGCAAAAGAGTAGCTAGATATTAGCCCTTTTAGCCCTTTTTCTAAAAACCTCTACGTTACTATTAAAGTTCAGAACCTTTATAGTTAAAGAAGGCTATCTCTAACTTTTATAACCGACCTCTACTATCGACCTTTTTAGCTAGCGCTACTACGTAAAGGGCAGCTTACCTATCCCGAATTATATAGTAGTTTTCGTATTAAAATTATTATATTACATTAAGCGCGTACTTAGGGTATATTACGCGTATTATATAGTTAAAAAGTATACCGTATTATATAATTTCTTTTAAAAGCGTAAGCCCGTTAAAGTCGATCTTTTGCGCTTATAAAGCCGGAAAAAAAACCACTATATTAATAATACTCTATAGTTATATTATTATATTTTATAAATTATACTTAATAATAATAAGGGTTTTAGTATTTTTTTAAGTTTTTTATTAAAGTTATTATTATAAAATTAGTTTAGTTATTAATATTTTAATAAGTATTTTAACGTAATTTAGAGGCTCTTATAGTTTTTTAAAAAAAGATTTTTAAAGAACTTATAATTAAACTTTTTATTTATTATAAGTAAAATTATTATAATTAAAGCTATAGTACTATTTATAAATTTTTATAATAAATAATTAGTAATATAATTATCTTTTTTTAAAAAGCTTAAGTAAGTATTTTAATTTAAATATAAAATAAGTATTATTTTATTTTATTAAAACTATATTCTTATACTTATAACTTAGGAAGACTTAACTTTCTTCGATAACAAGGTACTTAGATTGCGCTGCCTATCTGCTTCAGTCCAAAGTGAAACCCTCCCGACCCTCTCTGCTGGGTGGCCCTTGTCCGGCCGAATCCCAACCTTTGGGGGAAGAGCCAGCCCTCAGAGGCTCAGCCAACCGAAGATGGGGGAAGAGGAGAGGAAGACATTAGAACGGACGGGACTGCGTGATGCATTGTGTGCACTGGGCAGTGGGCAGACTGAACGGTAGAGGACGAGCTGCAGCTGGAACAGTGCAACGCACCACCCGCCCACTCTCTCTCTCTTTTTCTCTTTCCCCATCTCCTTCGCTTCTTCCCACCTCACACACCAACCAAGGTCGGTCCACGGTACTACCAGCGGTCTGGAGTCTGCACATCTGCACGGCGGCAGCAACACAAATGGATTATCGAGGCTTCGGTCGAGCATCTAGTGGAGGGTCAAGCATCCAGCTGCGGATACGTACCTTCCAGCGTGGGATTACCAGCCACGGACGACCCAAACAATGTCGCCGGCTGCTCACACTGTGATGTGGCAGAGTGCCAGAGACATTGCCCAAGACCCCAAAGATCCTCCACTCTCATTGGGTACATACACATGGGAGGTGCTGTTGCACACTGCTGCAGGAGGTTAGAGCCCCGGGATGCATGACGGACAACGAGGCAGTGGCCCTCTGCTCTCCCGCTGCTGTAGAGAAGGCAAGGTACCTACGTGTTGGTGCCTGCCCTGCTTCCTGAGTACTGCGTAGGTGCCTAAGCTTCCATGCGAAAACAGAGACAGAGAGAGAGAGAGACACACACACACATACAACACACACACGCACCCGTGGACGCAGGGCTGTGAGCCAGTGACATGCAGACACTGGGTGGATCTTGGTGCCGCTATGACTGCTCGCTAGACCCCTGGTCTGGTGCAAAAGAAAAACAATAACCGAGAAATGACCATGGGCCCTTGACCTTCTGGCCTGGATTCGGAAACGTGGCGGCTGCCACGCTTGGAGGCGAATCAAGCGACAGACCGCACCCCGAATGTCACTTTTGTGGACCTGATAAATTAGGCATTAAGTTATGTAGTCCACAGTGTGTGATCGCTACTTCCGCAGGTTGCAGCCCACCTGCCGTGGAAGCTACCACGCTTCTCACCTTCCATCTCTCACACAGGGCACACGGCAACTGCCCACCTCACACACACCAGAGCAGGGAAGGCAGCATCTTGGGTACGTACTCGTGCCCGCCCCCACTTTTTTAGGCATTCGGGACTCATCACCCACTAAAGTAGGTGCTTCTAGCCAAACGGCCTCCTCAGCTAAACGGGCAGATAATCGTCGATTATATACTATTATATATAAGCCTCGATTACCCCCTTTTTAATAACCGCCTATTATCTAGACTATTAATTACGTATATAAGCTAAAGCTAGCTAGTATTCCTTATTTTTCTAGCTTTTTTTCTTATTTTAAAAGCCCCTTTTTTAATAGCTAAGTAGATCTTTATATTTACTACTTTAATAAGAGCTACTATTTTAATAATTTTAAATACTTACTTCTATTTAACTATACGTTAACCGTCCTTTATTATAATAATTTTTTTAGTTTATAACTAACTATTTTTACCCTATTTATAAGCTTTACTTATTTATTAAGCTAGCTAAGTTAGGCTAAGGTCTCTTTTTATTTAGAAAAGCTTAGAGTTTTATATAAGTACTTTATAAATAAACTACTTAAGATTTTATTTAAGTAGGGAAGCCTCGCTAGTTAAGTACTTAATCTCTTTATTAAGGGTATTTATATTTTTTTATAAATACTAAATAACGTAATAGAGCTTTTAAATAGTTATAAATATAGTAAATAGTAAGGAACCTAGCCCTTAGAAAGGTAGTATAATTAGTTAAGAATCGTAGCTACGATTACGGATTTTTTTAAATATAATTTATAAATTATATAAGTAGATACCTATTTTTTTAAATATTAAAAGAATTATAAAATATTTAAATACCTCTTTACGAATAGACTATATAAAACTAAGGAATTTTAGTTTAGTAATATTAATATAGCTTTTTTAAACTACGAGGTTAAGTACTTTAGTATAATAGTACTTAAGGGGCTAAAAGACTATAATATCGAGAGGTTAGAGAATATATATACTATATAATAAAAATCTAAAAAAGATAATATCGTATTTATTATAATACTTAATAAACTTAATAATATAATAAGATCTATACTTATTTATAAGTAATAGTTTCTTAGTTCCCCTAGTTCGACCCTTTATATATATATTAAAATACTTAATCTAATTTAGAGTTATTATATTATTTATATAGTTAGTAAGTAAGACTCTTATAATAGTATTAGATTCGAGCTCTTTAACGCTATATTACTTAGTTATATAAATAGAGCTACTAAGGATTAAAAAGGCTAGTACGTAATCTTTAGTAATAAAAATAGCCTCTATAGTAGTAATAAACTTTTTATTAATTAGAAGGGCGAAGTAATAGGCCCTTCTTTTTTTTATAATAACTATACTAGATTTTTTAACCTCTATTTAGAATCTAGTTTTATTTATATTTTATATATTAAAAAGCTAGATCCTATACTCATTAACGACCTCTTTTAGCTTAAAAAAATAAGAGTTAATAGTATTTTTATTTTTAAATTTGTATTATTTAGCGTCTAGTACTTTCTTCTTAATTAGAGAGTAATTATACTTTTTAATAAATTAACTAGCTTATTAAGAGTTAATAATTAGAGAAGGAGCTAGGTCCTTAGTATTATTAATATTTATAAGGTCCTATAACTTAGTAAGTAAGTAATTAATAGCGCTAATAACGAGCTTATATTTTATAAGTAGGTTAATTTGGTCTAAATAGTTAATATAATTATAAATTACCTTTTCCTAGTCTTAAATAAGCTTATAGCTATAGCTAGTACGCTTTTTTAATAAATATTTATTAAAAATCCTCTAACTAAGCTTTTAGTACGGAATAGAGTACTATTAAGCCGCTATTATAATTAATAATTTTAGGTTTTTACGAATAGCTATAATAGCTACTTATATACGCTCCTTTTTAATAGTATTAAATTTAGGTATTATAGTGAAAAGTGGTAAAAGTAGTGATATATAGAGATAAATTGCGATAATTGTGCCCGTATGGCTGACGTGGCCGTTTGGCTGAAAAGTACCCACTTTAGTGGGTGATGAGTCCCGAATACCCAAAAAAGTGGGGGCGGGCACGAGTACTTGGGCAGTCAGCACCTTCAAGGTTCTCTTTGCCTTCCATCTTGATGACCAACTTTTCCATGAGGCGGACAGTCCCTTCCCCATCACTAACAGCGGGGCGACCGTTTGCCAGTCCGTAACTGACCGATCTCACCGTCACACTCGCAGTCACTCACTCACTCACTCACTCACTCACCTGCTCTTGCTCTCTCTCACCTCACTTAGTCCCGGCGCAGACGTTTACGCAGATCTCAGCAGAGGTCTCTCGCCCCATATCGTCACTCTTCACTCTCTGCCCCTCCCCCTCCTTCACCCCAGCATCATCCGTCAGTGGCCAAACCATGAACAGGCCATGATGGAAGCCCCAGACCTGTTTATCGATCCATGCCTCTTCTCTTTCCATTTTAGCACGTCTTGACTCTTGGCTTCAGTCATTCAGCAACTCCCCAGTGCCGTGCATACGTACGGATGCTCCGTACGGATATCCTACTCATGATCCGTCAGATCTTGCGACTGCCGGCCGATGGACTGCTGCTGCTGCTGCGGAGGCGCCAGGTCGAGATTAAGGTAAGCTTCGACATGCCATACGCATGGGAGCAACTCTATCGCCATCGATAATAGCTTCCAGCTGCGGCGGCGGGCGCCAAACGCCTTCTAGATCAACTCTCGACTGGGACCATACGTTCCACACCTTCTATCCGTACGGCGAAAGCGTGGGATTTGCTGTGGTACCCGACCTTGCACCAGCACTGCATGAAGTGGACGGGTCTCCTGCGCGACCACGCCAGCAGCGCCCCTGGGCCAGACCCTGGAACAAATGTGTCTCTCAAGTCCCTGGTCTCTGGCTCTCTGCTGCCCGGTTGTGGCACAGTACAGCTCCCTTGTCCACCCGCCGATGGCTGTGAAGACAGAAAGCAGAAGCGCTGAAGGCTGAAGCCGGCATTGACAAGTCGCCCCTGCTGCGGAGGCCAATCTGCCAGTCCAGTGGAGGTGAATCGGGGCAGGGCACGGCTGGGGCCCCTAGGGGTCTTGGGAGAGGGGCCTATAGGAGATGGGAAACCATCTTGAGACACCTGACGATGGCTTCGTGATCTCTACAGTGGAGCTCATAGGGGAATCCGAGTGACGAAAGGGGGCAGAATCGCATTCCCCTCGCCTTGTCACCCCACGTCCCAGTCCGTCACCTCGACAGTCAGCCCGGTCAACCAGTCAGTCACCCAGTCCTCCGATCAACCGTCATCCCGTCCGCTCGCTCCCTTGCCTTTGGCAGCGCCATGACAGTCACAGCACCGGTACGGATACATGGCCAGGGCTCATCTCAACAATGTAACGGGCATTTGTTCCGTTTGCCTACCGTTTCCATGCCATCCAATCGTGCCGGTCACCTAATGTCCCGCGCAATGGAACTGAGGACTGCTATTTTGGTCGCCCAGTCGGCTCTCTACGCTACGGATACTGGTTGGATGCTTGCACGCTGTGCAGAGAGGCCAGAGCCGGACGGTCCTGGGCTCAGGGTTCCTGGATTCGCCCGTGCCTGGGAAGGCCGAGGACCCTTTCAGCAGACTGCAGCAGACGTAGGAGCGGCATCCCCTCCTTCATCCAGGACTGGTTCCATATCGGGACAGGATTGACACTCAACCTCGATGTCCTTCTGCCGGGCTCTTGTTTTTCTTCCGAACGAGCTCACAGCACAATGCCCGCAGCAACGCAAGCCAACATTCGCCAGGTTGCCAGGGTCTACTATGTATGTACATAGTGTAGACAACAAGTAAAGAAAAGCAACATGGTGGTGTGGGGAGTCTGCCATTGAGTTCGACCTTCGCTGTCACACAGTTCCTGTTGACCCATCCAATCCACGCTCGATGCTCTACACCTACCAACGCCGAAGCTCCTCTGGAGGGAAGGATTCGATGGCCGGTTGGACAACCTTCTTCTGTTGCTCTTGGTCTCCGGCCTCTGGACCAACCTTCCAGTCTCACCAGCTGTGCCATCACCAATCAGTCCCCCGCTACCTTCCAAACCCTACCATAACAACGCCCGCGTGAAACCAAAAGTGTGCGATGTGCATGGCGGCGGACGGCATGTTTGCGCCCATGTGAGGCAGCTGACGGAGGATCGGTGTTGTTCCTTTGAGTTGACAACTTACGTTGGTCGGCTCACCCCACGAGATCTTACGGATTTGTTCTCTCGGTGAATGGAAAGGCAAGGGAGGACACACGGACGGTAGACCAACAACAAGGTTGAGGGGGGCATGGGAAGACATGGAAAAGCCCCTTCTTCACTGCCACACCGCCATTTTGGCATTCAAGGTTGGGCCAGACTCGATCCAGATAGCGGATTATGTGCATCGCTTGCTGCGGCGGCGGATTATTCCTCTCGCCTGTCTCACCACCCACCTCGTTCCCCGGGTTCTACGCCAACCGTCTCAGTGGGGGGACGCTCCGACCACCTTGCCGCCACTCTCTCTCACCGTTCCCATCTTCCCCTCCCCCTCCTTTGTCCTTTGGGGGGTTGGAGAAGTACGAAGACGATAGCTGGCAGCTGAAGCTTACCTTGGGTTGGCGAGGCAAACACGGCTAGCTACCAGCTGAGCCACCTCGATGGACACCATTATCTACGGATACACTATCGACCTGGCTTGTAACACATAGGGCTTCCTGCATCGACGGTAGAGCATCGAAAAAGCAAAAACAGAGGAGTAGGAATGCGAACGGTTCGGCGTCGCCAGCGACAGGGCCGGGACAGCAGTCGATGAGCTAAATCGACGCATCTGGCATGCCGGCGGCACTCAACTGGTGGTGCATGGCATGGCAGCCATGCCATGCCACCTCCAGCACAGCGGTGCCAATAGTGGTGGGGCAATCTGCCAAACGGCACAGTGCTTGCTTGGCGGTCTGCTGGTTCAGGGCTATCAGCAGGTATGGACGGCAGCGTGAGGTGACTGACTGGCTGGCCTGCTTGCTTGCTTGCTTTGGTCGAGGATGGGCTTTGCTGGCGAGCGAATCCCGCTCCGCTTCCATCCGATGCATCTCCGGCGCGGATGCAACAAGACGCAGCATCTCGCGGCGGTGTCTTGGACTCAAGTGGTTCGCTGTCGGGACTAGACAACATGCTGCCGCTGTAGGGCAGAGAAAGAAATCTTCATTCTTTCCGCTATATGCGCTGTTATTCACCCCACCCAGTCACCTTACCCGGCAGACGTCGAGGGTAAAGACAGGGTCTCCGGGTCCCGAGTGAATGGCATTGTTCAGATTCCCACTAAACAGAAACAGTCGAGGATCCGCCCCAAGGCTCCATTTTGTGCCCATGGGGGGTCGAAGGAGAGAGTTGGCTACTCTGCGACGTCACCTTTCTCGGAGGGGCGCGGAACCTGGCGGCGTCGCCGACGGTGAGTCTAGGGAATATCCGTATGCGATGCCTCTCTCTTTCGGGAAAAGTTTCAAGCTCTCGGCTCGATAGTTTTCAAAAGTCTATCAAGTGACGACGGGAATCCACCAAGGAAACCGAACACTCACGGTACTTGAGCGATTGTCATATCTCTCTCCCCATGCGTTACGTGTGTATCTACCGTACAGTGTTGCCTCCTCTACCCGGTCTCCGTGCGGTGACGGGGCTTCCGTCCCACCCCGGCGCAGCACCCGCAATCCCATACCCGCGGATACAATCCGTCATGTGAAATCTCTCCCGCAACCAAGACCCAACCCTGTTGTACCGCAACCGCAATCCATTCCCGCGTACACCGCAAGCCTCGCAGCCCGCCCGGACGGTCGCACAAACATCCTTACCAGCAAGTGATTGGCCTGAGAGTTCTGAATACCTCTCTCCCCAAAGGACCCCCAGGTGGAGAGAGCTACATAATGAGGGACGGGTTGCTGGAGAGGCACCTCCCGCAAATAGGCCTCGGTCTAGGCCTAGGAGCAGCGGCGGCCGCCACCCTCCTCGTCCTCGTCTCCCGAACCACCACCACCGCCGCCGCCGCCGCCTCCCCCTCCTACGCCTCCGCCCTCCCGGCCCCGCGTCCGGCGAGGGACAGCCGCAAGACGGCCCGCTCGCCGAAGTGGACGACGACGCGGGACCCGGGCTGCGACGAGCGGTTGCCGTACCCGCCCGACGTGTTCCCCGGCGCGCGGGACGTCACGACGGCGTACGGGAACCTGCGGGTGTACGAGTTTGGGCCGGAGGCGGCGGAGGAGAGAGTCCTTTTGCTGCATGGTATCGGGACGCCTTGTCTTGCGTTGGGGGGTATTGCTGGGGAGTTTGTGGAGAGGGGGTGGAGGGTTATGACTTTCGGTGAGTCTTTTTTTTATGATGGTGATGATGACTGTGAGAGGTGGTATATGTCATTGAGGATGTGTGATTGTGCTTATGAGCCGTGATATCCGGAATGTGAAGCGAAGAACATTGTTCAGCGTGTTGTTCAGTATTCGAATGATCTTGGCAGCTTGGGTCTTACTCTCGAAGCAAACCACTCATCTCACTCATCGAACACATTACACACCACTATACAGAACCCCCACCCTCTCGCTCTCTCCCCCTTTCTCACCCCCTTCACGAGCATCCCCTAACTAACACCGCCAGACTTCTTCGGCCGCGGCTACTCCGACGCGCCCCTCGACCTCCCCCACGACGCCCGCCTTTACACCACGCAGATCCTCCTCGCGCTCGCCTCCTCCCCCTCGCCGGGCTGGACCGGCAACGACGCCTTCCACCTGCTGGGGTACTCCCTCGGCGGCGCCGTCGCCGCCGCCTTTTCCTCCACGCACCCGCACCTCGTGCGCTCGCTCAGCCTCGTCGCGCCGGGCGGGCTGGTGCGCAGCGGAGCGCACGTCGGGTGGCGGAGCCGGGTGCTATATAACGCGGGGTGGATTCCGGAGTGGGTGAGGAGGTGGGTTGTCGGGCGGAGGTTGAGGCCTGTCAAGGTGGGGGGCGGGGCGGTCGGTGATGTGCCGGAGAAGGAGACTGTTGATGATGACGAGGCGGAGGAGAAGAAGGAGGAGTGGGATGAGCTCAGGCTCGTGGGTGGAGGACGGATTGGGGAGGTGGTTGGGTGGCAGCTTGCGCGGCACCCTGGGTTCGTGGCGAGTTACACGTCGACGATTCGGCACGCGCCGATATATGACCGCGGGGACGAGGAGTGGAGGGTTCTGGCGGGGGTGTTGGAGGCGAGGCGGAGCAGCTGTGGTGATGGCGGTGGTCGAGGATGGTCGTCGGAGCCCGGGCTGAGAAAGGGGCGGGTGCTCTTCCTGCTCGGCGAGGACGATGACATTGTCGTGCTCGGGGAGACGGTGTGGGATGCGGAGAGAGTGCTCGGAGAGGACGCGGTCGAGGTCGTTGTCCTCGGGGGCGGGCACGAGATTGCCATTACCAAGGGGAGGGAAATTGTGGGTGCCGTCGTTGCTGCGTGGGAGAGGAGGGCGTAGGGAGGGCGAGACGTGAGGTGGCAGGAGAGTTTTTGTTCTTTCGTGCTTGGTGTTTCTTGGACGTTTGTGTGATGATGGAGGGAGGGATAGAGTTGTTGGCTTTTGGTTGGTAGAGTCTCAGAGTCATTGGTAGAGCCTCGTATAGATTATATGCTAGAATGGGATGGGTCAAGAGAATTTAGAACGGGTTGAGAAGAGGAGGAGGACATTGATGGAGCTGTGTCAAGTAGGATTTAGGCGAAAATTCGTTACACGATCTGGGACAGTTCGTTCATCTGTCACTTGCTTGGGTTTGTTTGCATGTCTGTTCTATCTCATGGAGAAGATGGTCAGAGAAGACTACTCCCCCAGAGAGAAGCATCACAATGAAAAGGCCCGGCGAACCAATTTCTGAAATGGACTTTTGTTACTATGCCTTGTCTTTTACGTTTCCTTTTTTTAAAAATAAACCTTTTTAAAAGTAGAGGAGGAATATTACTAAGGCCGGACATCGTAATAAATAGTTTTAATAATCTAATACGCGTTACTAATAGCTAAAGTATTAAATATAATAAGTAAGTA